>JASWHV010000007.1:14015646-14638994 GCA_030760725.1 Neostapfia colusana | reverse complement strand
GCTTACTTCACTGCTCGAGCATCTCCACACTTCTTGGCGAGAGTTTAGAGAATGGCATATCTAGCTACAGACATCATTTACACCAGCGGTTTGGTCTATCAGTGACATTTTTGTAATGTTCATGTAGAACACAAGAAGTAGACATTTTTTCCCATTGTAGAACACTCTTGGCATGATGGTGATGGAATTATGTGCTTTAACTAGTTCTGCTCTTATTACTAGAACTAATTGTTAGACTCTGTAATTGTATGGGTGACACAGGGGTAGTTTAGTCATTAGTGAGGGATTAGTGTTAGGGGTAGTTTAGTCTTTTCCCCTCACCTAATCCCTCTATATAATGGACCATGTACCCTGTTGATTATTATCATCTAATGCAGCCATAATTATCCCTCTATTATGGTACCAGAGCAGCTAGGATTGATTAGGATTAGTGCTTAACCCTAACCTTAATGACATTGCCTTCAGCCACCGCCACCAGCGCGTCGCCACCTAGGGCCGCCGTCGGCGCTCCTACGTCGCCACCCTACGCCGCCGCCGGCACCCCTGCGCCACCGCCCTGGGTCATCGTGACCCGTACCGCTGCCGCCCTTGTCCTGCCGCCGCCGTCGCATGAATCTGCGCCGCCGCTGCCGCCGCCGCCCCCTGGTCCTTGAGCAGCAGTTTCTAGGGAATCGCGTGACTCGAGCCCTCCACATCAGTGCTCGGTTCCAGAACACCGTCCAGGGTGACCGCTCTGTCTCCACCTACCACCAAGAGATGAAGGGCATGGTGGATGCTCTACGTGACCTTGGCGAGCCGGTCATCGATAGCGCTCTTGTTCTTCGGGTCCTTTAGGGCTTAAATGAGCGCTATTGTCACCTACGGACGTGGCTACTTCATCTAGAGCCACTCCCTACCTTCAATAAGGTATGGTCTGACCTTGGGCTTGAGAAGATCACCGCAGGAGGCTCTACTGGCTCTGGGTCTGCCACAACCTTTTATGGCTCTGGCCAGTCCCCTCGTCCAACCTCACCAGCTGCTGGTGGACCACCGTCACGACCACCTTCCACCCCAGGCACTCCTGCCAGTATTGGAGGTAGAAATTATTGCCGCCAAGGAAAACACAGCGGCCGCGGTGGAGGTAGCAGTGCAGGCGGCACTACTTCACCCACTACTCCGGCTACTGGTGGTAGTGGTGGTACCGGCCGGGGAGATGCACACTGGCCCACACCCTACAACCCGTGAACTGGCCAATCTACATGTGGCATGGGCTGTCTCCGGGTTCTCAGCCACCAAGACCACCACGCCCCCAGCCGGCGTTCGTAGCCACCCCGGGCTACAGTGGACCATCCTACAGTGCTGGTGGGCTGCCGACTCAGGCATACGGTGGGCCTGGCTACCCTTCTGGCGGACAGTCACCCTCGACCTACGGAGGCACCGACTATCCTGTTGGGCACTCAGAGCCATCGGCACCTCTCCAGTAGCCACCCTCGATGTGGGATCGACAGTCGTTGGCCTCTTCCTTCAACACCATGCACCTTACTCCACCAGGTGCCGACTGGGTAGTTGACTCCGGAGCGTCATACCATACCACTCCAAATGCTGGTATACTCTCTTCCATCCACCCTCCCAATCCCTCTTTTCCTTCATCTATCGTTGTTGGGAATGGGTCTGTTCTTCCGGTCACCTCAGTAGGTGATTCCGGTCTCCCGGGTTCTTTCCAGCTTACAAACATTCTTATCGCTCCGGATATCATTCAAAACTTGCTTTCTGTACGTCGTTTTACCACTGACAACAATATTTCCATTGAGTTTGATCCATTTGGTTTGTCTGTGAAGGATCTTTCTACCCGGTAACCTCTTTTTTGATGTGATAGCTCAGGGCCCCTGTACACACTTTGACTTTCTACTTCCGCTGCATCACCGCCTGTTACTTTGACTACAACAACTTCATCCACCATTTGGCATCGCTAGCTTGGACACCCTGGTGCAGATGCTATGTCGAAGTTGTCCAGTAGTTCTGTTATCTCGTGTTCTAGGGGCACACATAACTCCTTATGTCATGCTTGTCAGCTTGGTCGCCATGTTCGGGTTCCTTTTCCCACTTCTGTGACTCATGTTGAGCACATTTTTGATCTTATACATTGTGATTTATGGACATCACCCATCACCAGTGTATCGGGCTTTAATTATTATTTGGTGATCATTGATGATTTTTCTCACTTTTTATGGACTTTTCCATTACAATTGAAGTCTGAGACTTTCGTTACTCTTTCTCACTTCTTCGTTTGGATTTTCACTTAGTTTGGGCGCACCATCTGAGTTGTCCAGTGTGATAACGGATGCGAGTTTGATAACTCTGCGTTTCATAACTTTCTCTCCGCACATGGGGTACAGCTACGCATGTCTTGGCCATATACCTCTCCTCAAAACGGCAAGCCAGAGCGCATGATTCGCACCACCAATGATGTCATATGCTCTCTGATGTTCCAGGCATCTGTTCCAGCCTGATACTGGGTGGAGGCTCTCCATACTGCCACACTTCTGATTAATCGCCTTCCTACCAAGGATTCGTGCCTCCACCCCCTACTTTGCTTTATATGGCACCGATCCTCTTTACGATCACCTTCGAGTTTTCGGGTGCACTTGCTACCCCAACCTTTCCGCCACTGCCCCGCATAAGCTTGCGCCCCGCTCGACACGATGTGTTTTTATCGGGTATTCCCTTGATCATAAGGGATACCGATGCTTAGATCTCACTACTCACCGCCTCTTGATCTCTCGGCACGTCGTCTTCGACGAGTCCTCCTTTCCCTTCTCTACCTCCTCTTTCGGTTCCACCACAGAACTGGATTCCCTTTTTCCCACTGACACCGAGGCTACTCCCCAGCTGCCTTGGCCTCTTTCTTTTGCAGGTCCGACACACGCTACGCCTCAGGTGCCCCGGGCGTCACCTGCTGCACCACGTGCGGCATCGACGTCTCCAGCGTCGCCTGTTGAGCCACGTGTTGCATCGACGTCTCCGGTGCCGCCTGCTGCACCTCCGGTGACCCCTACGTCACCAGCTGTGCCACGCACGGCCTCGGCTTCCCCGACGTCACCGGTAGCGAGCCCGACGTCCCCGACGCCACTAGTCGCACCAGGCGCAGCTCCGACGATGATTTCTAGCTTCGCCGACCCCGCGCTTGTCTACCAGCGACGAGCACGGGATGGGGCCCCAGCTCCAGTTGTGCCACCGCGACATCGGGGCCCTCTACACTAGTCGTCGCGCCACGCGCGTCCTCGAGACCCACTCTCGTCTACCCACGACGAGAGAAGGTTGTTGTACCCGAGCGCCCGGTGTACAACCCTCCTCTTCTCCACAGGGATTCTGGTCACGTCCACCCGATGGTGACTCGACGTGCGTCCAGGAATCTCCAGCCGGTTGAGCGCTTCACCAGAGTTGCCTTCTCGTCGATGACATCTCTACCGACTGACTCTTCTTCGATCTCACCCATACCGACTTCCGTGCGTAGCGCACTCGCCGACCCTCACTGGCGCCGCGCTACGGAGGAAGAGTACGAGGCCTTGCTTGCCAACTGGACGTGGGACCTAGTTCCCCGCCCCGGTCGTGGCAATGTTGTCACGAGCAAGTGGGTGTTCACACATAAGAAGAAGGCGGACGGTACCTTGGAAAGGTACAAGGCTCGGTGGGTACTTCGGGGTTTCACTCAGTGCCCTGCAGTCGACTACGATGAGACCTTCAGCCCGATGGTGAAGCCGGCGACTGTTCGTACCGTTCTGTCACTAGCTCTCTCGCGTTCTTGGCCCGTCCACCAGTTGGACGTTAATAATGCCTTCCTCCACGGTACACTGACCGAGACGGTGTACTGCAGTCAGCCGACAAGATTTGTTGATTTAGCTCACCCAGACATGGTATGTAAGCTGAACAAATCCCTGTACGGTCTGAAGCAGGCACTGAGAGCCTGGTATAGCCTGTTCACCTCCTTCTTGGTCTCACAGGGTTTCATCGAAGCTAAGTCAGAAACTTTGCTGTTTGTCTATCGACGTGGCAGTGACACTGCTTACCTTCTACTGTACGTCGATGACATTGTACTAACAACGTCCAGTCCGGCTCTTCTTTGGCGCACTATTTCTGCTTTACAGCAGGAGTTCGCTATGAAGGACCTGGGCCGCCTCCACCACTTCCTGGGTATTACGGTTGAGGACCGACCAGGCAACTTGTTCCTTCACCAGCGAAAGTACTGCCTGGATATCCTCCAGCGAGCGTGCATGGCTGAGTGCAAGTCATGCTCCACTCCAGTGGATACTCAGGTGAAGCTCTTCGCTACCGACGAGACACCCATCACTGACCCCACTTCTTACAGGAGTCTTGCAGGTGCTCTTCAGTACCTCACCTTCACCAAGACGGATATCTCCTATGCGGTTCAGCAGGTGTGTCTCCACATGCATGACCCGAGGGAGCCGCACCTCACCGCTGTGAAGCGGATTCTTCGGTACCTACGAGGCACCCTCGACTACGGCCTCCTTGTAACCACACGAAGTTTTGATCTCCACAGACCCAAACCTTTTCCCCTCTCTTCCCCACCGCCAACCGAGGCCCAGCCACCGGTTCCTCTTTCCCCCATGGCAGCAACCGCCCATATCCCCTCTATTATCACATGTGGCAAAAACGTTTCGACCACGAGCAAAGCACCCCACTCCCTCTGCAACCGGCGCCTCACAACCGCCGCCATTCCCCTCCCTATAAAACCAGCCCAACCCCGGTCATTTTCCCCCACCGGAACCCACTCATTCCTCTCGGTTAAGAAAAACCGCCCCATTTCCAATTCTCCAAAAACATCACCGAATCCTCAGTTCCAATCCCTTCCACGACGTCACAAGACCTCAAGGACGAGTTCCCGACGAGACTTTCCAAGGAAAAACACGTAGAGGACATCACCGGCGAAGATCGCCGGAGTTTCTTGCTGTGGCCGTCGACACCGCCTCTCCGGCTGCTTCTGAGTCCAAAGATCGACCCAAGTGAGTTCCCCATCCTTCCCTCTCTCTTCTAATGCAATTAGGTTAAGAAACGATGAAGAAACGGCGAAACCCGAAAATTCCGGCGAGGCCGCCGCCGTTCGCCGGCGCGCGCAGCCGCCGGCTGCGAAGGAGGAGTCGGGGGCGACGTGGCCAAATCGTGGCTCTCCATTTTATTTTGTACGGCTAGGATTAGAAGGGGGCGTACCCCTTCGGTTCATTAAATCCGAACCGTTCAGATTAGATCCAATGGCCCACATTCAAAACAGTTATATACGTTGGAAATTTCACAGAGGGACCCCTCGGGATTTAAACAAATAGGAAATAGCCCCTGATTCTTGCAGAGTTAACCCTAGGCTTATTAGAAATTTGTAAAATCAGTTTAAAATAACCAAATAGCCCCTGTGTGATTTGTAAATTCATCAAATAGTTCTGTATCTTCAAATTGAACCCCAGAAAGTCTGAAATTATTACAAATCAAACCAAATCAGTTTAAAAGTTTGTTTTAATTATGTAATTAATCAAATTAGGACTAAATAGTTTCTGAAAAATGTTAGAAAATTATTAAAAGTCCTGATTAAATGTTCTGATCAGAATATTAAATTTGAAACTAAAAAATAATTAATCTCAAAGGCTGAAATTAATCATATAATGACTAATTAATTCTGAAAATTTAATTAAAAACAATATAAATGTCAGAAAATTTATGAAAACTCATTAAATAGCATAAGACTATTCTGCTTTTATAATTTTATGTATTTGAAGTTTCTGTAGTTCAGAATAATTATTGAAATGGCTGAAAAAGTATTTTTAAGTATAAAATAAATGCTGAAATATAGATAAAAATAGTATATATCAAAGGAAAATTTTGCAAACTGTTCCAAATACATGAATAGGTTCTGAAAAGTAGAAAAATAGAAATATGGGTTCTGAAAATAATTGTAGTAATGATTAAAATGACTTATAGGATTTAATTAATTATGAAAATATACATATATACACATAAAAGTCTAGAAATCATTAATATCACTATAAGATTAGAAAAATGAGTGTTTGGCTATGACAAAGATAAAATAGAAGGATATAGGCACCCAATTGAAACTTATTTTTAATTCAAACCACATGAAATGACATGAAATCAATAGTTACATATATGTAACCAAAACCTATATGATTGAAATGCATTGCTATGGTTCTTATGGCATGTTTGTCACTGTTTTGTGGGTGCAAATGCATGGATAGAACCAAACCAAGAACTAATTCCCAATCTTCAAGAGCAAAAGTTTGAAGTGCATCAACCTTCATTCAAAGGCAAGTGTTTCTTGACCACTTTGTTCCTATTCTAGGATGAATAGTTAGATTATGTGCATAATGTCTTCAATATGAAACCCAGTGTAGGATGTTTCCCTAGTTTCATTCCTTTATCATTCCTTGCAAAACCATGGAGGGAATTAGATATGATTTTATGGTTATCATTTTATGTGCTTAGTCATGCTTAGAACTTTAGAAATGAATGAAACATAGTTGATACTAGTCTTGTGGATTATATGAAGGACACAAGTGTGTGTCATGTGGTTATGAATCTAGGCAGGCTGGTTGTTTGGTTGGTGCTTCGTGCACGAGACTCGGGAATGAGTTAGTGCCTGTCTTAGATTCTAAGGACCGGTTCATGGAACAGTTAACCCGGCTTTACAGTGCCACCACAAGACTGAGATGGGGCAGCTTGGCCAATTAATTAGGAGTTTGCCGGTATAGTATGAGTGTTTGGATGGTGCGGGGAATGGGGGTCCATTTTTGACTGCCCTGGGAACTGCAAGGCTCAAGAGGGGGCTTCTGTAGGGGAGGGTTACTCCCAGGAACTACAGCGGTGAAACCTCAGTGGGCTTGTACTTGCCGGTAGACCCTTTGTAAAGGCCATGTAGTGATCTCCTGATCGCACACCAAAGGAAGTGTGTAATGTGGCTTGCAACCACGGATATCAGGGAGGTTTCTTAGTCCACCTGGCAACAGGGGATGAAATCACTACTTGTGGGTAAAGTGGTACAATCTCTGCAGAGAACCAAAATGTCATGACAGCCGTGCTCACGGTCAAGAGCGGCTTGGACTTGTCCATGATTAGAGAAACATGGATGTGAGTCAAAAGAGGTCGTTGGGTGGTGTAACCTAACATTAATGACTTAATTATGATGATGGTGGGATTATCACTTAGTGAGATAGGTTACTAATCAAAGCTAAGGCTTAGGATTAATGCATAGTGCTTAACCATGTTAGCCTTCCCTTGCTATTGGCCTTCATAACATTCTTTCCTACACTTGTTGAGTACCTTCGGTACTCAAACTTGCTTTTGTTGGATATTATATGTTGGCCCAGGTGCAAATGAAGACGTAGACTTTGACGAGGAGTACTTCGATCCCGAGGAGTTATTCTAGGTTGGCGAAACCCCCGGGCAACGCCTGTGGAGATGGAGTACCCATGATGTAGTCTTCCGCTGTTGTGTTTAATGTATTGGTACTAATAGTTGATATATTATGAACAATGATGTAATATTATGATGTACGTTAAACTTGGCTTGTAATATAATGATATTACACTCTTGTCGGCACATGTATGAATCAACTGATCCTGGCATACATGTGAGTATACGCTCGGGTATTTCTTATGGAATACCGGGTGTGACACTCCTCCTTCGACGTGACACGACCTCCGAGCTGGTCGTGTACACCGACGCTGACTGGGTAGGCTGTCCGGACACTCGCCGGTCTACCTCTGGGTACACCGTCTTCCTGGGCGGTAACCTCGTCTCTTGGTCCTCGAAGCGACAGCCCGTGGTGTCGCGTTCGGGTGCTGAGGTGGAGTATCGCGCCGTGGCTAACGGCGTGGCTGAGGCTTCCTAGCTTCAGCAGCTGCTTCAGGAGCTCCACACTTCCGTCGCCAGGAGCACCCTGATCTACTGCGACAACGTTAGCGTCGTGTACCTCTCTACTAACCCGGACCAGCATCAGCGCACGAAGCATGTGGAGATCGACCTCCATTTTGTTCGTGAGCGGGTTGCACATGGCGAGGTTCGGATACACCATGTCCCGACGACGACGCAGTTCACCGACATCTTCACGAAGGGCCTCCCGTCGTCGCTGTTCTCTGAGTTTCGGTCCAGTATCAACATCTGCAGTGGCTAGATGTTGTGACTGCGGGAGGGGGGGGGGTGTTACACTTTGTAATTGTATGGGTGACACAGGGGTAGTTTAGTCATTAGTGAGGGATTAGGGTTAGGGGTAGTTTAGTCTTTTCCCATCACCTAATCCCTCTATATAATGGACCCTGTACCCTGTTGATTATTATCATCTAATACAGCCACAATTATCCCTATATTACTAACTCTAGAACGTACAAAAGACCCAAATGGGTCGGACCCTTCCCCGGACCCTTCGCAAGCGGGAGCTACATGCACCGGGCTGCCCTTACTAACTCTAGAACGTCATTGGTGGTTAACAGGTTCCTGAAAGGGCCTTTCTTCATAACTGACCTTCCTTGGATTCTGTTTTTCAGGTTGATTGAAGCCTTGAAGAGTAGAGCGAAATGTTTCCACTGAATGCTTTGCAGGTGATACCGTTCATCTCTCTGCAGATATTATGAGAAGTTATTCCTTCCTCTTAGTTGCACGGTTGCCTTCCCGTTTCTGCTGCCAAATAGTAGTTCAGAAAATTCCATCTGTAGTACTATTTTTTTCACTACACAGTCTGTTCCCTCCACATGGAATTTGAAGATTCACAAACTGCGAAGTCTGACACCGATAAATAAGGCCTTTTCAGTTTTCGTATAGACGCAAGCATTGTACAACTCATTTATGTGAAACTGAAAGAGGTTGACATTATTGAGTAGCCAAAAAGGGACCTCGAAAATTGGATGATTGACATGGTATAGTAACTGTAGGCGTCATAGCATGTTCCTATTTCAATATGCTTTTGCCTGCACGGATTAAAGCACATGCACACGTTTTCTGTACTCCACTTGATATATAGCTACAAAGTCCAGAAGGAATTAATTCGGTATAGCTCAGAAGCTTCGCTTCTTAGTGGACGAGGAGTTCTAGGCGAGCTGGTTTACTTGTGCTGTACAGGCTCAGTGTGTATGTTATACAGATTGCCTCCTGTTACCTTGTGATGGTTGCATCTGACCTTCTGTACATTAGGTCTTTTGCCCCATTGTAATATGTGCCGTACTGCAACAACTGATGCCAAAAATACTGTGCTACGATTCAGTATTTCAGCTGTACCACTAGACGTGGATTCCCTTGGAGATAGGTTTTGCAGCACGTAGGCTTGTGTTACTTCAGCATCACCTGAGATATGAAAAGCATAAGATAGATGTGTATCTCGATGGGTTCAGTGGAAGCACCTAGCAGTTTTAGTCTGATGGATTGCAACTTTTCATGGGTCAATCAAACACTGGATGGAATGGACAAGATTCCTTATGGAGTAGTCTTTTATCTGGTGTAGGACGGATCTATTTTTGAGGAACACTTGCCTATTGGTAAAGGGACTTGAGGAACTTACACCATTGGCTAGAATAGCTAGATTTTGAACCAAAGCTGATTGCAATAAAAAATCTGTCTGCGAAGTATTTGATTGCTTTAAGCCTATTAAACACTTACACTTGACCGTAACAAGTGAGTAATGACTGATCATAGCCAAGTCTTTTACATATTATTGCACTGTCCCAATGCTGATGTCCTGTTCTAAATTATTGCAATCTCTTTGTAAATATGTTGGCTGTCAATCCGTGTATGCACATCGTTCTATGCACCAGTCACCTGTCATATCCAGCACATGACGGCTATATTTTTTTTATATAGGTAATCATGATCTGAAAGATGGAACAGAGAAAGAAAAGAGTGACACAAAGGGACTTTGTTCCAAGCATATGTCTAATGCACAGGTGTTGTCAACTTGAAAGATGAAAATGTGGAGGAAAAAGTGGCACAAAGTACTTTGTTCCTGGCATATGCTAATCGTTTCTGGTATGTTAATTGTTCCCTTACTTACCGTCCAGCTAAGTTATCACTTTCTGGCTTTGAGTCTACTAGTAATGCATGAAAGGCATTTGATTTAATCGTGAACATCGCAGTCACTGAATCTGGCATTTGTTTTTCAGGAGAGCAGTCTCGACATCTTGACCTGTCGACAGTCTTCGGACTCTGGGCCAAGGAAGCAAAGCAAGCAGCTCGGCATTGATGCGATCCAGCCCGTATTCCAGCTAATGTGATGCCACAGTAGTTAAGCAGCAAGAGGCCAGTACTCATCAGTACTCCCAACAGCTTTACCTTTATTCCTAGCATCTTTTATTTTATCTGTCCTGGAGAGGTCTTGCTTGTTCTGAAAGTCTCGAGCACAGAGCAATTGGCCGAATGTTTATGCAGTGGCCCACGTCCACACACCTGGCCCCCAAACTCTCTAAAATGTGATTGGAATTTATTATTTATAAGAAGCAGACGAAAACACAAAATCTAATGCAACAAGGAGGTGGCCTTGATTCTGTTGGAGGAGAAGCTGAGTGTCATGGTCTTGGACAGCCGAAAGGGAGCTTTTTCATAGGATTCTAGTGTATCCTTTTCACAGGACTAATCTTGCTCCTGTCCTCTCGCACATGCGCAAACAGTATTTTTTCTCTTTAAGTGAAAATAAACACTGCAGACACACACGACAAGTATCCCGAGAGCCGCCGAGTTAAGAAAATGAGAAGGTCAGACCGTCCTGGTCTGTTCACCCTAAACAAGGCGTCGAACATCAAATATAATCTAGTGTTGCCCTCCCGCGTTTTCACGAGTGGATCGGCGATGACGCACAAGGCTGTGCCTGTGCCGTGACTTGGATAACGGGCACACACGTGCGGTTACTATCTAATTCGCAATCAGCTCCGGGCAAATGGTCTCGGGAGAGCAAGTACGGCCGCCCTGATTTGCCCGTAGGTAGGCCTCGTCTGGCGCCTGTCCTCTGGGAGGGCCCACCACCCCCGGCGCTTCGCTGGCTGGGCCCGGTCCACGGTGCGGCAGTAACAGCGCCGGGCTGTTTGACCATTCAAACACGTCTTACTCCTCCTAAGGCTATCTCCAATAGAACACCTAAACAGCAGCCCAAACCTATTTTGGTTGTGAGATGCAACCCAAACAGCTTTCAACAGCATATGCAAATGGGATACCCATTTTGCATATGAGGAGAGAAGATAGCTAAAAATAGGGACCCTCTCTCCTCATATGCATTTCGTTGTGGCCCACCGTCAGTGAGATAAAATGCATACTCTGTTAGAGGTATTAAATATTTGCCTTCTCTATTTATTTTGCCTCTTTAAATTTGCCTCTGTAAGATGCATATCATTGTCGGAGAGAGCCTAATGTTTCCACGACAGGAGGTGAACGGTTTATGTAAAATCACTTGCATTTCAAGCATGTCTTACTCCTAATGAAAAGACTAGTAGGACACACAGGATGTCTGTAGACATCTAGGCGTCCAGAGCTCGGATCTGGACGCCATGTCTTATTGCCTCGTCTAGCTCGCGCCTCATCACAAACTGCCATGTCCCTTATCGTCGCCGCGTAGGCGTCATGGGCGGCGGCGCTGTTTTAAACACACTGGTCATACGCGAGAACAGCGCTCTTCTCCGGTCCCTTTACGCATTTTTCCCGTTGAAAAATAAATGCTTTGGTTTTCACACCTCACAAGTCACAACCTCCACACCGGCCCCCCTCCCGCACGCACAAAGGCGACGCGAGCAGCTTTGCTCTTTTTTTTTTCTTTCCCCCCTGCTCGGCCTCGCTGCTTCTCCGTTGTTTCTCAACAATTTCCCTCGGTTTATTCCGCCCCGCTTTCTCCGAATTGCCGCTTTCCTCGTGCGCGTGCCGATTCCTTCGTGCCCCGCCGCCGGCTCTGAGGCGGTCGGATGTGGCCGAGCTGACCGGACCTCACCGGCCATGGCTCCGCCGCGGAGGGTCTACGAGACTTGGAAAGGGAACAATGTAGATCCTGCCGCCTCCTCACCTCTGCTCCCCTCTCGGTTCCTCTTCTTGCTTCTTGGACGGGGAACCTTGGGTCACTCTGATGGGATCCTTCCTTTGCGAATTCCGCTTCTTGATTTAGCTACTCTTTACTGTGCTCTACTGTTCTTGGAGCTTCGAAGCATGAACAGTGCGCCGCTTCGAATGTCGTCGCCGCCGTGTCATGTGCTACGTGCTGTGTATGTGGAATTGCCCTTGTGCGGTGTGACTGCATTCTGACGTGTTTGCCTCGCCTTCTGCAGAAATTCTTCTGTGGTGGGAGGCTGATATTCGGACCTGACGCCAAGTCCCTGATCCTCTCTGTCTCTCTCATCGTAATACCCGTCGTGGTCTTCTGCGCGTTTGTTGCGAGACATCTCCGTCACCACTTCTCGACTTACAATGCAGGATATGCAATCCCTGCAGTGGCAGTTGTGTTCATGATTTATGTAAGTGCATTGCACTGGTTCCTGCAGATTTCACATAGGGAACACACTCAACTGAGTAATAACGTCTGTTTCATGTTCTATACGTTGTAGGTGCTTGTATTGCTCTTGATTACCTCGGCTCAGGATCCAGGGATTGTACCTCGCGCATTGCATCCACCGGAGGAAGATTTTACATATGGGAACTCATTATCCAGGGCCACGCCAGGGAGGCTGCAATTCCCCCGTGTGAAGGAAGTAATGGTTAACGGGGTGCTTGTGAAAGTGAAGTACTGCGACACATGTATGATTTATCGGCCTCCTCGCTGTTCTCACTGTTCGATATGCAACAATTGCGTGGAGCGCTTTGATCATCATTGCCCATGGGTTGGACAATGCATTGGACAGGTACGAAATCATCTTTGCACTGAAAGCAAGCACAATTTGTGATTTGATACTTCAACAAACTCATCAAAACCATGACTTTTACTTCCATACTACTGCCAAAAATAAGGCATGTTACTTTCATACACTATGTCTTATTCATTTACTTGAAAGGCTACGCGCACGAGACGAGTTACAGATTAGTTTTTGTTCACTGAAAGCTTACAAAACCTGACACCTTGGAATGTTCCTTCCATGTTTCTGCCAAAATAACTCATGTTTCTGCCAAAATAACTATATTCATAGTTATTTTTGTTTACATAGTTCTAGTTATGTTGTTTCGAGAAATGCATTCCACAGATATTGCTTATGAATGTATTTGATTCACATTGTTATACTGTGTAACATTAGTCAGCCTGCTTGGTTAAAGGAATTCCAAGCGTGTTTTTTCGCGAGTAAAGTGCTTTAAAGAATAAAGAATTCAAATGGGTTAAAATTTCAGAAAGGGGGACTGAAATAATTTTATTTGAATTATGTTGTTTGAGTTCCATTTGCTGTTGACTCGTGTCCACAAGCAGTGCTTAACAGCCGCTGACTAATAACGTCTAGTCGCCGCCTAGGCGTCCAGGCGCTCCGGCGTAGACGCCATGGGGCTCGACTCGCCTGGCCACTCCCGCCTCACAAACGGTCATCTCCTTGGTCGCCGTCACCTGGGCGCCATGGCCGGGCGCCTAGGTGGGCGCCTTGGCGTCCAGACGCTGTTTTAAAACACTGGTCACAAGCTCATATTCTATAGCATTGTTGATTTAAGGAAGAAGTCTATTTTACTCCCCTCAACAATTTACTTTGTCCATTTGGTCCGCTAAACAGAATTTTGGCTCAATTTACTTGCTCAAACATTCCAAGTCGGTGTAATTTACAACCTTATGCAGTTTGACGTTTTTTGTATCTTTATGTGCGATTTGAATTTAAAGCTCAAGAAGGGGAGCCCTGACGCAGCGGTAAAGTTGTTGCCTTGTGACCATGAGGTCATCGGTTCAAGTCCTGAAAATGGCCTCTTGCAGAAATGCAGTGAAAGATTGTATACAAAAGAGCCAAGTGGGTCGGACTCTTCCCCGGACCCGGCGCAAGCGGGAGCTAAATGCACCGGGTTCCCCTTTTTCCTTTCTTTTTTGAATTTAAAGCTCAAATTTAGTAGGATAGTACCTGAATCTGTACCCTACATTAAAAAATATATGGCGTATTGTTCATAATTATTTTATTTGTTTAATAACATCAAATAGTGTCTTAACAATAGGAATATAAAAATACATGAAACCTATTCTTGAAATTTTATCAATGATTTTTTAACATAGGGAACGATCTTATCTGCCATCACACAAAATTTGAAATCAAACTTCACTTTTACACTGAGAAACAAAAAAGGTCAACTTTGGTAAGGAGTAGAATGCACCGATTTGAATAGTTTGATGGAGTAAACTGAGCCAAGATTTTGTTTAGGGTGTCAAGTGGACAAAGTGAATTGTCTGGGTGAGTAAAATAGACTTATCCCTTTTTTATAAGAATCTTATATCTACTATGCTTAATCACAGTAATTACTAATTAATTGATGTTTGTAGTACATTACGTATAAATTTATGGTAGGTTAAAGATGTGTATGATGTAATGCCCCCTGCAATGCAATTACGTCGCTTTATATTTCCACTAGACGAATGTTATGAAAATATGTGATGTGGCATCCATAGTGTCTCCTTTTGTAATCGACTTAAGACCAGTAAAGAGACAATATAAGTTATGGAATAGCACTCGTATCATTAAAGGTTGATTAATTTAGCTGATACAATATGACCTGGTTAGCATATTTTTTGGTGTTACCTAATAGAAACTTTCCATTGATATAAAACTAAACATCACTTGGTTGACATGTTTCTGAATCAATCATTACTGCTCAATATAGGCACGTGATTATGTTTCTGTTAGTTGGAATTGGAGTTGGCTTTTTTTCCATACTAACCAGTTTCACACATATGCATGACTGGCAGTACATCCTAGGAACCACACATTATATTAAGTGAAGTATGACCTAGCAAAAAAAAGAAACACGCCACATGCCCACATCACTGTAATCCCACTCGAATCCACATGTAACAAGATCAAATGCATGATATATCTCATTTAGATTGGTAAAGGAAAAAAGTACTCAGAACTTTCTTTATTGTTTATCTTGGAATTTAAGATTATGGTCCTCTTTGCTTCCTTTTTGTATCCTGATCTCTACTGGCTCACTTTTACGTTGTGCAGCGCAATTATCGGTTCTTTTTCCTGTTCGTTTCTTCCTCGACTCTTCTCTGCATTTATGTATTTGCAATGTCAGCATTCTACATCAAAGTTATCATGGACGAGGGTTATCCAACAGTATGGAAGGCTTTGAAACACTCTCCAGCTTCTTGGGCGCTTCTGATATATTGTTTCATTGCTCTCTGGTTTGTTGGTGGACTCACTGGATTTCATTTGTATCTCATTAACACCAACCAGGTTAGTTTGTTGATACAAGATCTAGTAGTTCATCTTCTTTTCTCCTCAAGCAGGCTGTTTTCGCTCATGAATGCAAGTTCTTTTGATATATCTGTTCAACAAGTCAAATATCAACCAGAACGTGATGATATATGCTTGTGACTAATGTATAGACTTGTGATGCCTATAAGTGAGATGTTTCATTGTTGGGAAATAGGCGATGCGCTACTCTAGCAATTCGACCGTATCACTCAGGAAACATGCGAGTAAGAAGGTCATGGATCGTTACCACTAGACGCGCAGCGCAGCGGATCGTAGATGCGCGTCGGTGTAGAAGAAGTAGACGATCACGTTCGTCTTCTTCTGGCTCCTCGTCACAGGAACATCGTCACGTCACCGTAGCCGATCAGCGCAGCAGTAACAGCAGCGTCTCCACGGAGTCCACACGTATAGGGAAGAACGCCGTGCGTCGGTGTGCTAGCATCGCGCGCGCGACAGGGGTTTCGACGTGTGGCCTGTGAGGGGCGGCGGCTAGGGCTGTTATGTGGTGGAGTCATCTGCCCCTAACACTACCCCTCATATTTATAGTCGCGCTAATGGGCTTTTAGGTCACATGCCTATTAGTACCCTAATTTCTTATGGATCAAATATCCATCAGACCTTTATCCGAATTGTTATGATTGCCTCTTGGGCATATCACCAACATTCATATCCTACAACCAATAGGCTACACTACAGTTATTATTTTGTGTTTCTTCATGGACAATACAAAAAAATTGTTATAGTCTAATGAATTTACCAAACAAATTTTTAGGTGCATTTAGTGTTATATACACTTTACCATTTGATATTTATGAACTTGTCAAGGGTCCATGTATAATTTACAGAACAGCATGTGATTATCTATTTGTGTATGCATTTTGTGATGTCATTAGGATTTGCTTGTATTAAAAGCTCAATATCTATAACTACACGGAAAGGATATTATCATTTTTCAAACTTCGATGATATATGTATGATAGTGAAATAACAATACTAACATTTCTGTTCTGATGCTTCTGTTTTGTAGACCACATATGAGAATTTTCGATACAGATCAGATAGCAGGCCTAATATCTATGATCAAGGATGCTTGAGTAACTTCCTAGAGGTTTTCTGTAGTAAGACTAAACCTTCTAAATACAAGTTTCGGGCCTATGCACAAGAGAATGTGCAGCCTCCAATGGTTAACTTTGGTAGGGGGGCAGAAGAGGAACCAGTTGGTGGACCTAGGTCGAAGGTAGAAGATGATCTTGAAATTGGTAATGATCTCTTGAAGATTTCTCAACGGCGCAAGTATGAGGATGTTGATGTTGAAATGGGAGGTCGTTACAGCAATGATATGGAAGGCATAGCCACACAGATTCCTGCAGTTGGAAGTGATGTGCGAGTTCGACACTCGAGTTGGGATCGGAGAAGTGTTAATTGGGACATGTCATCAGATGTACTTACAAGAAGTGCATCAGATGTGATCCGAAGTAGTGTATTGGGCACGGAGGCTGCACCTTCATCTTAAACAGAAACACATTAGTCAATTATTTGTGCGTCCAAAAAAATCAGAATATGTGTCAGCATTTTGGATTGCAGGACCATTAAACTCATGATAGCAAAGCCAGAGATCAAGGAAGAAGATGCTCATCATGCATTTTGACTTCGGCTGCCTTGATCTTTTTCAATCTTTGAAATGTATGAACAATTATTTAGTCGAAAAATGGCGCCGTTTATTTGGTATATTCTTAGTTTTGAGCTGTAATTTTGCTTTAACCCAATGTAATCTATGTGGTCCTTTCTGTAAATTAATCACCGTTGCAGGATTCTCATCGAACTGTGATTCTTCAACTATTCTTTGAAAATGTTCAGTCAGCATCTCAAGTGGTCTTCATTATCATCCTACGCCTCCCATTCTTTTGAGTACGGATGCCTAATTGGTCAGCAGTCCAATCGGATTTTTGTTCAGTTAGGCCTCATAAAACTGTGTCCACTGAGTTCAAATCTTAACTCATCATCCAAGCAGTTCAAAGCATGTGATAAAGACGCTGTCATCATCCCTTCGATTCCAGCATGACTAGCCATTTTTTTTCGAAACTGACTCTGAAGGTTGATATTTCTCTTGTTTGCAATGGGAGCTCATTCTGAGGAGCACCTTTCTATTGATTTCTGGATTCTGAATACGGCAAACAACTTATACTGGAGGACTAGAGCATGAAGCCCGTTGACAACGACGGACCGGAAGACCTCACAATCGCTAGGTCCATGCCTTGGACCAGATCAGAGCTTGAGGCCAATAAGAATAGTGTCACGCCTGGCTCCTGTAAAACATAACCAGACACACTATACATGTATGCAGGATTAGTTAAATCATACATGTACCAATAGAAATGATGTATCTTATATAAAAACCAAGTTATTACAATTTTATAGCGACTCATGGTCTAAAAAGGAAAGACACATAGCAGCGGATAATCTAAGCGTAGAGCTCCATCACGGGCGTTGTCCGGAGGCACGCCCGCCTAGTACTGCGTATCGGGGTTGAAGCTATCGTCTTCATCATACTCCACTCCGTCTCCATAGCCTGAGCAACAGTTATGTCCAAAAAGAAGCAACAAAGACGCATGAGTACTTAGAGTACTCAGCGGGTTAGGAAATATATGACATGTAGGCAAACATCGAGGAAGATCAACTCGGCTATATGCACTATGCAACACTCTATGCCTAAGTTGTATTAGCATCCTAATTACTAAGTGAGTGCCCACCATGTGTCACCAAATCCAGTCCCACTGCCAACCAAACACTACCAACCTCACCCATACCTAAGCTAATCATGAAGGAGTTACTAGCTCGCTCCTGACCGTGAGCATGGCTGTCTAGACAGTTTTGACTCTGCAGAGTTTGTACCCTTTACCCACAAGTCGTGATTTCGTCCCATGTCACCAAGTGGACTAAAGTCTCCCTGATTGCCCGTGATCGCGAATCACATCTCACACTTTCTATGGTGTGTGGCCAAGGGATCACTATGAGGCCTTTACATTGCACTACCAAATCCTTGTACACCCGCTAAGGTTTCACCGCTAACAGCATACTTGGAGTCAATTTTACTTCCGCTGCAGAAGCCCCCTCTTGCGCCATACAAACATCTCAATGGTGTACACAAGATAAGATAGAAGTCAACTTAATTGGCCAAACTGTTCCATACCGCTCTTGTGGTGGCACGACATAGCTAGATCACAGGATATCACGAACCGGTCATTAGAATCTAGGCAGACACTAAGCCCGAGTCTCGTGCATACGCACCAACCGCGTACCAACCAACCTGCTAGTTTCCTATCTCTGCTCGCCATATACATATATATATATATATATATATATTAGCATTAATGTAAAGTTCTCCCATCCCGTCATCTAAGCAGGGCTAAGCATGAGTATACGACATAAAGTAAATCCCGACCAACCCTACCCAGGCTACAAGGAATAATATGGAATTTTCTAGTAAACTTCCTATCATGTGAATTCATATTAAGACATGCATGTAAATTCTAACTAAAATCCTAAAATGGGAGCAATGTGGTCAAGGACACTCGCCTCCGGAAAGTAGCTGTTGCTCACTGACATCAAAATCTAGATCTTGCAAATTAAAGGTCGGCTCCAGGATTGGGGCTATCCAATTCGTCGTAAGCGTAGCCAAATAACAAGAAAGTAATGAGACATGGTATAAATTGGCCAACATAAACAATACATAATCATACCACAAGTCCTACGCATTTACATTACTACTTACATCTTTATTAGTTATTTTCTTAAGTGGTAACTATTTTGTATTGGGCTAGAATATATTTAAGACTTAAAATCGGCACTAAAAGTATACGTAAACATTGATAAAGGTCTTCCTATGTAAAATTAGCACTTACTAGGGCTCTATGTGTAAAATCAGCAAGTGTTAGAGTTGTCTTGGCTAATATAGTATCAGTTAGGGGTGTTTCTGCTAAATTACAGCAGGATCCATGGGCTAAATCATCAAATCAGTATGTACTAGGGTGTTTAATGTAAATTTCCGTCATGTATTGGGTGTTGAAAATTTAAAACAGAATACTGCAGGGGCCTAGTTGTAAAATCAGCTTGTTGTGAAGCCAATTTGGTGAAAACTTACTATACAGGTTTTTTTCTACAAAATCCTGGCTTTTGCAGGGGCTAAACTGCTAAATCAGCTAACTACAGGGGTTAAATTGCTAAATCCGTTAATTACAGGGGCTTAAACATCATTTATGCTCATTCCAGGGGTGTCCCTGCTAAAAACAGTGGTTGCCAAGGGCTGAAGTACAAATTTAGAGGGTCTAAGGGTCTGTTTGCTAAAAACAGTGGTTATAGGGGTGTCCTTTGCAAAAACAAAATTGTACAGGGGCCTAAAAGTACTTTTACAGCAGATATTAAGGGTTGATTTGCTAAAACAGGGAGTTCAAGGGGTCTCGGATCTATGTTCCACTAAAATCCCTAATTTCCAACTAATCTGGGGTTCATACCGCAAAAATTGGGGCCTGTTCGGTTGCATCCAGAAACCCTTGATTATTCATACCCACTATATCTTCCTTGTCAGAAATCATGTCGGGATAAAATGAGAGTCTCTCCGACTTGAGGCCGAGATGGATCAAGATCACGATGTGATGTCTCATCCTCCGGAGTCTCGCTCCAACAAGCGACAAGAGCGTGCTGCCGAGCCTTCGCTCACCCCACCTAGGGTGCGTCGAAAGTTTACAATCAAGAGACCAGCTTCAAAAGCAAATGTGGCTGGTTCTAGCTCGGCGGCCCAACGCCAAATCAAGGGCAAGGGTAAGGGGCTTTCTTCCGGCCCGATTGGTCCCCTCAAGATGACAGCTCCAAGGCAGGGAAATAGGGATCCCTCGGAGCAGAAGTTCAATGGCAAGGAGAGTGATGTGGCATGGAACCTGAGGAAGGTTGATGCCTATAGCTTCGGCAAAAAGGCAGCTGACAAAATATTTTGGAGCAACTTTCACTCGGACTACTACAGTTCCGTGTACCTCCAAATGAAGACTCCAGTGGTCCGCAGCCAATGGATCGACTGGACATATTTTGAGAAGAAGAGTTGTGAAGCCTTTGAGGAGGTTATAGAGGCTGCAGAGATACACGGTCTTAAGGACTTGCTCTCCTTCAGATACAACTGGAATGATGAGATCATGCCCAGTTCTATGCAACTTGCCACTTTGCCCACGATGGAGAAGACAAAGTGACTTGGATGACACATGGATCCAAGTACACAATTTCCTGCACTGAGTTTGTCATACTGCTTCACCTTGAGGACACCGACAGTGATGTGATTGTGATTCACAATCTGGGAGTGGTGGAGAAGGACAAGATGGAGTTTCTCTATGATACTCGACTACCGTACATTCCTCCCTCAACCAAGAACATTAAGCCCTTCTTCATTGTTCTCAACAAAGTGCTTTGGAAGACCATTGCTCCAAAGGATGGAGATGCCGGGAGTGTCCAAGGTTACTTGAGAACCTTGATGAAAGTAATCAGCAGGAGGAGAAGATTTGATATCTTCGATTACATCTGGAATGACATGGTAAACATATCATACACACCAAACCGTTCCTGTGCATATGCACCTTACTTGATGTTCATGATTGAGAAAGTCACGAGAATTGAGTTTGTGAAGGATGTAGAGCACACTGCTCTAAGGCCTCAAAAGCCTCCTAAGGCCTCCCTCCCAGCTGCCTCCTCACCTGGATCACCTGAAGAACATTCAGAGAGAGCTCAAGAAGATGCAAGGCCTTCATCAAAGGCTAGGGCCTCTCCACACAAAGGTTCATCTAGTGGAGTTATGAAGTTTTTGGCTGCTATTTTTAGTTCTTGCCACAAAACTGAGGTGAAGCTTCACAAGATGAACAAGGCAAGAAAAGAAGAAATGAGATACATGAAGGCGAATGTCAAAGAAATATGCCAAAAACTGGAGATTGAGCCCATTGGATCTCCGGTCATCTCAGAGGACTCTGCATCTGATTTTACAGAGCTTCCTCCTCTCTCTCTCTCTCTACATCAGAGCATGCCTACTTTGGCACGACGAGTGGTTCCTCTCCTCCTCCTCAGCCTGATGATGAAGACGAAGAGAGGACCGACAGCGAGAAGTGAGTTGGCGACGACAAGTAGATCCCTCCTCTCCTTCTTTTTGGTGCCTTGATGCCAAAGGGGGAGATATTGAGTGGGAGTCTTAGGCTCGTAGGCTCGTCGTAGGCTCTCCTTTTTTATGTTCTAGCTTAAGAAATGAGCTTTTGTAAGAATTATGTTATCATTATGCTTTTTGTGAGATGACTATGTTATGCTTATTATTAATGGTGTATGTTTAAAACTGCTATGTAGGATTGAGACTCTTCATGATGTTATGATTATGCTCATTATGATGTTCATATCAAAATTATTGCTCACACATGTAGTTTTGCATCCTACCATAAATAGTGCACATATGTCTTATGTTTTCATTGCCTATTTTGTTCAAAACTCATGTGCACACTTTATGAAGATCTGAACTTTTCTTATTATATTTGTGTGATCTCAATTGGTTGCCATCAATCACCAAAAAGGGGGAGATTAAAAGTGCATTTAGGCATCCTTTGTGGGTTTTGGTTAATTTATGACAAACAAATGAGACCCTAACAAAATTGTTGATATGAGCGCAGGTTCTCAAAGAAATTAGGAAGAAAGTGCAAAAAGAAAGGAGAAGGAGGATCCAAATTGATGAGAGCTCAAGAACTGAAAAGATTATATCACTTAGTATAGAGTGTGTTGGAGAAACACACCCCAAGATCTCAATTGGAAGAAATCGCACTAACTGTAAAAAATCAGCATATGCGGACTAGTCCGATATCAACCGGACTGGTTGTAAGGATCGAAACGCCCAAGAGGGGGGGGGTGAATTGGGCTTTTTAAAATTTTAGAGCAATTTAAAACTTTAATGGTTGAAGCCCAATTCCCTATGCAAACTAAGTACGCAAGTAAGAGAGTTAAGTGCGGAATAGTAAAAGCGTAATAGTAAGGAGTGAGGAGAGAAATGCAAACTCCCGCGGAGACTCGGAGACACGGCGATTTTTCCCGTGGTTCGGTAAGATCATAAAAATCTTCCTACATCCACGTTGTGGCACCCACCAAAGGGTATGGCCACTCCCAAGTCACCAAGACAAGGGAATCCACTATCTTTCTCCGTTCGCCCTCTCCGGCAAGGTGGAGCTCAAGCCTTGTACAACGGTGATCCTCCGGGCTTCCACAAACACCTTGGTAAGCTCCGGAGTGATCTCTTCTTCCTCCAACGTTTACAAGGTGAGAGAAGTCACCAAGACACTCTCTCTCACTAGTCTAGAGATTCCAATCACCAAGAATGGACGCACACAAGCTTCTCTCTAGCTAGATATAGCCTATAGTTGGATTACAAGAGGTTTTGGAGTGTGGAAGTGGTAGCTCTTGGTCTTGAATGCTTGAGAATGTGTAGTGAGGCTCAGGAGATCAAGACTTGTCGAAATGGCCGGTTGGAGGGGTATTTATAGCCAGCCCACACGAGATAGCCGTTGGAAAAGTGGGCAGACTTTGTCAGTTAACATCGGATCCTCCGATGCACCCCTTTATATGATCATCGGTCGAATTCCAAATTAGCTGATGTCACGTGTCAGATGTGACCGTTGGATATAACCGTTGGATCTTTTTAATCGACCGATGTTACTTCAATTTATCATCGGATGATCCGGTGAGTTGATCTTCAGAATTGGGTCAGAAATATTGTCTCTGTTGAATTTGACCGATGTACACTTATTTCATCATCGGATGATCCGGTGTGTATATCTTCAGAGTAACTCAGATATCATCCTTCGGGTGAACTCAACCGATGTGCCACTTCCTTCACATCGGATGATCCGGTGTGTACTGGGCTCTGAGGTCTTCTTCTTCTGCCAACTCAAACTCGACCGATGTAGTCTTTTTGCAAGACATCGGATGATCCGGTGAATGCAACTTGTTTGCTTCGAGTTGTTTTGAGTTGATCTTTTAGAATCCTCTCGAGTGACCTCTTTGATACTTGTTTGAAATGATATTACGATGAGGTGTGAGCTCCTTGTGTTGCCAATTTTGATAAAGTAGAGTCGTTGTATGATTTCTTCATTTATTTTTTATGAGTGTCGAATAACCCCTTAGAATGGATCATTGAGGGGTCTCCATTTGTATCCAATGAGCAGTAGATGGTGTGAATAGATAGTTCATTAACGGTTGATGTGATATATGTGAAACCTCGCATCCACAAACTCATTAGTAATAACGAACGGTTGTCATTAATCACCAAAACCATATCTCACGGGGGCCTAGATGCTTTCAATCTCCCCCTTTTTGGTGATTGATGACAACACAACGAGTAGAGCATATAATTGAATTAGAACATAATGCTCCAAAAGAAATATAACAGGTACAAATTGCAACACAAGTGGCTCGAAGGCTCAAATAATAAACGATAAGGCGTAAGAGCACAGAGTAGCACACGGAGTACAAGAATAGCAATTAATAATAACGGTCAATCTCAAACAAAGTAGCAAAAGGATGGACAATCTCAGATATAGTAGCAAAAGTATAGACATAGACACTCCCCCTAGAACTGAGCTAACCCTCCCCTGACTCTAACTCTTCTCCCCCTTTGGCATCAAGACACCAAAAAGGAAAGTCGAGTGCCTACGACTCAGGCGCGCTCCTGGCGATGGTGAAGCGGTCGGCGTCGACGGTGCTGTCGTCGGAGCTGCTGGAGGTAGAGGTCGCTGGTGCTGGAGCTGGAGCGGGAGCTGGAGCTGGAGCTGGAGCTGCTGTGGGGGCTGGAGCTGGAGCTGGAGCTGCTGTGGGATCCGCTGAGGCTGCAGGCGCCGGTGGAGGTACTGCCGGAAGAGGTGAGGACTGGAACGGCGTCGGCGGCAGTACTGGAGCTGGCGCTAGTGACGGTGCACCTGGAACCTGACCGAGCCCTGAGTGCTGAGGTGGAAGAGCGACTCCTGTCTGCTGATAGAGGTTGGTGACCAACCCCAGGATGCCCAACAGCATCTGCTGAGTCTGCTGCTGCTGGTCCAGAGTGCGTCGCGTCATCTGGTCGACAAGGTTGGTGAACCTGTCGGTGTCCTCTCGCCTCTGACGGGCGATCTCCAGCTGCATCTCCTGCTGCTGCCTCTGAAGCTCCTCCTGTCGAGCTGCCTGCTGCTCCTGCTGCTGAGCCATCCGCTGAAGTAAAGCAGTGAGCTCTGACGGCTGAGTCACCTGAGCCTCTGACACTGGAGGAGGTGAAGGTGGTGGAGCAGCTGAGCCTCCTGCCTCTGCGTCGTGCTGCCTCGGTGAGGGAGGAGCAGGAGGGAAGTACTCCTCGACACTGTCGCTGGTGTCGCTGTCCGACCACACGTGCTGTAGGTCTCCTCCCTGAGCCTCTGCCTGTGCCAGCTCTGCGTCCTCCTGAGTCAGCTCTGCCCAGTCCTCCTCGGACAGTCTGGCTCGAACCTCACGCTCGACGGGACGGCCAAGGCGACGGTCTCCCGGAGTGGGGACTCGGTAGTAGCTGAACCGGGTCACATGCATCTCTGTCAGCTGAGAGACTCCTGGAGTGTCCTCTGGAACCAGCTGGTGAAGAAGGTGACAGATCCAGTGACCAAAGACCAGCTGTCGTAGCATCCCAACTCCATCGGTGATCACGTCCTCCATCTCGCAGATCAGAATATCTATTATGTCGAACTCCATCCCGTTCATCACATAGAACAGGATGGTCTGCTGAAGGCTCGTGAATCCCTCCAAGTAGCCGGACCTCGGCAGCAGGGTACGTCTGAGGACGTGGTGAACTGTCCGGGCTGCTGGGGTGAGAAGAGCTGGCACCCTCGGCTGGTCAGGAGTGAACGTCTGAGTGAACAGACCTCTGATCTCCTCGAAAGGCGGTGCCACTCCTCCAGTCAGTGGCCTCCTCGGCGGGTCTGCGTCTCCGTAGACTATCTGGTGCAGACACGTAGTAGAAAGCTCCACACCGAGCAGTCTGCCCAACAAGTCTCGAGACACGTCGTGGATCCGCCCCATGAACATGAAGTGGATCGAGCGACGGCCCTCAGAGATATAGAGTGTCGCGTAGAACACCCTGACCCACTCCTCGACGTAGGCACTCCTCTGGTGTGAGAGCAGATCCACAAGTCCTCTGTATCTCTCAAAGAGGGGCCTGATCCCGTGTCCTGCTGCCACTGCAAGCTGATCCCAGTCAATGCTGTTGTGCTGGAATAGCTTGTGACCCCGACGCCTGTAAGTCTCGTACAAGGACGCCTGTGTCAGGGTCCAGAAACGGGAGTCAACTCGAGAGTCCCTAGGCCGCGGGAACCACTCCTCAAGGATCACTGACCATCTGAGCTTCTTCAGTTGCCTAGCCTTCGTCTTCCTGTAGTCGGTGAGTCTGACATCCTCGGCAACACGGACAGCTGTGTCCATCAGATGGATGGCCCTTTCGGCCTCTCTATCCTCGGCGCGGTCAGCCGCAGAAGGACGCCGACTCGCCGTAGGGGTCTGTCCACCCCCACGAGTCCTCGGGGTGCGCCGGCGGATGAGTGGCGGCACCTCGGTCTCCTCCTCGTCGGAGCCCTCGGGAGGCACCGGCTGGATCGGAGGCTGCTCCTGCCTCTGCCGGGACTCGCGGATCCGTAAGGAACCGCGATGGCCGCGCTCACGCTCCTCGGCGGCGCGAGCGGCCAACTCCGCACGACGAGTGTCCTTGGACATTTTGCGCTTCTTCGCGGCGGGCTCCTCAATAGCCTTGCCCTTTCCTTTGCGATCGCGACCCATCTTGATGCAATAAAGAGCTAGGGTTAGCGACGGTGAAGGTGCACGACGAAAACAACGAAAGGCGTCGCGCGTCACAGAGCAAACCTTATCGTCGAATCGGTGAACCACGGCGGAACTCTAGCGGAGAGGGTGATGCGTGCCCGCGGCGAGTGGTGGAGGAGAGACGGCACACGCGGGAGGCGGCGTGCGCGGGAGACAGCGGAGGCAGCACCTGGGAGGCGGCGGCTGCGGCAGGGAGACGGTGGCAGCTGCGGCGGGGAGGCGGCGGCGGCTGAAGGGCGGCGGCTGCGGCAGGGAGGCGGCGGCGGCTGCGGCAGGGAGGCGGCGGCGGCTGCGGCAGGGAGGCGGCGGTGGCTGCGGCAGGGAGGCGGCGGCGGCGGCGGCGGCGCCTGGGAGCCGGCGGCGGCGGCTGGGAGACGGCGCGGCGCGGGAGACGGCGCGGCGCGGGAGAGGTGGTGGCGGCGGCGCAAGCGTCGGGCGGCTGCGGAGCTCGGGGAAAGGAAAAGAAAAAACCGGAAGGGCGGCCGAACCACCTTTTAAACTGTACGGGCAAACCCTAGCCGCGCATAAAACACCGGATGAACCGATGATCATCGGAGGATGCATCGGTCGAGTTCAACAGAGAGTTGTTCCAAAAACTCTCTTTGAACACCGGATGGACCGACGTTGAGGTGGCGATCATCGGTCGATTTCTGCAGGGCACCCGGAAAACTGAACACCGGATGCTCCGATGTCTTCTGAAATGAACTCATCGGTTGATTTGTGACATCTGACTTGAACTGAAGCACCAATTGATCCGATGATCTGCTGGCCCCGGCATCGGATAATCCGATGACTACAGAAAACCTAAGACTGCCCATATATGTCCTTTGACTTAAGCACACAAAGATAAGGATTGGTCTTAGGACTTTTTGGGCAACTCCTAATCTCTAATATAGGGCCTTAAATATAATGCCACATATTGGCTAAGCCCTTAAGCAAAGAGAACACACAGGGTTAGGAGTGAAACCATGAAAATGTAAGGCCCATGCTTTGTGAGCTAGAGTGTAGAGAATTTTTATCTCTTTAAAGCATGTACCTTTAGAATTTTGCTTTATCCACATCATATGAGTTGAGTTATTGCATTTTGAACAAGTCTCCTTCTCATGATGTGGTTCCCCTTTGTGACAATCTACCGTATGCAATGCCAACCAAACTGATGCAAGATATTGAATGAGTGCAAGTCTATATGGTAGGAATCATGCAAGGCATAATGTAAATCTATCTTGCCAAGTTTAAACCTGCCAAAGGCTTCCTCAGGAAAAGCTATTTCTAGCTTGCCCCTATCCTTTGGGAGTTAGACAAGACCTATTTGATATGCAACCTTACATGAACATGGCAACTTACATGACGTTAGATGCATCTAGCACATTTAATTCACTTCTTAGTCTAGAAAAAGTTTTCTCGTCAAGTGGCTTAGTGAAGATATCCGCCAATTGTTCTTCGGACCTTACACCTTGCAAAGAGATGTCTCCTTTAGCCTCATGGTCCCGCAAGAAGTGATGGCGAATATCAATGTGCTTAGTGCGGGAGTGTTGAACGGGGTTTCTAGTTATCTTAACTGCACTTTCATTGTCACAAAGGAGAGGCACACAATCAAACTTAATTCCAAAGTCCAAAAGGGCTTGCTTCATATATAGAATTTGGGCACAACATGCGCCGGCCACTATATACTCTGCCTCCGCGGTGGACAAAGCCACGGAGTTTTGCTTTTTGCTCGACCAAGATACTAGGGAACGCCCAAGTAAGTGGCACCCACCGGATGTACTCTTGCGATCCACACGGCATCCGGCAAAGTCCGAATCCGAGTAACCCAAGAGATGAAAACTAGCGTTCTTGGGGTACCACAAACCTACACTTGGGGTATGCTTGAGATACCTAAGTATCCTAAAGACCGCCTTACGATGCGATTCTTTAGGTGCTGCTTGAAAGCGAGCACACAAGCACACACTAAACATGATGTCGGGCCTAGATGCGGTGAGATATAATAATGAACCAATCATGGAACGGTAATGAGATTGGTCAATAGGTTTACCGTCCATGTCCGCGTCGAGATGACAATTTGTTCCCATTGGAGTGCTTCTTGAGCTGCAATCTTCCATTTCAAACTTCTTCAAGAGGTCTTTGGTGTACTTTTCTTGGTAGATGAAAGTCCCCTCTTGAAGTTGCTTGATTTGAAATCCTAGGAAGAAATTGAGTTCTCCAATCATTGACATCTCGAACTCCCTAGACATCATGGTGCCAAACTCAAGACTAAGGGATTTGTTAGTTGAGCCAAAAATAATGTCATCAACGTAAATTTGACAAAGAAATAAATCCCCGTTGATGTCCTTGGTGAAAAGTGTAGTATCCACCCTCCCGATCTTGAATCCTTGCATGACTAGGAAATCCCTAAGACGTTCATACCATGCCCTAGGTGCTTGCTTGAGCCCGTAGAGCGCCTTGTGTAACCTATACACATGGTTAGGATTCCTCGGATCTTCAAACCCGGGAGGTTGCTCAACGAAAACAAGCTCGTTAATATAACCATTTAGGAAAGCACTTTTCACATCCATTTGATAAAGCATAATATTGTGATGTGAAGCAAAAGCTAGGAGTATACGAATAGCTTCTAACCGTGCGACCGGGGCAAAGGTTTCTCCAAAATCTAGTCCTTCTACTTGTGAAAAACCCTTGGCCACAAGCCTTGCCTTGTTGCGGACCACCACGCCATTCTCGTCTTGTTTGTTGCGGTACACCCACTTCGTTCCGATGACGTTCTTGTCCTTAGGTCGCTCCTCCAGTACCCAAACTTCATTGCGGGTGAAGTTGTTGAGTTCTTCTTGCATAGCCATCACCCAATTTGGATCTTGGAGTGCTTCCTCAATATTTGTGGGTTCTACACACGAAACAAAGGAGTAGTGCTCACAAAATGAAGCAACATGGCGAGAACGAGTACTTACTCCCCGTGACGGACTTCCGATGATTTGATCCATCGGATGTGCCTTGGAGATGCGCCCATGCCTCATAAGAGGTTGTGAGGCACTTGGTGGTGGTGAGGCATCTTGCTCATCTTGTGGTTGGACTTGACCTTGGACTTCTTTTTCTTCTTGGTGTTGTGTGGCATGTGAATCTTGTATTGGCAATGGATCATTTTTCTCTTCTTCTTCATCAATTTGAGGCGCCATGGAGGTGTTGATGTTGGAACTTGAGGCTCCCCCTTGATCATGGCTCTCCTCAACTTCGGGCTTGATGTCTCCTATGGTCATGTTCTTCATGGCTTCTCGTAGAGGCTCATCATCTATATCATCATGACCAAAACCCTCCTCTTGGGAGCCATTAGTCTCATCAAACTCAACATCACAACTTTCTTCAACTAACCCGGAGGTTTGGTTGAATACTCGATATGCTTTTGAGTTTGACGCATAACCAAGAAAGATACCAACATCACACCTTCTTTCAAACTTACCGAGCCTTTTCTTGCGGTAGATGTAGCACTTGCACCCGAAGACTCGGAAGTAGGAGATGTTGGGCTTTCTCCCAATGAGGAGCTCATATGGGGTCTTTTGAAGTAGTCGATGAAGGTAGACCCTATTTGCAGCATGGCACGCCGTGTTGATTGCTTCGGCCCAAAACTTCTCCGACGTGCCATAGTCATCAAGCATTGCTCTTGCAAGGGTGATGAGAGTCTTGTTCTTCCTTTCAACGACACCATTTTGTTGAGGGGTGTATGTGGCCGAAAACTCGTGCTTCACGCCTTCACGATCACACCACTCCCCAATGTTGTAGTTCTTGAACTCGGTGCCGTTGTCACTCCGGACCTTGATGATGGGAAGTTGAAATTCCCTTTGAGCTCGTTTAGCGAAGGTCTTGAAGATTTCCGGAGTTTCACCCTTGTCGCCTAGGAACAATGTCCAAGCATAGCGAGAGTAGTCATCAACAATAACAAGACAATAGAGGTTACCGCCAAGGCTTTGATACGTGGACGGTCCGAAGAGGTCCATGTGAAGTAGTTCAAGTGGCTTGGAGGTTGACACCATTGTCTTTAACGGATGGTGTGAGGCAACTTGCTTCCCGGCTTGACATGCGCTACAAAGCTTGTTCTTCTCAAATGTGACATCCTTCACGCCGGTCACCATCCCAAGCTTGAATGACTTCTTGAGCTTGCTCATCCCAATGTGAGCAATGCGCCGATGCCATAGCCACCCCAAACTAGTCTTGGTGAAAAGACAAGTGGTCAAGCTAGCATCCTTGTTGGAAAAGTCCACCAAGTAAAGATGTCCATGCCGAAAACCTTTGAATATTAGTTCTTTACTTGACTCACTAGTCACCACAACACCATTCTTGTCAAATGTGCATGTTAGTCCAAGATCACATAATTGTGCTATGGAAAGTAAATTGAAGCTAAGAGACTTAACGTAAAGCACATTAGAGATGGACAAATCATGAGAAATAGCAATTTTACCCAAACCAATTACCTTCCCCTTTGAGTTATCACCAAAGGTGACTTGTTCATGATTGCCGGGGTTTTCTATGGAGGTGAACATACCATCATTGCCGGTCATATGTTGAGTGCACCCACTATCTAGTACCCAATGCTTTCCTCCGGCTTTGTAGTTCACCTACACACATGAAGTTAGTTTTTGAGTTTAGGAACCCAAGCCAACTTAGGTCCTTGTATGTGTGATACAAGTGATTTTGGAACCCAAAGTTGCTTGGGGAGCTTCCCCTTCATGCCCTTGATGTCTTTGCCGATGAACCTTGCCTTCACCTTTCCACCTACTTTGTTCAATAGATAGTGATAATCATTGAAAGTAGATTTGTAGTTAGGAGGCAATTTGGGAGAAGGACGGTTGGGAAGAGGACACTCCCTCGTGTGATGTCCGGTGACCTCACAATGTTGGCAATATGACCCAACTTCCTTGATGAAGCTTGTCCTAAGCTCCGGTGAGGGCACCTTTCCTTTGTTGGGTACCGGGAAGGATCCAAGTCCTCTCTTGTTGAAGCTTTTCGCTTGTTGGTAGAGGATTTCCTTGTGCTTATCCTCCCCCTTAGAGAGTCTTGCCACACTAGTGCGAAGACTTTCAATTTCGTCCATTAGTTCCTTCTCCCTAGGGCTTGCTTTCAAAGGCAAAGACTTATCCAAAACATTAGTGGCATGTGAATTAGATGATATTTTGCCATCAAGGGTTTCTTTCTTTGTGTTTTTCAATTTAAGTTTAATAGCTTCATAAGCACGGTTAAGCACTTCATGTTCTTGAATCAACTCATTGTGCTTTGCCAAGAGTGCTAAGTTAGCTAAGTCAAGCTCATGATACTTAAGCTTGATTGTAGCATTTTCATCCTCGATTTGTTTGACATTTAATTTGAGCGTGTCATGCTCTTTAAGTATGGTTACATACTTGTCATGCAAATCGAGGTTAGCACTTTCAAGCTTAGCACGAGCTAGCTCAAGAGCCTTAACCTTAGCCTTTTCCCTTTTTATCATGGCATGATATTCACTAATCATGGATGCTAATTCATCGGGTGAAAGCTCCTCATCATCATCGCTAGAGTCTTCACATACCTTTGAGTTACCTTTCGCCATTAGGCACATAGGAGGTGGACGAAGAGGGGAGTCATTCTTGTTGACGATGGCGAGGCCCGCCAAGTTTTCTTCAATTTCACTATCTTCGTCGCTTGACTCTTCATCCGTGATCCACTCATTTGCTTCACACATGAAGACCTTTTGAGGCCCTCTTCTTTTCTTTGGAAAGAGCTTGGTTTTCTTGCCTTTGTCAAATTTCTTCTTTCCAAAGGAGCGCTTGGGATTGACCTCCTCTTCATCATCACTTTCTTCTAGCTTGTGATGCTTGCCGATTTCCTTTCTTTTGTCCGGTCTTGGGCAGTCATATGATATGTGGCCTAGATCACCACAATTGTAGCACGTCTTGTTTTCATCTTTTCTTGGCAAGAAGGCTTTCTTTTTGGGATCAAAAGAGTATCCCTTCTTTGCAATCTTAGAGTTGAGGCGTGAGAATTTTCTCATCATCAAGGCAAGCTCATCATCATCATCTTCACTTGTTTCTTGCTCTTCTTCACTTGAGCTAGGCTCAACCATTTTCTTCTTCTTGGGAGTTGTCTTCTTGGTTGACGCCTTGAGAGCAATGGTTTTTGATGATGACTCCTCCATCATTCCAAGTACGCTCATTTCATGAGCATGAATTTCTCCAATGAGCTCCGAAACTTCAATGTTGTCTAGTGACTCTTTTTGGAGCATTGAATTGATAATGTTGTACTTGGGCTTGGGTAGAAGCATGAGGATCTTGCGATTTATAAGTCCCTTGCCAAGAGAAGCAATATCAAGTGCGTTAATTTCCTCAATGAGCACATTTAAACGAGAAAACATTTGATTAACGTTTTCATGAGGAAGCATCTTAAATTCATCATATTTTGATTTAAGCATGTGATATTTGAGTTCTTTGACACGAGATGAGCCCTCATGTATTTCAACTAGACATGCCCAAATTTCACATGCTTTTTCCTTGCTAGCAATCCTAGCAAAAACATCTTGACTAATGCATTCATATATGGCATTTCTAGCCTTAGCATCCCATTTTAATTGGTCTCCAACATAGTCAAGATTTCCAAACCCCGCATGGGTCGCTTCCCACACTTCGGGAGCAATTGCCTCAAGGTAAGCGCGCATGCGTGCTTTCCAATAAGCAAAATTCTTGCCCTCGAAGGTAGGAACCGAACCCCCATTCTTGGCCATTTTTGCTCTCTAGCGGTGAAGCTAGAATGATCCAATGAGCAACCTTGCTCTGATACCAATTGTAAGGATCGAAACGCCCAAGAGGGGGGGGTGAATTGGGCTTTTTAAAATTTTAGAGCAATTTAAAACTTTAATGGTTGAAGCCCAATTCCCTATGCAAACTAAGTACGCAAGTAAGAGAGTTAAGTGCGGAATAGTAAAAGCGTAATAGTAAGGAGTGAGGAGAGAAATGCAAACTCCCGCGGAGACTCGGAGACACGGCGATTTTTCCCGTGGTTCGGTAAGATCATAAAAATCTTCCTACATCCACGTTGTGGCACCCACCAAAGGGTATGGCCACTCCCAAGTCACCAAGACAAGGGAATCCACTATCTTTCTCCGTTCGCCCTCTCCGGCAAGGTGGAGCTCAAGCCTTGTACAACGGTGATCCTCCGGGCTTCCACAAACACCTTGGTAAGCTCCGGAGTGATCTCTTCTTCCTCCAACGTTTACAAGGTGAGAGAAGTCACCAAGACACTCTCTCTCACTAGTCTAGAGATTCCAATCACCAAGAATGGACGCACACAAGCTTCTCTCTAGCTAGATATAGCCTATAGTTGGATTACAAGAGGTTTTGGAGTGTGGAAGTGGTAGCTCTTGGTCTTGAATGCTTGAGAATGTGTAGTGAGGCTCAGGAGATCAAGACTTGTCGAAATGGCCGGTTGGAGGGGTATTTATAGCCAGCCCACACGAGATAGCCGTTGGAAAAGTGGGCAGACTTTGTCAGTTAACATCGGATCCTCCGATGCACCCCTTTATATGATCATCGGTCGAATTCCAAATTAGATGATGTCACGTGTCAGATGTGACCGTTGGATATAACCGTTGGATCTTTTTAATCGACCGATGTTACTTCAATTTATCATCGGATGATCCGGTGAGTTGATCTTCAGAATTGGGTCAGAAATATTGTCTCTGTTGAATTTGACCGATGTACACTTATTTCATCATCGGATGATCCGGTGTGTATATCTTCAGAGTAACTCAGATATCATCCTTCGGGTGAACTCAACCGATGTGCCACTTCCTTCACATCGGATGATCCGGTGTGTACTGGGCTCTGAGGTCTTCTTCTTCTGCCAACTCAAACTCGACCGATGTAGTCTTTTTGCAAGACATCGGATGATCCGGTGAATGCAACTTGTTTGCTTCGAGTTGTTTTGAGTTGATCTTTTAGAATCCTCTCGAGTGACCTCTTTGATACTTGTTTGAAATGATATTACGATGAGGTGTGAGCTCCTTGTGTTGCCAATTTTGATAAAGTAGAGTCGTTGTATGATTTCTTCATTTATTTTTTATGAGTGTCGAATAACCCCTTAGAATGGATCATTGAGGGGTCTCCATTTGTATCCAATGAGCAGTAGATGGTGTGAATAGATAGTTCATTAACGGTTGATGTGATATATGTGAAACCTCGCATCCACAAACTCATTAGTAATAACGAACGGTTGTCATTAATCACCAAAACCATATCTCACGGGGGCCTAGATGCTTTCACTGGTCCAATTTTCTTTCTGACCACAAAACGGACTAGTCTGATATGGTCCGGACTAGTCCGATATATCTTTGAGTAGACATCGGACTAGTCCGCACTACTACGGACTAGTCCGGTATCTCACAACACTTAGGGTTTTCCACGCACCGCACACCGGACTAGTCCGGAGTCAACCACGGACTAGTCCGAACGTCGCAAACCCTAACGTAACCATTGGAAACCCTACTGTAAAAAGAGGTGTATGCCATACCAACATAACTCTTTGACCCCCTGCGCCGTCACACCTCCCAAGAGCCCAAAATTCACATCTCTCCACACATTCTAACCCAAGAAGCATCAATTCTTTGGGGATTAGCAATTGATCAAAGGAGAGACTTGTTCTACACATCTTGAGCTCTTGGGTTTGATCTCTCGCACACTCTTGTTCGTTAATTTTTCATCTTTTGAGTGTGTTTTGTGGTGTTCATACATTGTAACTCTTGTGGAGGCTTCAACTTGTGAGAAGGCCCCTTGAATGATTTATTCCCCTTTGTGATTAGTGAAAGAGAATCGGCCTTCGTGGCGATTCAACGAGGGTAGGGTTGGTGAAGACCCGGTCCTTAGTGGACTCCTCAACGGGGACGTAGATTTTCTTCATGGAATCAAACTTTGGGATAAACACTTGTCTCCTACTCTTGTTCACTTATTGTTCATCATATTCTAGTGTATAATTAATCTTGTGAAATTTACATTGAAGCATTGAAACCAAAGTTGATCTGTATCATTCATTGTTTCACTTTTGCAATACATCTAAGTATCAAATTAATTTCCGCTGCATAAAGTGCTAGAAGTGAAAAATTGATCAACTTTGATCTCTCTAGTCCACGCATATCGGACTAGTCCGCCAATACTAGACTAGTCCGATTTTTCTCTGTTCAAAAGACGGACTAGTCCGCACTCTACCGGACTAGTCCGATTTCCCTGTATTTGATAAACCTACTAAGTGTTTTAGGGATTAACAAAGCGTCGAAAAGCCTATTCACCCCCTCTAGGATACATTCAATTAGTATCAAACCCAAACTCTTTAAAAGAGACTCACCGCTCGAAGAGACGATGTCGGACATCAAAGATATACACAAGAACATCGACGATGAAAAGAGTAATGATGAAAAGACTGAAAAGCTAAAGAAGCTACTCGATGCCACTCAAGACACTAAGGACGATGATGAAGAGGTGCTCCAACTCAAGGCCCTTCTACGGAAGAAGGCAATCTCCCCAAAAGGGAAGAAGAACACCGATGATGAAAAGAAGAAAGGGGGTAGTCACACAGACTACTCCCGATATCCTTTTGATTATGAGCGTTTGAATTCTAATAATAGTCATTACTTATCAATTCCTCTAGGGAAAGCACCTTACTTTGATGGCAATGATTATTCAATGTAGAGACAAAACATGAAAATGCATCTTATATCTCTTAACCTAAGTTTATGGCATATAGTGTGTACATGGGATATCCTGGATGATGATGAAGAGCTGACCCCAAGCCAAGAACAAGCCATTCATTGGAATGCTCAAGTTGCAGCTGTGATCACATCATCACTGAGCCGAGACGAGTTCACCAAGGTGGACGGACTCGAAATTGCCAAGGAGATATGGGACACACTATAAACCTCACATGAAGGTGACTGTCATGTACGCGAAACCAAGATAGAAATGATTGAAGGTGAATTGGGAAGAATCGCGATAGAAGAAAATGAATCACCACAAGATATGTATAATCGACTGAAGAATCTTTTCAACAAAGTCCGAGCTTATGGCAATAAAAAGTGGAATGATCATGAGGTTGTGAAGTTGATTCTCAGAGCATTCATGCCTCGCAACGTAACCCTTTGCTCTATGATTAGAAAAATCCCCGGGTACCAAAAAATGACCCTAGACGAACTTCTTGGCAAGATCATCAACATTGAAATGATGGAGAAGCAAGCCAAGCATGTCAAGGAAATTGTCGATCTCACCTCGGCAAAGAAGAAAGGAGTTGCTTTGAAGTCAACTTGTAAACCCGTATCAAAGGAAGCTCGAGAAGCTTATGGAGAAGACGACAGCGATGATGAAAGTAGTGATATTGATGAAGACATGATCTTGTTCATGAAGAAGTTCAAGAAAATGATGAGAAGAAGAAAGGGTAGCAGCTCAAATGAAGGAAGACAAAGGGACAAACAAAGACCCAAGCTGAGACGGGCGTGCTATAACTGCGGAGAATACGATCACTTCATAGTAGATTGTCCATATGATGAAAACAAGAAGAAGACAAAAGACAACAAGCCCCAACCAAAGAAAATGTTCAAGAAGAAGAAGAAGCAATATGGCCAAGCGCATCTAGGGAAGGAGTGGGACTCCAACGATGAATCCTCATCCGAAGAAGAAGAGGAGATGGCCACCACAGCCATAAAGAAGACTACCAAGAAATCCACTCTCTTCCCATCCATGGGCGCATGGAAGGACACCGACAACACTTGTCTAATGGCAAAGGAAGGTAAACGAAAGGTACCAACTAAATATTCCTTCTCGCATTATTTTACTAGTGATAGTGATAATTCTAGTGAGGACGATAGCACTGATGAAAATGATTATATGCTTAGAGGTTTAGACAAAAAGACAACTGCTAAGATGAAATTTCTATTTGATAAGCTTGTTGATATGGAGAAGTTATTCAATCGTCAGGAAGATATGATCATCTCCCAAAAGGAGGAATATCTTGAGATTGAAAAGCTTCTTGAACTTGAAAAGGAACAAAATAAATCACTAGAAGTTGAGTTAGCTTCAAGCAAGGAAGCTTGCTTGAAGTTAAAAGACTCAAACACCACCATCAAGGATGAACTTGCTAACTTAACCAAAGTTAACAAGATCCTTACGGTACAAGTTGAGTCACTCAAGTAAAATGGTTCTTCATCAACTACTAGCTCACCTTCTCAACACATAAAGTCTGAAACTAGTATTACTTGTACTTGTGCTAAAAGTGACACTAACATGAAGAAAAAGCCAAACTTGACAAAGGATAAGCAATCTTATCAAAGTGGCATATTTGACAAGGAGAAGATCAAGTATGCACACAGTTCATACTCGGTCACAAGACCTCCTAGTGTCAAATATGGCATTGGATATTCTAATGGTGAAAAGCAAAACGCTAGAAGCCACAAGAATAACAAGGGTTGTATTGCCTTTATCAAGGGGAACTCTTCTCAAGTTAGAAAACTTAATAATGTTGATGAATTTAACACTGTGAACACATATGAACAACAACTTCTATTTAGAATCTTTGATGATTCATATGTACTTATGAAAAATAATCTTGGAAGATTTTATGCTAAATATGTTGGGCCACGCCATGGGAACACCAAGTCTCATGTGTGGGTGCCCAAATCACTTGTGACTAACATCAAAGGACCCAAGCAAGCTTGGGTACCTAAGACTAAAGCATAAATTGTTTTTGCAGACTTATTCATCCGGTGGAGCAAAATAGGTGCTAGATAGTGGATGCACCAATCACATGACCGGAGAAAGAAGAATGTTCATGGAATATGAAGAAAATGAAAATCCAGGCGAAGGCATTTACTTCAGTGATAATAGTCAAGGAAAAGTGCTTGGTACCGGTAAAATTGCAATTTCATCACAACATACTCTCTCTCATGTTTTACACGTTGACTCCTTGGATTATAACCTTTTGTCCATATCTCAATTATATGACAAGGGTTATAATTGCTTGTTCACTAATGAGGGTGTGACTGTCTTTAGAAGGAGTGATAACTCAATTGCATTCAAGGGTGTGTTGAAGGGAAAACTTTATATAGTTGACTTCAACAAAGGTAAAGCAGAACTTGACACATGCTTGATTGCAAAGACCAACATGGGTTGGCTGTGGCATAGACGGCTAGCACATGTTGGTATGAGGAATCTTCAAAAACTCCTCAAAGGCGATCACATCCGAGGTTTAAAGGATGTTGTTTTTGAGAAAGACAGGCCGTGTAGAGCGTGCCAAGCAGGGAAGCAAGTAGGAGCATCCCATCCCGCGAAGAATGTCATGACTACAACAAGACCATTTGAGCTCCTTCACATGGATCTATTCGTTCCAATTGCTTACATAAGCATCAGCGGTAATAAATATGGTCTAGTCATTGTTGATGATTTTTCATGCTTCACGTGGGTTTTCTTTTTGCATGATAAGACAGAAACTCAAGGAACCCTCAAGAAGTTCATCAAGCGTGCCCAAAATGAATTCTCATTGAAGATCAAGAACACACGAAGTGACAATGGGACAGAATTCAAGAACACCCAAGTTGAGGAGTATCTAGACGAAGAAGGGATAAAGCACGAATTTTCAGCACCATATACTCCTCAACAAAACGGAGTAGCCGAAAGGAAGAACAGAACTCTCATTGAGATGACGAGGACAATGCTCGATGAATACAAGACTTCAGACAGGTTTTGGGCTGAAGCGGTTAACACCGCTTGTCACGCCATAAACCGACTATATCTTCATCGGTTACTCAAGAAAACTTCATATGAACTACTCACGGGTAACAAGCCGAATATTTCATATTTTCGAGTTTTTGGTTCAAAATGTTATATTTTAAACAAGAAGCCAAGGGCTTTGAAGTTTGCTTCGAAGTCCGATGAAGGTTTCTTACTTGGCTATGATTCAAACTCCAACGCTTATCGTGTCTTCAACAAAATCTCCGGACTTGTTGAAGTAGCATGTGACGTAGTGTTCGATGAAACTAATGGCTCTCAAGAAGAGCAAGTTGATCAGTGTGTGCTAGATCAAGAAGAAGCTCCATGTCAAGCATTGAGAAGAATGGCATTGGACGATGTTTGACCACAAGTGCCAACTTCAAATGCGAATGAAGAAAATGAACCACAGATGGAGGAAAATGATCAAGGAGGAGCTTCCATACAAGATCAACCTCAAGAAAATCAAGAAGACCAAAACATCAATGAGGGCAACTATCCAGGGGGAGAAGAAGATGATAATGAAGATTCAAGACCACAAGTGCCACATCCAAGAGTACGCCAAAGCATCCAAAGAGATCACCCCGTAGACAACATAATCGGTGACATCCGAAAGGGAGTAATAACTCGATCTCGCATAGCTAATTTTTGTGAACACTATTCTTTTGTATCTTCTTTGGAACCATACAGGGTTGAGGATGCATTAAAAGATCCGGATTGGGTGATGGTGATGCAAGAAGAATTGAACAACTTCAAAAGGACAAAGTGTGGGAGCTTGTTGAAAGACCTAAGTCCAACGTCGTCGGCACTAAATGGGTCTTTCGCAACAAGCAAAATGAACATGGAGTGGTAACAATGAACAAGGCACAACTTGTTGCAAAAGAGTACTCATAAGTCGAAGCTTTATCAAATGGACGTAAAAAGCACCTTTCTCAATGGACCGATCAAGGAGGTGTATGTGGAGCAACCACCCGATTTTGAAGATCAAGAGCATCCCGACTATATGTTCAAACTGCGTAAGGATCTCTATGGCCTCAAACAAGCTCCTAGAGCTTGGTATGAGTGCCTCAGAGATTTTTTGATTGAAATGACTTCAAGATTGGAAAAGTTGATTACACCTTGTTCACTAAACACTTTGATGATGATCTCTTCATTTGTCAAATCTATGTTGACAATATTATATTTGGTTCAACTAACAAATCCTTTTGTCAACAATTTAGCAAGATTATGACAGATAGATTCGAGATGGCCATGATGGGGGAGTTGAGGTACTTCTTGGGATTGCAAGGGAAGCAACAAAAGGACGGGACGTTCATAAGCCAAACAAAGTACACTCAAGACATTCTCAAGAAGTTTGGAATGGACAAAGCAAAGCCCATAAAGACTCGCATGGCGACAAATGGACACTTGGATCTCAATGAAGACGGACCAAATGTGGATCAAAAGGTATATTGTTCCATGATTGGCTCCTTACTCTATTTATGTGCATCTAGGCCTGATATCATGTTGAGTGTATGTTTGTGTGCAAGGTTTCAAGCCAATTCTAAGTAATGTCATTTGACAGCCGTTAAAAGGATCTTGAGATATTTAGTTCATACACTCAACCTAGGCCTTTGGTATCCCAAAGGTTCAAAATTCAATCTCATTGGATACTCCGATGCAGATTATGTAAAAGCCCAAGAAAAGGGACTTGCAAAAAACTTTTCTGCACCTCACAACACCACAGTCTTGTTGTGGATAGATTGTGAAATGTTGTGAAGAGCAAGTAACCTCCATCAAAAGAATGATTAGAGGGGAAAGCCTTCACTTTCACAATGTAGGGTTTCTACACATGAGCATGAGAAGTTGAGCTCACCCCTAGGATTTAAAAAGTCTTGGGAAGGTTCAGTCCAAAGCTCATGCAAATTCAACAATTTTTGAGGCACTTTTGGGTTATTTCAAAAAGAGGCCAATTTGAATGTAAATTCAAATTGCAGCAACTTTCATCACCCAAATTCAAAAGTTAGCCTCATATCTACACTCAGCACATTTTTCTGAGTAAACCCACCAATTTTCATCCCCATTGGAGTTCATCTTGTCAGGAGCTAAATTTGCAAGAATTCAAAACTGAATTTGAATTTCAGTTTAAATATGAAGCAAATTTAACCAAACAAAGTTTGAATTTGAGAATTCAAATTCAAACAAAGACTTGGTGACTAAGTCTCACATTAAATTGTGAGTAGCTGGAGATAATTGAGTGCCAACAGAAATAAAAAGAATGGGAAAGGGGATTAGAGGGGAGAGGGACCCACAGGTCAGTGGGGGAAAAATTGGTTTCAGCTGAACGGGTTCGGCTTCTCACCGAAGCAAACGCTCCCGGCGTGCCACCGAGCCGATTCTTCGGACGCCCCCGCGTGAGACGACGCAGCCAGCTCCTGCTTCATCCCTCGCGCTGGCCAGCTGCTTCTGCCGATCATCACGCACCTACACCGCTGAACAGAGGCGCCGTGTTCTGTTGCCCAAGAAACGACCGAGCGCACGCCGCCGACTTCGTTCGATCGAAACCCGGAAATTCACCGCGAGCAGCGCCTCTCCTAGCCACAAAACCACACCATTTGCTCATCCCTTACCTCCTCGGCACGAGAGCAGTCGAGTTCAGCCCTTCCCCAGCCTTAGCTCCACGTTTCCGAGCAACACCCGAGAAACCGCCACCCCTCGGCTCACGGTGAAAGCCCAGCAGAGGGCCTTTCACAGCTGAGCAAGGATGGTCTCGGACACGCCGGTGAGCACTACTGCTCCCACCCAAACCACAGGACCAACCGTGAACAGCTGAGCAAGAATTTGGAGAAACTCCGCCGGCGACCACAGAACAACGTTCCGGTATGAGACCTCCGAATTCCCACTCCCTTCTCGTCATCAGTTCACTAAACTGTGCACACAGGAGCTAGACTTGACGGCGCCCAAGTTTGCTCCGCAACCCTAGCTTAATTTTGGCTATAGCCGGCGTATTTCCTGGTTTTCCAGCCGCAGTTATGGCGGGAAAGGTCGGGCTCACGGTGACGACTAGGTTAGAGCTCTCCCCGAGCCCTAGCATGGCCTTGTCGACCTTCCATGAGATTCCCCGGTGCTGTAGAGCCTTTCCACCGAGGTTTTGGTGGGCTACGATGACCGGGCGCCATAACTGAAGAGAGTTCGAGCCGCTGCACCGTCGCCAGCTGGGTTAGGGCCACCGCCGACCGGAGCAGGCGGTACCAGCGTGTTCAGCGCGCGAAAATAGGCCCAGGTGGCGAGTTTCCGGCCGGGAGGCGGTCGGGAAGCCAGTTCCGGCGAGCTGCCGAGGTGTGCCGGCGAGGGGGCGGCGCGGGAAAAAGGGCGGGCGCGAGGAAGAAGACGAGCCGGCCTGGCCCGCTCGTCAGTCCCTCGCAGCACAGTGTGGGGATCTTCTGTTACACCGGATCGGCTGTGAACACGCGGAAGATAATCCTGTGGCCCCGTGTGGTGCAGCCGAGGTGATGACACGTGGGAGCCGGGCCCGCTGTCAGAAATTTGAACTTTCCCGGTTAATTCGAATTCCAGAAATTCCTCAAACTTTAGAGCTCCATAACTTTTGCTAGGAAGCTCCAAATTTAGTGATTCAAATTGGGTTGGATTCATCTTGCCTAGCTCTGTCCAGACATGCAACCCAATTTGTATGAAACCCATTAATTAATTCTGGAAAAGTCTTTAAAACTTTTCAGCAAAAGAATTTTAGAGGGAGTTTGGTTCATCCAAAAATCCCCAAATTTTGCCAGAATGTTCTTTAGGACATTAGTAAACCCCTGTAAAAGTTTCAGACCATTTGGAGTTGATTTGGTCAGAGCAATTCAAATTGGAAGGTGATGTGTTCATTTGAATACAGAAACATTTTCAGAGAATTTCCAAAACTTGGCAATTCAATTCTGGGCAAACCTTGACTCCAAAAATGCTAGGAAAATTCATGCAAACTCTAGGAGCTATAATTGAAATTGTAGTTCACTAAGTTGGATATGAACAGGGGTATTACCTCAGAATTAATTCCTCCTTGCTTATTTGCTAAGAAAATTATTCTGAGCAAACCACTCCATGAAAAGTGCTAATGTTTGGTCCATAGGGTTTTCTTGTGACAAGGAACTCACACAAAAATTCTCAGCTCCATTGGAGCTCTAGATTACCCCTGTCCTGTTTAACCACTTAAGGGATTAATGTGGAAAAGGGGGAAAACCACTTAGCATTTAACCATGTGATTAAGTTCAAGCCAAACCACCAACACCAGTTCATCTTTAAATTCTTAAACAAAGTTCCAGGTGTTAGAGGCTGGTTATTAGAACTAATAGTAGAAGTCTTACTCTAAAACTCACATTTGCATCTAAATTAACATGTAGTATTTCGTTAACGTGTAGCCGTTAAAGAAGAGACTCCGGAAGTGCTGGACTTCCTTCTTCCGGACGAAGAACTAACTCCTGACCAGCAGCAACAAGGCAAGCCCCGGTTTGCATTAACCCTTTTTAAAAGCTTTACTTTGTTTACATGTGTCATAGATGTATGTGCATTAGGTCTAGGATGAATGAAACCCCACTTGCATAACCAAAGGTTCCTAAAAGAGTGAGGGTAGTGTCAAGGACCTCGAGTAGACAGGCTATGCTTAATGAGTCATAGGACTTCGGTACAAGTCGAGTAGTTGGAATCTACTCGCGAGATAGGCTTGGGACACACGGGTTCGGTTGAGTGACGTGAGATCATTTTAGTAATGAAAATGAGACTAGGCAGGGGCTAGGGCGCAGCAAGAGGGAGTCTTGTGTGCGCAGCCCTGCCCGTGTCGATTGAGGACCGATCCGTGTGCGGCCCTGCTGAACAAGTATTGAACGTACCGAAGGCATATCGGATATATGGGCCCCGATAAACCGATGTAGCCTAAACCTCCGGGCGTCGAGGCATAGCACACCGATTTATAGGTGTAGGTTGAGGGCAGCAAGGTGGAAATCTGCCAACGGGCATAGAGAGATGCTCCGTGTGGGGAACCTCCTGCTCATTTCGGTGCGACCGGTTCGACGTTTGGGCTGTTGGGTGAAAGGTTGTCCCGTACGACATCGAGTGAGCGTGCTGTGCAGCTCCACGGGTGGGCGTACGTGACGTGCTCTTTGGGTTTTCCCTGCAGGTGTATATCGAGTCGATTCGCCGTCCCTCGCGGTGACGAGTACTGCTTGTTCACTGCGTCGTAACGTAGACTAATGGATGAAATATATTGATTCAATGATGCTGATTGGTATAATTGTATTGCTACATGTGTGCCACCAAATACTGCTTACTAAATTTCAGATTTCATGAACTGTTAACTTGTTGCTAAAAGATGAACTAAGGATGAACTTGTAGGCGTGTCCTTTTGCTGAAATGTTACTAACCTATGTCTTGGTATACCTCATGTAGAGTTTCATGCTTAGGTGAGTCGGTTAAGCCTTGCTGAGCCTTCGTGCTAACGGTTGCTGCTTAAGTGTTTTTCAGGTGAGGAGCCACCCACGGACTCGGAGTACGAGTCCACCGGCGAGGGTTACCCTCTGTCGGGGACCACGGCTGAGTGGGAGCCGTACACGCCGCGCTGAGCTGAGACGTGCAGCTAGTGTGGGTTGCCCTAGGGCTGGGCAACCGACTTTTGCTAAATAGGCGGGCGTGAGTTGTATAGTGTAGTCTTCCGCTGTGTAATAGAACAATAGTTGTAACTGAAGTTTGTACCTGTTTGTACAGTTTCAGCTGTTTTTCCCATGTAATATATTGTGTTCTTATGACGTGTGCTGTCGGGTGTCGCATCGCGCGGCACCACCCTCTGCGATCCTGGATGAGCGGATTCCGGTCCGCCACAGATTATGCCGGATGCAAGGTAGATAGAAAAAGTACTTCCGGTACTTGCCAATTCCTAGGTAGATCCTTAGTTTCTTGGTCCTCCAAGAAACAAAATTCAATCGCTTTATCCACGACCGAAGCGGAGTATGTTGCAGCCGGGAGTTGTTGTGCACAACTCCTTTGGATGCGACAAACTCTAAGGGATTACGGTTACAATATGAGCCGTATTCCACTCCTTTGTGACAATGAGAGTGCAATTAAAATTGCCCATAACCCTGTTGAGCACTCTAGAACCAAACACATAGATATCCAGCATCATTTTTTGAGAGATCACTCAATGAAAGGAGATATAGCCATTTCCCATATCAACACTGAAAAACAACTAGCCGATATCTTTACCAAGCCACTTGATGAAAAACGCTTTTGTGAGCTCCGAAATGAACTAAATATCCTTAATGCTCGAAACGTGGCTTCAAAACTTGCATACCTGTATGCCATCCTTAAAATTATGTTAATTGTGTTGAAAAATCACCTCTCTCTATTTTTCTCCTAAAAACTATGTTAGTTACTTGATCTTGGTGAATCATGGTTATAGCTTGATTGTTGTATGTTTATTAATCATATTCATCAAGAATTTTTGTGTGCCTTTGTCCCTTATTCCTTAATAGGAACTTTTAAATACACATATATATGTGTTATACACTTCTGTACAAGGGTCTGTGGTCACCCCGGACTAGTTCACGCTTGCAGACTAGTCCGTACTAGATCCGTTAGACCGGACTAGTCCGGACCACCACGGACTAGTCCAATTTTCTCTCTGACTAGAAAACGGACTAGTCCGATAAGTTCCGGACTAGTCCGCTAAGTTCCGGACTAGTTCGATATTTCGACTCCATAACCCTAGTACGGCTCAAACCTAATCTTCTTCATCCTCACAACCCTCCCCACTCTCTCTCTATCCTCACTCAAGTGCTCCCAAGGTGAATTTGCAAGTTCTCCATCAAAACCTCTCAAATTTCCGTGGGAATCGATGTCCACTGCAAAGGGATCAAAGACCCCGGACTAGTCCGGATCAAGAACTCCTTCAACGCTTCAAATCGAAGGATTTGGTAAACTTCACTCCAAACCCTAGAACCTTCGATTTTCCTTGCTTTTGCTCAATTAACTTAACTCCTCTAGTCAATGCATGTTCTGTTGATGTATTCAATGTACCCTAGATCATATTTGCATTGAATAATCTCAAATGTCGACAAATTAGGGCTTGAGCAGCCTCATAACGGACTAGTCCGTTCCTAGGGCAGACAAGTCCAGTACTACGGACTAGTCCGACCCTGAACACCGGACTAGTACGGTATACCCTGATTCAGGATTGTTGTCAGGGAATCCTAGTTTCTGTAAATTCAATGCAATCCTTTGTCATCCTTGATTATTCATACCCACTATATCTTCCTTGTCAAAAATCATGTCGGGATCAAATGAGAGTCTCTCCGACTTTGAGGCCGAGATGGATCAAGATCAAGATGTGATGTCTCATCCTCCGGAGTCTCGCTCCAACAAGCGACAAGAGCATGCTGCCGAGCCTTTGCTCACCCCACCTAGGGTGCGTCGAAAGGTTACAATCAAGACCACCTAGGGCTATAATATATTTAAGACTTAAAATCGGCACTAAAAGTATACCTAAACATTGATAAAGGTCTTCCTATGTAAAATTAGCACTTACTAGGGCTCTATGTGTAAAATCAGCAAGTGTTAGAGTTGTTTTGGCCAATATAGTATCAACTAGGGGTGTTTCTGCTAAATTACAGCAGGATCCATGGGCTAAATCATCAAATTAGTATGTACTAGGCTGTTTAATGTAAATTTCCATCATGTATTGGGTGTTGAAAATTCAAAACAGAATACTGCAGGGGCCTAGTTGTAAAATCAGCTTGTTGTGAAGCCAATTTGGTGAAAACAATACTATACAGGGGTTTTCTACAAAATCCTGGCTTCTGCAGGGGCTAAACTGCTAAATCAGCTAACTACAAGGGTTAAATTGCTAAATCAGTTAATTACAGGGGCTTAAACATCATTTATGCTCATTCAAGGGGTGTCCCTGCTAAAAACAGTGGTTGCCAAGGGCTGAAGTGCAAATTCAGAGGGTCCAAGGGTATGTTTGCTAAAAACAGTGTGTATAGGGGTATCCTTTGCAAAAACAAAATTGTATAGGGGCCTAAAAGTACTTTTACAGCAGATATTAAGGGTTGAATTGCTAAAACAGGGAGTTCAAGGGGTCTCGGATCTATGTTCCACTAAAATCCCTAATTTCGAGCTAATCCAGGGTTCATACCGCAACAATTGGGGCATGTTCGGTTGCATCCAGAAACCCTTGATTATTCATACCCACTATATCTTCCTTGTCAGAAATCATGTCGGGATCAAATGAGAGTCTCTCCGACTTTGAGACCGAGATGGATCAAGATCAAGATGTGATGTCTCATCCTCCGGAGTCTCGCTCCAACAAGCGACAAGAGCGTGATGCCGAGCCTTCGCTCACCCCACCTAGGGTGCGTCGAAAGGTTACAATCAAGAGACCAGATTCAAAAACAAATGTGGCTGGTTCTAGCTTGGCGGCTCAATGCCAAATCAAGGGCAAGGGTAAGGGGCTTGCTTCCGGCCTGATTGGTCCCCTCAAGATGACAGCTCCAAGACAGGGAGACAGGGATCCCTCGGAGCAGAAGTTCAATGGCAAGGGGAGTGATGTGGCATGGAACCTGAGGAAGGTTGATGCCTATAGCTCTAGCAAAAAGGCAGCCGACAAAAGGTTTTTGGAGCAACTTTAACTCGGACTATTACAGTTCCGTGTACCTCCAAATGAAGACTCCAGTGGTCCACAGCCAATGGATCGACTGGACATATTTTGAGAAGAAGAGCTGTGAAGCCTTTGAGGAGGTTATAGAGGCTGCAGAGATACACGGTCTTAAGGACTTGCTCTCCTTCAGATACAACTGGAATGATGAGATCATTGCCCAGTTCTATGCAACTTGCCACTTTGCCCACAATGGAGAAGACAAAGTGGCTTGGATGACACATGGATCCAAGTACACAATTTCCTACACTGAGTTTGCCAGACTGCTGCACCTTGAGGACACCGGCAGTGATGTGATTGTGATTCACAATCTGGGAGTGGTGGAGAAGGACAAGATGGAGTTTCTCTATGATACTCGACTACCGTACAATCTTCCCTCAACCAAGAACATGAAGCCCTTCTTCATAGTTCTCAACAGAGTGCTTCGGAACACCATTGCTCCAAAGGATGGAGATGCCGGGAGTGTCCAAGGTTACTTGAGAACCTTGATGAAAGTAATCAGTAGGAGGAGAAGATTTCATATCTTCGATTACATCTGGAATGACATGGTAAACATATCATGCACACCAAACCGTTCCTATGGCTATGCACCTTACTTGATGTTCATGATTGAGAAAGTCACGGGAATTGAGTTTGTGAAGGATGTAGAGCACACTGCTCTAAGGCCTCAGAAGCCTCCTTAGGCCTCCCTCCCAGCTGCCTCCTCACCTGGATCACCTGAAGAACATCCAGAGAGAGGTCAAGAAGATGCAAGGCCTTCATCTAAGGCTAGGGCCTCTCCACATAAAGATTCATCTAGTGGAGTTATGAAGTTTTTGGCTGCCATTTTCAGTTCTTGCCGCAAAACTGAGGTGAAGCTTCACAAGATGAACAAGGCAAGAAAATAAGAAATGAGATACATGAAGGCGAATGTCAAAGAAATATGCCAAAAACTGAAGATTGAGCCAATTGGATCCCCGGTCATCTCAGAGGACTCTGAATCTGATTTTACAGAGCTTCCTCCTCTCTCTCCATCAGAGGGTGCCTACTTTGGCACGACGAGTGGTTCCTCTCCTCCTCTTCAGCCTGATGATGAATACGAAGAGAGGACCGACAACGAGGAGTGAGTTGGCGATGACAAGTAGATCCCTCCCCTCCTTCTTTTTGGTGCCTTGATGCCAAAGGGGGAGAGATTGAGGGGGGAGTCTTAGGCTCGTAGGCTCGTCGTAGGCTCTCCTTTTTTATGTTTTATCTTAAGAAACGAGTTTTTGTAAGACTTATGTTATCATTATGCTTTTTGTGAGATGACTATGTTATGCTTAGTATTAATGGTGTATGTTTAAAACTGCTATGTAGGATTGAGACTCTTCATGATGTTATGATTATGCTCATTATGATGTTCACATCAAAATTATTGCTCACACATGTAGTTTTGCACCCCACCATAAAGAGTGCACATATGTCTTATGTTTTCATTGCCTATTTTGTTCAAAACTCATATGTGCACACTTTATGAAAATCTGAACTTTTCTTATTATATTTGTGTGATCTCAATTGGTTGTCATCAATCACCAAAAAGGGGGAGATTGAAAGTGCGTCTAGGCATCCCTTGTGGGTTTTGATTGATTTATGACAAACAAATGAGACCCTAACAAAATTGTTGAGATGAGCGTAGGTTCTCAAAGAAATTAGGAAGAAAGCGCAAAAAGAAAGGAGAAGGAGGATCCAAATTGATGAGAGCTCAAGAACTGAAAAATTATATCCAGCATATGCAGACTAGTCCGATATCAACCGGACTAGTCCGATTTTCTTTCTGACCACAAAACGGACTAGTCTGATATGGTCCGGACTAGTCCGATATATCTCTAAGTAGACATCGGACTAGTCCGCACTACTACGGACTAGTCCAGTATCTCACAACACTTAGGGTTTTCCACACACCGCACACCGGACTAGTTCGGAGTCAACCACAGACTAGTACGGACATCACAAACCCTAACGTAACCATTGGAAACCCTACTATAAAAAGAGGTGTACGGCCATACCAACATAACTCTTCGACCCCCAGCACCGTCACACCTCCCAAGAGACCAAAATTCACATCTCTCCACACATTCTAACCCAAGAAGGATCAATTCTTTGGGGATTAGCAATTGATCAAAGGAGAGACTTGTTCTACACATCTTGAGCTCTTGGGTTTGATCTCTCGCATACTCTTCTTCGTTAATTGTTCATCTTTTGAGTGTGTTTTGTTGTTTTCATACATTGTAACTCTTGGGGAGCTCTCAACTTGTGAGAAGACCCCTTGAACGATTTATTCCCCTTTGTGATTAGTGAAAGAGAATCGGCCTTCATGTCGATTCGACGAGGGTAGGGTTGGTGAAGACCCGGTCCTTAGTGTACTTCTCAACGGGGACGTAGATTTCATTCGTGGAATCGAACCTCCAGATAAACACTTGTCTCCTACTCTTGTTCACTTATTGTTCATCATATTCTAGTGTATAATTAATCTTGTGAAATTTATATTGAAGCATTGAAACCAAAGTTGATCTGTATCATTCATTGTTTCACTTTGCAATATATCTAAGTATCAAATTAATTTCCACTGCATCAAGTGCTAGAAGTGAAAAAGTGATCAACTTTGATCTCTCTAGTCCACGCATACCGGACTAGTCTGCATAGTACCGGACTAGTCCGATTTTTCTCTGTTCAGAAAACGGACTTGTCGAAGTGTAGCTGTCGACACTTCCCCCGGGCCTGCACTGGGCAGCCCGCGGAGGTTCTTTTTCGGAGGGGCTAGTCCCCCACGGAGAGCTTAAGCGTAGTTGGATGAAGGAAAAGGATGAACACAGGGGTTTTTTACGTGGTTCAGGCCGCCGGAGTGTAAAACCCTACGTCCACGGTGAGCAGAGGTGCTCGTTGTATTGCTTGGTGCTCAGAAACGGAGTTCTAAGCTTGATGGTGAGCTGAGTGCTAGAATGCTGAATCTGGGTGCCAACACGTGTGAGAGCGAACTGAACCCCTTGAAACATTGCCTACCCGAGCCTTTATAGTCCAAGGCTCGGGCGGTTTACAAGGTGGGCCCGGGACCCAACAGGTGGTCTCGGGGAGATTGCCTGCCATCTACCGTATCCTGCAGTGACGCCGGTAGTTGTCTCTGGCGAGGGCTTCTGAGTCTTCGTCTTGTCGCCCTGCCCACGCCGCAAACTAGGCGTAGTGGTTGATGACGGCAGGTGATGTTTTGTCGCTGTGTTTATTGGTATACAGCTTCTGACGCGGCATGCTAGTCTTCACTGCGATGCGACTGGGCACAACGGCACCTGACAGCAGCGTGCTCCGCGTCTCCACGTCTTGGGAAGGCGCGGGTCTTGAATACCTTGTACGGACAAGGTATGGCGTGTCTTTACTCTTGCTGCCTACCGCACGGGGGAAGGTAGTGCTGTTCTGCGGCCACGTGGCGGGCTCGGAGCTCTCCTCTGAGGAGAGGGAGGTCCGGCCCCGCGGGACACGTGGGGCCTTCGGAGCTCTCCCCGCGGAGGAGGGGGGGTCCGGCTCTACTGGCCACGTGGCGGGCCCGGAGCTCTCCTCTGAGGAGAGGGAGGTCCGTCCCCGCTGGACACGTGGAGCCTTCAGAGCTCTCCCCGCGGAGGGGGGAGGTCCGGCTCTGCTGGCCACGTGGCGGGCCTGGAGCTCTCCTCTGAGGAGAGGGAGGTCCGGCCCCGCTGGACACGTGGAGCCTTCGGAGCTCTCCCCGCGGAGGGGGGAGGTCCGGCTCTGCTGGCCACGTGGCGGGCCCGAGCTCTCCTTTGAGGAGAGGGAGGTCCGGCCTTGCTGGACACGTGGAGCCTTCGGAGCTCTCCGTGCGGAGAAGGGAGGTCCGGCTCTGCCGGCCACGTGGCGGGCCCGGAGCCTTCCTCTGAGGAGAGGGAGGTCCAGCCCAGCAGGACACGTGGGGCTTTCGGAGCTTGCCCCTGCGGAAGGGGCAATGTCCTTAGGCGATTTCCCCTGTGCGCAGGGGTACCCCATATTGAGGGTACCGACAGTGTCCCCTGGGCCCGTCTCGGGGGAGATAACGAGCCCGAGGTGGGGCCCCCGTCTCTTCTACTTCGCGCACCTTCTCGAAGACCCGCTTTGACCGTTGCTGGAGCACAAACAGTCGTGGGATCGTGGGGGCGTGAGCCCTGCTTGATGGCTGCTTTTACTGCGGCGGTTCCCAAGGCTGCCACTACTGCACGTCGCAGCGCCTTGTTGGGAACCACCGGGTTCTCCGCCTGGAGGGCTGACTGCCCGGTCCACCGCTTCCGCAGGATGGCCTGGGCCTACTTGTCATCGACTCCAGGGCTTGGAGCTGAAGCGGTTGTCCCAAGCATCGTATTTGAAGAATTTCGAATCGCTTTGAATCGCGTCTGGGAAGTTTATAAGGGGATCTCATCTGCATCGCAGGCTTCCTTTTCGCACTTCCCCTCGCCTGAGCCCTCTAGAGTCCTTTGAGCGCTCAAGCGTTCTCAGCCCCCAAGTTCTTGCGCTTCCATCGGCCATGGCTATCAACCTGCCTCCGAAGGCCAACGGAGCTCGGACCGCCGACAGGGGGAGGGGCAGGGAGCCGGCCTCCGGTTTGCCAGAGAAGAAACATGCCCGATCTCCTCCGACAGCGTCGTTCGCGCCAATCCAAGAGACCAGGGTACCTTCGCGTCCTCCTTCTGGAGGTGCCAGTTCGTCGGGCGGTGACCCCAAGAGGCCTCGGGCCTTCCATTCCGACGGAACTCCTCTCAAACAGCGGTGGTTCGAGGGGCCCCGGGTGTCCCGCCCTCCTTCCTCAGGTGGAGGAGCTCCGAGGGGGGACGCCGGTGCTGCGATGCCGGGGGCAAGCCGAGGGCTCAGGCGCCCCGGCCAGCGAGCGTCTCGGCTGCAGGCTCGACAGGCAGTGGCGCCGGAAGGAGCAGCGCTGGGACTCATCCGGGGGGCGCTGGTGCCCCAGGCCTCAGGAGCTGGATCGGCGAGCAGCGCTAGAGGCGCTGCCGGTGGGGGCCCTACTGCTACGCCTCCTAGGGGGGCTCCGGGAGCACCCCCTGTTCCGCCGGTCCGGGTGCCTACGGCGCAGGCCCCGGCAGTGACGGTAGGCTCCGGCGGATCTGCCCCGGCTCGGAAGCCGGGGTTCCATGCCCGTTGGAGCGTTCATGTCCCTCGGTAAGTGTTGCTCTTACCGGGTTCCAGACTTGCGTTCTTTTCTTATTTCCTTAACCCAAGAGCTTCCCATGCTTGCAGGGACTCATCAGGTGCTGGGAGCGACTCTGTTCTCCAGCCATCTCCGGTTGGCGGGAGATCTGTGACGCAGCGTCCGGAAGCTGCGGTGGTTTCGCTGGCCCCCAAGTCGGCGTAGGCTTCTTCTGTGCCGGCTGGATCAACCCCTGCGGCGATGGCGGTAGCAGCCGTTCGTCCCCCTTTGCCAGCTCGGAAGCCGGCGGTTGTCGAGGGCTCAGCGGAGCCGGCTGGAGGTGTCCGACCCTCCGGTGCTGAGGCGGGAGGAGCAGCTGCAGGAGCAGCTACAGGCCCTCCGGCTTCTCCAGATCGGCGCCTCATCCCGGTCGCCGAGATGCCGACATCTCCTCCATCGGACGACGACGTGATGGAGGAGGTCGGGGGCGCGGCTTCGGCCTCTGCCGCCCCGCTGCCCCTAGCGGACACCTTGGATATTGCCTAGGCGAGCGTCCGGCAGGTCCAGGCCGCCCTGGAGCGAGAGCGGGAGGTGCTGGCAGGGGAGAGGAACCGCCTCCTCAGCTGGGGGCACCTTCTAAAGCAGCAGACTCAGGAGGTTAGGGCGGAGCTCGACTCGAGGCGGTCGAGGCTCGATGCCATGGAGGCGCTCCTTGACTTTCAGAAGAAGGCCGTCGACCGCCTGGACTCTGAGACCTGGCGGCTCCACCAAGAGACCCGCGAGGCCCATGCTAGGGCCGAGGCGCGCTCCACTGCCATGGAGGAGCTGCGGCTGTAGCTGGCGCGCCGCGAGTGCGTCATCGTGGATCAGGAGCGCGCTATGGTGGCTGAGGAGGAGAAGGTCACCGCACAGCTGGAGGCCAGCGTGGGCGACCTGAAGGCCCGGGCTAAGGAGCTGGAGCTTCGGGAGGCAGCTCTGGCCGTGAGGGAGGAGCAGGCCTCCAGGAGCGCCAGGCGGTGCTAGATCATGAGTTGGCGGCCGACTTCCGGGCATCGGAGTTGGAGCGGCTCACCCAGGATCTCCAGCTTTGGGAGGGCTCTCTGGCAGCCAAGGAGAAGAGATTCTCTGAGGAGTGACTCGATGCCCTGCTGGCAGCCCGCCAAGAGGTGGAGAAGCTCCAGGCTTCGCGGTCCGTCGAGGCCCGAGCAGTCTGGAGCTTCGTCGGCCAGGCGGGGTCCGCCCTGGTACCCCTCGGCTTCAGCCCCGTGAGGACGGGGGCCCCAGCGCAGGAGGTGGCCGAGGCGATCCCGGCGTTCGAGTCCATCGGCGCCAAGCTGGACAGGCTCGAAGACGTGATTGTCAACGAGCTTGAGTCAGAGGGACGGGGCTTGGCGAAGGAGGTCGCCACGCACGTGTTGGCGTGCTTCCAGAGCCGGGGTCCTTCCCTCTCTATAGAGCCGGTAAGACTGGGCCCTGTCGTCGAGCGGGAGGAAGCTGCCAGGGTCGAAGTCGGGGACGTGGTCGCCCTCGTAGCCTCTAGGTTCCAGCGGGAGTCCGGGGACTCCTAGGCAGTCGCCCCCGCGGCAGGAAGGCCTTGTATCTTTTTTTTTTGTTTTTGTTGAGTCTGTAGTCCAGCTCATGGAGCTTTGATGAATGAATAGACTCTTGTTGTTTTTTGTGTCTGTGTTCTTTTATCTTCTTCTTGGCTTGGCCCGCCCGAGTCCTTAGCTCCGCAAGGACTTCGGGAGGTCTTCACCGATCTTGAAGTCTTGCACAGACACCTCCCTCGGGTCCTTGTTGTGATAAGGGCCCAAGGGGTCTTCGGAGCTCGCCCCGTGAGGACGGGGGGAGGTTCGGATCTGCTGGCCACACGGTGGGCTCGGAGCTCCTCTGAGGAGAGGGTGGTCCGGCCCCGCGGGACACATGGAGCCTTCGGAGCTCGCCCCTGCGGAGGGGGCGAGGTCCGGCTCTGCCGGCCACGTGGCGGGCCCGGGGCTATCCTCTGAGGAGAGGGGGGCTCCGGCCCTGCCGGACACGTGGGGCCTTCGGAGCCCGCCCCTGCGGAGGGGGCGGGGTCCAGTTCCTCCGGTCTTGAGTTGGAGTAGTCAGGAGCTCTAGTCTCTCTTCGCGCGGTCCCCTTGGGGCTCTCCCCTTCCTATCTCATAGTCTTATTTGGCTTACGGTCCTGGTCGGGTATCCGGGGCTTGGGCAATTTAGTGCGCTCGGCGCCTGGGGTCCGACTCCCTCCGAGGTCAGGGTACGACCGTCCGGCCCCTAGTACTGGACCGTAACGTTGGGGAGGTAAAGTGCACAGGCTTTCGGTATGGAACCAGGCAAAGCAGGCTGTACTCCGCTAGACCTCCGAAGAGCAGGGCGCACACGCTTTGGGTCAGAACCAGGGAAAGCAGGCTACGCACCCTGGACCCCCGATGCACAGCGCAGACTCTTCCTGGAGGTGGCCAACTGGCATCGCAGCACCTGACTGGGGGAGGCCCGAGAGGCCCCCTGGCCATTGGCAGGTACCTCAAGCGAGACAGTCTTCGGTAGGATAGCAAATGCCGACTAGGGATGAGAGTGGGAAAAGAGAGCTAAGTGTACAATGAGCATACATGGAAAGTGCGATCATAAAAATTAATGTGTAATTTAAATGAGCACAAGGGTAAGAGCGTGGCAGGACAGGTTTCTTTCCATATAAATATCCATAGGAGGAAGGTAGGCTAAACATGGAGACAACGACCTGCCCCATTACGAAGGGAAGCAAGACTCTACGCGCTTAGGGTTGGAACCAGGCCAAGCTGAAACGTAGTCCTAGACCGTCCCCTGGGACTTAGCTGCTTCGAGCGCTGTTCCCGGACTCTATGGGATATATTACAGAAAGAAAAAGAACTATCCCACTACTGCTCTAGGGATAGAACTTATGGAGGTGTTCTATGTTCCAAGGGTTCGGGAGCGGATCCCCATCCTCGGTGGAAAGGCGTACGCACCCGGGGCGGCAAACTTTTGTGACTCGGAAGGGACCTTCCCAGCTGGGGGAGAGTTTGTTGGTCCCTTCGCGAGAACGTATGCGTCGCATCACCAGGTCGCCTTCTTGGAGCTCCCGAACATGCACGGTCCTTTGGTGGTAGTGCCGGAGCGCCTGCCGGTACCGTGCGTTGCGTGTAATCGAGCCTCGTTGACGAGGTCGATGTCTTCACGCCGGAGGTTGTCCTGCGTGGCTTCGTCATAAGCTCGGACACGGAGAGACCCCATGGTGATTGCTGGGGGAAGCACAGCTTTGGCCCCACACACCATGAAGAAGGGAGTCTCCCCGGTGGCCCGGCTTTGGGATGTACGGTTAGCCCACAGTGCGCTCGGAAGCTCATCCACCCACTTGGCACCATGTTGCTTCAAGCCGGCATAGGTGCGAGTCTTGAGGCCTCGAAGAATATCGACGTTGGCCCTCTCGACTTTCCCATTGCTCTTCGGGTGAGCAACGGAGGCATAGCACACCTGGATGCCGAGGTCTTCGCAGTAGTCTTGGAATGTTGCGCTGGTGAACTGGGTCCCATTGTCGGTGATGATTCTGTTCGGGACCCCAAACCTGCAGACGATCGACTTGATGAACTTGATTGTGGATTGCTTGTTCATGGTTTTGACGGGTGTAGCTTCCGGCCACTTGGTGAACTTGTGGATGGCGACGTAGAGGTACCGGAATCCCCCGACGGCTTTGGGGAATGGCCCCAGGATGTCCAACCCCCATACCGCGAACGGCCACGAGGCCGGGATCATCTATACCACCTGAGCCGGTGTGTGGATCTGCTTGGCATGAAACTGGCACGCCTTGCAGCTCTTGACCAGCTTGACGGCATCCCAGAGTGCTATCGGCCAGTAGAAGCCATGCCAGAAGGCTTTACCGATGAGCGTGCGTGAGGAAGAGTGACTCCCACATTCGCCTCCATGGATCTCAGCGAGCAAGTCGCAGCCTTCCCTCTGGGTTATGCACCGCAATAGGATGTGGTTGGCGCCACGCCGGTAGAGATCCCCTTCTACCAGCGCGTATCTTTTAGCCATGCGCACGATCCGTTCAGCGGATACACGTTCATCAGGGAGGATATTGTCTTTCAAGTAGTCCCGGATCTCTGTGATCCATGCATAGGGTCTGACTTGAGCTTCTGGATCTTGAGCGCTGGGTAGCACGGGGTCCCCAGTGACGCTTACGATCCTTGGCGGCGTCCATGGTAGCAGGGCCACCGGGACCGCCAGCTTCAAGGTGCTGGTCCCGCCCCCTTCGCCCGGTTAGACAGACCGTGCTGTGGGCCGTAGCAACGTCCTCTCGAAGACTCCTTCGGGCACCAGGGCTCCGGTGGAGGCATTCGTTGAGAGGTCGTCGGCCGCAGCATTGTCGACGCGCGGTACATGGCGCAGGTCCAAGGCGAGGAAGTCTTTCTCCAGCATCTGCACATGGAGCAGATAGGCAGCTAGTTGCGGGTCATTGCAGGAGCATTCACCCTTGACTTGCTTGATGACTAGCTGGGAGTCGCCATGTGCCAACAACTGGCGAGCGCCAAGAGACAATGCTGTCTTTAGGCCAAAGATGAGGGCTTCATACTCTGCCATGTTGTTGGTTGCCTTGAAATTGAGACGCACCATGTACCCAAACTGCTCCCCCGATGGCATGAGAAGCAGTACGCCGGCACCGGCCCCCTGCTTTCGTGAGGAGCCGTCAATAAAGAGCGTCTAGTGAGGCCTAGTGAAGACCGGAGCTCGGGGATTTGGTTCACCGTCTTCGTGGCCCCCTGGGTTGGTTGGCGATGGCGTCCACTCGGCCACGAAGTCAGCCAGTGCTTGGCTCTTGGCCGCGTGTCGAGGTAGGAAGTCCAACTCGAACTCCGCCAACTCCGCTGCCCACTTAGCAACGTTGTCGGTCGCGTTGGGGCTATGAAGAATGGCCTTCAACGGGTAGGAGGTGACCACCGAGATCCGGTGGGCCTGGAAGTAGTGGCGGAGTTTCCTGGACGCCACGAGTACTGCATCTAGCAGCTTGTGAACCTCCAGGTACCTTGTCTTGGCATCATGGAGGACTTTGCTGATGTAGTAGACAGGCCTCTGGATGGTCCGGACCCTCCCCCCTGGCCTGAGATGTCTTTCTCCATTGGCTCAGGCCGACAGGAGGTAGACGGGTCTGGGGGAGCCTCTCCTACCTGGCACGCCAAATGTCGAAGTGTAGCTGTCGACACTTCCCTCGGGCTTGCACTGGGCAGTCCGTGGAGGTTCTTTTTTGGAGGGGCTAGTCCACCACGGAGAGCGTAAGCGTAGTTGAACGAAGGAAAAAGATGAACACAGGGTTTTTTTACGTGGTTCAGGCCGCCGGAGCGTAAAACCCTACGTCCACGGTGAGCAGAGGTGCTCGTTGTATTGCTTGGTGCTCAGAACCGGAGTTCTGAGCTTGAGGATGAGCTGAGTGCTAGAATGCTGAATCAGGGTGCCAACTCGCGTGAGAGCGAACCGAACTCCTTGTAACGTTGCCTACCCGAGCCTTTTATAGTCCAAGGCTCGGGCGGCTTACAAGGTGGGCCCGGGACCCGACAGGTGGTCCCGGGGAGATTGCCTGCCATCTACCGTATCCTGCAGTTACGCCGGTAGTTGTCTCTTGCGAGGGCTTCTGAATCTTCGTCTTGCCGCCCTGCCCACACCGCAAGCTAGGCATAGTGGTTGATGACGGCAGGGGCGGCAGGGGATGTCTTGTCGTTGTGTTTATTAGTGTACAACTTCTGACGCGGCGTGCCAGTCTTCACTGTGATGCGACTGGGCACAACGGCACCTGAGAGCGGCGTGCTCCGCGTCTCCGCGTCTTGGGAAGGCGTGGGTCTTGAATACCTTGTAGGGACAAGGTATGTCGTGTCTTTACTCTTGCTGCCTACCACGCGGGGGCAGGTAGCGCTGTTCTGCAGCCACGTGGCGGGCCCGTAGCTCTCCTCTGAGGAGAGGGAGGTCCGACCCCTCGAGACACATGGGGCCTTCGGAGCTCTCCCCGCGGAGGGGGGAGGTCCGGCTCTGCTGGCCACGTGGCGGGCCCGGAGCTCTCCTCTAAGGAGAGGGAGGTCCGGCCCCGCTGGACACGTGGGGCCTTCGGAGCTCTCCCCGCGGAGGGGGGAGGTCCGGCTCTGTTGGCCACGTGGTGGGCCCGAAGCTCTGCTCTGAGGAGAGGGAGGTCCGGCCCCGCAGGACACATGGAGCCTTCGGAGCTCTCCCCGTGGATGGGGGAGGTCCGACTCTGCTGGCCACGTGGCGGGCCCGGGGCTCTCCTTTGAGGAGAGGGAGGTTCGTCCACGCTGGACACATGGAGCCTTCGGAGCTCTCCCTGCGGAGAAGGGAGGTCCGGCCCTGCCGGCCACGTGGCGGGCCCGGAGCCTTCCTCTGAGGAGAGGGAGGTCCGGCCCCGTAGGACACGTGGGGCTTTCGGAGCTTGCCCCTGCGGAAGGGACAAAGTCCTTAGGCGATTTCCCCTGTGCGCGGGGATACCCCATATTGAGGGTACCGACAGGACTAGTCCGCACTCTACCGGACTAGTCTGATTTCCCTGTTTTGATAAACCTACTAAGTGTTTCAGGGATTAACAACGCGTCGAAAAGCCTATTCACCCCCCTCTAGGCTACATTCAGAGGGTCCCCGATCGATCCGGCCGGCGGCGGCGAGTGTGAGCGGCCGAGCGCCATGGGAGCGGCCTGAGCTCGCCGGAGTTAAATTGGATCCATGTTTTTGAGCCCTAAAATCGAAGCAAGATGCTAAAAATGAATGAGGGGAACGCGGTGAACTCACCTAGGACGATTTTGGAGGCTGGGAGGCGGTGAAAAAGGTCTCGCGACGGAGGGGGCGGCGGAGGTCCTCGGCTCTTTGTCGATGACGGCGTCGGTGGTGAATTCATTACACGCTTCACGTCGGCGATGTATTCTGAGGTATGGTGACGGCGTTGGAACAGTCAGCACAGAGAAAAGGCTAGCGAGGACTTCAGAACGCGAGAAGAGGCGAGAAAACTCACCGGAGCTCACCGCAGCTAGGGTTTGGGGCGTCGGCGCCTTGAGGGGAAAGCGAGGAGGCTTGCCGACGTCCCTATGAGCGTGAAGGCGTGTGAGCGTGCGAAACGGCGGTGATTTTGGGTCCTAATCGACGGCAGCGGCGGCTTACCGAAAGGAGGCAGCGACAACGAGTTCTAGCCGAACCGGGGCAACCCCTAGAGGCGCGCAGCGCGTTTATAGAATGGAGCGGCTCGTGCGGTTCGTGGATGAGCAATGAAGAACCTAATAAATCGGTTGTTTCCCGTTTCCTTCGTATTTGATTGCGCGCAAGCGTTGATGAAGACCGGGAGAGGGGAGGGGAAAGGAAGGAGATGGCGCTGACAAACCGGACCCACTAAACAGAGAGAGGAAGGGGTGAGGGAGCCGGGCTGGGCGCGGGTTGGGCCGGGGCTCAAGGCCCAGGAGAGAAGGAGAGTGGCAGATTGTGTCTGTCAGTACCCTCAATACCGGGTACCCCCGCGCACAGGGTGAAACCGCCTAAGGACCTCGCCCCCACCGCAGGGGCGAGCTCCGAAGGCGCCACGTGTCCGGCAGGGCCAGAGCTCTCCTCTCCTCAGAGGATAGCTTCGGGCCTGCCACGTGGCACGGAAGGCCGAACCTCGCCCCCTCCGCCGGGGCGAGCTCCGAAGGAGCCACGTGTCCAGTAGGGCCGGAGCTCCCCTCCCCTCGGAGGATAGCTCCGGGCCTGCCACGTGGCCTAGAAGGCCAGACCTCGTCCCCTCCGCGGGGGTGAGCTCCGAAAGCTCCACGTGTCCGGCAGGGCCAGAGCTCCTCCTCTCCTCAGAGGAGAGCTCCGGGCCCGACACGTGGCCAGCAGAGCAGCGCTGTCCGCCCAGTGCGGTAGGCAGCAGGAGTAAAGGCACGCCATGCCTTTATCATACAAAGCATTCAAGACTCGCGCCTTCCCAAGACGGAGAGGCGCAGAGCACGCCTGTCAAGAGGTGCTGTGACAGGTCATAGTTAGGACATGCGTACAGTGTCTGAAGCTGCAGACCATTGAAGGCAGCGACAAGACCGGACAGGACATGCCCTGCCGCCTCTGCCATCGCCAACGACTACACGCTACACTTAGCCTGCGGCATGGGCAGGTCGGCAGGATGAGGACTTCGACGCCATCGACAAGACATAATAGATGGTAGGAAATCACCCCGGGGCCACCTGTCGGGTCCCCGGGGCGCACCTTGTAAGCCACCCGAGTATTGGACTATAAAAGGCTCGGGTAGGCAACGTTACAAGGGGTTCGCCTCTTACGCACCCTCGGACTCTAGCCATTCGACATCTCTCACCCTCAAGCTCAGGACTCCGGTTCTGAGTAGCAAGCAATACAGCGAGCAACTCTGCTCACCGTGGACGTAGGATTTTACGCTCCGGCGGCCTGAACCACGTAAAAACCCTCGTGTCAAGCTTCTCCCTCAATCGTCCCTAACGCTGAAGCTCTCCGTGAGTGACTAGCCCCACCGAAAAAGAACCTCCGCGGGCTGCTCAGAGCAAGCCCGGGGGAAGTGTCGGCTACCCACTTCGACATTTGGCGCGCCAAGAAGGGGGCTTTTCCCTTGCGCGACGAGCTTTCGCCGACGAAGATGACGAAGCTTCCATCAGCGGCAAGCTCTCCCCGCCCACGTTCACGACGAACGGTGACCAGCAGGGACTATGTCTCAACACACTCAGGACGGAGTGTGTCGGTGCAAGCTGGAGGCCAGCAGCCGACTCCAGCAGCGCCGACTCCAGCAAGCCCAAGATCTGCCGCAGCATCGAGTGACTCCCAAGCAAGCGCGCTCGCCGCCACAGAAGTGCTCCCGGACTATCCGCCTGCTGAAGACACCTCTACGAGGCCACCCAATAGTGGATCCGCGACGTCAACGACCTCGACACTGCTGCCGTCGATCCTCTGCTCCAGATCACGCGGTACCGGCAGACGCCCTAGCGCCACCGGTCTGTGCATGGGAGCCCAAGACAGGCCCTCCGGCGCTACCCCAGTAAGTTCACCATGCTTACTTAGGTGTTCATTTAAATTTTGCATTAATTTATATGATCACCTCCCCACGCTCTAGACAGTGTACACCCATTGTACACTCGGTTCCTCTTTCCTACTCTCATCCATAGTAGATATTTGCCATCCTGCAGAAGGCGGTAGTGCTTGGGGTACCTGCCAGAGGCCCGAGGGCCTTCTAGACCTCCCCCTGTAAGGGTACTGTAACGCCAGTTGGTCTCCTCTAGGAAAAGACCTACGCCAGACCGGGGGGTCAGGAGCCTTGCTTTGCCCGATCCTGCACCCAAAGCATGTGCACTCTGCCTCCCCAGCGCTACGGTCTGAGTACTAGGGGACCAGGCGGTTACACCCTGACTAGGGCTGGGGGCCACACCTCCGGGACCAAGTGCACTGGATTACCCAAGCCTCGTATTCTGGTCCGGGAGAGTAAGCCAAATAAGACTAAGGGACAGGGAAGGGAGGGCCCCTAAGCAGAGCCGGACCTTGTCTCCCTCTCCTCAGAGACGAGCTTCGATGCCGGACTTCATCCCTTCTGCAGGGATGAACTCCGAAGCTGGACCTTGCACCCTACACTGGGCTAAGGTCCGATGTCGGATGACACCCCTATCGCAGGGGCGATCTCCGAAGCCGGTCGCCACCCCCAGGGGTGAACACCGAAGCCGGGCCGTGCGCCCTACACTGGGCTAATGTCCGATGCCGGACGACACCCCTATCGTAGGGGCGATCTCCGAAGCCGGTCGCCAACCCTAGGGGTGAACACCGAAGCCGGACCATGCGCCCTACACTGGGCTAAGGTCCGATGCCGGATGACACCCCTATCGCAGGGGCGATCTCCGAAGCCGGTCGCCACCCCCAGGGGTGAACACAGAAGCCGGACCGTGCGCCCTACACTGAGCTAAGGTCGGATGCCGGACGACACCCCTATTGCAGGGGCGATCTCCGAAGCCGGTCGCCACCCCCAGGGGTGAACACCGAAACCGGACCTTGCGCCCTACACTGGGCTGAGATCCGATGCCGGACGACACCCCTATCGCAGGAGTGACCTCCGAAGCCGGTCACCACCCCCTCCGCAGGGGTGACCACCGAAGCCAGTCCTTGCGCCCTACACTAGGCCGAGCACTGAAGATGCACATCGCCCCCTCTGCAGGGGCGAGCTCTGAAGGCGCCACGTGTCCAGCGGGGCCGGAGCTCCCCTCCCCTCGGAGGATAGCTCTGGGCCTGCAATGTGGCCCAGGATACCGGACCTCACGCCCTCCGTGGGCCTGAGCTCTGATGACTTCCGGACCTTCGCCCCCACAGCTGGGCCGAGCTCCAATGCCAGCCCTCGCCCTCTTCTCAGAGGCGAGCCCTGATGCCGGACCTCACGCCCTCCGTGGGTCTGAGCTCCGATGACTTCCGGACCTCCGCCCCCACAGCTGGGCCGAGCTCCTATGCCAGCCCTCGCCCTCTTCTCAGAGGCGAGCCCTGATGCCGGACCTTACGCCCTCCGTGGGCCTGAGCTCCGATGACTTCCGGACCTCCGCCCCCACAGCTGGGCCGAGCTCCGATGCCAGCCCTCGCCCTCTTCTCAGAGGCGAGCCCTGATGCTGGACCTCACGCCCTCCGTGGGCCTGAGCTCCGATGGCTTCCGGACCTCTGCCCCCACAGCTGCGCCGAGCTCCAATGCCAGCCCTCGCCCTCCTTTCAGAGGCGAGCCCTAATGCCGGACCTCACGCCCTCCGTGGGCCTGAGCTCCGATGACTTCCGGACTTCCGCCCCCACAGCTGAGCCGAGCTCCGATGCCAGCCCTCGCCCTCCTTTCAGAGGCGAGCCCTGATGCCGGACCTCACGCCCTCCGTGGGCCTAAGCTCCGATGACTTCCGGACCTCCGCCACCACAGCTGGGCCGAGCTCCGATGCCAGCCCTCGCCCTCTTCTCAGAGGCGAGCCCTGATGCCGGACCTCACGCCCTCCGTGGGCCTGAGCTCCGATGACTTCCGGACCTCCGCCCCCACAGCTGGGCCGAGCTCCGATGCCAGCCCTCGCCCTCTTCTCAGAGGCGAGCCCTGATGCCGGACCTCACGCCCTCCATGGGCCTGAGTTCCGACGACCTCCAGACCTCATGCCCTTCGCTGGCCTGAGCTTCGATGTCGGCCCTCGCCCTTTCCTCAGAGGCAAGCCCCGATGCCGGACCTCACCCTCTCCTAAGAGGCTGAGCTCCGATGACCTCCGGACCTCACGCCCTCCGTGGGCCTGAGCTCCGATGACTTCCGGACCTCACGCCCCCTGCTGGTGTGAGCTCCGATGCCAGACCTTGCTTCCTCAGCATGGGTAACCTCTGATACCGGTCTACACCCCCTCCACAGGGGTGAGCACCGAAGCCGGACCTATACCCCTCCTCAGAGGCGAGTTCCAAGCCGGACCTCCCCCTTTCACAGGGCTGAGCTCCGATGCCAGGGTTCACCCTCTCCTCCGAAGCTGAACTCCGAAGCCGTCGAGACCCTATCAGCACAGGGAATACTCAAGACAAGGAAGTGTGCGGAAAGAAAAAGGCCCCAGTCCGGAATCGTTACCTCCCCCGAGGTGGGCCCGGGGGCCACTGTCGGTACCCTCAATACCGGGTACCCCCGCGCACAGGATGAAACCGCCTAAGGACCTCGCCCCCACCGCAGGGGCGAGCTCCGAAGGCGCCACGTGTCCGGTAGGGCCGGAGCTCTCCTCTCCTCAGAGGATAGCTTCGGGCCTGCCACGTGTCCCAGAAGGACGGACCTCGCCCCCTCCGCCGGGGCGAGCTCCGAAGGAGCCACGTGTCTAGTAGGGCCGAAGCTCCCCTCCCCTCGGAGGATAGCTCCGGGCCTGCCACGTGGCCTAGAAGGCCAGACCTCGCCCCCTCCGCGGGGGTGAGCTCCGAAGGCTCCACGTGTCCGGCGGGGCCAGAGCTCCTCCTCTCCTCAGAGGAGAGCTCCGGGCCCGACACGTGGCCAGCAGAGCAGCGCTGTCCGCCCAGTGCGGAAGGTAGCAGGAGTAAAGGCGTGCCATGCCTTTACCGTACAAAGCATTCAAGAATCGCGCCTTCCCAAGACAGAGAGACGCAGCGCACGCCTGTCAGGAGGCGCTGTGACTAGTCACAGTCAGGACATGCGTATAGTGTCTGAAGCTGCAGACCATTCAAGGCAGCGACAAGACCGGACAGGACATGCCCTGCCACCTCTGCCATCGCCAATGACTACACGCTACACTTAGCCCGCGGCATGGGCAGGGCGGCAGGACGAGGACTTCGACGCCAACGCCAAGACATAATAGCTGGTAGGAAATCACCCCGGGGCCACCTGTCGGGTCCCCGGGGCCCACCTTGTAAGCCACCCGAGCCTTGGACTATAAAAGGCTCGGGTAGGCAACGTTACAAGGGGTTCGCCTCTTACGCACCCTCGGACTCTAGCCATTCGACATCTCTCACCCTCAAGCTCAGGACTCCGGTTCTGAGCAGCGAGCAACTCTGCTCACCGTGGACATAGGGTTTTACGCTCCGGCGGCCTGAACCACGGAAAAACCCCCGTGTCAAGCTTCTCCCTCAATCGTCCCTAACGCTGAAGCTCTCCGTGAGTGACTAGCCTCACCGAAAAAGAACCTCCGCGGGCTGCTCAGAGAAGGCCCGGGGGAAGTGTCGGCTACCCACTTCGACAATGTCCAAAATGGATTCAGCCCATCTATAGTTTGGATTTTGGCCTAATTTGGGTTTTCTTTTTAAATTCAAATTGTTAAACGGTTCTCTAGTGTGTTTTTGAAATCAATTTTTTTCCTCCTACAGTGATGCAAGGCCCTCTACCCATTTTATCTACCCTTTATATATTTGGAGTGTTACAATATGCTTGTCCTTTTCAGGGTTGTTTTCGTTGAGTACGATTTTTTTTAAGAAAAAAAGAAGAATACTGGGGAGCTGGTCCTTTCAATCATTTGCATTCCAGTTGCAGCACGTTCTGAAAGTGACTGCCACTTGCTGCTAATAGCTTTGAAGCGCGTAGGGAAAGTCCACTGGAGAGTGAAGTAGTAAGTCTGTCCGTTGACTATGTTGAGATAATCCATGCGCCGCAGCTTTGGGCCTGCTTGGTGTTTTTGCGCTGGTATATGTCTGGTAGAATGGACCTTCAGATTGGCAAACATAATTGTAGTGTAATACTTCCTCCATTTCAAAATATATGATGATGGTTAGTTTAATTTTTAATTAACCAACGTCAAATATTTTGAAACGGATGGAGTATTTACTTGCTTGGTCTTCTTTCAGCCAGGTGCCGCATTCTCTGTTCTGCAATAGTTTCCCCTCCTTTCAAAATTATTCTTTTATGCTGCTCTCAGAGACTTCATTTCACAGTATATGTTTCAGTTATCTTCCATTGAAAACTCTGGTTTTCCAGCCATGGTAATCTATTCTATTAGTTCTAGAACCATTTCCAAGTTACAACTGCAAGAACCTAGCGGCCGTGAGGACGCCACACTCCTTTTCAACTTTCTTGACGCGTTTTCGCTTCATGCTGATCCCTGGCCGAATCCTTTTTCTTTCATAGAGAAAAATTGAACTGGATGTAACATTTGGTAGCGAGGATTCCATGCATGAAAGCTAGCTACCTTGGTCTCGTTCAGTGACGAAGACCTCACTGTACCAGCCACTTCGTCCATGGCCCGTTGTCTCCATGTGGCCCCAGGCCGGAGGCCCCAGAAAACACCAGCAGCAAAGGAGGAACGTCGTCGCGGCTCGTCTGACCGGAAGACTGATCTTTTGTCCTGGTTTGTACTGTGCATGGAACGTAGCAATGCCGTTATGATCCATCCGGCCCCTGACGTTGTAGCTGATGTGGTTTGAACGACAATCCGGCGTTGAATGGGACCTGCGGTGCCTGTACCAAAGGCGGCGCTACCGCAGGTTGACGTTGACCTCTACAGTTGAGAGTCGAGCCATGATGTCATTGTCATGGAAACTGACACCCATTTTGGACTTGACGAGTTACATGGATTGTGAAACATTCGAATCTTTAAGATTTGTTTGTCCTGTGCTTGTTTGGAAGATCACTATATCACTTGCCAAACTATAAACAAAATGCGTTCCCTGTTTTTAATAGGATTAATGCAATCTCTCCCTCGCTCTTACCACTGTTCTTTCTTTAGAGTGGAAGCTCTCTCTCTCTCTCTCTCTCTCTCTCTCTCTCTCTCTCTCTCTCTCCTTTCCTCCAAAACCCCTAAAATTTCCTTGCCCTGCCCCTGGTTTACATTATTTAGAAAGGAGTACATTGTTTCTACTACCTGTACAGATTTAGTACTTAATTTTAAACGAAAAAACAGTAGTCAGAAACCTCAATTAACTAAGAGAGCGTGAGAAGCAAAAAAATGATCTACCCAATCGCTTCAAAGACGACAAGTATGGACTAGCATAGTCAGAAAGGAATGTGAATAGATCCTTTTTAAAGTTAATCTACATGTTCGTCGGTGATTAAAAGCTGCCAATTCGGAAGTCTGGACCGTCGCTTCAAAAGTTTTGGCTCCGAAAATGCGCATGCCACGACCTACTTATTTCAAACGATAGCAAAGCTTGTCTCTCCTCCTCATGATGATGCCCCTGTGGTGCTCGGCAACGCCTCTTGCCTCCTTGTCTTTCTTTCCAAGACAGCCTAGCTTTGCACACCTCTTGATTTTTTTAGATCAAAATGTCCTGATTTATTTAGTACTGCAGACAGCGTCAGCCGCCTGAGAACCTAACCGAGAGTCCGAGACACGTTGAAACCGACCGGAGCTTAGCACCAACGATTTCCAACTCCACGCTCATTCATACCTTCCCGGTCCTCGTAATCATGTTCCGAGATGGAGTGTGCGTGTGGCGTGGCCCCGAACACCTCCTGCCCTAAAGTTTACAATTAGCTCCCGTACAAATCGATCGAGAAGTTCAAACAGGGTTCGACGTCTGACGAAATGTGGATGGATTCGCTGTGCTTTCTGCTTTGCGTGCGTGCCTGTATGCAGGCCTCCTCGAGCTAGCTAAGAAGCTTGACCTCCTCGAGCAGGTTTCCCGATCCCGATCCCCGCGCACTTTGCTGCATCGTCCAGTAGTCCTCTATCTGACCAACCAGATGCAATCTGAATGCCATCTACATCTGCATTGCACGGCAGATTCGTAGCCGGCGTGATCAAGGTCTTCCTGTCGATCGATTCGGTTTGGAGCAGAGGAACTCGACGGTGTTTGTATCACGTTTCTGGCAGACGAATAATGCAGGCCCAACCAACGCATGCGTTTATTTGTCTATTTGTTCTGAAGAGATCTGTGTTCGTAGTTTGTGCTCGACGATACGGCATGTCTGTTGTCGGGTTAGCCTGAATGTCAGAGGGCCCACGCGTTTCCCTCTGGAATTCCTCCTTTTTTCCTATAGACAGACGCTGATAGTATTGTTGCCGCGATCTGATCTAGAAACTGGCAAGTGTAGATTGTAGAGTGCAGCGTCTGTTGACCGCTCGAGTCCACCACCGACCTCCAGCTCTGATAGCGTCTGTTCTGGGAAGTAGGGCCCATACAATTATGAACTGTTCCAATCAGAACCCTGAAAGAAGTACCCGGTATTTTTTTTGGAGAAACCGAGACCTCAAACTCGAGGAACTTCGGTGCTACGTGTTGATCAATTTATAGATTACAAGAGAGGTGCGACCGTGAGCCGGTTTGTTGTGATCTAATCACAACTGACTAATCTAGAAGCTACGGATACATTACATGACCACAATCCTAACTACCTACTCTTGAACATCTAGCTTTATCTTGTTTGTTGGCTTAATCTCCTCAGCAAATACGCGCACACCATCTTCTAGATGAATACTCACGCCTTCTTTATTATCGTATGTTGACTGCAGCTTATTCTTTAACACTTCCCCTCAATCTCAACTCATTGTATTGAAATTCTCGCATCTTGCTTGCAGTCAGAGACTTGGTGGAACCGTCGGCAATTTGATCTTGTGATGAAATGAATCTAATCTGCAGTAGCTTGTTAGCCACTCATTCTATCACAAAATGATAATCAATCTCTATGTGTTTCGTTCGTGCGTGAAACACCGGATTCGCCGTCATGAACGTGGCTCCGAGATTATCACACCAAAGTGTCGCTGTTCCTTGTTCTTTTACTCCTAGTTCCTTCAGAATTGTTTGAGTCCAAATTACCTCTGATGTTGCATTAGCCAAGGCCTTGTATTCAGCCTCAGCGCTTGACCGTGACACTTTAGGCTGCTTCTTTGCACTCCAAGAAATTAAGTTTCTGCCTAAGAAGACAGTGAACCCTCCTGTTGATCTCCTATCGTCTGGGCAGCCGACCCAATCTGCATCTGAGTATGCATTCACCTGCAAAGAACTGTTTTTCACAGATTTTAGGCCGAAAGTGACTGTCCCTTGAACATACCTTAAAATCCTTTTGACCATCATCATATGCACAGTGGTTGAAGTATGGAGAAACTGGCAGACTTTGTTCATAGAAAATGTTAGATCTGGTCTAGTTAACGTTAAGTATTGTAGTGCTCCAACTGTGCCTCGATACTTGGTCATCTCCTCCGTACTCAGGGTTTCACCACAATGTGTCTAATACTTTTCTGTTGTAAAAATTAGATTACTTACAGTTGCACTTTCCCATCCCTGTATTCTTGATGATTTCTGTAGCATATTTCTTCTGATTGAGTAAAATACCTTCCTTTGTTTTTGAAACTTCTATGCCAAGAAAATAGTGTAGCTCACCTAAATCCTTGAGTGCAAACTATTCCTTAAGATCAGCCAGCAGAGCTTCTACCGCCTGTTCCCTAGAGCTTACAACAATTGATATCATCCACATAAATTAGAAGATACATTGTTATATCACCCGTGTTGTAAATAAATAAAGAGGTGTCTCCTTTTGAAGTCTTAAAACCGAGTTGAATGAGTTTGGAACTCAATTTAGAGTACCACGCCCTTGGTGTTTGTTTTAAACCATATAGTGCCTTGTCTAGCTTGCATATATAGTCAGCATGAGTTAGATCTTCATACCCAGGTGGTTGCTTCATGTATACTTCTTCTTCTAGGTCTCCATGTAGAAAGGTATTCTGTACATCAAGTCGCCTAAAACACCAGTTGTTAGCAATTGCAACCGAGAGCACAAGTCTTATTGCCGCTATTTTCACAACTGGGTTAAACGTGTCTTCATAATCTATTCCGTACCATTGTTTGAATCCTTTTGCAACCAACCTGGCTTTATACCTGTCAATAGTGCCATCAGCTCGTCTCTTTATTTTGTAAACCCATTGAGTCTATCACATTCTTTGCTTGTTTCTTTGGCACCAGATGCCAAGTTTTATTTCTTTCCAATGCTTCAAATTCCAAATCCATCGCTTTCTTCCAGTGAGCATCCTTTAGTGCAGGTTGCAAGGTGTCCGGCTCTCCTGAGATAGTAGCAGCAAGACAAACAAAATCTGAAACAAAGCCCTTAGGTTTAGTAATTTTATTTTGCAACCTTATTCTGGGTATTGAAACCTGATTGTTAGTTTTTGTAGCATCCGCAGAAGATCTTGATTTGGTAGTGCCAACATTCGGAGGATCTTCTGTGTTCAGGGACGAAAAAACTTCTTCTCCCCCAATTTGTCTCTGCCGCAGAAGATCCGCTTGTGGTGGATTGCACTTGCGCTTGTCTGGGTACTCTGTCCAAGGCTGATACGCCGACAGAAACAGGCTCCGAGACGAGGGGGAGACGCGTGGGACTCTGGCACGGCCTGGAAACCGTCGCTGTCGGATGCAGTTGTGCAGACTCCATACGTGCAGAATTCTGACGCACGGATCCTGACGCTGTTGGTGCTGGATTTTGGTACGCACAAATCTGCTGATGCGGCACAAGATCCGACGCTGTCGGTTGCAGAGCGCTGTCGTTGTGATCTTCCATGGGATTTGCGCCTGGATCCACTGCTCTTTGTGCGCCTGTGTCCCCCTCATTTTCCTGCACAGAACTGAAATCGCTGCTTCCAGCCTGGTTAGAAAATTCTATGGATGCATGATCAGTATGAAATATATTCTGTGGATTTTGCTCTCCCTGACCTCCTGAATATGGAAGCTCGTGCGCCTGCATTTTCATGAAGTTTGTTGAACAGAAAAACTGTTTCATCAAAGATGGCATCTCTGGAAATATAAACCCTTCCACTAGCAATATCTAGACACTTGTAGCCTTTGTGTAAATTACTGTATCCAAGGAAGGCGCACTGTTATGATCTAAAGGCTAGTTTGTGGGTATCATAAGGACGTAGGTTGGGCCAACATGCACACCCGAATATTCTGAGCCAAAGATAGTCTGGTTTTGTGTGGTATAATCTCTCTATTGGTGACTGATAGGAGATTACTTTGGAAGGGGTTCGGTTAATTAGGTAGACTGCTGTGGAAAAAGGCTCATCCCAAAACTTTAGAGGCGTATAAGCACGAGCTAGAAGTGTGAACCCAACTTCTACTATGTGCCTGTGTTTGCGCTCTGCGGATCCGTTTTGTTGGTGTGTGTGGACAGGAAACATGATGTGTAATTCCTAACCGTGTAAAGAAGGAATTCAGCTTCTGATACTCTCCTCCCCAGTCTGTTTGCATTGCTATTATTTTCTTGTTGAAGGTGCGCTCGACCATAGCACGAAATTCCTGAAACTTTTTGAAGACTTCTAATTTGTGTTGGAGAAAGTAAATCCATGTGAATTTACTAAAATTATCAAAAAACTCACATAATATTTATTTCTTCCAACAGAGGTGGGAGCAGGACCCCACACATCAGAGAACACAAGTTCTAAAGGTGAATGAGATACACTGTGTGATTTTTGAAAGGGAAGTTGATGACTTTTCCCTTGTTGACAAGAATCACAAACTCTAGCTATGGTGGACTCAACTGAACAAGGGAGTTTATTGACTTTTACTACTTTGTCGACTATTACCATGGATGGATGACCTAGCATGTCATGCCACCTCTCTGAGGAAGGTTTGGACGCCACGAATGCACACTTTGATGATGAGTGTTCAAGAGATGGCCAAGGATAGAGCCCCTCTTTACATTTGCCTCGAAGCAGAATTCTCTTCGTAGTGAGATCCTTTACCAAAAATTAACGGGAATGAAATTCAAGAAAGACAGGATTGTCAGTGGTGAGCTTATGCACTGAGATAAGACTTTTTTTGCAGTGGTGGGAACATAAAGAATATTTTTAAGATGAATCTGACTTTCAGGGGTTTGCAGGGCAGAGCTACCAACAGAATGTATTTTCACACCTGACCCACTTGCGGTGTGCACCTTCTCTTGTCCTTCATATTTTTCTTTGACCGACATCTTGTCCAACTCCCCAGTTATATGATCTGTAGCCCTGGTGTCGATGTACCAATTTGTGTCGACTCCGTATGACGTCACAACATTGTTGGCTGACCTGTCCACCGGCTTGAATTCACGATAAAACCTTTTGTAACATTTAATTACGGTGTGCCCAATTTTGTCACAAAGTTGGCACACCGGTCTGTTTGCTGCTGATGCATTTCTGCCTCTTCCTGGTGCACTGCGCCCAGGACCTCCTTGATGAGATCGTCCTCTACCACGAAAGCCCCCACGAGTAGCAGCATTTGCATAAGCTTGATAGCTTTTCTGATTTTCAAGGCGTGCTTCTGTCGCTAGCAACTGAGCAAACAGATCAGCGAGAGAGATTGAATCAACTCGGGTACTTACATTTTCCACAAGAGAGTTGTATTCAGCATCTAATCCGGACAAGATGTATGCCACAACATCATCATCTTCTAGTCTCTTGCCTGCCGACACCATCTTGTCAGCATAGCCCTTCATCTTTGCGAAGTAGACAGCGATGGACATGTCTCCCTTCCTTGTACTTAGAGTTTTGCCCGTAGATGCATAATACGTGCCCTTGACTGAGAGGCAAAGCTCTCTTGGATGGCTTGCCACACTTCGGCCGACGTAGAATACATGGCTACTTGAGCCAATACCTCTTTCGACAATGTCGAATTTAGGTAACTCAGCAGTTGTTGGTCTTGCACCATCCAGGCTGAGTAATCAGGATTTACCTGCCGCTTGATGGTCCTGTCAATCTTCTCCACAATGATTTCCTTCTCTGGCTGTGATCTTGAACCGTCGAGCAGCCCGAACAACTGAGCTCCTCGAATGGTCGGCATGACTTAGCTTTCCATACACTACAGGAAACTAGTAAATTAACGAGGGGGGTAATTATTTAAGAAGGTGCCGTGAAAATACATCATCGTTAATAAGGCCGTTATTTATGACGGTTTATCCTACCGACGTGAATAAGCTACTTATTTACGATGGTTATTGGGCACCGTCGTTAATAACGGCCTTATTAGCGATGATTGACCTAACCGTCGTAAATAAGACTTATTTACGACGGTTACTGGGCACCGTCGTTAATAACGGCCTTATTAACGATGATTGACCTAACCGTCGTAAATAAGACTTATTTACGACGGTACCGGAAACCGTCGTAAATATGCTTATAAATATACAGCCGCGTGCGCAGGAGGGGAGCAATTCGCTCCCCTCCCGCGCGCTACCGCCGCCTCCGCCCCTGACGCCGCGCCGCCACCAACCGCCGCCTCTGCCCCCGACGCCGCACCGTCGGCCGGCCCCGCCCGCCTCCGCCCTGGCCGCTCCAGGCCGGCCCGGGCCGCCTCCCGGCCGCCACCGGCCTCCCACGACTGGCCCTAGCCGCTCCCAGCCGCCCCCGGCAGCTCCCGGCCGGCCCCGGCTGCCCCGGCCACTCCCGGCCGGCCCCGGACGCCCCAGGGCGCCTCCCGGCCGCCCCTGCCGCCCCTGGCCACCCCCCGGCCGCCACCGGCCGCCCTCCGCCGCCGCCCGGCCCCTGCCTATATAGTAAGGTTAGTTTATCATTAGTTTTGGTTTAATTAGGCATTTAGTTTTGTTTGCAAAAAGTTTAAATTTAATAGTTTATTCTAATTTGTAATTATGTAGTAATTAGATTGTAATTAGTTTGTTGAATTAAATAAGATTTTTTAAATAGTTTGTAATTGTTTACTTAGATTGTAATTGTTTAATTAGGTTATTTAATTAGTTTAAATTGTTTAATTAGTTATTTAGTTTAGTTTGTAATTAGTTTGTTTGACTATTATATAATTGTTTAATTATTTTTTATTGTTCAATTAGTCTCGTAAGTTTATTAGTTTGAAGTATTTAATTGTTGATTTTTAGTTTTAAAATGTTCAATTAGTTTTGAATTAGTTAATTAATTGATTGTGAGTGTTTACTTATTATATGTATATTAACGGGTTTTGGGTCGACCCGGCACGGCACGACCCGCCATAGCACGGCCCGACCCGGCACGGCCAAACCCGGCAGCACGGCAGGGCCCGACCCGGCACATGGCCCAACCCCGAGCATGGCACGGCCTGACCTGTCACAACCCAACCCGGCACGGCCTGACCGGGCACGGCACGGTCCAACCCTGCACGGCCCAACCCGACACGACCCAATCCGGCAGCACGACACGACCTGACCCGGCACACGGCCCAACCCCTAGCACGACATGGTCCGAAGAGAAAGCAGAGGGACGGACCTGTCTCACTTTTTTGGTGCTGACAGGTATTTGCGGTCCAAAAACGTCTTGTAAGTGTAACTTACCAAGTATAATATTTGTTTATGTTTTATATTTTTATTGTGCAGACACGTGCATCCATAGGAGCGCGCAACTGGTCAGGAGCCCCCACCGATTGAGGTGTGGAAGAGAGGTCAGAGAGAAAGTGATCCGTCACAGCCCGACCAGCTCTGCTCTCAGTCGGCGAAAGAGGCACTGGTGAGTTGTCTCATCACATGTATTGAATTCTCTTAATCAAACTAGCTAATATTCTTTTGTTTTCTTATTTATAGACCAGGTATGGGCAGGAGGCACGGAGACTTTGTGGCGAGGAGTATGATTGGCAGAACGCGCCAACAATCATCCCAGAAGCCGCTTACGCAAGTGGACGCGAAAAACCTCACGGCCGGTGAGTTTTCATCTTCTACAATTACTATGTACGACTTTGTTGGAGTGGTCGATGAAAATCTAATAAACTTTCTTCTTTATGCAGGTTCGGCATCTTCCAAGGAGTGGTCGACTCCAGGCAGACACGACCCTCCAGGTCCCCTTCCTCTCAGCAGGCTAGCTCTTCCAGCCGGTCTAGCTTGTTGGAGCTCCAGAGTGTCCAGGACGAGCTCCGCCGGACACAGGAGGAGCTTCGGAGAGAGAGAGGACTCAGGAGGAGCTCCGACTAGAGCGAGAGCGATAGGCCGCAGCCACTAGGGCCAGAGACGAGTATCTCAACTCGTACTTGCTACAGTTTCAGGCGGCAATGGCGGTAAGTAATTATCGTTCAAATATGTATATGTTTCAAAATTATGAATGCAAAAATATTCTATTAGTTTGTATTCGCAGGCTATGACGGTTGGACAGTAGGTTGAGCTTCCACGGTGGGAGCCACCACTTGTAATCGAGGCAGAGCAGCCACAGGTGCCAACTACAAGAGCTCAGGTAAAAACGAACCTCTCTTGAGTTTATTTAGACATACTTGGTCAATTATACCTAAAGTTACTCAAATATAACTAAACTAAGTTAACATTTTTCTATTATAGACAAACATAGCTGAAATTTGTCAAATATAATCAAAATACTTTGAACTTGCTCAAATATAGTCTTATATAGTTAAATTTGCTAAAATGAAGTCAAAACTAGTTCACCTTGCTAAATTCTAATAATATGTGCTAAAACATGACAAGCATCAGGGACGGAGGCTCGCACTCCATCGCCGCACGTGCCAGGAGTGAACAGACGACTTGAAGATGATTTTGCGGGCTCCGGAGGTAGCGGCCATGGTAGTAATGTGTAGATTCCTTTGTATCGTGTCATTTGATTGTTTGTGATGGACTTGTAATATAATTTCTATGATTGTGATCATGCGATATTATACTTTATATATGGATTTCTGACTGTTTGTGTTGCTGGCCATCGAGCCAGTGGACTGGTCATAGAGCCAGCGGTCAGCATTTTTTGTTTTTAAAAAAACAAAAAAAACTTATTTATGACGGTTTATACAGTATCGTCGTAAATAATGTTTCTGTTATTTAAGATCAGCCACCCGTCGTAAATAGTGCCCCTGTTATTTACGACGGGGTGGTTGTACCATCGTAAATAAAGCCCCTGTTATTTACGACGGTACAACCACCCCGTCGTAAATAAGTTTCCCGCCGTTCCACGTGGCGTGAAGACTTATTCACGGCGGCTAAAATTAGCCGTTGTAAATAAGCTTATTTACGTCGACTTATTTTTGACGGCTAAAAACCCTCGTAAATAAGTAAATACCATCGCAAATAGCTTATTTACAAGAGTAATGTGCCTATTTACGACAGTTTTTCACCCTCGTTAATTGCTGTATTTCCTGTAGTGATAGGAGATAATTTTCCCTGGTAAGCTTTTCGACATGGTGGGAGAGGGTATTGAACCCGGTCGCACCAGATGAATTCATCGAGGACGAACTCATGATACTCGATGAAGTTTAAGCGGCTCTGGTACCATGAAAGAAGTACCCGGTATTTTTTTGGAGAAACCGAGACCTCAAACTCGGGGAACTTCGGTGCTACGTGTTGATCAATTTATAGATTACAAGAGAGGTGCAGTCGTGAGCCGGTTTGTTGTGATCTAAGCACAACTGACTAATCTAGAAGCTACGGATAGATTACATGACCACAATCCTAACTACCTACTCTTGGACGTCTAGCTTTATCTTGTTTGTTGGCTTAATCTCCTCAGCAAATACCCACACACCATCTTCTAGATGAATACTCACGCCTTCTTTATTATCGTATGTTGACTGCAGCTTATTCTTTAACAAACCCAAGGGATTAAAAAAATGCAGCAGCGTACACGTTTTTTTCTCCTTGCTGACGAATCGGGCAGTACTACTGCATGCTTTCATCCTTTCACCGTCTCGCTAGTTAAAGTCTGACTGCATTGTGTCGTGTCCATCTCGAATCTGCAGCGACGACGACGTCTATGTACAGGTATGGAGAGTCTTTATACACGTATATGTAGTCGGTGAGTGTACACGGAGATACGTACCATCTCTTCCAAATACTTATGTTAGCCAGAGAACTAGAACTTTCGTTGCTTAATTAATTATCGTACGTGGATGCAACGGGGAGATTATGATCTGGTTCGAGGCCGCCGCCGAATCGAGATGCGATGATGCCATGAACAATCGATCTTCAAGGCGGGCGCAATAATCCTCGTACGCTCGCAAGCGGTATGAAGGACGACAGCTACAGTATTACGGAGGGAGTATAAGAACTATTTTTCCAGCGAAGCCAGATTCACATACACTTTCACCAAGGTTAAACAGAAATTTTCTTTTAAAAGACACATAATTTACTAGATATACATATATAAAAATAAGCACATAAAGGAAGTAAGGGCCAGTGTAATTTCCGTGCTACCTTCGCCATTATTTTCAGAACGATGCTATTGTTCACTATAGTGACATGTATCTCTTATCTACGATGCACCGCGACAGGTGTTTAATGGCTTGTTTGTACGATTTCTAGACCAGATTTTAAAAATAAATAGGAGGTGTGTCAAACAGCTAGCTAGATTTCCTAACAGATTATTAGTTTATCTGCTTCTCCAAATGAATTAAAAACGGGATATGGCGGCCAGGAAAATTTGGAAAAGAAGAAGAAATGTTTTGATTTTATTTTTGTTTCAAGGATTTGACTTCCCTTGTTGTGAGCAAGACGCTGATCCAGATTAAGGGCGTTGGGAAGACACAAGGATTGAGAGAGAGAGACAAATAACTCTATGGTAGCTTGGCTTACCTTAGAGAGAGAGAGAGCGAGCTTTGGAGTGAGGAAGAGAGCTTACAAAAAGACTATCAAGTTCTCGGGCGGGTTGAATGAAGTGGATAGAAAAAAGACATGTAAAATAGGCTCTCTTGACCTCTCAGTTACGAGTGGATCCACCCGTCAGAACAATACAACTTAGCAAAGTAGTCCACCTCAGCGCTCTAATATTGAAAAAGCACACTTCAAAACTAGTATAGGGGTTAAGTAAAACTGTAAAAGATATTGTAAAAGTGAAGGAGTGGAATATCTAGTCTGTTAGTTTAGGTGGTTAAGTTGTCTATCCAAAAAAATTCAGAGGGTGAATAAAGTTATTTCTAAAAAGTAAAAAACTGGGTTCACAAAAAAAGACCCGCCGGATTGGAGTTCAATGTTGTCCAAGGCGCCTATAGGTGGCTAAATGGGCCGGTTCAATTAGGCCGGCCGAAGCCTAGCAAAAATGGACTGGCACGAGCACGGCCCGACACAAAAAACTAGGCCCAGGACGGCCTGATGCTCGGGCCTTAACCTCAGGCTTATCGGGCTGAACCGACATGACCCGTTTAAGGTCGGCCCGGTCAACCTGGTGGTATGACCCGGTTAGCCCGTGGGAGCCCGGCCTGACACGACCCGTTTAAGGCCGAATAATATATTTTTTCACTATTTTTAATGTATTTAAAAATAAAATAGGCCACGGGCCAGCTCAACCCGGCCTGACTCGTTTACGGCCTGGCACGCATAAAATGAGCTCGGGCCGTGCCGGGGCTGAGGTTTTTATGGCCCGAAGCCGGCCCGGCACGGCCGTTGGCCACCAATAAAGGCGCCGATCCATGCAAGCAATGCTTACATGGCCGCCGTTTCAAAAAAAGGAAACGTACACAGACGCGTGGGGGGACGAGAGTCGGCTGGGTTGCAGTCGTGGCCAAGCGGTAGATGCATGACACTTGCTCGCCGCTCTGTTTCTAGATGCTCCAGCCATCAAGACAGCTCATTAACTCGTGGTCCTCATTTCACAGTTGACAGTTCCTACGTAATTGCTTGACCACGTGTATTCGCGTGTACCTGGATAAGGGTATCTTCTACGTAGTATTAAGTAGCATCCAACGCAAAGCAGTAAGGTCGTTGACGTCGTTAGCAACATCATTTGACCGAGGTTGACAGTCGTTGACTGACCCATGTCGGCAGAATGCAAGTTGCTGGTGGTTTTGCTTTGATGCTAGTACCACACTCGCTAATCGCATCCGGGTGCATGCACTGCACGCGAACCCCCTGGGCGACAGGGCAGCCGCCATGCATCCTCATGCTTTGACTTGTCATGGCGATAATATCACATCAAGTGACACAAACGTAGAGGCAAACATCCAGGCTATTAGTAAACCACCAGAACTTGATCGCGCGGTTTACCTAGCTAATCAGGTCAACAGTCGATGCAGTTTTTTTTTCTGCATTTTAGCGTCGTGCGTAGAGGCGGGGGTTCAAGTTCCAACCGAGATTCGACCGATGGACGACAGATCGAGAGTCAGCGCGCGCGCGCGACTCGGTCCAATCTGAACCCAACTTTTTCCCGGCGGCGGCGGCGAGGGACGAGAGAGACGGCAGTACGTCGCGGATCGTCGAGCACATGTTCTCCTCCTCGCCTCGATCGTAGATCTCTCCCCGCGCACCTAGGTTCATTGCCAGATCCGTCCGTCTATATATACCACAAGGGTCAGCCTCGTGCCAAGAACGGATCGTCGACGACGTGTGCTTTTATGAATGAATCACCATTGCCGTTCGTTCGTCTAGTCAAAGTCTCCGCGCGCACGTCGTACTACGTGCCGGCTAGCCGGAAGTTGCGTGCGTGCGTACGTGGTGAGAGGGAGAGAGAGAGAAATGGCGGCGGGAGGCAGCTGGTGGGCGCCGGCGGAGGAGGACGACGGCGCCGTGGCGAGCTCGTCGGTGCTGTCCGGGGAGCACCAGGCGCTGGAGATGTCAACGATGGTGTCGGCGCTGGCGCACGTCGTCGCGGACGGCGACGACGACGACGACTCGGCGGCGGCAATGGCCGGCGGCGGGTACGTGCACCCGCAGGGAAGCTACTACTACTCGGCTGCTTGCGCAACGACACCGGGGTTCGCAGCAGGTGAGCGCGCGCATCATCCATTACGGAGTACTATTCTACAGATCGTTGAGTTGCTGGTAACAGACTAATGAGCTAGCAGGATTCCCATTTCCCAAACAATAAACAGTACAGGTAAACGAACACCTTCACGCGACGTGTCTGCACTTGCCCTTCACGCTTTTTTAGCTAAGGTTTTTTTGCGCACAATTCCGTGTTTTGCATGTGTTACTCGTGCACGAAGAATCTAGGGTTGGTGCAACACAGTAATCATTGTTTCATAAGCATTGATATGATGCTGTCCTTCGTGAAAGGAGGAATGCTAGCTACGCCATAACTGACCATGAACTACACTGCCGAACGCACGTGTTGATTCACGGTTCGTTGCTTAGACTTTATTCATTTACAGAATGCGAATCTTTTGTTGCCGTTTTAAAAAACTCTTCCATTTTGAGGATTGAAAAGGAAAAACGTGGGTTAGGATTAGAATTTGCACAATACCTAAATTCGGTTGTTTGACTCGGAGGAGGCAAACCATCTGCCCTGCCGTTTTCTGAACAGCGCAACCGACCCGGTTCCAAGTGTGCACAGCATGCATGCAAATAAGCCTACATGTGGATCTCACCCAAGAAAGATTAGGCACGCCCACACCTCTTCCAACTCCCACCAAACTAATAATCCACTAGAATATCTAGAGATATCTCTTTAACTGTGCTAGTGCAACTCAAGAAAAATACTTGCAATGCACTGATACTTGCCAGGAGGATACATGATGCATGTATAGATGAAATGTTAACACTGTTGTCGGGATAATCATATTGCATTACCACTAGCTAGATGCCCTAAGTGACCAGAGAGATGTATGATTTGCTTACATGTTTGCTATACATATGGATATTTTGTCTGTTTTTTGTGTGACGTTCTTGATTTAAAAGTTAAGCTAAACGTCGTTGTATATTTAAAATCAGAGGGATTATTTTACCGCTATAATCTTAATTAAGACATATTATTTATTTATAACAAGTTTGAGCTGCTGGTTAGTTCTACCTTCCGACGTACGATAGGAGGCTATATGCATAACTGGTAGGTACGGATAGTCGGATATGCACATATTTAATACATCAGAACAAAAATACGACCCCTATCGTATGGCGCAAACGAAAGGAGAAGTCAGATGTGAACGCCCTATATATCCATGGCCTTCTTTATCTTACGCTCGCCATGATGCGTGTGCAAGCTTAGTGTGTACTGACCCGTCGTCGACGCACATGTACACAGGAGATCAGGAGCAGAGCCACGACGCGCAGCGAGCGGGGGCCATGGACGAGCAGTCCCCCACGCCCACTGCGGAGGCGAGCGGCCGGCGGTTCCGCGGCGTGCGGCAGCGGCCGTGGGGCAAGTGGGCGGCGGAGATCCGCGACCCGCACAAGGCGGCCCGCGTCTGGCTGGGCACGTTCGAGACCGCCGAGGCCGCGGCGCGCGCCTACGACGAGGCCGCGCTCCGCTTCCGCGGCAGCCGCGCCAAGCTCAACTTCCCCGAGGACGCGCGCCTGACCCCAGCCGCCGCCGCCACAATCACATCGGCGGCCACTCCGACGGCGTACCCGGCCAGCGCCATCTCGGAGTACTTGCAGTACCAGATGCTTCTGCAGGGAGGCGGAAATGGTGGCTTTCCTCAGTACTTCGGCGACGGCGGCGCCGTGAGCAGTTCATCCGCTGGTTCATACGCTTTCCCCGCCTCCTCTGTTACTGTGGCTTCTGTGCCGTCCTCGGCGTCCTCTGCTCCGGGCTACGGCGAGGCGGCGCAGTGGACCTGGCTGGAGAGTCCGTGGAGCTATCCGGCGACGACGGGTTCTTGGTCCGGTTCGAGCCACTATCCACCGCCACCGCAGTAGTCCGTACGGCATGGATACTTGCATGATCTTCGTTTTTCTTTTCGTCTGAAGTAAATCTTCAAAAGAAAATAGTTCTGGGCGAGACGAAGACGATTTCGTTCAACTTGTATACGTACAGGAATCCAAAGAAGATTGCACGATGTGTTCCTTCTTCGTTTGGTGCTTGTTGATCCTGTATTATTCATGAGGTTATGATGGTTTTGGTTGCAACTTAACGGAAAAAGGCACGTGGTACATAACTTTCTCATCAGAATACTCTGTCGGTGAGTGGTGTGTCGTGCTGATAATATTTGTGATGTTTTGAAAACCACCAGTTAGCAGCTGCTAAAACAATGCTACTAACTACCCTGGAATCACATTGAAATTAGCCTGAGCTTCCCATAGACCATTCTGGCATGACAGCTCGTTGGAATGGATGGCCCCAAAGGCACTATTTCCTGTCCTGTTTGCCATGACTTTGTAGGGATACCTGTGCAGAAACTTACATCGGACCTACTTCTAGACACCATCAGACTACAATGAAACCGGATGAAATCAAGTCGATTTTCAATACCAATGGACTCTACTCAGCTAAGTCAGCCTATCGCCTGCAGTTCGAGGGTGCCACCAGATCGGCCTTTTCTATTAAGGTTTGGACAGTTTGGGCACCTTCGCGTCAGAAATCTTTCATGTGCCTCCTCTTGCAAAATAGAATATGGACCCCTAATCGGCTACAATAGTGGCAATGGCCTAACACCTACTTTTGCCTACTCTGTCAGCGTAATCTTGAGACGACGTTCCACCTGTGTTTGCGAATGTGTGATTGTGCAGCAAGTGTGGTCTCGATTGAGCCACCGGCTAAGAGAGCCGCGCCTCCTGCCGGACAACTGATCCTCCATGGGCTCTCTTTGTACGGTTCGAAGGGCTCTCTTCTACTTTTAGCGCACCTAGAGAGAGGCATGAGATCAATCATCATCCTAACCAATTGGGAACTATGGAGGGAGAGGATCGCAAGAATCTTCATATTGGAGGAGCGATCGACACGACAAAGTACATCTTTGGAGTATAGATGGCTGTAAGCATATGGCTGTGAAAGCATCTAGGCCCCCGTGAGGTATGGTTTCGGTGATTAATGACAACCGTTCGTTATTACTAATGAGTTTGTGGATGCGAGGTTTCACGTATATCACATCAAACGTTAATGAACTATCTATTCACACCATCTACTGCTCATTGGATACAAATGGAGACCCCTCAACGATCTATTCTAAGGGGTTATTCGATACTCATGAAGACTAAATGAATAACTCATACAACGACTCTATTCTATCAAAATTAGCAACACAAGAAGCTTACACTTCATCATAATATCATTTCAAACAAGTGTCAAAGAGGTCACTCAAGAAGATTCCAAAAGATCAACTCAAAATAACTCGAAGCAAACAAGTTGCACTCACCGGATCATCCGATGTCTTGCAAAATGACTATATCAGTCGAGTTTGAGTTGGCAGAAGAAGAAGACCTCAGAGCCCAGTACACACCGGATCATCCGATGTGAAGGAAGTGGCACATCGGTTGATTTCAACAGAAGGATGATTTCTGAGTTATTCTGAAGAAGTACACACCGGATCATCCGATGATGAAGTAAGTGTACATCGGTCAATTTCAACCGAGACATTATTTCTGAACCAATTCTGAAGATCAACTCACCGGATCATCCGATGATGAATTGAAGTAACATCGGTCGATTAAACAGTCAGATCCAACGGTTATATCCAACAGTCACATCTGACACATGACATCAGCTAATTTGGAATTCGACCGATGCTCATATAAAGGGGTGCATCGGAGGATCCGATGTTCACTGAAAAAGTCTGCCTACTTTTCCAACGGCTATCTCGTGTGGGCTGGCTATAAATACCCCTCCAACCGGCCATTTCGTCAAGTCTTGATCACCAGAGCCTCACTACACATCCTAAAGCATTCAAGACCAAGAGCTACCACTTCCACACCTCGAAACCTCTTGTACTCCAACTATAGGTTACATCTAGCTAGAGAGAAGCTTGTGTGCGTCCATTCTTGGTGATTGGAATCTCTAGGCTAGTGAGAGAGAGTGTCTTGGTGACTTCTCTCACCTTGTAAAAGTTGGAGGAAGAAGAGATCGCTCCAGAGCTTACCAAGACGTTTGTGGAAGCCCGGAGGATCACCATTGTACAAGGCTTGAGCTCCACCTTGCCGGAGAAGGCGAACGGAGAAAGATAGTGGATTCCCTTGTCTTGGTGACTTGGGAGTGGCTATACCCTTTGGTGGGTGCCACAACGTGGATGTAGGTAGATTTTTGTGATCTTACCGAACCACGGGAAAAATCGCCGTGTCTCCGAGTCTCCGCGGGAGTTTGCATCTCTCTTCTCACCCCCTTACTATTACGCATTTACTATTCCGCACTTAACACTCTTGCTTGCGTAGTTAGTTCGCATAGGGAATTGGGCTTCAACCATTAAGTTTTAAATTGCTCTAAAATTTTAAAAAAAAGCCCAATTCACCCCCCCTCTTGGGCGTTTCGATCCTTACAATTGGTATCAGAGCGAGATTGCTCATTGGATCATTCTAGCTTCACCGCTAGAGAGCGAAAATGGCCAAGAATGGGGGTTCGGTTCCTACCTTCGAGGGCAAGAATTTTGCTTATTGGAAAGCACGCATGCGCGCTTACCTTGAGGCAATTGCTCCCGAAGTGTGGGAAGCGACCCATGCGGGGTTTGGAAATCTTGACTATGTTGATGACCAATTAAAATGGGATGCTTAGGCTAGAAATGCCATATATGAATGCATTAGTCAAGATGTCTTTGCTAGGATTGCTAGTAAGGAAAAAGCATGTGAAATTTGGGCATGTCTAATTGAAATACATGAGGGCTCATCTCGTGTTAAAGAACTCAAATATCACATGCTTAAATCAAAATATGATGAATTTAAGATGTTTCCTCATGAGAATGTTAACCAAATGTTTTCTCGTTTAAATGTGCTCAATGAGGAAATTAACGCACTTGACATTGCTTCTCTTGGCAAGGGACTTATCAATCGCAAGATCCTCATGCTTCTACCCAAGCCCAAGTACAACATTATCAATTCAATGCTCCAAAAAGAGTCACTAGACAACATTGAAGTTTCGGAGCTCATTAGAGAAATCCATGCTCATGAGATGAGCGTACTTGGAATGATGGAGGAGTCATCATCAAAAACCATTGCTCTCAAGGCTTCAACCAAGAAGACAACTCCCAAGAAGAAGAAAGTGGTTGAGCCTAGCTCAAGTGAAGAAGAGCAAGAAACAAGCGAAGATGATGATGATGAGCTTGCTTTGATGATGAGGAAATTCTCACGCCTCAACTCCAAGATTATAAAGAAGGGATACTCTTATGATCCTAAGAAGAAAGCCTTCTTGCCAAGAAAAGATGAAAACAAGACATGCTACAATTGTGGTGATCTAGGTCACATATCATATGATTGTCCAAGACCGGACAAAAGGAAGGACAATGGCAAGCATCACAAGCTAGAAGAAAGTGATGATGAAGAGGAGGTCAAGCCCAAGCGCTCTTTTGGAAAGAAGAAATTTGACAAAGGCAAGAAAACCAAGCTCTTTCCAAAGAAGAGAAGAGGGCCTCAAAAGGTCTTTATGTGTGAAGCCAATGAGTGGATCACGGATGAAGAGTCAAGCGACGAAGATAGTGAAGATGAAGAAAACTTGGCGGGCCTCGCCATCGTCAACAAGGATGACTCACCTCTTCGTCCACCTCCTATGTGCCTAATGGCAAAAGGTAACTCAAAGGTATGTGAAGATTCTAGCGATGATGATGATGAGCTTTCACCCGATGAATTAGCATCTATGATTAATGAATATCATGCCATTATAAAAAGGGAAAAGGCTAAGGTTAAGGCTCTTGAGCTAGCTCGTGCTAATCTTGAAAGTGCTAACCTCGATTTGCATGACAAGTATGTAACCATACTTAAAGAGCATGACACGCTCAAATCAAATGTCAAGCAAATCGAGGAGGAGAATGCTCAAATCAAGCTTAAGTATCATGAGCTTGACTTAGCTAACTTAGCACTCTTGGCAAAGCACAATGAGTTGGTTCAAGAACATGAAGTATTTAACCTTGCTTATGAAGCGATTGAACTTAAATTGAAAAACACAAAGAAAGAAACCCTTGATGGCAAAATATCGTCTAATTCACATGCCACTAATATTTTGGATAAGTCTTTGCCTTTGAAAGCAAGCCCTAGGGAGAAGGAGCTAATGGACGAAATTGAAAGTCTTCGCACTAGTGTGGCAAGACTCTCTAAGGGGGAGGACAAGCACAAGGAAATCCTCTACCAACAAGCTAAAGGCTTCCATAAGAGGGGACTTGGATCCTTCCCGGTGCCCAACAAAGGAAAGGTGTCCTCACCGGAGCTTAGGACAAGCTTCATCAAGGAAGTTGGTTCCTATTGCCAACATTGTGAGGTCACCGGACATCACATGAGGGAGTGTCCTCTTCCCAACCGTCCTTCTCCCAAATTGCCTCCTAACTACAAATCTACTTTCAATGATTATCACTATCTATTGAGCAAAGTAGGTGGAAAGGTGAAGGCAAGGTTCATCGGCAAAGACATCAAGGGCATGAAGGGGAAGCTCCCCAAGCAACTTTGGGTCCCAAAATCACTTGTATCACACATACAAGGACCTAAGTTGGCTTGGGTTCCTAAACTCAAAAACTAACTTCATGTGTGTAGGTGAACTACAAAGCCGGAGGAAAGCATTGGGTACTCGATAGTGGGTGCACTCAACATATGACCGGCAATGATGGTATGTTCACCTCCATAGAGAACCCCGGCAATCATGAACAAGTCACCTTTGGTGATAACTCAAAGGGGAAGGTAATTGGTTTGGGTAAAATTGCTATTTCTCATGATTTGTCTATCTCTAATGTGCTTTTCGTTAAGTCTCTTAGTTTCAATTTACTTTCTATTGCACAATTATGTGATCTTGGACTAACGTGCACATTTGACAAGAATGGTGTTGTGGTGACTAGTGAATCAAGCAAAGAACTAATATTCAAAGGTTTTCGGCATGGACATCTTTACTTGGTAGACTTCTCCAACAAGGATGCTAGCTTGACCACTTGTCTTTTTACCAAGACAAGTTTGGGATGGCTATGGCATCGGCGCATTGCTCACATTGGGATGAGCAAGCTCAAGAAGTCATTCAAGCTTGGGATGGTGACCGGCGTGAAGGATGTCACATTTGAGAAGAACAAGCTTTGTAGTGCGTGTCAAGCCGGGAAGCAAGTTTCCTCACACCATCCGATGAATACAATGGTGTCAACCTCCAAGCCACTTGAACTACTTCACATGGACCTCTTCGGACCGTCCACGTATCAAAGCCTTGGCGGTAACCTCTATTGTCTTGTTATTGTTGATGACTACTCTCGCTATGCTTGGACATTGTTTCTAGGTGACAAGGGTGAAACTCCGGAAATCTTCAAGACCTTCGCTAGACGAGCTCAAAGGGAATTTCAACTTCCCATCATCAAGGTCCGGAGTGACAACGGCACCGAGTTCAAGAACTACAACATTGGGGAGTGGTGTGATCGTGAAGGCGTGAAGCACGAGTTTTCGGCCACATACACCCCTCAACAAAATGGTGTCGTTGAAAGGAAGAACAAGACTCTCATCACCCTTGCAAGAGCAATGCTTGATGACTATGGCACGTCGGAGAAGTTTTGGGCCGAAGCAATCAACACGGCGTGCCATGCCGCAAATAGGGTCTATCTTCATCGACTACTTCAAAAGACCCCATATGAGCTCCTCATTGGGAGAAAGCCCAACATCTCCTACTTCCGAGTCTTCGGGTGCAAGTGCTACATCTACCGCAAGAAAAGGCTCGGTAAGTTTGAAAGAAGGTGTGATGTTGGTATCTTTCTTAGTTATGCGTCAAACTCAAAAGCATATCGAGTATTCAACCAAACCTCCGGGTTAGTTGAAGAAAGTTGTGATGTTGAGTTTGATGAGACTAATGGCTCCCAAGAGGAGAGTTTTGGTCATGATGATATAGATGATGAGCCTCTACGAGAAGCTATGAAGAACATGACCATAGGAGACATCAAGCCCGAAGTTGAGGAGAGCCATGATCAAGGGGGAGCCTCAAGTTCCAACATCAACACCTCCATGGCGCCTCAAATTGATGAAGAAGAAGAGAAAGATGATCCATTGCCAATGCAAGATTCACATGCCACACAACACCAAGAAGAAGAAGAAGTCCAAGGTCAAGTCCAACCACAAGACGAGCGAGATGCCTCACCACCGCCAAGTGCCTCACAACCTCTTATGAGGCATGGGCGCATCTCCAAGGCACATCCGATGGATCAAATCATCGGAAGTCCGTCACGGGGAGTAAGTACTCGTTCTCGCCATGTTGCTTCATTTTGTGAGCACTACTCTTTTGTTTCGTGTGTAGAACCCACAAATATTGAGGAAGCACTCCAAGATCCCAATTGGGTGATGGCTATGCAAGAAGAACTCAACAACTTCACCCGCAATGAAGTTTGGGTATTGGAGGAACGACCTAAGGACAAGAACGTCATCGGAACGAAGTGGGTGTACCACAACAAGCAAGACGAGAATGGCGTGGTGGTCCGCAACAAGGCAAGGCTTGTGGCCAAGGGTTTTTCACAAGTTGAAGGACTAGATTTTGGAGAGACATTTGCCCCGGTCGCACGGTTAGAAGCTATTCGCATACTCCTTACTTTTGCTTCGCATCACAATATTATGCTTTATCAAATGGATGTTAAAAGTGCCTTCCTCAATGGTTGTATTAACGAACTTGTTTTCGTTGAGCAACCTCCCGGGTTTGAAGATCCGAGGAATCCTAACCATGTGTATAGGTTACACAAGGCGCTCTACGGGCTCAAGCAAGCACCTAGGGCATGGTATGAACGTCTAAGGGATTTCCTAGTCATGCAAGGATTCAAGATCGGGAGGGTGGATACCACACTTTTCACCAAGGACATCAACGGGGATTTATTTCTTTGTCAAATTTACGTTGATGACATTATTTTTGGCTCAACTAACAAATCTCTTAGCCTTGAGTTTGGCACCATGATGTCTAGGGAGTTCGAGATGTCAATGATTGGAGAACTCAATTTCTTCCTAGGATTTCAAATCAAGCAACTTCAAGAGGGGACTTTCATCTACCAAGAGACGTACACCAAGGACCTCTTGAAGAAGTTTGAAATGGAAGATTGTAGCTCAAGAAGTACTCCAATGGCGACAAATTGTCATCTCGACGCGGACATGGACGGTAAACCTATTGATCAATCTCATTACCGTTCCATGATTGGTTCATTGTTATATCTTACCGCATCTAGGCCCGATATCATGTTTAGTGTGTGCTTGTGTGCTCGCTTTCAAGCGGCACCTAAAGAATCGCATCGTAAGGCGGTCTTTAGGATACTTAGGTATCTCAAGCATACCCCAAGTGTAGGTTTGTGGTACCCCAAGAACGCTAGTTTCCATCTCTTGGGTTACTCAGATTCGGACTTTGCCGGATGCCGTGTGGATCGCAAGAGTACCTCCGGTGGGTGCCACTTACTTGGGCGTTCCCTAGTATCTTGGTCGAGCAAAAAGCAAAACTCCGTGGCTTTGTCCACCGCGGAGGCAGAGTATATAGCGGCCGGTGCATGTTGTGCCCAAATTCTATATATGAAGCAAACTCTTTTGGACTTTGGAATTAAAATTGATTGTGTGCCTCTCCTTTGTGACAATGAAAGTGCGGTTAAGATAGCTAGAAACCCCGTTCAACACTCCCGCACTAAGCACATTGATATTCACCATCACTTCTTGCGGGACCATGAGGCTAAAGGAGACATCTCTTTGCAAGGTGTTAGGTCCGAAGAACAATTGGCGGATATCTTCACTAAACCACTTGATGAGAAAACTTTTTCTAGACTTAGAAGTGAATTAAATGTGCTAGATGCATCTAACGTCATGTAAGTTGCCATGTTCATGTAAGGTTGCATATCAAATAGGTCTTGTCTAACTCCCAAAGGATAGGGGCGAGCTAGAAATAGTTTTCCCTGAGGAAGCCTTTGGAAGGTTTAAACTTGGCAAGATAGATTTACATTATGCTTTGCATGATTCCTGCCATATAGACTTGCACTCATTTAATATCTTGCATTATTTTGTTTGGCATTACATACTGTAAATTGTCACAAAGGGGAACCCACATCATGAGAAGGAGACTTGTTCAAAATGCAATATCTCAACTCATATGATGTGGATAGAGCAAAATTCTAAAGGTACATGCTTTAAAGAGATAGAAGTTTTCCATACTCTAGCTCACAAAGCATGGGCCTTACATTTTCATGGTTTCCCTCCTAACCTTGTGTGTTCTCTTTGCTTAAGGGCTTAGCCAGTATGTGGCACTATATTTAAAGCCTTCTATTAGAGGTTAGGAGTTGCCCAAAAAGTCCTAGGACCCATCCTTATCTTTGTGTGTTTAAGTCCAAGGACACATATGGGCAGTCTTAGGTTTTCTGTAGTCATCAGATTATCCGATGCTAGGGCCAGCATATCATCGGATCAATTGGTGCTTCAGTTCAGTGCTCAGATCAAGTCAGATGTCACAAATAAACCGATGAGTTCATTTCAGAAGACATCGGAGCATCCGGTGTTCAGTTTTCTGGTGCCCTACAGAAATCGACCGATGATCGACACCTCAACGTCGGCTCATCCGGTGTTCAAAGAGAGTTTTTGGAACAACTCTCTGTTGAACTCGACCGATGCATCCTCCGATGATCATCGGTCCATCCGATGTTTTGTGCGCGGCTAGGGTTTGCCCGTACGGTTTAAATAGCGGTTCGGCCGCATTCCGTTTTTTCTTCCCGACCTCCGCCGTCGCCCGTCGCCCTCGCCGTCTCTCCCGCGCGCGCCGCCTCCCAGTAGCCGCCGCCGCCTCCCAGTCGCCACCGCCGCCGCCTCCCAGGCGCCGCCGCCGCCGCCTCCCAGCCGCCGCCGCCGCCTCTCCCGCGCGCACCGCCTCCCAGGCGCCGCCGCCGCCTCCTAGGCGCCGCCCGTGCCCGCGCCGCCGCCTCTCCCGCGCGCGCCGCCGCAGCTCCCTCCTCCGCCGCGCCTCCCTCGCCGTCTCCCCTCCACCACCGCGCATCACCCTCTCCGCTAGGGTTTCGCCGTGCTTCGCCGTTCGTCGCTAAGGTTTGCTCCGTGCCGCGCGACGTCCTTTGTTGTTTTTCGTCGTTCATCTTCACCGTCGCTAACCCTAGCTCTCAATTGCATCAAGATGGGTCGCGATCGCAAAGGAAAGGGCAAGGCTATTGAGGAGCCCGCCGCGAAGAAGCGCAAGATGTCCAAGGACGCTCGTCGTGCGGAGTTGGCCGCTCGCGCCGCCGAGGAGCGTGAGCGCGGCCATCGCGGTTCCTTACGGATCCGCGAGTCCCGGCAGAGGCAGGAGCAGCCTCCGGTCCAGCCGGTGCCTCCCGAGGGCTCCGACGAGGAGGAGACCGAGGTGCCGCCTCTCATCCGCCGGCGCACCCCGAGGACTCGTGGGGGTGGACAGACTCCTACGGCGAGTCGGCGCCCCTCAGCGGCTGACCGCGCAGAGGACAGAGAGGCCCAAAGGGCCATCCACCTGATGGACACAGCAGTCCGTGTTGTCGAGGATGTCAGACTCACCAACTATAGGAAGATGAAGGCAAGGCAACTGAAGAAGCTCAGATGGTCAGCGTTGTTTGAGGAGTGGTTCCCACGGCCTAGGGACGCTCGAGTTGACTCCCGCTTCTGGACCCTGACACAGGCGTCCCTGTACGAGACTTACAGGCGTCGGGGCCACAAGCTCTTCCATCATAACAGCATCGACTGGGATCAGCTTGCAGTGGCAGCAGGACACGGGATCAGGCCACTTTTTGAGAGATACAGAGGACTTGTGGACTTGCTCTCGCACCAGAGGAGTGCCTACGTCGAGGAGTGGGTCACGGTGTTCTACGCGACACTCTACGTCTCTGAGGGCCGTCGCTCGATTCACTTCATGTTCATGGGGCGGATCCACGACGTGTCTCGAGACTTGTTGGGCAGACTGCTTGGTGTGGAGCTCTCTACTACGTGCCTGCACCAGATAGTCTACGGAGACGCAGACCCGCCGAGGAGGCCACTGACTGGAGGAGTGGCACCGCCTTTCGAGGAGATCAGAGGTATGTTCACTCAGTCGTTCACTCCTGACCAGCCGAGGGTGCCAGCGCTTCTCACCCCAGCAGCTCGGACAGTTCACCACGTCCTCAGGCGTACCCTACTACCGAGATCTGGCTACTTGGAGGGCTTCACGAGCCTTCAACAGACCATCCTGTTCTATGTGATGAACGGGATGGAGTTCGACATCGTAGATATTCTGATCTGCGAGATGGAGGACGTGATCACCGACGGAGTTGGGATGCTTCGACAGTTGGTCTTCGGTCACTGGATCTGTCACCTTCTCCACCAGTTGGTTCCAGAGGACACTCCAGGAGTTTCTCAGCTAACGGAGATGCACGTGACCCGGTTCAGCCACTACCGAGTCCCCACTCCGGGAGACCGCCGCCTTGGCCGTCCCGTCGAGCGTGAGGTTCGAGCCAGACTGTCAGAGGAGGACTGGGCAGAGCTGACTCAGGAGGACGCAGAGCTGGCACAGGCAGAGGCTCAGGGAGGAGACCTACAACACATATGGTCGGACAGCGACACCAGCGACAATGTCGAGGAGTACTTCCCTTCTGCTCCTCCTTCACCGAGGCAGCACGACGCAGAGGCAGGAGGCTCAGCAGCTCCACCACCTACACCTCCTCCTGTGTCAGAGGCTCAGGTGACTCAGCCGTCAGAGCTCACTGCTTTACTTCAGCGGATGGCTCAGCAGCAGGAGCAGCAGGCAGCTCGACAGGAGCAGCTTCAGAGGCAGCAGCAGGAGATGCAGCTGGAGATCGCCCGTCAGAGGCGAGAGGACATCGACAGGTACACCAACCTTACCAACCAGATGACGAGACGCACTCTGGACCAGCAGCAGCAGACTCAGCAGATGTTGTTGGGCGTCCTGGGGTTGGTCACCAACCTCTACCAGCAGACGGGAGTCGCCCTTCCACCTCAGCACTCGGGACTCAGTCAGGCTCCAGGTGCACCCCCACTGGCACCAGCTCCAGTACTGCCGCCGCCGTCGTTCCAGTCCTCACCTCTTCCGGCAGTACCTTCTCCACCGGCGCCAGCAGTCTCAGCGGATCCCCCAGCAGCTCCAGCTCCAGCTCCAGCCCCCCCCCCCGCTCCAGCTCCAGCGCCAGCGACCTCCACCTCCAGCAGCTCCGGCGACAGCACCGTCGACGCCGACCGCTTCACCATCGCCAGGAGCGCGCCTGAGTCGTAGGGACTCGACTTCCCTTTTTGGTGTCTTGATGCCAAAGGGGGAGAAGAGTTAGAGTCAGGGGGAGGTTAGCTCAGTTCTAGGGGGAGTTCTTGGTTTTAGGGGGAGTGTCTATCCCTTTGCTACTTATTGTTATCTTTGAGATTGCCTGTTATTATTATTTGCTATTATTGTACTCCGGATGCTACTTTGTGCTCTTACGCTTTAATTGTTTATTATTTGAGCCTTCGAGCCACTTGTGTTGCAATTTGTACTTATTATATTTCTTTTTTGAGCATTGCGTTTTAATTCCATTAATTCTATGCTCTACTCGTTGTGTTGTCATCTATCACCAAAAAGGGGGAGATTGAAAGCATCTAGGCCCCCGTGAGGTATGGTTTCGGTGATTAATGACAACCGTTCGTTATTACTAATGAGTTTGTGGATGCGAGGTTTCACGTATATCACATCAAACGTTAATGAACTATCTATTCACACCATCTACTGCTCATTGGATACAAATGGAGACCCCTCAACGATCTATTCTAAGGGGTTATTCGATACTCATGAAGACTAAATGAATAACTCATACAACGACTCTATTCTATCAAAATTGGCAACACAAGAAGCTTACACTTCATCATAATATCATTTCAAACAAGTGTCAAAGAGGTCACTCAAGAAGATTCTAAAAGATCAACTCAAAACAACTCGAAGCAAACAAGTTGCACTCACCGGATCATCCGATGTCTTGCAAAATGACTATATCGGTCGAGTTTGAGTTGGCAGAAGAAGAAGACCTCAGAGCCCAGTACACACCGGATCATCCGATGTGAAGGAAGTGGCACATCGGTTGATTTCAACAGAAGGATGATTTCTGAGTTATTCTGAAGAAGTACACACCGGATCATCCGATGATGAAGTAAGTGTACATCGGTCAATTTCAACCGAGACATTATTTCTGAACCAATTCTGAAGATCAACTCACCGGATCATCCGATGATGAATTGAAGTAACATCGGTCGATTAAACAGTCAGATCCAACGGTTATATCCAACAGTCACATCTGACACATGACATCAGCTAATTTGGAATTCGACCGATGCTCATATAAAGGGGTGCATCGGAGGATCCGATGTTCACTGAAAAAGTCTGCCTACTTTTCCAACGGCTATCTCGTGTGGGCTGGCTATAAATACCCCTCCAACCGGCCATTTCGTCAAGTCTTGATCACCAGAGCCTCACTACACATCCTAAAGCATTCAAGACCAAGAGCTACCACTTCCACACCTCGAAACCTCTTGTACTCCAACTATAGGTTACATCTAGCTAGAGAGAAGCTTGTGTGCGTCCATTCTTGGTGATTGGAATCTCTAGGCTAGTGAGAGAGAGTGTCTTGGTGACTTCTCTCACCTTGTAAAAGTTGGAGGAAGAAGAGATCGCTCCAGAGCTTACCAAGACGTTTGTGGAAGCCCGGAGGATCACCATTGTACAAGGCTTGAGCTCCACCTTGCCGGAGAAGGCGAACGGAGAAAGATAGTGGATTCCCTTGTCTTGGTGACTTGGGAGTGGCTATACCCTTTGGTGGGTGCCACAACGTGGACGTAGGTAGATTTTTGTGATCTTACCGAACCACGGGAAAAATCGCCGTGTCTCCGAGTCTCCGCGGGAGTTTGCATCTCTCTCCTCACCCCCTTACTATTACGCATTTACTATTCCGCACTTAACACTCTTGCTTGCGTAGTTAGTTCGCATAGGGAATTGGGCTTCAACCATTAAGTTTTAAATTGCTCTAAAATTTAAAAAAAAGCCCAATTCACCCCCCCTCTTGGGCGTTTCGATCCTTACAGGCTGCGATGTTGTCTTCCGTTCTATGCAGAGCTAGCTCGCATGTGAGCTAAATTTTTGGGAATAATCTTGTAAATGTAACTTTTCTACCTGCTTATAATACAACGCCAGGATCCCACTTGTTGTTCTTTCAAAAAAAAGTATGCCATGGCTTCTCTGATCAAATTGCTCTAAGTTTCAATGTGAAAAAAAGCAATGAGAAGAATGTTGTTTTGAGGCCACACACGATGATCCTTTTGGGATCACTCGTTTATATAAGGCGAGGTACAGAAACGATCCACAGCTATCGCTGCACGATCACCACATAACAGAACTGGCGCCATGCAAGACGTGCGTACTCATCCACTCCCTATACTCACGCACACACACCAAAGACTCAGTCTTTCTGTTAACTAACGGTACAATAACAAATCTTAACACTCCCCTCAATCTTAACCTGTTGAGATCATGTTAAGATTGCACATAATGAAATTGAATGGAGATCTTGCCAATGCCTTCGTAAAGATATCCGCAACTTGATCAGCTGATAATATAAACTTTATTTGCAAAGCGTTTCGTGCAACCTGTTCTCTAACAAAATGAAAGTCTACCTCAATATGCTTAGTCCTTGCGTGAAAGACCGGATTAGTTGTGAGATAAGTTGCACCAAGGTTGTCACACCATAAACATGGAGGAGACCACTGACAGACTTCTAATTCTTTCAGCAGCCATTGAACCCATATGGTCTGCAGCAGCATTAGCAATGGCTTTGTATTCAGCCTCCGTGCTTGATCTTGAGACAGTAGCTTGTTTCTTGGAACTCCAGGAGATTAAATTTGGACCAAGGAAAACAGCAAACCCACTGGTTGATCTACGGTCATCCGGGCAACTCGCCCAATCGGCGTCTGAAAATACACTGACAGTTAACTTGCTTGTTCTGTGAATTTTCAGTGCCAAGTCTGCAGTGCCTTTAACATATCTGAGTACTCTTTTGACTGCAGTCCAGTGAGCATCAGTTGGTGCATAAATATATTGACAAACACGATTAACCACAAAGGAAAGATCTGGTCGTGTTATGGTCAAATACTGTAGTCCTCCAACTATGCTTCTGTAGATGAATTGATCTTTGTCAGTTAACTGTTTTCCTTGTGCTCTGCTAAGCTTTTCTGTTGGTTCCATGGGAGTGGAGATAGGTCTGCATTTTTCCATATTTGCTCTTTTGAGCAGATCAAGAGCATACCTCTTTTGAGAGAGAGCAATTCCATCTCTTAGTGATTTGACTTCTATCCCCAAGAAGTATTTCAGTTCACCAAGATCTTTTACTGCAAAGTCATCCTTTAACTGCTGAATTAACTTCATGGAGGCCGACACAGTAGAGCTCACTATTATTATGTCATCTACATATATCAGCATATAAACTGTTATACCACAATGATTAAGGATGAACAATGAAGAGTCTGCCTTTGAAGGCTTAAATCCCAGTTCTTGCAACTTAGTTGTAAGTCTTGAATGCCATGCACGGGGGGCTTGTTTCAAGCCATACAATGCCTTCTTGAGTCTGCATACATAACTTGAGGGCTTGGTATGATCAACATACCCAGCAGGTTGTCTCATAAAAACTCTCTTGAAGAAAGCCATGCAAGAAAGCATTTTGAATATCCACTTGATGCATGTGCCAACCTCTCGAGATTGCTACAGTCAAGATTGTCCTCACTGTTGTCGGCTTGACCACTGGAGAAAATGTTTCAAAATAGTCAATACCATGTTGTTGCTTAAAACCCTTAGCTACTAACCGGGCCTTGAACCTTTCCACTGAACCATCTGGTTTTCTTTTGATTTTGTAAACCCAACGACTGTCAATTAGATTCATATTTTCTTGAGGTGGCACCAAGTCCCAAGTTTGATTTTTTATCAGTCCTGCAAATTCTACATCCATGGCTTCTTTCCATCTTGGATGCTCGATGGCTTCTTTTCAGCTTGCAGGTTCATTATCGTCATCAGTTTTACCGTTCTCTGTTTTGACATGTGTGGCACTGAAGCCTCTCTTTACTGAATATCGAACTGTTCCATCGGTGAACTCTTTGGGTTTCACAATATTGTTCTTAAGCCTTGTACACATTGGATGTTGAATCTCTTCTGCATTAGCTTGATTATTTTTTCCGTGATCATCTTGTGCTGCCTCTGAAACTGAAGCACTATTTTCATTGTCTTCAGTTCTCTGTTGGCATGCTTCCTCAGAATGACCTGAAAAATCATGTCCTGCAGGAGAAGCACGACTAGCAGAGGGATCATTGTCTATTGTTAGTTCATCATGACCATCACTCATATGTAATTCATTATTTGCTGGCTCAGTGGAGGAAGTGTATCCCTTGTTATCAGCTCCAATAAGACTTTGTTCAGTGTAGATAGGAAGTTTAGTGGCTATAGGAAGAATAGCAGGGTGGTTTGAGTTTGCAACTGAATTAACATCTACTCTGTGAGCAAAGGGAAATAGGCGCTCATCAAAGATAACATCTCGAGATATGTATACTCTACCGGTTGATGGATCAAAACATTTATACCCTTTATGAGAGGAGCTGTAACTGAGGAACACACATTGCTTTGTTCTGAATTGGAGTTTCCTAGTATTGTAAGGCCGAAGATTTGCATAGCAGGCACATCCAAATACTCTTAGTGTGTGATAATCAGGTTCAACTCCAAAGAGCTTGTGCATAGGTGTGTCTTGGTTAATAGTTTGACTTGGCATCCTATTGATAAGGTAACATGCAGTGTAGAAAGCTTCATCCCAGAAGCGAAGAGGCATGTGTGCTTGGGCTAATAAGATCAGACCAGTTTCAACTATGTGCCTGTGCTTCCTCTCAATGACACCATTTTGCTGGTGAGTGTGAGGCCAGGAGATTCGGTGTTTTATCCCTGATCTGGCAAAATAATGGTGAAGTCGGTGATATTCACCCCCCCAATCTGACTGCACACTCTGAATTTTAGTATTCAACTGTCTTTCGACATGTTTCTGGAAGTGCAGAAAAATGGACTCAACTTCAGACTTGCACTTGAGAAAATATATCCAAACAAATTTGTTGTAGTCATCAAGAAAGGATACATAATATTTGGAACTATTTACTGACGAGAGAGCTGGGCCCCACATGTCAGTGTGAATTATTTCTAAGGGAGAAGAGGAAACATTTTTTGAAGTACTGAATGGTAACTGATGAGCTTTGCCATGCTGGCAAGCATTACAAATGTGAGGAAAAGATAAACTAGGGACTATAGTAATGCCACTATTATTCAAGATTCGTCGCGTGACAGTCAAGGAAGGATGCCCTAGCCTCTGGTGCCACTGTTCTTGGGAGACCCTGGCAGAAAGAAGAGCTTGGTTATTTTTCTTGGCTGGAAGTTGTTTGCTGACCGGAAGACTATAAAGTCCATTTTTACACCCTCCTTTGAGAAGAGTTGTTCTTGTTGTCCGATCCTTTAGAACAAAGGAATTTGGATAAAATTCAACAAAAGCATCATTATCTATAGTGAGCTTACGGACTGAAATGAGATGTTTGTTGACATTTGGGACGTGAAGAACTCGATTAAGGTGTAAAGAACGTGTGAAGCCAGCAACATAAGAATTACCAATATGAGAGATGGACAAACCTGAACCATTTGCCACTTGGATCTGATCACCACCGTTGTAGCGTTCCCTTGTGGTCAGTCTCTCTAAGTCACTGGTGATATGATCCGTCGCCCCGGTATCAACGTACCAGTCAGGATCAACCGTGTACCCAGTGGACGCTGTGGCAGCTACCTTCGTGACTTCTTCAGGCTGATAATTTTGATCAAAGCGATGCCAGCACCTTGAAGCATCATGGCCAGTCTTGTGGCAGATTTGACAAGGTTCTCTAAAACTGTTGACTTGTCCATGGCTTGACTGATTTCTGCGTCCCCCAGATGAACGCCCACTGTTGCCTCGGCCACGGCCACGACCAGAACATCCACCGCGACTTGCTGGAATTTTGTTGGCAGCATTGGACAACATTTGCATCTCGCTGCTATTGTTCTCGAGACGCATTTCATAACTCAGCATGTGGGCATATAAATCACTGAGAGTAAGTTCTCACCTCGTGTCATGATGCTTGTGACGAGAGAATCATATTCAATGCCGAGGCCACACATGAGATAGGAGATCAGTTCTTCATCGTCGATGGGCTTGCCAACGGCAGCCAGAGTATCTGCAAGATTCTTCATCTTGCGATAATAATTGGCGATCGTCATGTCGCCTTTCTTTGTTGTTGTCAATTGCATGCAGATCTGCATGATCCTGGCACGTGAGCTCACCACGAAGTTCTTCTCCAGTGTTCGCCAGGCGTCGAAGCTGGTAGTGACGCCGACAAGGGAAGCAAGTACCTCCTCAGAAACTGAGGAGATGATGATGCTTAACACCATCTGATCCTGGTAGTACCATGTGGTGTACTCCGGATTCACAGCAATACGCCGACTTTCTCCTGCTTCTCTAGTTGCCGCAATAAAAATTGTTTGTGAAGGCTGTGGGATGGAGCCATTCACGTACCCGAGAAGACCCTGGCTAGTAAGATAAGGAAGCACTTGAGTCTTCCATAGCAGGAAATTTTCCTGAGTAAGTTTGGTGGTGAGGGCATGGCCAGCAGATGGCATGACCGGTGATGGTGTGACGACGGATGAGCCAGAGGTAGTGGAAGACATGGGATCGATTAGGCTCTGGGTACCATGAAAAAAAGCAATGAGAAGAATGTTGTTTTGAGGCCACACACGATGATCCTTTTGGGATCACTCGTTTATATAAGGCGAGGTACAGAAAAGATCCACAGCTATCGCTGCACGATCACCACATAACAGAACTGGCGCCATGCAAGACGTGCGTACTCATCCACTCCCTATACTCACGCACACACACCAAAAACTCAGTCTTTCTGTTAACTAACGGTACAATAGCAAATCTTAACACAATGGACTCTATTTGTTTCCTTTTTATGAAAATGTAAAATAGCTTAGTTCTCATACAACAAATGTAAGCCTATTCATTTTCCACTTGAAGTTTTTTTTACAAGTTTAGATGATTCCATTTACCTATAACAAAAATTCAACGTGCCAACATCAAATAGAAATCAAATTTTTGATGGTACACCACTTTTATTTATCTATAATAACAAATTACCATGGCCACACTATATTTTTAATGATACGCCACTTGAAATTTTTATGCAAAGCTAGAGCAAGAGTAGTGGTGACACGGTTAGATATTAAAGTTATTAATCTACCATTGCTACGCTCATGAAAACCTTTGCACATGCCACGAATCTTAGATCTTTTAACTATGCCATAAGTCATTCTATAAGGCTATAACACATAACAGTAGGTCCATATATAACTGCAACCTATACGAAGAGAAACGAGCTCCCAATGCAAGGAATGTATCAGTGGCCGACAACCATCGCTCCATAGTCTACGCTGTAGAGAGCAGGGACATCGTCATGGCAGGTCGTAGACTTAGCTACAGTATGTAGTAAACAGTTCTCCTGTCCTCCTTTTACGCGGCCACCACCTGACCGCATAACCTCCGTCTTCCCCAACTCGTCTTGTGTCATCAGCGATGCCAAGGAGCTCCTTCCACTCGGTCGTCCCCTCCCGGTCTTATCATGCCCTTAACTCAGACATAATCTCCTCTGTTCTGTCCTTCGTTTCTGGTGGCTCTCACTGCCAGATCCACCACCGCCATCCGCTCCCTCACTAAATCGGTTGGCAACTGAGTTCCTCTATTACCGACCCAGTTGTCCTCCGCCATCAACGATCTGTGGTGCTCTACTGTCTCGTCTCCATGCACACAACCCACCACCACCGTCGATCGAGCACCACCTCTGACCCTCCTTCTAAGTCCGACAAGCTCAGCCCTGAAACCTTAACCCTAGCATCTTTGACAGTGAGCTCGTCATGAGAGAGGTGGATGATGAGTGTATGGAACCAACCAAATTGCATTCAAATTAGTTGAATTCACTTGCTATCCATAAATGGTACATGAGCCAAACTTAACTAACGAGAAGGCAACCCCAGTAATCACTCAGACATACTTCTCAAGCAACGCCCATGATCATAAACACATCGGTATACAATATTCTATCATCTGAAGAGGCGTATGCGTACAAATAAATTAATTTACAAGTCATATTTAAAGTGATACAACTTCTAATATTTATTAAAAATGAGAGCAAAAACAAGTAGTCTAAACCCCGAAACATACTAGAACATAATTGAAACATTTGAACAAGTTTGGTCAGATTCTAGCATGAATATTTATTGAGTACACATTTAAATATTTTCAAAATAATCCAAAATATTGATGATACTTTGCCCACGAGCATCACCAAGTAACAACACAACTAGCACTGGTATTTAGTAAGACTTAACCGTGGGCACATACTAGCTTCGCTCCAAGGATAAAGCATAGAAATAGAAAAACATACTCATGGGTAGAAGATACTTAAAACAATCCATGACTTCATGAAACACAACATCGGCATTTTAACTTGATTTGCTAGGGATCTAGGAGTTTTGGACAATAACGGATAAACAAATTGGATATTATGTACATGTTTTCAACAACAAATAGTGATAGGATCAAAAATTTTGAGATCAAGATAGAAATAATAAGACTACCAACAGTACAAATGAAAGCCTATGCAAGACCTTTAAACCAAGGCAGGAGAGTCCTGAAGATGGGCCAACCGGGAACTCACAGTGAAGCACGGCAAGGAAAGACAGGTGCAAGAAAATTCAGAGATGGACAGGCAACCACCACAGCAAGAATTTTGGACTGAAGGTGTAATCGCGGAAGCATATATTATTTGGCCCTAGAGGCAGAAGAACCAGAGATCCAACCTAACTATACACTTTGACCCAATGCTGGAAGAGGCAAGACAAGAACCAAATAAAGATACCAGGGCAGTACTAGAGTCCTCATTAAGCAGAGACCAAGCCATAGCTGTGGGGATCACAATGATCCCACACCTGGAACCAACCATGATGATTCCAACGGAAGACGGTACAATCAACTCCAAGGGATGGGATACAATCATCTAAAGACCAACAATGCAACTATGGAGAAGATGTTGGGAAGGTAACTGAATGTGAACCCGATGCAGGAAATCAAGAGGATCCAGAAACCAGCACAGGTGCCTTTGGTGAAGACGCCCAAGACCAAGCCAACACCCCCCTCCAAGACCACAAAATAAACTAAAGAGATACCGACCAGGAGAAGTGTCCGCATGTTCCACAAGACGAGCACATTAATAGAGACCATTGCAATGGAGTTGTTCGTCAAGTATGGATGGAAACATAATAATAGAATTTGTCAGTCATTCGTTTAATTTTAATTCGTTGCTTTATAATCAATGATTAAGTTGAAAGACTGTAACAATTTACAGGATGTATACGATAATGTAGAGGCCGGAAAGTATTTAACCTTTCCATTATCTAAAAAAAAGGAGAAGTGGCCGCAGTGTGGCCAAAAAAATAAGAAAAAGCAACCTCAGGAAGGACATGGCGCAAGAGCTCATTATTAAGAAGCTGGGAATGATGCCACCAGGAGCAAAGCTAACTGAAGAAGTAAAATACAGATTTATTAAGATCTTTAAATCTCCTCTTCCATTGGAGGTGATAGAAGCCATAGATGATCTTATCCAGGCAGTGGGTCCCAAGACAAAGAAGAAGACCCAGATTCATGCTGCAGCATGAGTCATGGAACCCAGGCCAAGTAACCTGTCGCACTACCGTAACCATGTGTCTCGTTGTCCAAGTATTAGATGTTGTATCCTCGTGTTATGTTCATCGCCCAGGACTTTTGTCCACTACCCTCCGAGCTACCAGACACTAGCATCAGCGGTTACTTTGGGTAAATGTAGCAGTCTGGGAGGGCTACTCCTCCCCCTTGTAGTAGGTATACGGAGGATGCATGCAGGAGACAACAGGGTTGTAGACTCAGGTGAGGAGTACATGTACTGCGGCCTATAATCATGCAGTATAGGTATGTCAATGGAAGCTATTGTGAACCTATGTCTCAGCAAAACGTGTGCTTATTGAACTAGAATGAAAGAGGTTGAACACGCCTGTCGGTACACTGCAGACCGGGTACCCCACGTGGAGGGTTGAAGACAGCCCAGATCCCGCCTCCCTGATGAGGCAGGCGCTGGCGTGGCCACGTGTCCTTGGCCCCGAGGTCAGCCCCGAGGCTGTCACGTGCGCGTAGGCTCAGGAGACGACACGTGCCTTTGGCCCCGGACCATACTTCCCCGCCGAGGTGAGGTCCGGAGCTGCCACGTGTATGTGGGCTCTGAACCTCCTCCCCGCTGAGGAGGGCTTTGGAGCCGACACGTGCTCTTGGCCCCGGACCAAGCCTCTCCGCCGAGGTGAGGTCCGGAGCTGCCACGTATATGTGGGCTCTAAACCTCCTCCCCGCTGAGGAGGGCTCCGGAGCTGACACGTGCCCTTGGCCCGACCAAGCCTCCCCACTGAGGTGAGGTCCTGAGCTGCCACGTGTATGTGGGCTCTGAACCTCCTCCCCGCCGAGGAGGCTCCGGAGGTGACACGTGCCCTTAGCCCCGGACCAAGCCTCTCCGCCGAGGTAAGGTCCGGAGCTGCCACATGTATGTGGGCTCTGAACCTCCTTCACACTGAGGAGGGTTTTGGAGCCGACATGTGCCCTTGGCCTCGGGCCAAGCCTCCCCACTGAGGTGAGGTCCGGAGCTGCCACGTGTATGTGGGCTCTGAACCTTCTCCCCGTCGAGGAGGGCTCCGGAGCCGACACGTGCCCTTGGACCCAGACCAAGCCTCCCCGCTGAGGTGAGGTCCGGAGCTGCCAGGTGTATGTGAGCTCTGAACCTCCTCCCTGATTACGAGGGCTACAGAGCCAACACGTGTCCCACAATCCGTCATGGGCCATGGGTCGAAGAAGTCAAACAGGAGGTGCGCTGTCAAGCCGTGCATTCAAGGCTCACGCCTTCCCAAGAGGCATGGCGCACGGCGCACACCTCCGTCCTCCGCACGTCCGTCATTACGGTGAAAAGACAAGTTGGCGAGGAGTGACAGCGGCAAAGTGCCACTCAACGGCACAATGCCGCCCAGCAGAGCGAGAAGACGCGGTGATAAGATGACATCTTCATCATCACGTGCCACGCGGTCAGAAAGCGCTCAGCACGCCAGGCGAGTGGGGCGAGAAGTTGAGCAACCTGCGGAAGGCGGCGTTGGACCTGGAGCGACGGAGAGTGGGGCGAGAAGTCTCGCCGTGAGAGGTGATGTTCACCATGGTCGCCTAGAGAGTGTTAAAATCCGCCCCCTACATGGCGCGCCAAATGTCAAAGTGTTGCAACGACACTTCCCTCGGTCTGCTACAAGAGTAGACCGTGGAGGTTCTTTGATTGGAGGGGCTTGACGTCCCTAGAGCGATAAAGATCGAGCGAGAGGGTGAACACCAAGATTTACGTGGTTTAGGCCGCTGGAGGTAAAACCCTACAGTCGAAGTGTTGCAACGACACTTCCCCCGGTCTACTCTAGGAGCAGCCCACGGAGGTTCTTTGATTGGAGGGGCTTGACGTTCCTAGAGCAATCAAGCTCGAGCGAGAGGGTAAACACCAAGATTTACGTGGTTCAGTCCGCTGGAGCATAAAACCCTACGTCTACGTGGGTGATTGTTGTATTGCTTGCGCTTATGTGTGTGTGAGTTTGCAGATTTGTGAACCCTGTGTCGGGCGCGCTCCCCGGTCCTTTTATAGTCCAAGGCCGGGGTGGTTACAATGTGGCTCGGGGCCCGACAGGTGGCATCGAGGCTGTCAAAACCCTATATAGAACCTAGGGCCTTTACAACTCTGAGTAAAGTGGTCGGTGGGGAAGTTAAGCCCCACCGTCTAGCGTGCTAAGCGCTTCTGACCGCCCGACAAGTGATGATGAATACGCTATCTTGTCGCCGCTTCTTCTCGCTCTGCTGGGTGGCACTATGCCGTTGAGTGAAACTGTACCACTATCACTCCTCGCCGCCCTGTCTTGTCACCGTAATGGCGGATGGGAAGAGGACGGAGGCGTGCGCCGTGCTCCATGCTTCTAGGGAAGGCACGAGCCTTGAATGTACGGCCTGACAGCGCACCTCTTTCTTGACTTCTTCGACCCACAGTCCATTACAGATCATGGGACACGTGTCGGCTCCGGAGCCCTCCTCAGCGGGGAGGAGGTTCAGAGCCCACATACACGTGGCAGCTCCGGACCTCACCTCAGTGGGGAGGCTTGGTCTAGGGCCAAGGGAACATGTCGGCTCAGGAGCCCTCCTCAGCGGGGAGGAGTTTTAGAGCCCACATACACGTGGCTGCTCCGGACCTTACCTCAGCGGGGAGGCTTGGTTCAGGGCGAGGTCACGTGTCGGCTCTGAAGTCCTCCTCAGCGAGGAGGAGGTTCAGAGCCCACATACACGTGGCAGCTCTTGATCTCACCTCAGCGGGGAGGCTTGGTTAGGGGCCAAGGGAACGTGTCGGCTCCAGAGCCCTCCTCAGCGGGGAGGAGGTTCATAGTCCACATACACGTGGTAGCTCCGGACCTCACCTCAGCGGGGAGGCTTGGTCCGGGGCCAAGGGCACGTGTCAGCTCCGAAGCCCTCCTCAGCGGGGAGGAGGTTCAGAGCACGCACAGACGTGGCAGATCTGTACCCCACCTCAGCGGGGAGGCTTGGTCCTGGTCTAAGGGCACGTGTTGGTTTCTGAGCCTAGACGCACGTGACAGCCCCGGGGCTGACCCCGGGGCCAAAGACACGTGGCCGCGCTAGCGCCCGCCTCAGCAGGGAGGCGGGGTCCGGGATGTCTTCAACCCTCCACGCGGGGGTACCCGGTTTGCAGGGTACCGACAGTGGCCCTCGGGCCCATCTCGGGGGAGGCAACGATCCCGCAGGTGCGACCTCCATCTTTCCCGCGTGGTAGCTTTGAACCTGTACTTTGGAAGCCGAAGTGGTGGCGAGATTCTAGCGTAGTGGGTGTGTAGTTGTACCTAGGAGATGAAAAAGTTGCACGTCTTTGGCTAAATGGGCGTACTCGACAGTCGAAACAGCAGCACGTCGTCGGCGTAATGGACACGTGCCCACCTTTGATTGGTGGGTCGTGGCGACATGCTCGAGGGGTCACCCCAGGTTATTTACTTCAGGAGTCCTCGTGTCGGTCGCTACAGTTCCACCGCGCCGCTTTTATCGGGAACCGTTGGACGTTCTCCAGGAGTCGCCCGCCTGACCCTAGTGTTTGGCGGGTCGAACCGGGTCCCATTCGTCATTGGGAGGCGGGTAGCGCGCGACGGTGGAAACCCAAGCGTCGCGCTTGTTGCCCTGCCGAAGGTTGCAGATGTAGAAAAGGAAGCCTTCTGGAGAAGGGCGGTTCCTTTCTGCCTCTTGTGATCTTCGCCTTCCTCTTTTATGCTAGAAGCCTCCGCTCTCTAGGGCTCTCAACTTTCTCTCGTTGCCATGGCTTCTCGCCTCAATTCTTCCCAGCTTCACACCGATGACGACATCGGGCGCGTGAGGTGCTTGCTTGGCTGGCAGTCGGCCGTGTTCGATAGAAAGATCCGTCGCGGGAGGGTCCCACTGACAAACATGCAGCCTGGCAAGGTGGTTCTCTTCACCTCGTACGTTTTATCTGGGTCCGCGCTCCCAGCGTCATCCTTCCTCCTCACCATGTTGGAGGTATACACTCCAGCTCCAGCACCTCATGCCGCACGCCCTCACACTAGTGGCTGTCTTCATTCACTTTTGCGAAATGTTCGTGTGCGTGCAACCTTCGGTGCGGCTCTTCAGGGTGTTCTTCTCCTTAAGGGCCTCGAGGAGAAGCACAAGCCACCTAGGGCTTACTACTTTGAGCACCGAGGGAGGATCTCCGTGCCATACATCGCACCCTTCTCTCCCGAGAATTGGGAGCACTAGACGGAGGATTGGGTGATCACCCAGACCGACGTCCACGACCGCTTGGAGCTGCCAGGTGGTCCCCCGATCGCCGAGGAAGCCGTTGGGGACGAGATTCCCGACCTGCAGAATGCCTACACGCCGGTGTTGGAGAGGATCAAGTACTTGGCGGAGGAAGGCCTGACATTTGCTGATGGTGCTGGCCGACTTCCTCTCTCGCCAGGTCCCCCTCTCCAGCAGTGCGTCCGGCCCGCCTGGTAGTACACGGGGGAGGACGACATAACCCGGTTGGTGCGCGGAACTGGGTCATACCCGTATCGTGAGATGCTAAGCATGATGCTGTAGAAGCTCTCCTGCGACCCGATCACCGGCGACTCCATCACCCCGCCGACGAGCTGCCAGCTTGTCTACCTCAACCAGCAAGCTCAGTTGAGGCTGTTGAGGGAGCTGCCGACACTGGACGACATCCATGTCGTGGTGCGGCTGGTCAGTGATGCTTCGCGGGGCGTGGAGATTCCCGGAGCAGACAGTGCCGATGGCGAGGCGGGGTCTGCGCTGAAGTCACTCCCAAACAGAGGGAAGGAGTCGACTGGTAGACTTGCACCTGCGGCACGCCCTCGCTCACCGCCCGAAGATGCCCCAAAGTCGAGCTGGGCGTCAAAGAGGAAGCTGGTCCGTCCTGATGGAAGCTTCATCTTGGGCCCCCAGGCGGGGGATGCTCGGGATTCCCGCGGTCCCGCACCGGGCTCGGCGACCGGCGCCAGTGGCAGGTCTGGAGCTGCTGCTGCCCGAGCAGCCTCGGCGGGCGCAGGAAGGGCGCCTGGCGCTGTTGGAGCTTCAAAGAGGGCCCCTGACGCGACTACGATGCAGAAGAAATCCTTGGGCGTGTCACCGATGCGGAAGACGTCGTCGGGGAAGACTCCTAAAACAGCGTCGGCGACGAGGAGGGTTCCAGCAGTGCCGTCGGCTCCTCAGCCGTCGAGGGCGGCCTCGGCACATACCACGGCTTCGGCGTCGAGGCTCTCAGCAGGGAAGGCTCCTGCTGCGCTGTCTTTGGCAGTGAAGACCCCTGAGGTTCCGCCGGCTCCGAAGCCGATGGAGGCGACCTCGACGCTAGCGGGGGAAAGTGGCTCTAGCACTCCACGTAAGAAGCTCCGCGCGGGTGGAACTTCCAAACCTCCAGGTATGGCTCAGCCTTTTGTTTATGTTACGTACTGAGCCGCTAGATTGTGTGGTTGACTCCTGATGCTCCTTCTTGCAGGGCTTCTCCGCAGAGCACTCCTCCTCCGCAGCAGCAGCAGCCGAGGGGCCAGAGCTCTTTCTCTGTCGGAGCTCCGACGCCGGTGACAGTGCCTCATCCTGCACCTAGGGCGGCTCTGAATGTCGGCACCCAGACCCCCGAGGCCAGCCAACCGGCGGGCGAGGACGCCTCTGGTAGCGGCGCGGCTGCTGCTGAGCATGTTGCCATCCCTCCTCCTTCTCCCCCGTAGGTTGTCGTGGTGGTAGCCCGACCGGAAGATGAAGAGCCAGAGGAGGTCGAGGCAATTTCTCGCCTGGCGATGCGGAAGGCCGTCCCGTTCCCCAGGGCCGTGAGAGCAGTTCGCTCGAGCTTGGACCAGATGCAGAAGGTGCTTGAGCAGGAGTGGGCCGAGCTGATGTATGAGCGGGAGCGCCTCCGGGACTGGGACATCCTGTTGAAGTTGCGGGTCCAGTCCAACAGGGAGAAGGCGTAGGACTGAGAGGAGCAGCTAGAGGTGCAGGAGGAGGTCCTCGAGTAGAAGGAGGTTGTTGTCTCCGACCTCAACAAAAGGGCAGTGAGCCTCCTGGCTGAGGCCAAGGATCTCCATGCCTCCGCCGGAGCACGTCTCATGGGTCTGACAGAGCTCCGGGAGGCGCTCCTTTGGCAGGAGAAGGAAGCAGAGGCAAAGGAGAGGGAGCTCTCCAATCGCCTGGCCACTCACGAGGAGGAACGGGTGTAACACCCTCATTTCTATCATCATGCATTGCATTCATTTTCATGTAAAGATCACTTAAAAAAGAGAAGCAAAATGGGATAAAACCCTGGCCGCATGTAGGATCGAATAGCACGTGAAAAGCTACCAGAGGGGGTGAATGGTAGATTTAAACTTTTTAGCGGAAGCAACAAAAATCACTCGGCAGAAAATTGATCTGTTAAAGAAACCGTGTATGCGACTGATCTAAACATGTTCAACATTGACAAAAGTGGTATATATTATAGAGAATCAAGTCACGAAGACACGATAACAAGAGTCATGGAAATCCGTCAAGAAAAAATCAAGTTATGATCGAAAGATCAAACAAGGGTCAATCTGCTCTACTCGAGTAAAAACCAGATTGCAACACTGCAAAGAAGCTCGTGTAGATAAGAAACTACAAATCCAATGACCGTGAAATTTTCGCAGATGATATACAATCAAGTTGTGAAGACAACCCAAAAATAATCACGTCAATTGGATCTGTAAAGCTCGAGTTATGATCAAAACACCGAAGCACTATCGTGCTATCCAGAAACTCGACGAGAAAGACTTGACAAAAACAAGTCGGACGAACAAGACATAAAAGTTCCTCTAAATTACAAATTTTATTGATCAAAAATAAGAGGAACAGCCCAAGGTCATCTTGCCACGAGCTCTGGCCTCCCTTGCTTATATAACCAGCCCGGAGGCCAACCCAATTCAAACTAGGACTCTAATCCTACTCAGTTTCTGAATCGAAACTTTCCATAACTGCTCAAGACTCTTCTATACGCAGATAGAAGCAATCTTAAGACTTCCAAACACTTTAGGAACGTATCCCACATTTCTAAAATAACTCAGCTTCGTGTCCCACATGAAATCCTATCATAACCAACCCAAGTCTTTCCATATTTGAGCCATAACCGACTCAGCCGCAGCCTGAGTCCATAATTCAGCCGGTTGGACCTTTCCTACCAATTCTTTACGTCCACATCTCTTCATCACGCCTTGAACCATGTTGCCACATCCATGCACTCCTTGCACACGTGCAAACGCCTTCCAACGACGTCCACGATACCTTTATATGCATTGTTTCTGATCCAAACATGATGCGCGACCTCCCGATCAACTCAACCACAATTCCTTCCGAACTTGGTTGTTGAACCTCATCTTCTCCCTAAGACTAGTTCAATGGATCCCGTCACCAGACATATCTTGAACTCAAGAAACACCTGCACATGAATAAACAACCAATACTTTCGAGCACAAGTCCGTGACTTGACTCACGTTAGTTCCGAAAACCACAACACCTTACGTAAACACCTCACATAAGCATGTTGCAAACCATAGCAAAATGTTAACTACCGTAAACAGCCATAACACTTAAAAAACTTAGTAAAAGAATACTAAGCAAACTTTCCATAGATGTAAGCAAGTTCGAAACATTTGCATGGTAAAAATAGAACCATTGCGATTTAGCTCCTGACCTTGCCAAAGCTAACCGGACCTTGAGCCGGAGCTTACCAAAGCTAGCAGAACCTAGCACTAAAACTTAGTCAGACCTACCACCGGAGCTAACCAAACACATGTAGGACCTAGCCATAGCAAGTCGGACCTTACGTCGGATCTTGTCGGAGCTCGGACCTAGAGTCGTACCTTGACGAAAAGAGTGTTTTGGCAGAATTCAAACCTTTTATCGTCATAGCCAGTGTATTCAGCACACATAGGTCTCACAATCTCCCCCTTGATGAATGCATTGGCGACACCATTTAAAATCCGAACATTGGCTTATTCACATGAAAGGTTTTGAAAACAATCAAATGAGAAAGAAATTTTGAAACAAAAATTTCTCCCCTATACATATTTCTCCCCCTTTGTAAATCAGAAATAAAATGAGAAGAAAAATAAAATTCTCCCCCTGAGAAGAATCATGTCAAAACACATGTGAATCGTGCAATGTGTGATCAATTTCTCCCCCTTTGACAATGTATTCAGCAAGGTTCAAAAGAGAAATTTTAATTGTTATGAGTATATTTATAACATATACATATAAAACAAAGCTCATCCAAGCCATACTATCAAATAACTTACACTATCACATCAATGAGATACATAAAATAGTGTAAGCCATGCTAGAGATCAAGTGTAATTTTTAATTTAAGCAAGTCATGATCTGTGACGCCCTCGTTTGTGTAGAACATAGAACCGAGAACTGATGCGTATGTGTGCCTAGGATGTTCATCGCACATACATATATCATCCACAAACTGAATTCAGAATATATATTACCACGAATAACAGGGTTTATTACAATGTCTTATGAGTCTTGGACTCATTCTAGCAGCAGAAATCTTAATCTAGCAGCGGAAGTCTTTATTCTAGCAGCGGAAGTCTTCTAAACTATAGCGGAAGCAATCTAAGCAGCAGCAGCGGCTCCATCTCTACTCCACAGGCAAGGTTGAGGACAGATTGCACGCCTAATTCTCCATGTAGTCTTCATAGTACTCCTATCCTGTTGCTGCTGATGAAGTAATAATGCAAGTTGGAGTACATGATGTACTCAGCAAGTGCGGGAAATTATGATATTTGGCTTACAACAAGGCAGGTATAAAAAGTCTCATTGCAGAAAGCAAAGTTTATTTATCAAAACATGATAAAAACTGATGCCGGACGACACCCCTATCGCAGGAGTGACCTCCGAAGCCGGTCACCACCCCCTCCGCAGGGGTGAACACCGAAGCCAGTCCTTGCGCCCTACACTAGGCCGAGCACCGAAGATGCACATCACCCCCTCTGCAGGGGCGAGCTCTGAAGGCGCCACGTGCCAGCAGGGCCGGAGCTCTCCTCCCCTCGGAGGATAGCTCCGGGCCTGCCATGTGGCCTAGGATGCCGGACCTCACGCCCTCCATGGGCCTGAGCTCTGATGACTTTCGGACCTCCGCCCCCACAGCTGGGACGAGCTCCAATGCCAGCCCTCGCCCTCTTCTTAGAGGCGAGCCCTGATGCCGGACCTCATGCCGTCCGTGGGTCTGAGCTCCGATGACTTCCGGACCTCCGCCCCCACAGTTGGGCCGAGCTCCGATGCCAGCCCTCGCCCTCTTCTCAGAGGCGAGCCCTGATGCCGGACCTTACGCCCTCCGTGGGCCTGAGCTCAGATGACTTCCGGACCTCCGCCCCCACAGCTGGGCCGAGCTCCGATGCCAGCCCTCGCCCTCTTCTCAGAGGCGAGCCCTGATGCCGGACCTCACGTCCTCCGTGGGCCTGAGCTCCGATGACTTCCGGACCTCTGCCCCCACAGCTGGGCCGAGCTCCGATGCCAGCCCTCGCCCTCCTTTCAGAGGCGAGCCCTGATGCCGGACCTCACGCCCTCCGTGGGCCTGAGCTCCAATGACTTCCGGACCTCCGCCCCCACAGCTGAGCCAAGCTCCGATGCCAGCCCTCGCCCTCCTTTCAGAGGCGAGCCCTGATGCCGGACCTCACGCCCTCCGTGGGCCTGAGCTCCAATGACTTCCGGACCTCCGCCACCACAGCTGGGCCGAGCTCCGATGCCAGCCCTCGCCCTCTTCTTAGAGGCGAGCCCTGATGCCGGACCTCACGCCCTCCGTGGGCCTGAGCTCCGATGACTTCCGGACCTCCGCCCCCACAGCTGGGCCGAGCTCCGATGCCAGCCCTCGCCCTCTTCTCAGAGGCGAGCCCTGATGCCGAACCTCACGCCCTCCATGGGCCTGAGTTCCGACGACCTCCGGACCTCATGCCCTTCGCTGGCCTGAGCTTCGATGTTGGCCCTCGCCCTTTCCTCAGAGGCAAGCCCCGATGCCGGACCTCACCCTCTCCTAAGAGGCTGAGCTACGATGACCTCCGGACCTCACGCCCTCCGTGGGCCTGAGCTCCGATGACTTTCGGACCTCACGCCCCCCGCTGGCCTAAGCTCCGATGCCAGACCTTGCTCCCTCAGCATGGGTGACCTCTGATACCGGTCTACACCCCCTCCACAGGGGTGAACACCGAAGTCGGACCTATACCCCTCCTCAGAGGCGAGTTCCAAGACGGACCTCCCCCTTTCACAGGGATGAGCTCCGATGCCAGAGTTCACCCTCTCCTCCGAAGCTGAACTCCGAAGCCGTCGAGACCCTATCAGCACAGGGAATACTCAAGACAAGGAAGTGTGCGGAAAGAAGAAGGCCCCAGTCCGGGATCGTTACCTCCCCCGAGGTGGGCCCAGGGGCCACTGTCGGTACCCTCAATACCGGGTACCCCCGCGCACAGGATGAAACCGCCTAAGGACCTCGCCCCCACCGCAGGGGCGAGCTCCGAAGGCGTCACGTGTCCGGCAGGGCCGGAGCTCTCCTCTCCTCAGATGATAGCTTCGGGCCTGCCACGTGGCCCAGAAAGACGGACCTCGCCCCCTCCGCCGGGGCGAGCTCCGAAGGAGCCACGTGTCCAGTAGGGCCGGAGCTCCCCTCCCCTCGGAGGATAGCTCCGGGCCTGCCACATGGCCTAGAAGGCCAGACCTCGCCCCCTCCGCGAGGGTGAGCTCCGAAGGCTCCACGTGTCCGGCGGGGCCAGAGCTCCTCCTCTCCTCAGAGGAGAGCTCCGGGCCCGACACGTGGCCAGCAGAGCAGCGCTGTCCGCCTAGTGCGGTAGGTAGCAGGAGTAAAGGCGTGCCATGCCTTTACCGTACAAAGCATTCAAGAATCGCGCCTTCCCAAGACAGAGAGACGCAGCGCACGCCTGTCAGGAGGCGCTGTGACTAGTCACAGTCAGGACAGGCGTACAGTGTCTGAAGCTGCAGACCATTCAAGGCAGCGACAAGACCAGACAGGACATGCCCTGCCACCTCTGCCATCGCCAATGACTACACGCTACACTTAGCCTGCGGCATGGGCAGGGCGGCAGGACGAGGACTTCGACGCCAACGCCAAGACATAATAGCTGGTAGGAAATCACCCCGGGGCCACCTGTCGGGTCCCCGGGGCCCACCTTGTAAGCCACCCGAGCCTTGGACTATAAAAGGCTCGGGTAGGCAACGTTACAAGGGGTTCGCCTCTTACGCACCCTCGCACTCTAGCCATTCGACATCTCTCACCCTCAAGCTCAGGACTCTGGTTCTGAGCAGCAAGCAATACAGCGAGCAACTCTGCTCACCGTGGACATAGGGTTTTACGCTCCGGCGGCCTGAACCACGGAAAAACCCCCGTGTCAAGCTTCTCCCTCAATCGTCCCTAACGCTGAAGCTCTCCGTGAGTGACTAGCCCCACCGAAAAAGAACCTCCGCGGGCTGCTCAGAGCAGGCCCGGGGGAAGTGTCGGCTACCCACTTCGACAATCTCCAAAATGGATTCAGCCCATCTATAGTTTGGATTTTGCCCTAATTTGGGTTTTCTTTTCAAATTCAAATTGTTAAACGGTTCTCTAGTGTGTTTTTGAAATCAATTTTTTTTCCTCCTACAGTGATGCAAGGCCCTCTACCCATTTTATCTACCCTTTATATATTTGGGGTGTTACAATATGCTTGTCCTTTTCAGGGTCGTTTTCGTTGAGTACGATTTTTTTAAGAAAAAAAGAAGAATACTGGGGAGCTGGTCCTTTCAATCATTTGCATTCCAGTTGCAGCATGTTCTGAAAGTGACTGCCACTTGCTGCTAATAGCTTTGAAGCGCGTAGGGAAAGTCCACTGGAGAGTGAAGTAGTAAGTCTGTCCGTTGACTATGTTGAGATAATCCATGCGCCGCAGCTTTGGGCCTGCTTGGTGTTTTTGCGCTGGTATATGTCTGGTAGAATGGACCTTCAGATTGGCAAACATAATTGTAGTGTAATACTTCCTCCATTTCTAAATATATGATGATGGTTAGTTTAATTTTTAATTAACCAACGTCAAATATTTTAAAACGGATGGAGTATTTACTTGCTTGGTCTTCTTTCAGCCAGGTGCCGCCTTCTCTGTTCTGCAATAGTTTCCTCTCCTTTCAAAATTATTCTTTTATGCTGCTCTCAGAGACTTCATTTCACAGTATATGTTTCAGTTATCTTCCATTGAAAACTCTGGTTTTCCAGCCATGGTAATCTATTCTATTAGTTCTAGAACCATTTCCAAGTTACAACTGCAAGAACCTAGCGGCCGTGAGGACGCCACACTCCTTTTCAACTTTCTTGACGCGTTTTCGCTTCATGCTGATCCCTGGCCGAATCCTTTTTCTTTCATAGAGAAAAATTGAACTGGATGTAACATTTGGTAGCGAGGATTCCATGCATGAAAGCTAGCTACCTTGGTCTCGTTCAGTGACGAAGACCTCACTGTACCAGCCACTTCGTCCATGGCCCGTTGTCTCCATGTGGCCCCAGGCCGGAGGCCCCAGAAAACACCAGCAGCAAAGGAGGAACGTCGTCGCGGCTCGTCTGACCGGAAGACTGATCTTTTGTCCTGGTTTGTACTGTGCATGGAACGTAGCAATGCCGTTATGATCCATCCGGCCCCTGACGTTGTAGCTGATGTGGTTTGAACGACAATCCGGCGTTGAATGGGACCTGCGGTGCCTGTACCAAAGGCGGCGCTACCGCAGGTTGACGTTGACCTCTACAGTTGAGAGTCGAGCCATGATGTCATTGTCATGGAAACTGAAACCCATTTTGGACTTGACGAGTTACATGGATTGTGAAACATTCGAATCTTTAAGATTTGTTTTGTCCTGTGCTTGTTTGGAAGATCACTATATCACTTGCCAAACTATAAACAAAATGCGTTCCCTGTTTTTAATAGGATTAATGCAATCTCTCCCTCGCTCTTACCACTGTTCTTTCTTTAGAGTGGAAGCTCTCTCTCTCTCTCTCTCTCTCCTTTCCTCCAAAACCCCTAAAATTTCCTTGCCCTGCCCCTGGTTTACATTATTTAGAAAGGAGTACATTGTTTCTACTATCTGTACAGATTTAGTACTTAATTTTAAACGAAAAAACAGTAGTCAGAAAGCTCAATTAACTAAGAGAGCGTGAGAAGCAAAAAAATGATCTACTCAATCGCTTCAAAGACGACAAGTATGGACTAGCATAGTCAGAAAGGAATGTGAATAGATCCTTTTTAAAGTTAATCTACATGTTCGTCGGTGATTAAAAGCTGCCAATTCGGAAGTCTGGACCGTCGCTTCAAAAGTTTTGGCTCCGAAAATGCGCATGCCACGACCTACTTATTTCAAACGATAGCAAAGCTTGTCTCTCCTCCTCATGATGATGCCCCTGTGGTGCTCGGCAACGCCTCTTGCCTCCTTGTCTTTCTTTCCAAGACAGCCTAACTTTGCACACCTCTTGATTTTTTTAGATCAAAATGTCCTGATTTATTTAGTACTGCAGACAGCGTCAGCCGCCTGAGAACCTAACCGAGAGTCCGAGACACGTTGAAACCGACCGGAGCTTAGCACCAACGATTTCCAACTCCACGCTCATTCATACCTTCCCGGTCCTCGTAATCATGTTCCGAGATGGAGTGTGCGTGTGGCGTGGCCCCGAACACCTCCTGCCCTAAAGTTTACAATTAGCTCCCGTACAAATCGATCGAGAAGTTCAAACAGGGTTCGACGTCTGACGAAATGTGGATGGATTCGCTGTGCTTTCTGCTTTGCGTGCGTGCCTGTATGCAGGCCTCCTCGAGCTAGCTAAGAAGCTTGACCTCCTCGAGCAGGTTTCCCGATCCCGATCCCCGCGCACTTTGCTGCATCGTCCAGTAGTCCTCTATCTGACCAACCAGATGCAATCTGAATGCCATCTACATCTGCATTGCACGGCGGCAGATTCGTAGCCGGCGTGATCAAGGTCTTCCTGTCGATCGATTCGGTTTGGAGCAGAGGAACTCGACGGTGTTTGTATCACGTTTCTGGCAGACGAATAATGCAGGCCCAACCAACGCATGCGTTTATTTGTCTATTTGTTCTGAAGAGATCTGTGTTCGTAGTTTGTGCTCGACGATACGGCATGTCTGTTGTCGGGTTAGCCTGAATGTCAGAGGGCCCACGCGTTTCCCTCTGGAATTCCTCCTTTTTTTCCTATAGACAGACGCTGATAGTATTGTTGCCGCGATCTGATCTAGAAACTGGCAAGTGTAGACTGTAGAGTGCAGCGTCTGTTGACCGCTCGAGTCCACCACCGACCTCCAGCTCTGATAGCGTCTGTTCTGGGAAGTAGGGCCCATACAATTATGAACTGTTCCAATCAGAACCCTGAAAGAAGTACCCGGTATTTTTTGGAGAAACCGAGACCTCAAACTCGAGGAACTTCGGTGCTACGTGTTGATCAATTTATAGATTACAAGAGAGGTGCGACCGTGAGCCGGTTTGTTGTGATCTAATCACATCTGACTAATCTAGAAGCTACGGATACATTACATGACCACAATCCTAACTACCTACTCTTGAACATCTAGCTTTATCTTGTTTGTTGGCTTAATCTCCTCAGCAAATACGCGCACACCATCTTCTAGATGAATACTCACGCCTTCTTTATTATCGTATGTTGACTGCAGCTTATTCTTTAACACTTCCCCTCAATCTCAACTCCCATATTGAGATTGTATTGAAATTCTCGCATCTTGCTTGCAGTCAGAGACTTGGTGGAACCGTCGGCAATTTGATCTTGTGATGAAATGAATCTAATCTGCAGTAGCTTGTTAGCCACTCATTCTCTCACAAAATGATAATCAATCTCTATGTGTTTCGTTCGTGCGTGAAACACCGGATTCGCCGTCATGAACGTGGCTCCGAGATTATCACACCAAAGTGTCGCTGTTCCTTGTTCTTTTACTCCTAGTTCCTTCAGAATTGTTTGAGTCCAAATTACCTCTGATGTTGCATTAGCCAAGGCCTTGTATTTAGCCTCAGCGCTTGACCGTGACACTTTAGGCTGCTTCTTTGCACTCCAAGAAATTAAGTTTCTGCCTAAGAAGACAGTGAACCCTCCTGTTGATCTCCTATCGTCTGGGCAGCCGACCCAATCTGCATCTGAGTATGCATTCACCTGCAAAGAACTGTTTTTCACAGATTTTAGGCCGAAAGTGACTGTCCCTTGAACATACCTTAAAATCCTTTTGACCATCATCATATGCAAAGTGGTTGGATTGTGGAGAAACTGGCAGGCTTTGTTCATAGAAAATGTTAGATCTGGTCTAGTTAACGTTAAGTATTGTAGTGCTCCAACTGTGCCTCGATACTTGGTCATCTCCTCCGTACTCAGGGCTTCACCACAATGTGTCGAATACTTTTCTGTTGTAAAAATTAGATTACTTACAGTTGCACTTTCCCATCCCTGTATTCTTGATGATTTCTGTAGCATATTTCTTCTGATTGAGTAAAATACCTTCCTTTGTTTTTGAAACTTCTATGCCAAGAAAATAGTGTAGCTCACCTAAATCCTTGAGTGCAAACTATTCCTTAAGATCAGCCAGCAGAGCTTCTACCGCCTGTTCCGTAGAGCTTACAACAATTGATATCATCCACATAAATTAGAAGATACATTGTTATATCACCCGTGTTGTAAATAAATAAAGAGGTGTCTCCTTTTGAAGTCTTAAAACCGAGTTGAATGAGTTTGGAACTCAATTTAGAGTACCACGCCCTTGGTGTTTGTTTTAAACCATATAGTGCCTTGTCTAGCTTGCATATATAGTCAGCATGAGTTGAATCTTCATACCCAGGTGGTTGCTTCATGTATACTTCTTCTTCCAGGTCTCCATGTAGAAAGGCATTCTGTACATCAAGTCGCCTAAAACACCAGTTGTTAGCAATTACAACCGAGAGCACAAGTCTTACTGCCGCTATTTTCACAACTGGGCTAAACGTGTCTTCATAATCTATTCTGTACCATTGTTTGAATCCTTTTGCAACCAACCTGGCTTTATACCTGTCAATAGTGCCATCAGCTCGTCTCTTTATTTTGTAAACCCATTGAGTCTATCACATTCTTTGCTTGTTTCTTTGGCACCAGATGCCAAGTTTTATTTCTTTCCAATGCTTCAAATTCCAAATCCATCGCTTTCTTCCAGTGAGCATCCTTTAGTGCAGGTTGCAAGGTGTTCGGCTCTCCTGAGATAGTAGCAGCAAGACAAACAAAATCTGAAACAAAGTCCTTAGGTTTAGTAATTTTATTTTGCAACCTTATTCTGGGTATTGAAACCTGATTGTTAGTTTTTGTAGCATCCGCGGAAGATCTTGATTTGGTAGTGCCAACATTCGGAGGATCTTCTGTGTTCAGGGACGAAAAAACTTCTTCTCCCCCAATTTGTCTCTGCCGCAGAAGATCCGCTTGTGCTGGATTGCACTTGCGCTTGTCTGGGTACTCTGTCCAAGGCTGATACGCCGACAGAAACAGGCTCCGAGACGAGGGGGAGACGCGTGGGACTCTGGCACGGCCTGGAAACCGTCGCTGTCGGATGCAGTTGTGCAGACTCCATACGTGCAGAATTCTGACGCACGGATCCTGACGCTGTTGATGCTGGATTTTGGTACGCACAAATCTGCTGATGCGGCACAAGATCCGACGCTGTCGGTTGCAGAGCGCTGTCGTTGTGATCTTCCACGGGGTTTGCGCCTGGATCCACTGCTCTTTGTGTGCCTGTGTCCCCCTCATTTTCCTGCACAGAACTGAAATCGCTGCTTCCAGCCTGGTTAGAAAATTCTATGGATGCATGATCAGTATGAAATATATTCTGTGGATTTTGCTCTCCCTGACCTCCTGAATATGGAAGCTCGTGCGCCTGCATTTTCATGAAGTTTGTTGAACAGAAAAACTGTTTCATCAAAGATGGCATCTCTGGAAATATAAACCCTTCCACTAGCAATATCTAGACACTTGTAGCCTTTGTGTAAATTACTGTATCCAAGGAAGGCGCACTGTTATGATCTAAAGGCTAGTTTGTGGGTATCATAAGGACGTAGGTTGGGCCAACATGCACACCCGAATATTCTGAACCAAAGATAGTCTGGTTTTGTGTGGTATAATCTCTCTATTGGTGACTGATAGGAGATTACTTTGGAAGGGGTTCGGTTAATTAGGTAGACTGCTGTGAAAAAAGGCTCATCCCAAAACTTTAGAGGCGTATAAGCACGAGCTAGAAGTGTGAACCCAACTTCTACTGTGTGCCTGTGTTTGCGCTCTGCGGATCCGTTTTGTTGGTGTGTATGTGGACAGGAAACATGATGTGTAATTCCTAACCGTGTAAAGAAGGAATTCAGCTTCTGATACTCTCCTCCCCAGTCTGTTTGCATTGCTATTATTTTCTTGTTGAAGGTGCGCTCGGCCATAGCACGAAATTCCTGAAACTTTTTGAAGACTTCTAATTTGTGTTGGAGAAAGTAAATCCATGTGAATTTACTAAAATTATCAATAAAACTCACATAATATTTATTTCTTCCAACAGAGGTGGGAGCAGGACCCCAAACATTAGAGAACACAAGTTCTAAAGGTGAATGAGATACACTGTGTGATTTTTGAAAGGGAAGTTGATGACTTTTCCCTTGTTGACAAGAATCACAAACTCTAGCTATGGTGGACTCAACTGAACAAGGGAGTTTATTGACTTTTACTACTTTGTCGACTATTACCATGGATGGATGACCTAGCATGTCATGCCACCTCTCTGAGGAAGGTTTGGACGCCACAAATGCACACTTTGATGATGAGTGTTCAAGAGATGGCCAAGGATAGAGCCCCTCTTTACATTTGCCTCGAAGCAGAATTCTCTTCGTAGTGAGATCCTTTACCAAAAATTAACGGGAATGAAATTCAAGAAAGACAGGATTATCATTGGTGAGCTTATGCACTGAGATAAGACTTTTTTGCAGTGGTGGGAACATGAAGAATATTTGTAAGATGAATCTGACTTTCAGGGGTTTGCAGGGCAGAGCTACCAACAGAATGTATTTTCACACCTGACCCACTTGCGGTGTGCACCTTCTCTTGTCCTTCATATTTTTCTTTGACCAACATCTTGTCCAACTCCCCAGTTATATGATCTGTAGCCCCGGTGTCGATGTACCAATTTGTGTTGACTCCGTATGACGTCACAACATTGTTGGCTGACCTGTCCACCGGCTTGAATTCACGATAAAACCTTTTGTAACATTTAATTATGGTGTGCCCAATTTTGTCACAAAGTTGGCACACCGGTCTGTTTCCTGCTGATGCATTTCTGCCTCTTCCTGGTGCACCGCGCCCAGGACCTCCTTGATGAGATCGTCCTCTACCACGAAAGCCCCCACGAGTAGCAGCATTTGCATAAGCTTGATAGCTTTTCTGATTTTCAAGGCGTGCTTCTGTGGCTAGCAACTGAGCAAACAGATCAGCGAGAGAGATTGAATCAACTCGGGTACTTACATTTTCCACAAGAGAGTTGTATTCAGCATCTAATCCGGACAAGATGTATGCCACAACATCATCATCTTCTAGTCTCTTGCCTGCCGACACCATCTCGTCAGCATAGCCCTTCATCTTTGTGAAGTAGACAGCGATGGACATGTCTCCCTTCCTTGTACTTAGAGTTTTGCCCGTAGATGCATAATACGTGCCCTTGACTGAGAGGCAAAGCTCTCTTGGATGGCTTGCCACACTTTGGCCGACGTAGAATACATGGCTACTTGAGCCAATACCTCTTTCGACAATGTCGAATTTAGGTAACTCAGCAGCTGTTGGTCTTGCACCATCCAGGCTGAGTAATCAGTATTTACCTGCCGCTTGATGGTCCTGTCAATCTTCTCCACAATGATGTCCTTCTCTGGCTGTGATCTTGAACGTCGAGCAGCCCGAACAACTGAGCTCCTCGAATGGTCGGCATGACTTAGCTTTCCATACACTACAGGAAACTAGTAAATTAACGAGGGGGGTAATTATTTAAGAAGGTGCCATCGTTAATAAGTATATTAACGACGGTGAAAATACACCGTCGTTAATAAGGCCGTTATTTATGACGGTTTATCCTACCGACGTAAATAAGCTACTTATTTACGACGGTTACTGGGCACCGTCGTTAACAACGGCCTTATTAGCGATGATTGACCTAACCGTCGTAAATAAGACTTATTTACGACGGTTACTGGGCACCGTCGTTAATAACGGCCTTATTAACGACGATTGACCTAACCGTCGTAAATAAGTCTATTTACGACGGTACCGGGAACCGTCGTAAATAAGCTTATAAATATACAGCCGCGTGCGCAGGAGGGGAGCAGTTCGCTCCCCTCCCGCGCGCGACCGCCGCCTCCGCCCCTGACGCCGCGCCGCCACCAACCGCCGCCTCTGCCCCCGACGCCGCACCGTCGGCCGCCCCCGCCCGCCGTCGACCGCCGCCTCCGCCCTGGATAAGGTTAGTTTATCATTAGTTATGGTTTAATTAGGCATTTAGTTTTGTTTGCAAAAAGTTTAAATTTAATAGTTTATTCTAATTTGTAATCATGTAGTAATTAGATTGTAATTAGTTTGTTGAATTAAATAAGATTTTTTAAATAGTTTGTAATTGTTTACTTAGATTGTAATTGTTTAATTAGGTTATTTAATTAGTTTAAATTGTTTAATTAGTTATTTAGTTTAGTTTGTAATTAGTTTGTTTGACTATTATATAATTGTTTAATTATTTTTTATTGTTCAATTAGTCTCATAAGTTTATTAGTTTGAAGTATTTAATTGTTGATTTTTAGTTTTAAAATATTCAATTAGTTTTGAATTAGTTAATTAATTGATTGTGAGTGTTTACTTATTATATGTATATTAACGGGTTTCGGGCCGACCCGGCACGGCACGACCCGCCATAGCACGGCCCAACTCGGCACGGCCCGACCCGGCACGGCCAAACCCGGCAGCACGGCAGGGCCCGACCCGGCACATGGCCCAACCCCGAGCATGGCACGGCCTGACCTGTCACAACCCAACCCGGCACGGCCTGACCGGGCACGGCACGGTCCAACCCTGCACGGCCCAACCCGACACGACCCAATCCGGCAGCACGACACGACCTGACCCGGCACACGGCCCAACCCCTAGCACGACATGGTCCGAAGAGAAAGCAGAGGGACGGACCTGTCTCACTTTTTTGGTGCCGACAGGTATTTGCGGTCCAAAAAACGTCTTGTAAGTGTAACTTACCAAGCATAATGTTTGTTTATGTTTTATATTTTTATTGTGCTGACACGTGCATCCATAGGAGCGCGCAACTGGTCAGGAGCCCCCACCGATTGAGGTGTGGAAGAGAGGTCAGAGAGGAAGTGATCCGTCACAGCCCGACCAGCTCTGCTCTCAGTCGGCGAAAGAGGCACTGGTGAGTTGTCTCATCACATGTATTGAATTCTCTTAATCAAACTAGCTAACATTCTTTTGTTTTCTTATTTATAGACCAGGTATGGGCAGGAGGCACGGAGGCTTTGTGGCGAGGAGTATGATTGGCAGAACGCGCCAACAATCATCCCAGAAGCCGCTTACGCAAGTGGACGCGAAAAACCTCACGGCCGGTGAGTTTTCATCTTCTACAATTACTATGTACGACTTTGTTGGAGTGGTCGATGAAAATCTAATAAACTTTCTTCTTTATGTAGGTTCGACATCTTCCAAGGAGTGGTCGACTCCAGGCAGACACGACCCTCCAGGTCCCCTTCCTATCAGCAGGCTAGCTCTTCCAGCCGGTCTAGCTTGTTGGAGCTCCAGAGTGTCCAGGACGAGCTCCGCCGGACACAGGAGGAGCTTCGGAGAGAGAGAGGACTCAGGAGGAGCTCCGACTAGAGCGAGAGCGATAGGCCGCAGCCACTAGGGCCAGAGACGAGTATCTCAACTCGTACATGCTACAGTTTCAAGCGGCAATGGCGGTAAGTAATTATCGTTCAAATATGTATATGTTTCAAAATTATGAATGCAAAAATATTCTATTAGTTTGTATTCGCAGGCTATGACGGTTGGACAGTAGGTTGAGCTTCCACGGTGGGAGCCACCACTAGTAATCGAGGCAGAGCAGCCGCAGGTGCCAACTACAGGAGCTCAGGTAAAAACGAACCTCTCTTGAGTTTATTTAGACATACTTGGTCAATTATACCTAAAGTTACTCAAATATAACTAAACTAAGTTAACATTTTTCTATTATAGACAAACATAGTTGAAATTTGTCAAATATAACCAAAACACTTTGAACTTGCTCAATTATAGTCTTATATAGTTAAATTTGCTAAAATAAATCAAAACTAGTTCACCTTGCTAACTTCTAATAATATGTGCTAAACATGACAAGCATCAGGGACGGAGGCTCGCACTCCATCGCCGCACATGCCAGGAGTGAACAGACGACTTGAAGATGATTTTGCGGGCTCCGGAGGTAGCGGCCGTGGTAGGAATGTGTAGATTCCTTTGTATCGTGTCATTTGATTGTTTGTGATGGACTTGTAATATAATTTCTATGATTGTGATCGTGCGATATTATACTTTATATATGGATTTCTGACTGTTTGTGTTCTGGCCATCGAGCCAGTGGACTGGTCATAGAGCCAGCGGTCAGCATTTTTTGTTTTTAAAAAACAAAAAAAACTTATTTACGATGGTTTATACAGTATCGTCGTAAATAATGTTTCTGTTATTTAAGATGGTACAACCACCCGTCGTAAATAGTGCCCCTGTTATTTACGACGGGGTGGCTGTACCATCGTAAATAAAGCCCCTGTTATTTACGACGGTACAACCACCCCGTCGTAAATAAGTTTCCCGCCGTTCCACGTGGCGCGAAGACTTATTCACGGCGGCTAAAATTAGCCGTCGTAAATAAGCTTATTTACGTTGGTAACCGTCGTAAATAAGCTTATTTACGTCGACTTATTTTTGACGGCTAAAAACCCTCGTAAATAAGTAAATACCATCGCAAATAGCTTATTTACAAGAGTAATGTGCCTATTTACGACGGTTTTTCACCCTCGTTAATTGCTATATTTCCTGTAGTGATAGGAGATAATTTTCCATGGTAAGCTTTTCGACATGGTGGGAGAGGGTATTGAACCCGGTCGCACCAGATGAATTCATCGAGGACGAACTCATGATACTCGATGAAGTTTAAGCGGCTCTGGTACCATGAAAGAAGTACCCGGTATTTTTTTTGGAGAAACCGAGACCTCAAACTCGAGGAACTTCGGTGCTACGTGTTGATCAATTTATAGATTACAAGAGAGATGCAGTCGTGAGCCGGTTTGTTGTGATCTAAGCACAACTGACTAATCTAGAAGCTACGGATAGATTACATGACCACAATCCTAACTACCTACTCTTGGACGTCTAGCTTTATCTTGTTTGTTGGCTTAATCTCCTCAGCAAATACGCACACACCATCTTCTAGATGAATACTCACGCCTTCTTTATTATCGTATGTTGACTGCAGCTTATTCTTTAACAGACCCAAGGGATTAAAAAAATGCAGCAGCGTACACGTTTTTTTCTCCTTGCTGACGAATCGGGCAGTACTACTGCATGCTTTCATCCTTTCACCGTCTCGCTAGTTAAAGTCTGACTGCATTATGTCGTGTCCATCTCGAATCTGCAGCGACGACGACGTCTATGTACAGGTATGGAGAGCCTTTATACACGTATATGTAGTCGGTGAGTGTACACGGAGATACGTACCATCTCTTCCAAATACTTATGTTAGCCAGAGAACTAGAACTTTCGTTGCTTAATTAATTATCGTACGTGGATGCAACGGGGAGATTATGATCTGGTTCCAGGCCGCCGCCGAATCGAGATGCGATGATGCCATGAACAATCGATCTTCAAGGCGGGCGCAATAATCCTCGTACGCTCGCAAGCGGTATGAAGGACGACAGCTACAGTATTACGGAGGGAGTATAAGAACTATTTTTCCAGCGAAGCCAGATTCACATACACTTTCACCAAGGTTAAACAGAAATTTTCTTTTAAAAGACACATAATTTACTAGATATACATATATAAAAATAAGCACATAAAGGAAGTAAGGGCCAGTGTAATTTCCGTGCTACCTTCGCCATTATTTTCAGAACGATGCTATTGTTCACTATAGTGACATGTATCTCTTATCTACGATGCACCGCGACAGGTGTTTAATGGCTTGTTTGTACGATTTCTAGACCAGATTTTAAAAATAAATAGGAGGTGTGTCAAACAGCTAGCTAGATTTACTAACAGATTATTAGTTTATCTGCTTCTCCAAATGAATTAAAAACGGGATATGGCGGCCAGGAAAATTTGGAAAAGAAGAAGAAATGTTTTGATTTTATTTTTGTTTCAAGGATTTGACTTCCCTTATTGTGAGCAAGACGCTGATCCAGATTAAGGGCGTTGGGAAGACACAAGGATTGAGAGAGAGAGACAAATAACTCTATGGTAGCTTGGCTTACCTTAGAGAGAGAGAGAGCGAGCTCTGGAGTGAGGAAGAGAGCTTACAAAAAGACTATCAAGTTCTCGGGCGGGTTGAATGAAGTGGATAGAAAAAAGACATGTAAAATAGGCTCTCTTGACCTCTCAGTTACGAGTGGATCCACCCGTCAGAACAATACAACTTAGCAAAGTAGTCCACCTCAGCGCTCTAGTATTGAAAAAGCACACTTCAAAACTAGTATAGGGGTTAAGTAAAACTGTAAAAGATATTGTAAAAGTGAAGGAGTGGAATATCTAGTCTGTTAGTTTAGGTGGTTAAGTTGTCTATCCAAAAAAGTTCAGAGGGTGAATAAAGTTATTTCTAAAAAGTAAAAAACTGGGTTCACAAAAAAAGACCCGCCGGATTGGAGTTCAATGTCGTCCAAGGCGCCTATAGGTGGCCAAATGGGCCGGGTCAATTAGGCCGGCCGAAGCCTAGCAAAAATGGCCTGGCACGAGCACGGCCCGACACAAAAAAACTAGGCCCAGGACGGCCCGATGCTCGGGCCTTAACTTCAGGCCTATCGGGCTGACCCGACACGACCCGTTTAAGGTCGGCCCGGTCAACCTGGTGGTATGGCCCGCTTAGCCCGTGGGAGCCCGGCCTGACATGACCCGTTTAAGGCCGAATAATATATTTTTTCGCTATTTTTAATGTATTTAAAAATAAAATAGGCCACGAGCCAGCTCAATCCGGCATGGCTCGTTTACGGCCTGGCACGCATAAAATGAGCTCGGGCCGTGCCGGGCCGAGGTTTTTATGGCCCGAAGCCGGCCCGGCTCGACCGTTGGCCACCAATAAAGGCGCCGATCCATGCAAGCAATGCTTACATGGCCGCCGTTTCAAAAAAAGGAAACGTACACAGACGCGTGGGGGGACGAGAGTCGGCTGGGTTGCAGTCGTGGCCAAGCGGTAGATGCATGACACTTGCTCGCCGCTCTGTTTCTAGATGCTCCAGCCATCAAGACAGCTCATTAACTCGTGGTCCTCATTTCACAGTTGACAGTTCCTACGTAATTGCTTGACCACGTGTATTCGCGTGTACCTGGATAAGGGTATCTTCTACGTAGTATTAAGTAGCATCCAACGCAAAGCAGTAAGGTCGTTGACGTCGTTAGCAACATCATTTGACCGAGGTTGACAGTCGTTGACTGACCCATGTCGGCAGAATGCAAGTTGCTGGTGGTTTTGCTTTGATGCTAGTACCACACTCGCTAATCGCATCCGGGTGCATGCACTGCACGCGAACCCCCTGGGCGACAGGGCAGCCGCCATGCATCCTCATGCTTTGACTTGTCATGGCGATAATATCACATCAAGTGACACAAACGTAGAGGCAAACATCCAGGCTACTAGTAAACCACCAGAACTTGATCGCGCGGTTTACCTAGCTAATCAGGTCAACAGTCGATGCAGTTTTTTTTCTGCATTTTAGCGTCGTGCGTAGAGGCGGGGGTTCAAGTTCCAACCGAGATTCGACCGATGGACGACAGATCGAGAGTCAGCGCGCGCGCGCGACTCGGTCCAATCTGAACCCAACTTTTTCCCGGCGGCGGCGGCGAGGGACGAGAGAGACGGCAGTACGTCGCGGATCGTCGAGCACATGTTCTCCTCCTCGCCTCGATCGTAGATCTCTCCCCGCGCACCTAGGTTCATTGCCAGATCCGTCCGTCTATATATACCACAAGGGTCAGCCTCGTGCCAAGAACGGATCGTCGACGACGTGTGCTTTTATGAATGAATCACCATTGCCGTTCGTTCGTCTAGTCAAAGTCTCCGCGCGCACGTCGTACTACGTGCCGGCTAGCCGGAAGTTGCGTGCGTGCGTGCGTACGTGGTGAGAGGGAGAGAGAGAGAAATGGCGGCGGGAGGCAGCTGGTGGGCGCCGGCGGAGGAGGACGACGGCGCCGTGGCGAGCTCGTCGGTGCTGTCCGGGGAGCACCAGGCGCTGGAGATGTCAACGATGGTGTCGGCGCTGGCGCACGTCGTCGCGGACGGCGACGACGACGACGACCCGGCGGCGGCAATGGCCGGCGGCGGGTACGTGCACCCGCAGGGAAGCTACTACTACTCGGCTGCTTCCGCAACGACACCGGGGTTCGCAGCAGGTGAGCGCGCGCATCATCCATTACGGAGTACTATTCTACAGATCGTTGAGTTGCTGGTAACAGACTAATGAGCTAGCAGGATTCCCATTTCCCAAACAATAAACAGTACAGGTAAACGAACTCCTTCACGCGACGTGTCTGCACTTGCCCTTCACGCTTTTTTAGCTAAGGTTTTTTCGCGCACAATTCCGTGTTTTGCATGTGTTACTCGTGCACGAAGAATCTAGGGTTGGTGCAACACAGTAATCATTGTTTCATAAGCATTGATATGATGCTGTCCTTCGTGAAAGGAGGAATGCTAGCTACGCCATAACTGACCATGAACTACACTGCCGAACGCACGTGTTGATTCACGGTTCGTTGCTTAGACTTTATTCATTTACAGAATGCGAATCTTTTGTTGCCGTTTTAAAAACTCTTCCATTTTGAGGATTGAAAAGGAAAAACGTTGGTTAGGATTAGAATTTGCACAATACCTAAATTCGGTTGTTTGACTCGGAGGAGGCAAACCATCTGCCCTGCTGTTTTCTGAACAGCGCAACCGACCCGGTTCCAAGTGTGCACAGCATGCATGCAAATAAGCCTACATGTGGATCTCACCCAAGAAAGATTAGGCACGCCCACACCTCTTCCAACTCCCACCAAACTAATAATCCACTAGAATATCTAGAGATATCTCTTTAACTGTGCTAGTGCAACTCAAGAAAAATACTTGCAATGCACTGATACTTGCCAGGAGGATACATGATGCATGTATAGATGAAATGTTAACACTGTTGTCGGGATAATCATATTGCATTACCACTAGCTAGATGCCCTAAGTGACCAGAGAGATGTATGATTTGCTTACACGTTTGCTATACATATGGATATTTTCTCTGTTTTTTGTGTGACGTTCTTGATTTAAAAGTTAAGCTAAACGTCGTTGTATATTTAAAATCAGAGGGATTATTTTACCGCTATAATCTTAATTAAGACATATTATTTATTTATAACAAGTTTGAGCTGCTGGTTAGTTCTACCTTCCGACGTACGATAGGAGGCTATATGCATAACTGGTAGGTACGGATAGTCGGATATGCACATATTTAATACATCAGAACAAAAATACGACCCCTGTCGTATGGCGCAAACGAAAGGAGAAGTCAGATGTGAACGCCCTATATATCCATGGCCTTCTTTATCTTACGCTCGCCATGATGCGTGTGCAAGCTTAGTGTGTACTGACCCGTCGTCGACGCACATGTACACAAGAGATCAGGAGCAGAGCCACGACGCGCAGCGAGCGGGGGCCATGGACGAGCAGTCCCCCACGCCCACTGCGGAGGCGAGCGGCCGGCGGTTCCGCGGCGTGCGGCAGCGGCCGTGGGGCAAGTGGGCGGCGGAGATCCGCGACCCGCACAAGGCGGCTCGCGTCTGGCTGGGCACGTTCGAGACCGCCGAGGCCGCGGCGCGCGCCTACGACGAGGCCGCGCTCCGCTTCCGCGGCAGCCGCGCCAAGCTCAACTTCCCCGAGGACGCGCGCCTGACCCCAGCCGCCGCCGCCACAATCACTTCGGCGGCCACTCCGACGGCGTACCCGGCCAGCGCCGTCTCGGAGTACTTGCAGTACCAGATGCTTCTGCAGGGAGGCGGAAATGGTGGCTTTCCTCAGTACTTCGGCGACGGCGGCGCCGTGAGCAGTTCATCCGCTGGTTCATACGCTTTCCCCGCCTCCTCTGTTACTGTGGCTTCTGTGCCGTCCTCGGCGTCCTCTGCTCCGGGCTACGGCGAGGCGGCGCAGTGGACCTGGCCGGAGAGTCCGTGGAGCTATCCGGCGACGACGGGTTCTTGGTCCGGTTCGAGCCACTATCCACCGCCACCGCAGTAGTCCGTACGGCATGGATACTTGCATGATCTTCGTTTTTCTTTTCGTCTGAAGTAAATCTTCAAAAGAAAATAGTTCTGGGCGAGACGAAGACGATTTCGTTCAACTTGTATACGTACAGGAATCCAAAGAAGATTGCACGATGTGTTCCTTCTTCGTTTGGTGCTTGTTGATCCTGTATTATTCATGAGGTTATGATGGTTTTGGTTGCAACTTAACGGAAAAAGGCACGTGGTACATAACTTTCTCATCAGAATACTCTGTCGGTGAGTGGTGTGTCGTGCTGATAATATTTGTGATGTTTTGAAAACCACCAGTTAGCAGCTGCTAAAACAATGCTACTAACTACCCTGGAATCACATTGAAATTAGCCTGGAAGCACGTGGGACGATGGAGCTTCCCATAGACCATTCTGGCATGACAGCTCGTTGGAATGGATGGCCCCAAAGGCACTATTTCCTGTCCTGTTTGCCATGACTTTGTAGGGATACCTGTGCAGAAACTTACATCGGACCTACTTCTAGACACCATCAGACTACAATGAAACCGGATGAAATCAAGTCGATTTTCAATACCAATGGACTCTACTCAGCTAAGTCAGCCTATCGCCTGCAGTTCGAGGGTGCCACCAGATCGGCCTTTTCTATTAAGGTTTGGACAGTTTGGGCACCTTCGCGTCAGAAATCTTTCATGTGCCTCCTCTTGCAAAATAGAATATGGACCCCTAATCGGCTACAATAGTGGCAATGGCCTAACACCTATTTTTGCCTACTCTGTCAGCGTAATCTTGAGACAACGTTCCACCTGTGTTTGCGAATGTGTGATTGTGCAGCAAGTGTGGTCTCGATTGAGCCACCGGCTAAGAGAGCCACGCCTCCTGCCGGACAACTGATCCTCCATGGGCTCTCTTTGTACGGTTCGAAGGGCTCTCTTCTACTTTTAGCGCACCTAGAGAGAGGCATGAGATCAATCATCATCCTAACCATTTGGGAACTATGGAGGGAGAGGATCGCAAGAATCTTCATATCGGAGGAGCGATCGACACGACAAAGTACATCTTTGGAGTATAGATGGCTGTAAGCATATGGCTGCGATGTTGTCTTCCGTTCTATGCAGAGCTAGCTCGCATGTGAGCTAAACTTTTGGGAATAATCTTGTAAATGTAACTTTTCTACCTGCTTATAATACAACGCCAGGATCCCACTTGTTCTTTCAAAAAAAAGTATGCCATGGCTTCTCTGATCAAATTGCTCTAAGTTTCAATGTGAAAAAAAGCAATGAGAAGAATGTTGTTTTGAGGCCACACACGATGATCCTTTTGGGATCACTCGTTTATATAAGGCGAGGTACAGAAAAGATCCACAGCTATCGCTGCACGATCACCACATAACAGAACTGGCGCCATGCAAGACGTGCGTACTCATCCACTCCCTATACTCACGCACACACACCAAAGACTCAGTCTTTCTGTTAACTAACGGTACAATAACAAATCTTAACACAATGGACTCTATTTGTTTCCTTTTTATGAAAATGTAAAATAGCTTAGTCCTCATACAACAAATGTAAGCCTATTCATTTTCCACTTGAAGTTTTTTTACATGTTTAGATGATTCCATTTACCTATAACAAAAATTCAACGTGCCAACATCAAATAGAAATCGAATTTTTGATGGTACACCACTTTTATTTATCTATAATAACAAATTACCATGGCCACACTATATTTTTTGATGATACGCCACTTAGAAATTTTTATGCAAAGCTAGAGCAAGAGTAGTGGTGACACGGTTAGATATTAAAGTTATTAATCTACCATGGCTACGCTCATGAAAACCTTTGCACATGCCACGAATCTTAGATCTTACTATGCCATAAGTCATTCTATAAGGCTATAACACATAACAGTAGGTCCATATATAACTGCAACCTATACAAAGAGAAACGAGCTCCCAATGCAAGGAATGTATCAGTGGCCGACAACCATCGCTCCATAGTCTACGCTGTAGAGAGCAGGGACATCGTCATGGCAGGTCGTAGACTTAGCTACAGTATGTAGTAAACAGTTCTCCTGTCCTCCTTTTACGCGGCCACCACCTGACCACATAACCTCCGTCTTCCCCAACTCGTCTTGTGTCATCAGCGATGCCAAGGAGCTCCTTCCACTCGGTCGTCCCCTCCCGGTCTTATCATGCCCTTAACTCAGACATAATCTCCTCTGTTCTGTCCTTCGTTTCTGGTGGCTCTCACTGCCAGATCCACCACCGCCATCCGCTCCCTCACTAAATCGGTTGGCAACTGAGTTCCTCTATTACCGACCCAGTTGTCCTCCGCCATCAACGATCTGTGGTGCTCTACTGTCTCGTCTCCATGCACACAACCCACCACCACCGTCGATCGAGCACCACCTCTGACCCTCCCTCTAAGTCCGACAAGCTCAGCCCTGAAACCTTAACCCTAGCATCTTTGACAGTGAGCTCGTCATGAGAGAGGTGGATGATGAGTGTATGGAACCAACCAAATTGCATTCAAATTAGTTGAATTCACTTGCTATCCATAAATGGTACATGAGCCAAACTTAACTAACGAGAAGGCAACCCCAGTAATCACTCAGACATACTTCTCAAGCAACCCCATGATCATAAACACATCGGTATACAATATTCTATCATCTGAAGAGACGTATGCACACAAATAAATTAATTTACAAGTCATATTTAAAGTGATACAACTTCTAATATTTATTAAAAATGAGAGCAAAAACAAGTAGTCTAAACCCCGAAACATACTAGAACATAATTGAAACATTTGAACAAGTTTGGTCAGATTCTAGCATGAATATTTATTGAGTACACATTGAAATATTTTCAAAATAATCCAAAATATTGATGATACTTTGCCCACGAGCATCACCAAGTAACAACACAACTAGCACTGGTATTTAGTAAGACTTAACCGTGGGCACATACTAGCTTCGCTCCAAGGATAAAGCATAGAAATAGAAAAACATACTCATGGGTAGAAGACACTTAAAACAATCCATGACTTCATGAAACACAACATCGGCATTTTAACTTGATTTGCTAGGGATCTAGGAGTTTTGGACAATAACGGATAAACAAATTGGATATTATGTACATGTTTTCAACAACAAATAGTGATAGGGTCAAAAATTTTGAGATCAAGATAGAAATAATAAGACTACCAACAGTACAAATGAAAGCCTATGCAAGACCTTTAAACCAAGGCAGGAGAGTCCTGAAGATGGGCCAACCGGGAACTCACAGTGAAGCACGGCAAGGAAAGACAGGTGCAAGAAAATTCAGAGATGGACATGCAACCACCACAGCAAGAATTTTGGACTGAAGGTGTAATCGCGGAAGCATATATTATTTGGCCCTAGAGGCAGAAGAACCAGCGATCCAACCTAACTATACACTTTGACCCAATGCTGGAAGAGGCAAGACAAGAACCAAATAAAGATACCAGGGCAGTACTAGAGTCCTCATTAAGCAGAGACCAAGCCATAGCTGTGGGGATCACAATGATCCCACACCTGGAACCAACCATGATGATTCCAACGGAAGACGGTACAATCAACTCCAAGGGATGGGATACAATCATCTAAAGACCAACAATGCAACTATGGAGAAGATGTTGGGAAGGTAACTGAATGTGAACCCGATGCAGGAAATCAAGAGGATCCAGAAACCAGCGCAGGTGCCTTTGGTGAAGACGCCCAAGACCAAGCCAACACCCCCCTCCAAGACCACAAAATAAACTAAAGAGATACCGACCAGGAGAAGTGTCCGCATGTTCCACAAGACGAGCACATTAATAGAGACCATTGCAATGGAGTTGTTCGTCAAGTATGGATGGAAACATAATAATAGAATTTGTCAGTCATTCATTTAATTTTAATTCGTTGCTTTATAATCAGTGACTAAGTTGAAAGGCTGTAACAATTTACAGGATGTATACGATAATGTAGAGGCCGGAAAGTATTTAACCTTTCCATTATCTAAAGAAAAAGGAGAAGTGGCCGCAGTGAGGCCAAAAAAATAAGAAAAAGCAACCTCAGGAAGGACATGGCGCAAGAGCTCATTATTAAGAAGCTGGGAATGATGCCACCAGGAGCAAAGCTAACTGAAGAAGTAAAATACAGATTTATTAAGCTCTTTAAATCTCCTCTTCCATTGGAGGTGATAGAAGCCATAGATGATCTTATCCAGGCAGTGGGTCCCAAGACAAAGAAGAAGACCCAGATTCATGCTGCAGCATGAGTCATAGAACCCAGGCCAAGTAACCTGTCGCACTACCGTAACCATGCGTCTCGTTGTCCAAGTATTAGATGTTGTATCCTCGTGTTATGTTCATCGCCCAGGACTTTTGTCCACTACCCTCCGAGCTACCAGACACTAGCATCAGCGGTTACTTTGGGTAAAGGTAGCAGTCTGGGAGGGCTACTCCTCCCCCTTGTAGTAGGTATACGGAGGATGCATGCAGGAGACAACAGGGTTGTAGACTCAGGTGAGGAGTACATGTACTGCGGCCTATAATCATGCAGTATAGGTATGCCAATGGAAGCTATTGTGAACCTATGTCTCAGCAAAACGTGTGCTTATTGAACTAGAATGAAAGAGGTTGAACACGCCTGTCGGTACACTGCAGACCGGGTACCCCGCGTAGAGGGTTGAAGACAGCCCAGACCCCGCCTCCCTGATGAGGCAGGCGCTGGCGTGGCCACGTGTCCTTGGCCCCGAGGTCAGCCCCGAGGCTGTCACGTGCGCCTAGGCTCAGGAGACGACACGTGCCTTTGGCCCCGGACCATACCTCCCCGCCGAGGTGAGGTCCGGAGCTGCCACGTGTATGTGGGCTTTGAACCTCCTCCCCGCTGAGGTGGGCTTTGGAGCCGACACGTGCTCTTGGCCCCGGACCAAGCCTCTCCGCCGAGGTGAGGTCCGGAGCTGCCACGTATATGTGGGCTCTAAACCTCCTCCCCGCTGAGGAGGGCTCCGGAGCCGACACGTGCCCTTGGCCCGACCAAGCCTCCCCACTGAGGTGAGGTCCTGAGCTGCCACGTGTATGTGGGCTCTGAACCTCCTCCCCGCCGAGGAGGCTCCGGAGGTGACACATGCCCTTAGCCCCGGACCAAGCCTCCCCGCCGAGGTAAGGTCCGGAGCTGCCACATGTATGTGGGCTCTGAACCTCCTTCACACTGAGGAGGGTTTTGGAGCCGACACGTGCCCTTGGCCTCGGGCCAAGCCTCCCCACTGAGGTGAGGTCCGGAGCTGCCACGTGTATGTGGGCTCTGAACCTCCTCCCCGTCGAGGAGGGCTCCGGAGTCGACACGTGCCCTTGGCCCCAGACCAAGCCTCCCCGCTGAGGTGAGGTCTGGAGCTGCCAGGTGTATGTGGGCTCTGAACCTCCTCCCTGATTACGAGGGCTACAGAGCCAACACGTGTCCCACAATCCGTCATGGGCCATGGGTCGAAGAAGTCAAACAGGAGGTGTGCTGTCAGGCCGTGCATTCAACGCTCACGCCTTCCCAAGAGGCATGGCGCACGGCGCACACCTCCGTCCTCCGCACGTCCGTCATTACGGTGAAAAGACAAGTCGACGAGGAGTGACAGCGGCAAAGTGCCACTCAACGGCACAATGCCGCCCAGCAGAGCGAGAAGACGCGGTGACAAGATGACGTCTTCATCATCACGTGCCACGTGGTCAGAAAGCGCTCAGCACGCTAGGCGAGTGGGGCGAGAAGTTGAGCAACCTGCGGAAGGCGGCGTTGGACCTGGAGCGACGGAGAGTGGGGCGAGAAGTCTCGCCGTGAGAGGTGATGTTCACCATGGTCGCCTAGAGAGTGTTAAAATCCGCCCCCTACATGGCGCGCCAAATGTCGAAGTGTTGCAACGACACTTCCCTCGGTCTGCTACAAGAGTAGACCGTGGAGGTTCTTTGATTGGAGGGGCTTGACGTCCCTAGAGCGATAAAGATCGAGCGAGAGGGTGAACACCAAGATTTACGTGGTTTAGGCCGCTGGAGGTAAAACCCTACAGTCGAAGTGTTGCAACGACACTTCCCCCGGTCTACTCTAGGAGCAGCCCATGGAGGTTCTTTGATTGGAGGGGCTTGACGTTCCTAGAGCAATCAAGCTCGAGCGAGAGGGTAAACACCAAGATTTACGTGGTTCAGTCCGCTGGAGCATAAAACCCTACGTCTACGTGGGTGATTGTTGTATTGCTTGCGCTTATGTGTGTGTGAGTTTGCAGGTTTGTGAACCCTGTGTCGGGCGCGCTCCCCGGTCCTTTTATAGTCCAAGGCCGGGGTGGTTACAATGTGGCTCGGGGCCCGACAGGTGGCATCGAGGCTGTCAAAACCCTATATAGAACCTAGGGCCTTTACAACTCTGAGTAAAGTGGTCGGTGGGGAAGTTAAGCCCCACCGTCTGGCGTGCTAAGCGCTTCTGACCGCCTGACAAGTGATGATGAATACGCTATCTTGTCGCCGCTTCTTCTCGCTCTGCTGGGTGGCACTATGCCGTTGAGTGAAACTGTACCACTATCACTCCTCGCCGCCCTGTCTTGTCACCGTAATGGCGGATGGGAAGAGGACGGAGGCATGCGCCGTGCTCCATGCTTCTAGGGAAGGCACGAGCCTTGAATGTACGGCCTGACAGCGCACCTCTTTCTTGACTTCTTCGACCCACAACCCATTACAGATCATGGGACACGTGTCGGCTCCGGAGCCCTCCTCAGCGGGGAGGAGGTTCAGAGCCCTCATACACGTGGCAGCTCCGGACCTCACCTCAGTGGGGAAGCTTGGTCTAGGGCCAAGGGCACATGTCGGCTCAGGAGCCCTCCTCAGCGGGGAGGAGTTTTAGAGCCCACATACACGTGGCTGCTCCGGACCTTACCTCAGCGGGGAGGCTTGGTTCAGGGCGAGGTCACGTGTCGGCTCTGAAGTCCTCCTCAGCGAGGAGGAGGTTCAGAGCCCACATACACGTGGCAGCTCTTGATCTCACCTCAGCGGGGAGGCTTGGTTAGGGGCCAAGGGAACGTGTCGGCTCCAGAGCCCTCCTCAGCGGGGAGGAGGTTCATAGTCCACATACACGTGGTAGCTCCGGACCTCACCTCAGCGGGGAGGCTTGGTCCGGGGCCAAGGGCACGTGTCAGCTCCGAAGCCCTCCTCAGCGGGGAGGAGGTTCAGAGCACGCACAGACGTGGCAGATCTGTACCTCACCTCAGCGGGGAGGCTTGGTCCTGGTCCAAGGGCACGTGTTGGTTTCTGAGCCTAGACGCATGTGACAGCCCCGGGGCTGACCCCGGGGCCAAAGACACGTGGCCGCGCTAGCGCCCGCCTCAGCAGGGAGGCGGGGTCTGGGATGTCTTCAACCCTCCACGCGGGGGTACCCGGTTTGCAGGGTACCGACAGTGGCCCTCGGGCCCATCTCGGGGGAGGCAACGATCCCGCAGGTGCGACCTCCATCTTTCCCGCGTGGTAGCTTTGAACCTGTACTTTGGAAGCCAAAGTGGTGGCGAGATTCTAGCGTAGTGGGTGTGTAGTTGTACCTGGGAGATGAAAAAGTTGCACGTCTTTGGCTAAATGGGCGTACTCGACAGTCGAAACAGCAGCACGTCGTCGGCGTAATGAACACGTGCCCACCTTTGACTGGTGGGTCGTGGCGACATGATCGATGGGTCACCCCGGGTTATTTACTTCAGGAGTCCTCGTGTCGGTCGCTGCAGTTCCACCGCGGCACTTTTATCGGGAACCGTTGGACGTTCTCGAGGAGTCGCCCGCCTGACCCTAGTGTTTGGCGGGTCAACCCGGGTCCCATCCGTCATTGGGAGGCGGGTAGCGCGCGACGGTGGAAACCCAAGCGTCGCGCTTGTTGCCCTGCCGAAGGTTGCAGACGTAGAAAAGGAAGCCTTCTGGAGAAGGGCGGTTCCTTTCTGCCACTTGTGATCTTCGCCTTCCTCTTTTATGCTAGAAGCCTCCGCTCTCTAGGGCTCTCAACCTTCTCTCGTTGCCATGGCTTCTGGCCTCAATTCTTCCCAGCTTCACACCGATGACAACATCGGGCGTGTGAGGTGCTTGCTTGGCTGGCAGTCGGCCGTGTTTGATAGAAAGATCCGTCGCGGGAGGGTCCCACTGACAAACATGCAGCCTGGCGAGGTGGTTCTCTTCACCTCGTACGTTTTATCTGGGTCCGCGCTCCCAGCGTCATCCTTCCTCCTCACCATGTTGGAGGTATACACTCCAGCTCCAGCACCTCATGCCGCACGCCCTCACACTAGTGGCTGTCTTCATTCACTTTTGCGAAATGTTCGTGTGCGTGCAACCTTCGGTGCGGCTCTTCAGGGTGTTCTTCTCCTTAAGGGCCTCGAGGAGAAGCACAAGCCACCTAGGGCTTACTACTTTGAGCACCGAGGGAGGATCTCCGTGCCATACATCGCACCCTTCTCTCCCGAGAATTGGGAGCACTGGACGGAGGATTGGGTGATCACCCAGACCGACGTCCACGACCGCTTGGAGCTGCCAGGTGGTCCTCCGATCGCCGAGGAAGCCGTCGGGGACGAGATCCCGGACCTGTAGAATGCCTACACGCCGGTGTTGGAGAGGATCAAGTACTTGGCGGAGGAAGGCCTGACATTTGCTGATGGTGCTGGCCGACTTCCTCTCTCGCCAGATCACCCCTCTCCAGCAGTGCGTCCGGCCCGCCTGGTAGTACACGGGGAAGGGCGACATAACCCGGTTGGTGCGCGGAACTGGGTCATCGCCGGATCGTGAGATGCTAAGCATGATGCTGCAGAAGCTCTCCTGCGACCCGATCACCGGCGACTCCATCACCCCGCCGATGAGTTGCCAGCTTGTCTACCCCAACCAGCAAGCTCAGTTGAGGCTGTTGAGGGAGCTGCCGACACTGGACGACATCCATGTCGCGGTGTGGCTGGTCAGTGATGCTTCGTGGGGCGTGGAGATTCCTGGAGCAGACAGTGCCGATGGCGAGGCGGGGTCTGCGCTGAAGTCACTCCCAAACAGAGGGAAGGAGTCGGCTGGTAGACTTGCACCTGCGGCACGCCCTCGCTCACCGCCCGAAGATGCCCCAAAGTCGAGCTGGGCGTCGAAGAGGAAGCTGGTCCGTCCTGACGGAAGCTTCATCTTGGGCCCCCAGGCGGGGGGTGCTCGGGATTCCCGTGGTCCCGCACCGGCCTCGGCGACCGGCGCCAGTGGCAGGTCTGGAGCTGCTGCTGCCCGAGCAGCCTCGGCGGGCGCAGGAAGGGCGCCTGGCGCTGTTGGAGCTTCAAAGTATGGGCGCTGTTGGCGCTGTTGGAGCTTCAAAGAAACCTCACAAGTCTCCACAATTTTGTTAGTGTCATGTAAAAGCACACGGTAGCCTCTAGTATGAGATGGGTAACTAAGAAACATGCAATCAACGGATCTAGGTTCAAATTTATCAAGATTACCATGTTTCTTAACAAAGCATTTGCAACCAAAGACCCTAAAGTGTGTGACACTAGGCCTATGTCCAAACCGAAGTTCATATGGTGTTTTACCTAGCTTAGCACGCAAGAAAACACGATTTGGGACATAACAAGCAGTTGCAATTGCATCAGTCCAAAATTTTCTAGGAGTTTAATATTCATCAAGCATAGTCCTAGCCATCTCAAGTAAGGTTCTGCTCTCTCTCTACAACACCATTTTGTTGAGGTACAATTTGTGAAGAAAATTGATGATCTATTCCATTTTCAGCATAAAAGTGATCAAACGATTGATTTTTAAATTCAGTTCCGTTATCACTTCTAATTGCTTTTAAAGATCCTTGATGATCAATTGATAATCTAAGAAATAAGGTTCTAAAGTGACTAAAAGTGTCATTCTTAGATGCCATCCAATAAACCCAATAGTATCTAGAATAGTCATCGACAATCACAAGAACATACCATTTAGCTCCGACGGATTAAACACGTGAAGGTCCTACGGTGTCAAGGTGCAAAAGTTGACCCGGTTCAGTTGTCATGGTCATTGTGAGAGGAGCATGTGAACCTGCAACCATCTTAGCATGTCTATAAGAAAAACACACAATTTCTTTGTCCCCTTTAAGCTTAGGCAGCCCACGTGTGCGATTAAGAGCACTAACACGTGTGAGATGATCAAAGCCTACGTGACCAAGTCTACGATGCAAAAAATATAACTCTTTTGAATCATTAGCAACTAGACACCTATGCTTAGAGGATGACATATCAAAATCATCTTTAAAAACTCTTCCAAACCAAGACATATTAAAAATGAGCTCACTATTTGAATCTACAACCTTGCAAAATTTTTTAGTGAAAATAATTTCTAGATTTTCATCTAGCAATTGTGAAATGGAAATTTTAACAAGTGCCACATCTTTTAAAGTGTAGTGATTATTTACTCTAACCGAACCCTTAGCAATTATAGGAGTTGAAGAATTATCGACAAAAGTAACATTTTCTACATGTGACACAAAAGAGAGGGAGAAGAACCACTCTTTGTTACCGGTCATATGGTGTGAGCATCCTTAATCCATAATCCAAATGTTCTCCTTCCTCAAGCGTGTAACCTACATAGAAGTACAATATATCAATGACTCAATACTGGGGTTAGTCAAAAGGTGTTTAGGAATCCAGTACTGAGTCACACGACGTCTAGCAGAAGTAACACGCAAAGGCTGAGATAAAACAGTAGGTTTATGAGCCAAAGTTTGAGGATTTTTGTACCCAACTACTGACCTACGAGGTATTACATGAGTAGAACTAAAAACAGTAGGTCCGGAAGCAAACTTTGCATGTTTTTAACTCATTACAGCAGGTTGCATATTCCTAACATTCGGTTCAGCACATGCAACAGGTTTTGCACAGTTGTTATGTGATCTAACAATCATTCTTTTCTTTTTCTGTTGCTTAGCTAGTCTATAACAAAAATCTATGACATGACCATCTCTACCACAGCAGGTACAATGAAATTTAACTTTATGTTCATGTCTAGATGAGCAGACAACATGTTTATTTGAAACCAAATGAGACAACACTCCTGCAGATTTAAAAACCACTTCTTTTTGTTTAGGAACTATTTTAATCAAACCACTTCCTAATGACTTTACAATTTTAGGTGCATGTGCTTTAGCATGAGCATGGGAATCAAAACCTAAACCAGTTTTATCATTGCAAGATTTAGAAGAATTCAACAGCAAGTTCAGATTCTTATTCCCATTATAAAACCGCTCTAGTGTCCTATTCATGTCATCAAGTTTCTTAGACAAGTCTAGACAGTTTTTACATGAAGTTTTTCCTTTTAATTTGCAATTGGAACAATACTTAACTTCATGAGAACGTAAAGCATTGTTTAATATAGAAATTTCATTCATAGCATCTTGTAGTTTCTTATTAAGATCATCACAAGCAGAACAATGCAAACCAATTGTAGAACAACAAGCATCTTTCAATTTTTATCATTAAGTGCAGCAAGCTCTCTGTTCTTTTCAATCTTTAACTCAAGTTTATCAGTGTGGAGGTATGTGCACTTCTTAGAGAGGACAATTATTCATATATTAAATCACATGATGAACAAGAATCATCACTAGGAATCAAAGATTTCAAACGATTAATTTCAGATTCTAGTGACTCAATTTTAACAACATTGTCCCTAAGCTTTTGTCTTTTTTCTTAACTATAACAGCGGCACAAGAAATAGCATCACATATTTCTTCGAAAGTAGGACATACCTCTTCATTATTGCTGTTGTGTTCTGCCTCCTCCATACTTGAACTTGACTTGCCCGCCATGAAGCATAAGTTTGCCAAATTATCTTCATCTTCGTCACTTCCGATGTCCATATCGCTCGAGCCAAGTTCTTGAAGTGCGGAGATAAAACTATTTACCAATTGGCGTCCTATAAAACCCTTCTTTTTTTCTTATCATTTGCAGAGGAGTGCTTCGTCCTAGTTTGCTTTTCATCATGGGAAGTAGGACCTGAAAGGTTAGGGCAATCCGTACGAAAATGTCCCGTCTTACCACATTTGAAGCATCGTTGAGATCCGGCACTTCTTCTCCTTCTAGTTCTCACATTTTGCAATGCTTTTGAGAACTGAGTAGAGATGAGTGCAAGTTCTTCCTCTGGAAACTCCTCAATCTGTTCAAGGGTTAGAGAGGACAACAAAGAAAGTGTACCACAATATAAAGATTGACTAGAGCTAGGCATGTCACGTTGTGAAACAAATGCAAGAGACTTGTTGGGGTTCTTACGTGATATTATGTCAATTTCATGAGTTTTTAACTTAGAATATAGCACATCTAATGTAAGTGTACTCATGACAGTAGATTCACAAATAGATGTAACTTTCATCTCCCAAATTGACATGTCTAATGCACTTAGTAATTTCCTAGCATTTTCAGCATCTGAAAAATTAACGTTGACACTACGCAATTTGCTAAGAATTTTATTGAAGCGAGCAAAGAGGTCATTGATTGACTCGCCAGGTTGCATCTCGAAGCACATGTATTCTTTCTTGAACATATCTTGTCTTACCTCCTTGATCATGTTGGATCCTTTGTGGTAGTCACAAAGTGCTTTCCACACATCGTATGCAGATCGGAGGTGCGCAACACGGTCAAAGTCAGTTTTAGTTAATCCTTGTATGATCAAGTTCCGTGCTTTGTTGTTGTTGTCGACATCTCTCATGTTTGTGGCCGTGACTTGATTGTTTGGTGGCACGTCATAAGGCTTGTACACCTTTTCCCATATTGCGAAGCCTTGCGCCTGGATGAAAGCTTCCATTCGTGCCTTCCAAACCTGAAAATCAATGCCACTGAACACACAAGATTTTGCAGAGTATTTCTCCATGATGATTAGTCAAAACACATGCAAATCACAAAACACCGTGTCTCTTATACCAATTGTAGGATCGAAGAGCATGTGAAAAGCTACCAGAGGGCGGGTGAATGGTAGATTTAAACTTTTTAGCGGAAGCAACAAAAACCCCCTCAGCAGAAAATCGATCTGTTAAAGAAACTGTGTATACGACTGATCTAAACATGTTAAACCGTGACAGAAGTGGTATATATTATAGAGAATCAAGTCACGGAGACACGACAACAAGAATGACGGAAATCCGTCAATAAAAACTCAAGTTATGATCGAAAGATCAAACGAGGGTCAATCTGTTCTACTCGAGTAAAAACAAGATCTGCAACACTGCAAAGAAACTTGTGTATATCAGAAACTACAAATCCAATGACCGTGAGATTTTCACAGATGATAGATAATAAAGTTGTTAAGACAACACAAAAAGAATCACGTCAATTGGATCTATAAAACTCGAGTTATAATCAAAACATCGAAGCACTGTTGTGCTGTCCAGAAACTCAACGAGAAAGACTTGACAAAAACAAGTCGGACGAACAAGGCACATAAGCTCCTCTAAATTACGAATTTTATTGATCAAAACATAAGAGGAGCAGCCCAAGGTCTTCTTGCCACGAGCTCTGGCCTCCCTTGCTTATATAACCAGCCCGGAGGTCAACTCAATTCAAACTAGTACTCTAATCCTACTCAATTTCTGAATCGAAACTTTCCATAACTGCTCAAGACTCTTATATACGCAGATAGAAGCAATCTTAAGACTTCCAAACACCTTAGTAACATATCCCACATTCCTAAAACAACTCAACTTCATGTCCCACACGAAATCCTATCATAACCAACTCAAATCTTTCCATATTTGAGCCATAACCGACTCAGCCGCAGCCTGATTCCATAATCCAGCCGGTTGGACCTTTCCTATCAATTCTTTACGTCCACATCTCTTCGTCATGCCTTGGAACCATGTTTCCATGTCCATGCACTCCTTGCACACGTGCAAACACCTTCCAACAATATCCACGATACCTTCATATGCATTGTTCTTGATCCAAATATGCTGCACGACCTCCTGATCAACTCAACCACAATTCCTCCCAAACTTGGTTGTTGAAACTCATCTTCTCCCTAAGACTAGTTCAATGGATCCTGTCACCAGCCATATCTTGAACTCAAACACCTACACATGAATAAACAACCAATACTTTCGAGCACAAGTACGCAACTTGACTCACGTTAGTTCCGAAAATCACAACACCTTACGTGAACACCTCACATAAGCATGTTGCAAATCATAGCAAAATGTTAACCACCTTAAACAGCCATAACACTTCAAAAAATTAGTAAAATAATACTAAGCAAACTTTCCATAGATGTAAAGCACGTTCAAAATATTTGCATGGTAAAAACAGAACCATTGCGATTTAGCTCCTGACCTTGCCAAAGCTAACCGAACCTTGAACCGGAGCTTACCAAAGCTAGCAGAACCTTGCACCGGAACTTACCAAAGCTAGTCGGACCTACCACCAGAGCTAACCAAACACATGTCAGACCTAGCCATAGCAAGTCGTACCTTATGTCGAATCTTGTCAGAGCTCGGACCTAGAGTCGGACCTTGACAAAAAGAGTATTTTGGCAGAATTAAAAACTTTTATCGTCATAGCCAATGTATTCAACATACATAGGTCTCACACCGCACCTTAGAGATAATGCATCTAGAAGAATTTTAGAGATAAAGCTTCTAGAATAATTTTAGAGATAAAGCTTCTAGAAGAATCTTGGTGATAAAGCTTCTAGAAGAATCTTGGAGACAAAGCTTTTAGAAGAATCTTGGAGATAAACCTTAAAGATAAAGCTTCTAGAAGAATCTTGGAGATAAACCATAGAGATAAAGCTTTTAGATGAACCTTAGAGATAAAGCTTTTAGATGAACCTCCAAACTGAGTAGGAGATCTTCCCCCTTATAAATATAGCCTTCTCTGGCCGCCACCCCTGCCAAAACAAGCCTGTCGCCCCTGCTGACAAGCCCTGGTCGCCACCCCTTTGCTTCTTCCTTGGCCGCCGTCGAAGCTCTACCCCGCCTCGCCGTCGCTGGAGAAAAAGACCCCTGCTGCCAAGCCCTGGCCGCTGCCCTATTCTTCTCCGAAGTAAAACACCAGCTGCTGCCATTGCAAGGGAAAAAGTCCAGATGCAACGAGGAGAGGATGAAGAAGAGAGGTAGGCCCCCTTTACCCCTCTTCACATGTCGCCGCTGTTTCTATGCACCTGTTTTCTCCACCCCCTGCGAGCAGAAATTTCTGCGTGTGGATAGAACATGTTTTAGTCAATTTTTGACGGTGGAATTGATCTACAAATTGTGTCAAGATCATAACCACGTCCACACTTGATCTCAGCAGCCTTGTTCAACATAAAACCCCATGGAAGCCTACAAAAACTTGCGAGAACACGTGCAAATTAATTTTTATAAACTGCACCATAGGAATTGCACTCATCCACCTCATTGCATCTTGAGTAAAGTTTGTGCATGATAATTGATTGCTGTAAATTTTGTATGTGAGTGGTCGTGAGTAGAAGGACACGCTCAATAGGCCGTCTACGAGGAACTACAACACCAAGACTTCGAGACTCTTGAGCAACACGAACCGTGAGAGCAAGGAAAGTGCCTCTTGACCATATTGATATCATGTTTTTGAAACTGTTTTGCTCACGAGAACTTGTATGCTTGTGTCAACTTGATGGGACACCCTTTTATAGGAGTTTACTAGTTTTTTTGGCCACCCTTGTCACCAGGAAAATTGTTGAGTCGGGTATGATTGTTTTTTCCCTTTTGCTTCGCTTAACTTACGGGATACAGGAAGCTGAAATAAAACATGTTTAGCTACTGCACTAATGAGATTAAAGATGATGAGAACTTGATGATATTAATGAGCATGGAATCGAGGAGATCTAGGCGAGCTTGGTTCGTGGATGTTGCTGAATGAGATGGTGGTTTGCTTGCCATAGATCTAAGGACCGGTTCATGCGAGCACATGCCAGGAAAACAGTGCCACCACAAGGCCAAATATAGGTGCGGCTTAGCTGACTAATTAGGTACATTGCTAGCTTGTTATGGACCATTGGATGGCATAGGGAATGGGAGTCGAGGAGGACTGCCCTGGGAACCGCACACGAGGGGGCCCGTGGGTGGGAGAATGGAGATTTGAGCCTGCCGGTGAAACCTCAGTGGGTCTGTACATTCTAGTAACTCCTTTGTAAAGTCTATTTTATGATCTATTGGCCATACACCGATGGTAGTGTAGTGGCATCATGGAGGTTTTCTCTAGTCGCCGATGGGTGACGAAATCATGAACTTGTGGGTAAAGTTGCGCCACCTCTGCAGAGCGTAAAGCTATCATGATAGCCTACTTCCGGTTACAAGCACCTGGCCAACTTCCATGAGTACAGGCAAACTTGGTATGGTTATTTGTCATGGTTATGATATGGTTTCTGGGACTGTTCTGGATCATGATAATGAGTTGGGTTTCGGTTCTATGAAATGAGATGGTCATGAGTATTTATGAGTATGATATGAACTTGAGATAAAGTATTGGCTGGTTGAGGCTTGTTTCATGATGAATTATGAAGGAGGGGTGATGAATTACTTGGTTATGATGGGATTTAACTCGCCTAAATATAGTTGCTTTTTTACCCTGGTTGTGAAATAAAATTTGCTTGCTGCAATGAACCTTTTTATTCCCTACCTTGTTGTAAGCTACATGTCATACTTTTCCGCACTTGCTGAGTACGACATGTACTCACCCTTGCATTCCCACATATATATCAGCTACAGGAGAGGAATACTTTGAGGAACAAGTGGAGTACTAGGCGTGCGCACTACCGTCAACATGCCTGTGGAGTTGAAGTTGGAGTCCATCGTCTTAGTCATTTTCCTCTGTTGTTTAGAGTCTTCTGCTGCAAGAATAAGTTATATATTCATGAGTAATACAATGAGTCAATGTAATAAAGTACTTAAACACTATTTGTATATGGTTATATTCTGAATTCAGTTTGTGATAAAGTTGTGTATGTGTGATGAATATCCTGGACACATATATGCATTCACTTGGTTCAATTTTCGGAACCGGGTGTCACAAATTGGTATCAGAGCCATGTTTACTGTAGGATGCAAGCCTAGGTAGAATGGACACTCTAAAACACATAGGTACACCCATCTACACTAATATTTTCAAAAATTGGTTGCTGCTGCACTTTATTTGTCAACTCAGCCACCACAAAGTGCTATTTTCAGCCCCTTTCCTGTTTTCTTTTGGACAGCCACACTTGTTGTTTTCTTGCTTCATAAATTCTGAAGTTTTGGAGTTATTTCCTTCTTCTCTAAAGTTTCTCATGTCTTATTTATAGATGCCGGTGACTAGGAGCACAACACGCATAAGAACTCGTCCACCACCACTTGGGAGTGCACTTAACCCCATTGAGGTATCCGATGGACCATATTGGGAGGAGGTGAAGATGGAACCTCATGATAAATATGAAGTCAGTAGCTCTATGCATGAGGAAGAGGATCCGGAAGAGGTGGAACCAGTCGAAGACGACATGGAAGATGATCCACAAGAACCGCAGAATTGGTACGCACCTCAGGAGGAATTTCACGCGGGCTTACACCCAGCGGAGACTCATGAAGCTATGTCGGAAGGAGATGAATCCGAAGAGGAGCCACCCCCTGCTGAGGCCGAGAATGAAGGTGATGAACGGGCCAACCGTTCAGTTCAAGAATTCTGGTCCGACGGGATGGAGGTAGAACACATATCCAAGGAGCTTAGAGAATTCCTTGATTGCTGCAGCCTATACCCGGAGTATCTCCTCAAGAAAGTCCTTGTCTCGGACATGAAGAGTGAAAGGATGAGGTAACCATCCTATCTAACGGTAGGGTTTCACACCCACATGGAGAGCTACAAGGGCAGAAGCTATTGATGATGCTGCATGTTATGCACTCACCGGACTGTGCTACGCTTTCCGTGAGCAGCTTGAGAATACTACCTTTGAGCTGCACCCGTATCAGAAGAGTGGTACAAGGGAGATCATTGGACCCCATGAAGGAGCTCTTTCCAACCCACAAGCTACTGATACGTCTCAGAGGTTGCTCGTGGAGTTAGGAAACCGCTATGCAAGCGCACAAGAAGAGATCAGTTACCTCCGCAAGAAGCTGTACTTGTTGGAAAAACAAGAGGAGACTCGTGCCAACGCGGGAATAAATGGAGCACCAACATCATATATCCCTACATGGACTGTGGACTCACCATGACGTGCGCCCATGTATGGACCACCCCTGTCACACGGCGAGAACAACACCGGTTCTCACGATTAAGTTAATGATTTCCATTGAATAAAGTTGTAATAAGAACGCTTAGATCGTAGTAGTTTGAATAAGAGTGGTGTGCTGAACTTTTATGATGATTTCTTGTATTTGTGTGCTTGGTGTGAGTTGTGAGACGCTTCGGCGAATGTCCACATCCACACATAGTAGAGAGATGTGAGATGCTTCGGCACTTGTTCACATCCTCATATAGGCTGATATTAATGAAAGAAGTTGCTTAGTTCATACACCTTGATGCATATAGTTGGGTAATCGCATCTTTTAATTCTGAATTCTATTCCGAAGGTAGGCATTAACATAAGGGGGTAGACTTTCTCGACAATCTTATCGTCTTGAATTCCTAAGGGATTGATATAATACTTGGAATGGACTGGTTAAGCAAGTACAACAGAGTGATTCAATGCGCTCAAAAGATCGTGCAGTTGACGAGTGAGCACGGTACTCGTATTGAGTTCGAGGCAGCCCAACCTGCAACCGAGAAGGCAGTGCTGAACCACATCGAAGATGTGACATTGGAAAGCATTCCGGTGGTTAAAGAATATTCAGATGTGTTCTCGGAAGAGCTGCCAGGTATGCTACCTGACCGGGACATCGAATTTGCCATTGATTTAGTACCCAGAACAACACCTATAGCTAAGAGGCCATATAGGATGCCTGCTAATGAATTAGTGGAGCTGAAGAAACAAATTCAGGAGCAGCTAGATAAGGGTTTTATATGCCCAAGCTCATCACCATGGGGAGCCCGCGTGCTCTTCGTAGACAAGAAGGATGGAACCCAAAGGATGTGTGTGGACTATAGGTCTCTTAACGAAGTGACGATCAAGAATAAGTAACCGCTGCTCCGCATTGAGGACTTATTCGATCAAATGAAAGGCACCTGGATTTTCTCCAAGATTGATCTTCGGTCGGGATACTTCCAGCTGAAGATTAAGCCCTCCAACATACCCAAGACGGCTTTCAGAACATGGTATGGTTCATATGAATATACCGTAATGTCATTTGGGTTGACGAAGGCACCTGCTACTTTATGTACCTCATGAATAAGGTCTTCATGGAGTACTTGGATAAGTTCGTCGTGGTTTTGATCGACGACATCATGGTGTATTAAAAAAGAACGAGGAAGAACATGCGGAACACTTGAGATTGACATTGCAAAAACTGCGAGAGCATTAATTGTATGCTAAGTTCAGAAAGTGGCAGTTTTGGCTAAAGGAGATATCGTTCTTAGACTACATCATCTCCGAAGGAGGAGTATCGGTTGATCTGGGGAAGTGGGGGATGTTTTGAAGTGGAACCAACCGCAGAATGTGGGACATTCGGAGTTTCCTTGGGATGGCTGGATACTACCACCGGTTCATCAAGGATTTCTCCAAAATAGCGAAGCCTATGACCGAATTGCTGATGAAAGGGAAAAAATTTCTGTGGACACAAGCGTGTCAAGACAGCTTTGAGGAGTTAAAGAAGAGGTTAACAACAGCGCCGGTTTTGGTATTGTCAGACGTAAGCAAGAGCTTCGATATATATTGTAACGCATCAAGACAAGGGATCGGATGTGTGCTTATGCAAGGAGGCCAAGTGGTAGCCTATGCATCGAGGCAACTAAAGAAACATGAGTTGAACTACCCTACACACGATCTAGAACTTGCAGCCGTAGTACATGCCTTGAAGATTTGGAGGCATTATATCCTCGGTCACCGATGTGAGATCTACATGGATAACAAAAGCCTCAAGTATATATTCACGCAAATGGATATGAATTTGAGGCAAGGTCGATGGTTGGAAATCATCAAGGATTATAATGTTGGAATCAACTATCACCCCAGAAAGGCCAATGTAGTAGCTGATGTGAGGGGGCCTGACCCCGATCACGGGGTAGTGCCGCCTTGCCCGAGAAATCGCATTGGGTGGTGCCGTGTTATGCGGCACCCAATAGCACACATATAAGGAACACAATATTACATAAATCAAAAGCGGAAGCTTACAATTATTCTTTATAAATAATTTACAAAAACAGCTACAGCGGAAGTCTATAAACAGCTCATGATGATTATCTAAGAAGCACTCGAGAAGAGATCCAGCCCGCGGACTCCTCTCGCTAGCAACACGAAGACATGGCAGCGGCTAGGTTCTCCAAGTGTGACATGACTCGGAAGTTCCCGAGTCTCACCGGACAACCTTCATTATAGCGTCGAAATTTACCTGCAAAACCACTTATATAACAAGAGTGAGCACAAAGGCTCAGCAAGACTTAACCGTCTCTCCTAAGACATGAAACTCTACATGAAAGTAACCTAAGACTTAAGCATGTCATTTGCGAAAAGACTCGCCTACGAGTTCATCCTTAACTTTCAGATTTTAGCCATAATAGTAGTGACCTTACGCCCAGCAACATTGGAACTCCACAATCAAACAAGAAACACTTCGTTCCAATGTTACTTGTCCCAAGGTGAAAAATAACTTTAGTTTGCTCTATCTCTACTTCAAACATGGTTTTCATGCAATTTACAATTATCACAACAGCATTTATACTTTTGCAAACTGTTTCCACACAAGTTGATTAACTACGTCACAACATGGGAGCAAGTGGTACTCAATAACCGCGAGGGACGGTGATTCGAATCAAACACTACCCGGATAACTCGACACATACGCCCGCCTCTGAAGACCCAACTCTGGCGTCCTTCATTACGTCGTATGTGGCAACCTTTCTCAGGACACTAAACTGTAGAACCGGTCGCGCCGTCTCGGGCTCATAGGTCTAACGAGACGATGTGGTATGCCTCTACAATCCAGTGAACCTGGTACATCGGTTTCCTGGTTCCCATATATCAGTAAGCATCCGGTACACAACTCAATACTTGCTCCTGGACGCGGCATACGCATCGGTCCTTAACCAACACAGGCAGAGCTACTCGACCAAGACCTCGTCTTGTCGCAGCCTAACCCCTCTGCCCGGTCTCATCTTTAGAAATGTAAACTTTAGTTTGCTTCCTTCCCCAACCACACTTATGATATTCTGAACTATAGCTCGCGAGTAGTTTCCAACTACTCGTCTTCTACCGGATGCCCTAGTCTATTTAGCATGGCCTCATTCTACATCGATGACACAATTCTACCCTCGACCTCAGGGTTCATTTTTGGTTATGCAAGTGGGGTATAAAACATCCTTGACCTAATGCACATACAAACTAAGACCCATAGTAGTGAACAAAGTAAAAACTTTAAAAACAACTTAAGTGCAAACCGGGGCTTGCCTTGGTTTTGCAGGTGACTAAAGTCAGTTGAGAGAAATTCAGTTTCTGATGTATTGAAGTTCACTCCTGCCCTTCTTGTTCCTTGATCCAAGTTCACCTCCTCCTCCTTCACTTTCCACGTTTAATCACTACACGTTAGGAATATGCATACATGTTCAATTATAGAACTTTTTGCTAACAAATGCTAAAGCCAAGTTTAAAACTGGAACTCTGTTCAAGAATTTAAATTGACACTGGGGTGGTGGTTTAGGTGTGTCTTTGACCACTATCATCAAGTGAGAAGTGAGGTTCATCACTTGGGTGGGGGATCAACTAATGGTTGAACAGAACACTAATGATCCAGGTCTCCAATGGAGCTGGAAATTTTCTTGGGGGTTCCTTGTCACAAGAAAGTCCTCTGGACCAAAATTCAGAACATTTCACTAAGTGGATCACCCAGAACAATTCCCTAAGCATGTAAGCATAAAAGAATTAATTCTGATTAAACTTGCACTTTCATGCAAATCTAAGTGAACCATAATTTCCTACAAAGCTCAGAGAGTATGCCTAAATTTTCCTAGGATTTTTGGAGCTAAGGAATGGCTAGAACTGAATTTCCAAGTTTTGGAAATTCTCTGAAAATGTTTCTGTATTTATTTGAATACAGAAACTTGAAATTGGAATTAACCCAACTAAATCAATTCCAAATGAGCTGAAACTTTAACAGGAGTTTCCTAATATTCTAAAGAATATACTGGCAAAGTTTGGGGAATTTTGGGTGAACCAAACTCCCTATAAAATTCTTTTGCTGAAAAGCTTTAAAGCATTTTCCAGAATGTTCTATTGGTTTTCATGCCAATTGGGTTGTACATTTGAATAGAGCTCTTCATCCTGAATCAAACCCAATTTGAATCACTAATTTTGGAGCTTCCTAGCAAAAGTTATGCAGTTCTAAAGTTTGAACAACTCTCTGTTTGATTTTAAACAGCACAGTCACACGTGGGGCCCACGGGTCAGGTGCTTCTTCAACCTCCCGCCAGAGCCCGCGGGTGCACACCGGCTGAAAACTTGGCATGGCCCGTTCTCCCTCATTTCTCCACCAAATGAGCTCCGGTTTCGCCCTACATGCTCCTGGGAATGTGGCGCAGCTGCTGGGCAAGGTTTCCCCGCGTGAAAACGGCTGTAGGTGGGTCGGCACCGGCGGGGCGGCTCGGGAGCTCGACATAGACGCGTTCCCGCGTGTCCAAGGCATCTCCCGGCAAGCTACGATGTCCTACAGCATCCTTATGGTCCTAGGAACATGGAACGGAGATCAAATCGTGCAGAACATGGCTGCAAACTAGTCGTCACCGTGGACCGTGGCAGTTTTGGCCGCCGGCGACGATTTCTCGTCGCCCGGGGCATAGGGTGGTCGGTTTGCTTCGTGCTTCGGCGTTGAAGGGCGCTAGGAACCCTAGTAGCTGTGGTCTGAATTGTAGAACGAACAATCAATCGATTGGAGCTAATTTCAGAAATTTGCTGAGGTCGGTCCTTCACGTGCGCCGGCGCCAAAAATGAAATTCCGGCTAGCCGGCGTCGGGGGAGAGCAGGGGGACGACGGGATCAGGATCAGTACCTCCTGGCGCACCTCTGTGGCCTCTTGAGCCTGCCGGAGAGGCGCTGGGCTGGCCGGGAGACAGGGAGCAGTGGAGACGGCAGCCTCTGTCAAACTTTTGCACGAGGGGGGCAACAACAGAATTGGCCTCGGGGTTGTGGGCAACAGGACGCGACGGAGGTGATAAGAAGGGGGGGAAACAGCTCGCCAGCGCGAGGGGGACGAGCAGGAGGTGGAGCTTTGGGGCGTGGAGCAGCAGCTCGCTGTCGCTCAGGGGCAAGGCCTCGGTGGAGTGAGAACAGAGAGAAAGACTTAGGGATTAAGTCTGCTCATTCCTATGACATGTGGGGTCCACCCCTCTTCTTATCCTCTAAAACTCTCACAAATATCTCCAAATTTTGGCACCTTGCAAATTCAGCTATGAGGTACTCAAATCCAAAAGTCATTTGGCAATTTGACCAGTTTTGCCTCAGTTTCAAATTTGAATTCAGATTTTGGTGAAATTTACAAGTCCTTTTGATATACATATCAAAGTACCTCCAAATTTGCTCCAAATTTGCCCCCTCTACAATTTGAACCTGGGGAGTTTGAATATGCCCTCTGATCTTTGAGTTGGTCATTGCAAATACAACTTTTTAAACAACAGTTTGAATTTCCTCTTTGAAAAGGGCCTTCTTTGCCTTGAAGTAACCCATTTAATTCAAACTGAAATTTAAGTCCTCTTTGGTGATGACCCATCTGAATTTGGGTGAAACACTTTGGTTTGCTCCTAGCCCATGCTTGATCAACCTTGGTTCCAAACCTGAACCTCACCAGTTCAGTTTTGACCATGCCCCTCAAATTTGAATTTGAAGGTGATCTCAACAATGCTTTGAACAAATGGTATATGAGCTTAAACACTCTCCAATTTGGAACTTAAGCTCTTTAATACCTGAGGACTGCAACGATCATCTCATATATATGCTTTTTGGACCATCTGACCATGAATGCTTTGCAAGGGTTCAAAAATGGGGTTTAAACTTCCCTCCCTTCTACTCATAGGGAATGTGCATATGAGTTAGATTTTTGGGAGTGAAATCCTTTCCCAGGTTAACATGTGTTCAACAGGAGTTAAATAAGATTTTAGCTCTTCCCACATGTCCATGTTTGAGTTTATCATTTTATGTGACATAACTCAAGTCATTCCCTTGTCTAACATGTTTGAATTCAGCATGAACTCAACATGATCATAGTCCATTCCCTTTTTGGCTCACCCTCAAATCAGAAAGTTGCCACCACATTCTCCTCAATTCGAATGTATGGGGCTCCATGTGTATCCAAAAGTTTGGCAGCAATTTGAGCTGAGCCTTTGAGACTAAAGACCTTATTTTTGTTCTTTCTCATGTACATGTATGATTACACATGAGTTTAACTCCACCTTGGTCCAACACCTTCAAAGGCATGCTTGAACCCATGTGGTTGCACCTCATGTATACCATCCCATGTAAGAAAGTTTTTGTAAGTCCCATTTTTCATGAACCAGAAACACAATGACGTTCAATCACCCGTTTCTTTGCATTCACGTTTTTGGGACTTTTACATTCCTCCCCCCTTAAAAAGAATCTCATCCCGAGATTCCAAGAGAAAAACGATAAGGGAGAGGTAATGCCAAGTGGTATATGATAAAAATTCCGGATAGTTCATGCGGAGGTAATCTTTGCTCTCCATGTTGTTTCTTTCGTGGGAAGATTACTCCACACCACATGGTACAATCTTAGTACCTGATTTCAGGTGTTCCGGATTCTTTGCCTCGATAGCCTGAACCGGTCGCTTGGTGTAGGTACGATCCGGCTTCAACTAGTCAATTTCTCCGGTGTGGACGGCAATGGTAACTTTAAGACACTTCCATGGCTGTGACATATGAAATATGTCGTGAACACCAGCAAGGCTTGCCGGTAGTTCCAGCCGGTAAGTTATGGTTCCACACATCTCCGTGACAGCAAATGGATTTAAGGTTCGGGGAGCAATATCCCCCCTTTGCATCGGACCAGTGAATTCCTTTCATTGGAGACACGCAAAGACAATGTGTTCTCCTCCGTTATAATGCAACGGTCTATGCCTTTGACCCTCGTGACTTTCCTTTCGGGATTGAACAACCTCCTAGTTCGCTTCTATCGTTCAAACTCGGTCATCAACTTTGTTGACTAACCAACCCCGATCAGTACCCTTCTGCCGTACTCACACCACTTTAGTGGTGTGCGACATTTCCGGCAGTCTAGAGCTTCATATTACGAGGTATCACTATATGGTCTTTAAACCATAGAGTACCCTCATTGTGCTTTATAGTGACGGCATTGAGTGAACGAAAATCAACACTTAATCTTAGTGTCCCATCGTTCTTCTTAACGAACAGCGCAGAGCAACTCCAAGGTGATAATCTTGGTTGTGTAAAACCGTTGCTCATAAGTGCACTTAGTTGCTCCTTCAACTCCGCTAGTTCATTGGGTGCCATCTTATACGGCCTTCGTGAAATCGGTGTTGTTTCCAGCGTCAGTTCAATTCCGAACTTGACGTCTCGTTACCCGGCACGCCCGGTAACTCATTGGAACACATTGGTTCTTCACGTCCCACCGGAAACTCCTCGAGTTTAATCACTTCCGTGGGATAGGCCTAGCCCGTTCTCTTTGCTGTACCGAACGGACTCTTCTGTCCTCATCCAGATTTTGATCCGTTTAATCAGCATTTTCATAACTCAAGTTGAATACAAAAGTTAGAGTTAACTTCAGTATATTTTCAGCGAGTATTCATATGTCTTCAGATCATCTCTGGATCCAAAGTTATGATTGATCAAAGCTGACAGATCTCTTGATAAAATTTGCCAGCATCTCCTTTGTATGTGGCTACTTTATCGCAGTTGTATATGAAAATACAATAAGAATCTGAACCAACCTTGAACTACAACAATGTTGTACATCTCACAACCTTTCCAATGGTGTATCATAGGCTCCTTAAGGATTTTTCTACAAGAAGTTATGGCTTAAAAACAGAAAGGTCCAGAAAGGTTTTTGCTACTGTCCTGGTTCTGAACAGTTTGCCTTCAACTGGAGTTTTCACCAACTTAACATGTGATTTTGCTCTGGAAGTCTACAAAGAAGTTGTAGATAACTTAAAGATCTTTCCAGAAATGTATCACACACCTTAATTGGTTAAAGCTACTCAGAGTTATGCTCTGTCAAAGTCCAGCAAGAATTTCTGCCAGAAACAGAGCACTCTGTTTTTGAAAACTTTGACACCTAGTTATACTCTCATTTGAGTCTTAGCTCAAAATAAGAGTTCAGTAACTAATATTTGTTTCAAACTTCCATTTTTATTTGAATGTTAGTTCATGAATCATTTCTTCATAGGGAAGAGGATCAGATGTTTAGTACGGTGTCGATGCACCGTAAGAAACGTGTCGGTACTACGTTACCTCACCAAAAGAAAATCCTACCCGGATTATACCGGCATATTCGTGTTATCAGTGGCACTAAGACGATCTCTCGCACACGTGTACTACACGGGATATGTATGTGGTTAGTACCTGCAGAAAGACACTAAATAGTGGTGCACTCAAAGGTTGTTTCATTCCAGGCAGTTCCATAATTGAAAGTAAATACAAACGCCCGTATCATTGCCATACGGCCGTCCTTGAGTTAAGACACGTCTCAAGGCACGTGATCGTGTTTCAACACCACACGACGGGGAACCCGAGTATGTCATGAACGGGTCATCACGGTTGGGAATGTTATCAACCCAACGGATACCACCTACTGCCCTGCAGGGCACGCCGATGGCAAGCGCTGCGTATGTCCTCCTGGGCTACTTCCAGACGAACACACTATCACGTTACTGACCATGCGATGGGGTCTCCACTTACTTGCCTAATGCACGCTAGGGATCAGCGTTTCATATGAACTCAGGAACATGAAGAGTCCAAGAGTTTCATATTGACGTCTCACACAAAGCTGTGAGACCTAACCCTGAACCACTTTCCTCGTCAGGGGAGCTAACCGAAATTGAACCGCTTTCGGTGGCGTTCCTTACCATTCTTACCTGAACGTAGGTGCGTCGTTACATAATGAAAGTTCAGAATTAAAACACATATGTTAGTCTTGCCACTTTAAGTAACTACACTACTATAGTCCTTATGTGGGCCTAATATCGTTTCCTCACCGTATCCTAAGTTTTTATCGTAATACGATCCTTATTCCGTGTGCTATTACCAATGCGGCTCTGATACCACGCTGAGGGGGCCTGACCCCGATCACGGGGTAGTGCCGCCTTGCCCGAGGAATCGCATTGGGTGGTGCCGTGTTATGCGGCACCCAACAGCACACATATAAGGAACTCAATATTACATAAATCAAAAGCGGAAGCTTACAATTATTCTTTATAAATAATTTACAAAAATAGCTACAGCGGAAGTCTATAAACAGCTCACGATGATTATCTAAGAAGCACTCAAGAAGAGATCCAGCCCGCGGACTCCTCTCGCTAGCAACACGAAGACATGGCAGCGGCTAGGTTCTCCAAGTGTGACATGACTCGGAAGTTCCCGAGTCTCACCGGACAACCTTCATTATAACGTCGAAATTTACCTGCAAAACCACTTATATAACAAGAGTGAGCACAAAGGCTCAGCAAGACTTAACCGTCTCTCCTAAGACATGAAACTCTACATGAAAGTAACCTAAGACTTAAGCATGTCATTTGCGAAAAGACTCGCCTACGAGTTCATCCTTAACTTTCAGATTTTAGCCATAATAGTAGTGACCTTGCGCCCAGCAACATTGGAACTCCACAATCAAACAAGAAACGCTTCGTTCCAATGTTACTTGTCCCAAGGTGAAAAATAACTTTAGTTTGCTCTATCTCTACTTCAAACATGGTTTTCATGCAATTTACAATTATCACAACAGCATTTATACTTTTGCAAACTGTTTCCACACAAGTTGATTAACTACGTCACAACATGGGAGCAAGTGGTACTCAATAACCGCGAGGGACGGTGATTCGAATCAAACACTACCCGGATAACTCGACACATACGCCCGCCTCTGAAGACCCAACTCTGGCGCCCTTCATTACGTCGTATGTGGCAACCTTTCTCAGGACACTAAACTGTAGAACCGGTCGCGCCGTCTCGGGCTCATAGGTCTAACGAGACGATGTGGTATGCCTCTACAATCCAGTGAACCTGGTACATCGGTTTCCTTGTTCCCATATATCAGTAAGCATCTGGTACACAACTCAATACTTGCTCCTGGACGCGGCATACGCATCGGTCCTTAACCAACACAGGCAGAGCTACTCGACCAAGACCTCGTCTTGTCGCAGCCTAACCCCTCTGCCCGGTCTCATCTTTAGAAATGTAAACTTTAGTTTGCTTCCTTCCCCAACCACACTTATGATATTCTGAACTATAGCTCGCGAGTAGTTTCCAACTACTCGTCTTCTACCGGATGCCCTAGTCTATTTAGCATGGCCTTATTCTACATCGATGACACAATTCTACCCTCGACCTCAGGGTTCATTTTTGGTTATGCAAGTGGGGTATAAAACATCCTTGACCTAATGCACATACAAACTAAGACCCATAGTAGTGAACAAAGTAAAAACTTTAAAAACAACTTAAGTGCAAACCAGGGCTTGCCTTGGTTTTGCAGGTGACTAAAGTCAGTTGAGAGAAATCAGTTTCTGATGTATTGAAGTTCACTCCTGCCCTTCTTGTTCCTTGATCCAAGTTCACCTCCTCCTTCTTCACTTTCCACGTTTAATCACTACACGTTAGGAATATGCATACATGTTCAATTATAAAACTTTTTGCTAAAAAATGCTAAAGCCAAGTTTAAAACTGGAACTCTGTTCAAGAATTTAAATTGACACTGGGGTGGTGGTTTAAGTGTGTGTTTGACCACTATCATCAAGTGAGAAGTGAGGTTCATCACTTGGGTGGGGGATCAACTAATGGTTGAACAGAACACTAATGATCCAGGGCTCCAATGGAGCTGGAAATTTTCTTGGGGGTTCCTTGTCACAATAAACTCCTCTGGACCAAAATTCAGAACATTTCACTAAGTGGATCACCCAGAACAATTCCCTAAGCATGTAAGCATAAAAGAATTAATTCTGATTAAACTTGCACTTTCATGCAAATCTAAGTGAACCATAATTTCCTACATAGCTCAGAGAGTATGCCAAAATTTTCCTAGGATTTTTGGAGCTAAGGAATGGCCAGAACTGAATTTCCAAGTTTTGGAAATTCTCTGAAAATGTTTCTGTATTTATTTGAATACAGAAACTTGAAATTGGAATTATCCCAACTAAATCAATTCCAAATGAGCTGAAACTTTAATATGAGTTTCCTAATATTCTAAAGAATATACTGGCAAATTTTGGGGAATTTTGGGTGAACCAAACTCCCTCTAAAATTCTTTTGCTGAAAAGCTTTAAAGAATTTTCCAGAATGTTCTATTGTTTTTCATGCAAATTGGGTTGTACATTTGAATAGAGCTCTTCATCCTGAATCAAACCCAATTTGAATCACTAATTTTGGAGCTTCCTAGCAAAAGTTATGCAGTTCTAAAGTTTGAACAACTCTCTGTTTGATTTTAAACAGCACAGTCACACGTGGGGCCCACGGGTCAGGTGCTTCTTCAACCTCCCGCCAGAGCCCGCGGGTGCACCGGCTGAAAACTTGGCATGGCCCGTTCTCCCTCATTTCTCCACCAAATGAGCTCCGGTTTCGCCCTACATGCTCCTGGGAATGTGGCGCAGCTGCCGGGCAAGGTTTCCCCGCGTGAAAACGGCTGTAGGTGGGTCGGCACCGGCGGGGCGGCTCGGGAGCTCGACATGGACGCGTTCCCGCGTGTCCAAGGCATCTCCCGGCAAGCTACGATGTCCTACAGCATCCTTATGGTCCTAGGAACATGGAACGGAGATCAAATCGTGCAGAACATGGCTGCAAACTAGTCGTCACCGTGGACCGTGGCAGTTTTGGCCGCCGGCGATGATTTCTCGTCGCCCGGGGCATAGGGTGGTCGGTTTGCTTCGTGCTTCAGCGTTGAAGGGCGCTAGGAACCCTAGTAGCTATGGTCTGAATTGTAGAACGAACAATCAATCGATTGGAGCTAATTTCAGAAATTTGCTGAGGTCGGTCCTTCACGTGCGCCGGCGCCAAAAATGAAATTCCGGCTAGCCGGCGTCGGGGGAGAGCAGGGGGACGACGGAATGAGGATCAGTACCTCCTGGCGCACCTCTGTGGCCTCTTGAGCCTGCCGGAGAGGCGCTGGGCTGGCCGGGAGACAGGGAGCAGTGGAGACGGCAGCCTCTGTCAAACTTTTGCACGAGGGGGGCAACAACAGAATTGGCCTCGGGGTTGTGGGCAACAGGACGCGACGGAGGTGATAAGAAGGGGGGAAACAGCTCGCCAGCGCGAGGGGGACGAGCAGGAGGTGGAGCTTTGGGGCGTGGAGCAGCAGCTCGCTGTCGCTCAGGGGCAAGGCCTCGGTGGAGTGAGAACAGAGAGAAAGACTTAGGGATTAAGTCTGCTCATTCCTATGACATGTGGGGTCCACCCCTCTTCTTATCCTCTAAAACTCTCACAAATATCTCCAAATTTTGGCACCTTGCAAATTCAGCTATGAGGTACTCAAATCCAAAAGTCATTTGGCAATTTGACCAGTTTTGCCTCAGTTTCAAATTTGAATTCAGATTTTGGTGAAATTTACAAGTCCTTTTGATATACATATCAAAGTACCTCCAAATTTGCTCCAAATTTGCCCCCTCTACAATTTGAACCTGGGGAGTTTGAATATGCCCTCTGATCTTTGAGTTGGTCATTGCAAATACAACTTTTTAAACAACAGTTTGAATTTCCTCTTTGAAAAGGGCCTTCTTTGCCTTGAAGTAACCCATTTAATTCAAACTGAAATTTAAGTCCTCTTTGGTGATGACCCATCTGAATTTGGGTGAAACACTTTGGTTTGCTCCTAGCCCATGCTTGATCAACCTTGGTTCCAAACCTGAACCTCACCAGTTCAGTTTTGACCATGCCCCTCAAATTTGAATTTGAAGGTGATCTCAACAATGCTTTGAACAAATGGTATATGAGCTTAAACACTCTCCAATTTGGAACTTAAGCTCTTTAATACCTGAGGACTGCAACGATCATCTCATATATATGCTTTTTGGACCATCTGACCATGAATGCTTTGCAAGGGTTCAAAAATGGGGTTTAAACTTCCCTCCCTTCTACTCATAGGGAATGTGCATATGAGTTAGATTTTTGGGAGTGAAATCCTTTCCCAGGTTAACATGTGTTCAACAGGAGTTAAATAAGATTTTAGCTCTTCCCACATGTCCATGTTTGAGTTTATCATTTTATGTGACATAACTCAAGTCATTCCCTTGTCTAACATGTTTGAATTCAGCATGAACTCAACATGATCATAGTCCATTCCCTTTTTGGCTCACCCTCAAATCAGAAAGTTGCCACCACATTCTCCTCAATTCGAATGTATGGGGCTCCATGTGTATCCAAAAGTTTGGCAGCAATTTGAGCTGAGCCTTTGAGACTAAAGACCTTATTTTTGTTCTTTCTCATGTACATGTATGATTACACATGAGTTTAACTCCACCTTGGTCCAACACCTTCAAAGGCATGCTTGAACCCATGTGGTTGCACCTCATGTATACCATCCCATGTAAGAAAGTTTTTGTAAGTCCCATTTTTCATGAACCAGAAACACAATGACGTTCAATCACCCGTTTCTTTGCATTCACGTTTTTGGGACTTTTACATTCCTCCCCCCTTAAAAAGAATCTCATCCCGAGATTCCAAGAGAAAAACGATAAGGGAGAGGTAATGCCAAGTGGTATATGATAAAAATTCCGGATAGTTCATGCGGAGGTAATCTTTGCTCTCCATGTTGTTTCTTTCGTGGGAAGATTACTCCACACCACATGGTACAATCTTAGTACCTGATTTCAGGTGTTCCGGATTCTTTGCCTCGATAGCCTGAACCGGTCGCTTGGTGTAGGTACGATCCGGCTTCAACTAGTCAATTTCTCCGGTGTGGACGGCAATGGTAACTTTAAGACACTTCCATGGCTGTGACATATGAAATATGTCGTGAACACCAGCAAGGCTTGCCGGTAGTTCCAGCCGGTAAGTTATGGTTCCACACATCTCCGTGACAGCAAATGGATTTAAGGTTCGGGGAGCAATATCCCCCCTTTGCATCGGACCAGTGAATTCCTTTCATTGGAGACACGCAAAGACAATGTGTTCTCCTCCGTTATAATGCAACGGTCTATGCCTTTGACCCTCGTGACTTTCCTTTCGGGATTGAACAACCTCCTAGTTCGCTTCTATCGTTCAAACTCGGTCATCAACTTTGTTGACTAACCAACCCCGATCAGTACCCTTCTGCCGTACTCACACCACTTTAGTGGTGTGCGACATTTCCGGCAGTCTAGAGCTTCATATTACGAGGTATCACTATATGGTCTTTAAACCATAGAGTACCCTCATTGTCCTTTATAGTGACGGCATTGAGTGAATGAAAATCAACACTTAATCTTAGTGTCCCATCGTTCTTCTTAACGAACAGCGCAGAGCAACTCCAAGGTGATAAGCTTGGTTGTGTAAAACCGTTGCTCATAAGTGCACTTAGTTGCTCCTTCAACTCCGCTAGTTCATTGGGTGCCATCTTATACGGCCTTCGTGAAATCGGTGTTGTTTCCAGCGTCAGTTCAATTCCGAACTTGACGTCTCGTTACCCGGCACGCCCGGTAACTCATTGGAACACATTGGTTCTTCACGTCCCACCGGAAACTCCTCGAGTTTAATCACTTCCGTGGGATAGGCCTAGCCCGTTCTCTTTGCTGTACCGAACGGACTCTTCTGTCCTCATCCAGATTTTGATCCGTTTAATCAGCATTTTCATAACTCAAGTTGAATACAAAAGTTAGAGTTAACTTCAGTATATTTTCAGCGAGTATTCATATGTCTTCAGATCATCTCTGGATCCAAAGTTATGATTGATCAAAGCTGACAGATCTCTTGATAAAATTTGCCAGCATCTCCTTTGTATGTGGCTACTTTATCGCAGTTGTATATGAAAATACAATAAGAATCTGAACCAACCTTGAACTACAACAATGTTGTACATCTCACAACCTTTCCAATGGTGTATCATAGGCTCCTTAAGGATTTTTCTACAAGAAGTTATGGCTTAAAAACAGAAAGGTCCAGAAAGGTTTTTGCTACTGTCCTGGTTCTGAACAGTTTGCCTTCAACTGGAGTTTTCACCAACTTAACATGTGATTTTGCTCTGGAAGTCTACAAAGAAGTTGTAGATAACTTAAAGATCTTTCCAGAAATGTATCACACACCTTAATTGGTTAAAGCTACTCAGAGTTATGCTCTGTCAAAGTCCAGCAAGAATTTCTGCCAGAAACAGAGCACTCTGTTTTTGAAAACTTTGACACCTAGTTATACTCTCATTTGAGTCTTAGCTCAAAATAAGAGTTCAGTAACTAATATTTGTTTCAAACTTCCATTTTTATTTGAAAGTTAGTTCATGAATCATTTCTTCATAGGGAAGAGGATCAGATGTTTAGTACGGTGTCGATGCACCGTAAGAAACGTGTCGGTACTACGTTACCTCACCAAAAGAAAATCCTACCCGGATTATACCGGCATATTCGTGTTATCAGTGGCACTAAGACGATCTCTCGCACACGTGTACTACACGGGATATGTACGTGGTTAGTATCTGCAGAAAGATACTAAATAGTGGTGCACTCAAAGGTTGTTTCATTCCAGGCAGTTCCATAATTGAAAGTAAATACAAACGCCCGTATCATTGCCATACGGCCGTCCTTGAGTTAAGACACGTCTCAAGGCACGTGATCGTGTTTCAACACCACACGATGGGGAACCCGAGTATGTCATGAACGGGTCATCACGGTTGGGAATGTTATCAACCCAACGGATACCACCTACTGCCCTGCAGGGCACGCCGATGGCAAGCGCTGCGTATGTCCTCCTGGGCTACTTCCAGACGAACACACTATCACGTTACTGACCATGCGATGGGGTCTCCACTTACTTGCCTAATGCACGCTAGGGATCAACGTTTCATATGAACTCAGGAACATGAAGAGTCCAAGAGTTTCATATTGACGTCTCACACAAAGCTGTGAGACCTAACCCTAAACCACTTTCCTCGTCAGGGGAGCTAACCGAAATTGAACCGCTTTCGGTGGCGTTCCTTACCATTCTTACCTGAACGTAGGTGCGTCGTTACATAATGAAAGTTCAGAATTAAAACACATATGTTAGTCTTGCCACTTTAAGTAACTACACTACTATAGTCCTTATGTGGGCCTAATATCGTTTCCTCACCGTATCCTAAGTTTTTATCGTAATACGATCCTTATTCCGTGTGCTATTACCAATGCGGCTCTGATACCACGCTGAGGGGGCCTGACCCCGATCACGGGGTAGTGCCGCCTTGCCCGAGGAATCGAATTGGGTGGTGCCGTGTTATGCGGCACCCAACAGCACACATATAAGGAACTCAATATTACATAAATCAAAAGCGGAAGCTTACAATTATTCTTTATAAATAATTTACAAAAAAAGCTACAGCGGAAGTCTATAAACAGCTCACGATGTTATCTAAGAAGCACTCAAGAAGAGATCCAGCCCGCGGACTCCTCTCGCTAGCAACACGAAGACATGGCAGCGGCTAGGTTCTCCAAGTGTGACATGACTCGGAAGTTCCCGAGTCTCACCGGACAACCTTCATTATAGCGTCGAAATTTACCTGCAAAACCACTTATATAACAAGAGTGAGCACAAAGGCTCAGCAAGACTTAACCGTCTCTCCTAAGACATGAAACTCTACATGAAAGTAACCTAAGACTTAAGCATGTCATTTGCGAAAAGACTCGCATACGAGTTCATCCTTAACTTTCAGATTTTAGCCATAATAGTAGTGACCTTGCGCCCAGCAACATTGGAACTCCACAATCAAACAAGAAACGCTTCGTTCCAATGTTACTTGTCCCAAGGTGAAAAATAACTTTAGTTTGCTCTATCTCTACTTCAAACATGGTTTTCATGCAATTTACAATTATCACAACAGCATTTATACTTTTGCAAACTGTTTCCACACAAGTTGATTAACTACGTCACAACATGGGAGCAAGTGGTACTCAATAACCGCGAGGGACGATGATTCGAATCAAACACTACCCGGATAACTCGACACATACGCCCGCCTCTGAAGACCCAACTCTGGCGTCCTTCATTACGTCGTATGTGGCAACCTTTCTCAGGACACTAAACTGTAGAACCGGTCGTGCCGTATCGGGCTCATAGGTCTAACGAGACGATGTGGTATGCCTCTACAATCCAGTGAACCTGGTACATCGGTTTCCTGGTTCCCATATATCAGTAAGCATCCGGTACACAACTCAATACTTGCTCCTGGACGCGGCATACGCATCGGTCCTTAACCAACACAGGCAGAGCTACTCGACCAAGACCTCGTCTTGTCGCAGCCTAACCCCTATGCCCGGTCTCATCTTTAGAAATGTAAACTTTAGTTTGCTTCCTTCCCCAACCACACTTATGATATTCTGAACTATAGCTCGCGAGTAGTTTCCAACTACTCGTCTTCTACCGGATGCCCTAGTCTATTTAGCATGGCCTTATTCTACATCGATGACACAATTCTACCCTCGACCTCAGGGTTCATTTTTGGTTATGCAAGTGGGGTATAAAACATCCTTGACCTAATGCACATACAAACTAAGACACATAGTAGTGAACAAAGTAAAAACTTTAAAAACAACTTAAGTGCAAACCAGGTCTTGCCTTGGTTTTGCAGGTGACTAAAGTCAGTTGAGAGAAATTCAGTTTCTGATGTATTGAAGTTCACTCCTGCCCTTCTTGTTCCTTGATCCAAGTTCACCTCCTCCTTCTTCACTTTCCACGTTTAATCACTACACGTTAGGAATATGCATACATGTTCAATTATAAAACTTTTTGCTAACAAATGCTAAAGCCAAGTTTAAAACTGGAACTCTGTTCAAGAATTTAAATTGACACTGGGGTGGTGGTTTAAGTGTGTGTTTGACCACTATCATCAAGTGAGAAGTGAGGTTCATCACTTGGGTGGGGGATCAACTAATGGTTGAACAGAACACTAATGATCCAGGGCTCCAATGGAGCTGGAAATTTTCTTGGGGGTTCCTTGTCACAAGAAAGTCCTCTGGACCAAGATTCAGAACATTTCACTAAGTGGATCACCCAGAACAATTCCCTAAGCATGTAAGCGTAAAAGAATTAATTCTGATTAAACTTGCACTTTCATGCAAATCTAAGTGAACCATAATTTCCTACATAGCTCAGAGAGTATGCCTAAATTTTCCTAGGATTTTTGGAGCTAAGGAATGGCTAGAACTGAATTTCCAAGTTTTGGAAATTCTCTGAAAATGTTTCTGTATTTATTTGAATACAGAAACTTGAAATTAGAATTATCCCAACTAAATCAATTCCAAATGAGCTGAAAATTTAACAGGAGTTTCCTAATATTCTAAATAATATACTGGCAAATTTTGGGGAATTTTGGGTGAACCAAACTCCCTCTAAAATTCTTTTGCTGAAAAGCTTTAAAGAATTTTCCGGAATGTTCTATTGGTTTTCATGCAAATTGGGTTGTACATTTGAATAGAGCTCTTCATCCTGAATCAAACCCAATTTGAATCACTAATTTTGGAGCTTCCTAGCAAAAGTTATGCAGTTCTAAAGTTTGAACAACTCTCTGTTTGATTTTAAACAGCACAGTCACACGTGGGGCCCACGGGTCAGGTGCTTCTTCAACCTCCCGCCAGAGCCCGCGGGTGCACACCGGCTGAAAACTTGGCATGGCCCGTTCTCCCTCATTTCTCTACCAAATGAGCTCCGGTTTCGCCCTACATGCTCCTGGGAATGTGGCGCAGCTGCCGGGCAAGGTTTCCCCGCGTGAAAACGGCTGTAGGTGGGTCGGCACCGGCGGGGCGGCTCGGGAGCTCGACATGGACGCGTTCCCGCGTGTCCAAGGCATCTCCCGGCAAGCTACGATGTCCTACAGCATCCTTATGGTCCTAGGAACATGGAACGGAGATCAAATCGTGCAGAACATGGCTGCAAACTAGTCGTCACCGTGGACCGTGGCAGTTTTGGCCGCCGGCGACGATTTCTCGTCGCCCGGGGCATAGGGTGGTCGGTTTGCTTCGTGCTTCAGCGTTGAAGGGCGCTAGGAACCCTAGTAGCTGTGGTCTGAATTGTAGAACGAACAATCAATCGATTGGAGCTAATTTCAGAAATTTGCTGAGGTCGGTCCTTCACGTGCGCCGGCGCCAAAAATGAAATTCCGGCTAGCCGGCGTCGGGGGAGAGCAGGGGGACGACGGGATGAGGATCAGTACCTCCTGGCGCACCTCTGTGGCCTCTTGAGCCTGCCGGAGAGGCGCTGGGCTGGCCGGGAGACAGGGAGCAGTGGAGACGGCAGCCTCTGTCAAACTTTTGCACGAGGGGGGCAACAACAGAATTGGCCTCGGGGTTGTGGGCAACAGGACGCGACGGAGGTGATAAGAAGGGGGGGAAACAGCTCGCCAGCGCGAGGGGGACGAGCAGGAGGTGGAGCTTTGGGGCGTGGAGCAGCAGCTCGCTGTCGCTCAGGGGCAAGGCCTCGGTGGAGTGAGAACAGAGAGAAAGACTTAGGGATTAAGTCTGCTCATTCCTATGACATGTGGGGTCCACCCCTCTTCTTATCCTCTAAAACTCTCACAAATATCTCCAAATTTTGGCACCTTGCAAATTCAGCTATGAGGTACTCAAATCCAAAAGTCATTTGGCAATTTGACCAGTTTTGCCTCAGTTTCAAATTTGAATTCAGATTTTGGTGAAATTTACAAGTCCTTTTGATATACATATCAAAGTACCTCCAAATTTGCTCCAAATTTGCCCCCTCTACAATTTGAACCTGGGGAGTTTGAATATGCCCTCTGATCTTTGAGTTGGTCATTGCAAATACAACTTTTTAAACAACAGTTTGAATTTCCTCTTTGAAAAGGGCCTTCTTTGCCTTGAAGTAACCCATTTAATTCAAACTGAAATTTAAGTCCTCTTTGGTGATGACCCATCTGAATTTGGGTGAAACACTTTGGTTTGCTCCTAGCCCATGCTTGATCAACCTTGGTTCCAAACCTGAACCTCACCAGTTCAGTTTTGACCATGCCCCTCAAATTTGAATTTGAAGGTGATCTCAACAATGCTTTGAACAAATGGTATACGAGCTTAAACACTCTCCAATTTGGAACTTAAGCTCTTTAATACCTGAGGACTGCAACGATCATCTCATATATATGCTTTTTGGACCATCTGACCATGAATGCTTTGCAAGGGTTCAAAAATGGGGTTTAAACTTCCCTCCCTTCTACTCATAGGGAATGTGCATATGAGTTAGATTTTTGGGAGTGAAATCCTTTCCCAGGTTAACATGTGTTCAACAGGAGTTAAATAAGATTTTAGCTCTTCCCACATGTCCATGTTTGAGTTTATCATTTTATGTGACATAACTCAAGTCATTCCCTTGTCTAACATGTTTGAATTCAGCATGAACTCAACATGATCATAGTCCATTCCCTTTTTGGCTCACCCTCAAATCAGAAAGTTGCCACCACATTCTCCTCAATTCGAATGTATGGGGCTCCATGTGTATCCAAAAGTTTGGCAGCAATTTGAGCTGAGCCTTTGAGACTAAAGACCTTATTTTTGTTATTTCTCATGTACATGTATGATTACACATGAGTTTAACTCCACCTTGGTCCAACACCTTCAAAGGCATGCTTGAACCCATGTGGTTGCACCTCATGTATACCATCCCATGTAAGAAAGTTTTTGTAAGTCCCATTTTTCATGAACCAGAAACACAATGACGTTCAATCACCCGTTTCTTTGCATTCACGTTTTTGGGACTTTTACATGATGCATTGAGCCAAAAGGGAGCATGTCACCAACTCACGGTTTGGGAGCTGCCACCCGAGCTGCGTAAGGAGTTCGAACGATTACATCTTGGTTTCTTGAACGAGATGGAGGTGGTAGAACTGAACTCTGGAACAAGAGATACGAGATGGCCAAGCAATGGATGAGGAAATCAAGGAAAGAATCCAACAAGGGATAGAAAAGGATTTCAAGGAAGACGAGAATGGCACGCTTTGGTTAGGGAAAAGGATTTGTGTGCCTGACGTGAAGCACATCCGCAACACGATACTAAAGGAGGCACATGACTCGCCTTATTCCATACACCCCGGCTGTACAAAGATGTACAAGGACCTGAAAACTTGCTATTGGTGCGATGGCATGAAAAGGGAAATAGCTGAATATGTTACCTTATGCGACACGTGCCAACAAGTGAAGGCCGAACATCAAAGACCCGCTGGATTATTGCAGCCATTGAAAGTACCCGAGTGGAAGTGGGAAGACATCAGTATGGATTTCATAGTCAGGTTGTCACGTACTCAGTCGGGCTACGACTCTATTTGGGTTATCATGGACCGATTGACAAAATTGTCCCACTTTATTCCTGTTAGGACTAAGTACACCGTGGCACAATTAGCCGAGCTGTATATGGAGCAAATCGTGTGTCGTCATGGAGTTCTGAAGAGGATAGTTTCAGATCGAGGTTCTCAATTTACCTCTAGGTTCTGGAAGAAGCTGCATGAAGCCATGGGTACACAGTTGAATTTCAGCTCCGCATATCACCCACAAACTGATGGGCACACTGAGAGGACAAATCAGATTTTGGAAGACATGCTGAGAGCTTGTACCTTGAAACATGGGCGTAGTTGGGACAAAAGCTCGGCGTATGCTGAATTATCGTACAATGATAGTTATCAAGCCAGTTTGAAAATGTCACCTTTCGAGGCACTATACGGTAGACGGTGTAGAACACCGCTGTTCTGGAATGAGACCGGAGAAAGGCAAGTATTTGGACCCAAAGTGCTGCAAGACGTAGAAAAGCAAGTCCAAACGTACGTGAAAACTTGAAGGCCGCTCAGTCGCGTCAAAAGGGCTATGCGGACAGTAGGCGAAGGAGTTTGACCTTCGAAGTCAGAGACTTCATGTATCTTAAGATGTTGCCTATCTGAGGCCAACGACGGTTCAACGTCAAAGGCAAGTTAGCACCTCGTGACATCGGGCCATTTAAGATTTTGGGCAATCGAGGAGAGGTAGCCTATCAACTAGAGCTGCCAACGCACCTCTCCGACGTGCACAACGTATTTCACGTATCCCAACTCAAAAAGTGTCTAAGAGTGCCAAAAGAACAAGTACCGACGGATGAGCTAGAACTTTAGGAGGATCTGACCTACGCGGAACACCCCATCAAAATCTTAGACATAAAGGAAAGAGTCATGAGGAACAAGGTAACCCGATGGTGCAAAGTGCAATGGAGCCATCACACGGAAGCCGAAGCTACATGGGAGCCAGACATCAAGATAGAATTTCCACATCTTCTCTCCACTCTATCGAATATCGAGAGTGAGATTCATGTTAAGGGGGGGTAGGTTTGTAACACCCTCATTTCCATCATCATGCATTGCATCCATTCTCATGTAGAGATCACTTAAAAAGAGAAGAGAAATGGGATAAAACCCTGGCCACACCTTAGAGATAAAGCTTCTAGAAAAAAATTTAGAGATAAAGCTTCTAGAAGAATTTTAGAGATAAATCTTCTAGAAGAATCTTGGGGATAAAACTTCTAGAATAATCTTGTAGATAAAGCTTCTAGAAGAATCTTAGAGATAAACCTTAGAGATAAAGCTTCTAGAAGAATCTTGGAGATAAACCTTAGAGATAAAGCTTCTAAATAACCTTAGAGATAAAGCTTCTAGATAACCTTATACATAGAGCTTAGAGATAAAGTTTTGGATATAAAACACATTGCTGGACGCACCTCTTAGTGATAGAGTCCTTCTCCTCCTCCAAACTGAGTAGGAGATTGCATCTCTTGGAGATAGAGTCCTTCTCCTCCTCCAAACTGAGTAGGAGATCCTCCCGCTTATAAATATAGCCTTCCCTGGCCGCCGCACTTGCCAAAACAAGCCTGTTGCCCCCTGATGCCAAGCCCTGGTCGCCACCCCTTTGCTGCTGCCTTGGCCATCATCGAAGCTCTGCCCCGCCTCGCCGTCGCCGGAGAAGAAGACCCCTGCTGCCAAGCCCTGGCCGCAGCCCTATTCTTCTCCAAAGTAAAATCCCAGCTGCTACCATTGCAAGGAAAAAGTCCAGATGCAAGGAGGAGAGGAGGAAGAAGAAAGGTAGGTCCCCGTTACCCCTATTGCCACGTCGTTGCTGTTTCTACGCACCCGTTTTCTCCACACCCTGCGAGCAGAAATGTCTGCGTGTAGACAGACCAGGGTTTGGTCAATTTTTGATGGTGGAATTGATCTACAAATTGTGTCAAGATCATAACCACGTCCACACTTGATCTTAGCAGCCTTGTTCATCATAAAACCCCATGGAAGCCTACAAAAACTTGCGAGAACACGTGCAAACTGATTTTATAAACTGCACCATAGGAATTGCATTCATCCACCTCATTGCATCTTGAGTAAAGTTTGTGCATGATAATTGATTGCTGTAAATTTTGTATGTGCGTGGTTGTGAGTAGAAGGACACGCTCAAGAGGCCGTCTACGAGGAACTACAGCACCAAGACTTCGAGACTCTTGAGCAACACGAACCGCGGGAGCAATGCAAGTGCCTCTTGACCATATTGATCCCATGTTTTTGAAACTGTTTTGCTTGCGAAAACTTGTATGCTTGTGTCAACTTGATGGGGCACCCTTTTATAGGAGTTTACTAGTTTTGTTAGCAACCCTTGTCGCCGGGAAAAATGTTGAGTCGGGTATGGTCATTTTTTCCCTTTTGCTTTTCTTAACTTATCGGATACGGGAAGCTGAAATAAAACATGTTTAGATACTGCACTCATGAGATTAAATATGATGAGAACTTGATGATGTTAATGAGCATGGAATTAGGGAGATATAGGCGAGCTTGGTTTGTGGATGTTGCTGAATGAGATGGTGGTTTGCTTGCCGTAGATCTAAGGACCGGTTCATGCAAGCACATGCCAGGAAAACAGTGCCACAATAAGGCCAAATATGGGTGCGGCTTAGCTGACTAATTAGGTATGTTGCTAGCTTGTTATGGACTATTGGATGGTGCAGGGAATGGGAGTTGAGGAGGACTGCCCTGGAAACTGCATGGCACACGAGGGGGCCCTTGGGTGGGAGAAGGCAGATTTGAGCCTGCCGGCGAAACCTCAGTGGGTTCGTACATTCTAGTAGTTCCTTTGTAAAGGCTATTTTGTGATCTCTTGGCCATACACCGACGGTAGTGTAGTGGCATCATGGAGGTTTTCTCTAGTCGCCGACGGGTGACGAAATCACGAACCTGTGGGTAAAGTGGTGCCACCTCTGCAGAGCGTAAAACTATCATGATAGGCGTGCTTCCGGTTACAAGCACCTGGCCAACTTCCATGATTAGAGGCAAACTTGGTATGGTTATTCGGTATGGTTTTTAGGACTATTATAGGTCATGATAATGAGTTGGGTTTTGGTTCTATGAAAATGAGATGGTCATGAGTACTTATGAGTATGATATGAACTTGAGATAAAGTATTGTCTGGTTGAGGCTTGATTCATGATGAATTATGAAGGAGGGATGATGAATTACTTGGTTATCATTTTCCGCTGTCGTTTAAAGTCTTCCGCTGCAAGAATAAGTTAGATATTCATGAGTGATACAATGAGTCAATATAATAAAGTACTTAAACACTATTTGTACGTGGTTATATTCTGAATTCAGTTTGTGATAAAGATTTATATGTGTGATGAACATCCTGGGCACACATATGCATTCACTTGGTTCAATTTTCGGAATCGGGTGTCATAGTGGGAGCGCCTGAAGAAGCGGCTTCATGGCGTCTATGACCGGGAGCTCGCCGCTGCGTCCAGGGAGTTTGACCTGGATGAGCGGACTGCTGGCTTGCCACCAAGGAGTAGGTACTGTCTTCTCTGGAGCAGAAGCTGGCTGCCCGAGAGCAGGAGCTGGCGAGAAGGAACTTGGCGTGGGAGCTGGCTTCCGCTACAAAGACAGTCGAAGAACTCTGGGATTCTCGTGCCGCTGAGGCAGAGAAGGTCTAGAACTTCCATAGCCGCACGGAAGCGGCACTGGAATCCTTTGGCTTCGGCCCCTTGCGCTCTAATGGTCCGGCCCAGAAGGTGAGCCAAGTGCTCCCTGCCCTGGATTCGGTCGGAGTCAAGCTCCTGGTGCTAGAGATCGTACTAGGGGAGCAGCTGGAGAGTGAAGGCAAGGCTCTGGACCAGCAGGTGGCAGATCATGTGCTTTCTTGTCTTCGGAGCTGTGACCCCAGCATCTCCCTAGAACCTGTAGCGCAGGGCCACAGCGCAGATCTGTCAGGGGCGACCAAGTCTTCCATGGAGGAGGTCGCCCGAATTGTAGCTGCTAAGTTCCAGGGCGGGTAGCTTCTATGTCTCCCGCTCGCCTTGTATCCTCCTCTCTATGCCGGAGTTCTGCTTTGAATAAAGACCTTTTTGTTTCAAGTATGTGTCTTGGAGTGTTGGTGTAGAATTTGGACCCTTGGTAGCGTAAAGGTCCGGAATGGCTTAGCCGAGGTGGATAGCACTTTGCCAATGTCCCGAGCTTGTTCCTCTGGGTCCTTAGCAGCGTAAGGACACCTCCTTGACTTCTTCAATGGAGGGCCCATGATGGATCGTGGTACACATGTCGGCTCCGGAGCCCTCCTCAGCGGGTAGGAGGCTCAGAGCCCACATACACGTGGCAGCTCAGGACCCCACCTCAGCGGAGAGGCATGGTCTGGGGCCAAGGGAACATGTCGGCTCTGGAGCCCTCCTTAGTGGGGAGGAAGTTCAGGGCCCACATACACGTGGCAGCTACAGACCCTACCTCAGCAGGGAGGCTTGGTCCGGGGCAAAGGGACATGTCGGCTCCAGAGCCCTCCTCAGTGGGGAGGAGGTTCAGAGCCCACATACACGTGGCAGCTCCATACCTCACCTCAGCGGGGAGGCTTGGTCTGGGGCCAAGGGCATGTGTCGGCTCCGGAGCCCTCCTCAGCGGGGAGGAGGTTCAGAGCCCAAACACACGTGGAAGCTCCTGACCTCACCTCAACGGGAGGCTTGGTCCGGGGCCAAGGGCACGTGTCAGCTCCTGAGCCTAGGTGCACGTGACAGCCCCGGGGCTTACCCGGGGGCCAAGGACACGTGGCCGCGCTAGAACCCACCTCATCAGGTAGGCGGAGTCTGGGCTGTCTTCAACCCTCCACACAGGGATACCCGGTCTGAAGGGTACCAACACCTACGTCCACGGGAGTGATTGTTGTATTGCTTGTGCGTATGTGTGTGTGAGTTTGCTGGTTTGTGAACCCTTTGTCAAGCGGGCACCCCGGTCCTTTTATAGTCCAAGGCCGGGGTGGTTACAATGTGTCTCGGAGCCTGACAGGTGGCCCCGAGGCTGTCAAAACCCTATACAGAACCTAGGGCCTTTACAAATCTGAGTAGAGTGGTCGGTGGGGAAGTTAATCCCCGCCGCCTGGTGCGCCGAGGAGTTCTGACTGCGCAGCAGGTGATGATGAAGACGTCGTCTTGTCGCCGCGTCTTCTCGCTCTGCTGGGCGGCACTGTGTAGTTGAGTGGAATTGTGTCGCTGCCATTCCTCGCTGCCCTGTCTTGTAACCGTAAAGGCGGACGTGCGGAGGATGGAGGCGTGCACTGTGCGCCATGCTTCCGCAGAAGGCGCGAGCCTTGAATTCACGACCTGACAGCACACTCCTTCTTGACTTCTTTGACCCACGGCCCATGACAGATCGTGGGACACGTGTCGGCTTCTGAGCCCTCTTTAGCGGGGAGGAGGTTCAGAGCCCACATACACGTGGCAGCTCCGGATCTCACCTCAGCGGGGAGTCTTGGTCCGGGGCGAAGGGCATGTGTCGGTTCCGGAGCCCTCCTCAGAGGGGAGGAGATTCAAAGCCCACATACATGTGGCTGCTCCGGAATTCACCTCAGCGGGGAGGCTTGGCCCGGGGCCAAGGGCACGTATTGACTCCGGAGCCCTCCTCAGTGGGGAGGAGGTTCAGAGCCCACATACATGTGGCAGCTTCGGACCTCACCTAAGCGGGGAGGCTTGGTCTGGGGCAAGGGCACGTGTTGGCTCCGGAGCCCTCCTCAGCGGGGAGGAGATTAAGAGCCCACATACACGTGGCAGCTCTGGACCTCACCTCAGCGGGGAGGCTTGGTCCGGGGCCAAGGGCACGTGTTAGTTTCGGAGCCCTCCTCAGCGGGGAGGAGTGTACAAGCCCAAGAAAGTGACTGGCAAAAGTGATCATGTCATCACCTCACAAAACCACAGCTCATTTGGTGGATAGCTCATGAACACTTGAGAAGAGCAAGTAACCATCATCAAAAGGGTGATTAGAGGGAAAAATCTAATTTCCAAAAAGTAGTATTTCTACACATGAACATGAAAGGTTGAGCTCACCCCTAGACCTTAAAAAGTCTTGGGAAGGCTCAGGCAAAACTTCATACAAATCCAATACTTTTTGAGGCACTTTTGGAGACAATTAAAAAGGGGGCCAATTTGAATGCAAATTCAAATTGCAGCACTTTCATCACTTGAATTCAAAAGTTGACTTCATATTCAAACTCAGCATATTTTTCTGAGTTATCCCACCAAATTCCACCCCCATTGGAATTTATCTTGACGGGAGCTAAATTTGCATTATTCAAAAACTGAATTTGAATTTCAGTTTAAACATGCAGCAAATTTAGCCAAACCAGTTTCAAATTTAGAAAATCAAATTCAAACAATGACTTGGAGGCTAAGTCTCTCATTCAGTTGTGAGTAGCTGAGATCTTTTCAGTGAAAACAAAAATGAAAAACAGAAAAGGAATTAGAGGGGAGAGGGACCCACTGATCAGTGACTAGACACGGGGTGAAACCGACTCAAACCCGGCGACGTAGCGCGAGCGGTCGATGCTGGCTCAAAGAGGCCGCCAGCAGCGCTCGGGACTTTCACCTCACGGTGAAAAATTTCGACTCAAAGGCCAGGACACCGAGCTGCTTCACCCTCCGTTCTGTTCCCGAGCGAAAACGAGCACGTCCCGAGCTATTCTTTCGCTGCCGCGCAAGAACTCATCGCCGCTTCCTCTGATCACTGGCGACCGGCCGATTCCGGCGGTTTCATGCACCGTCCACAGAGAAGAAAAGGTGCGCTTACTTGTGCTAAAGCTGTAGGAGGAAACCGTGTGCCAGTTCAGGCGGTCTAGAGCAAGAATTTCTGGTTTTCTTCCTCGGAGCGTGTTAGGGTTAAGAGTCCGGTTGACGACAAAATTTGTTGCACAGAAGCAACCGCCGACTAAGCTATAGCTCACACACGCTCTAGAACACCTAGCGCACCTCCTCGATCAAGTAGCAACCAGTTCCATGCACTAGGACCCTAGTTCTGTCAGAATTTCGGCCCGGCGGCTGAAAACAGGGCACCTCGCCAGTGAGGTCATAGTTGCAGCCATTTTCACAGGGATCAGTGCTCATATCCATGATCAGAAAGTGTCAGCGGAGCTCCCCGAGCAAACCGCGTCGAAAAAGGTGTAAAGAACACCGAGTGCGACGTCTCCGATGAGCTTCCGGCCGCTGTCACCGTCGCGAGCACTGTTCCGGCCACAGCCGAGCTCCGTTGAGGGCACCACCGTGTTCTCCAGGCCAAAATATGCACAGGTGGCGAGTTTCGTTGAAGGTCGGGCAACAGAACGCCGGCGGTGAGCTCTCCGGCGAAGGGGGGCAGCGAGGAGCCGCGGGAACGCTAGGTAGACGGAGCCTCGCGGGTCCCACGTGTCAGCCTCGGGTTAAACAGCGCCGGATCCCGTTCAACTGCGCGGAAGACTCTGCGGACCCCGTGTGGGTTAGCTGAGGTGCTGACACGTAGCCCGAGGACCCCACCAGCCAGTTTAAACTTTATTTGAATTTCCAGATTTGGTTCAAACTTCAAATGCATGTAACTTCTGCCAGGAAGCTTTAAATTCAGTGAACCAAATTTTCCTGAACTCAGCTTTTTGAGTACTTTCCAGCAATACAAATTTCAGCTCATGAAACTTAATGGTTGTCCAGGATTAAATCCCTAAAATTTAAAATGTTGGGAATTTTATCTGGAGAACTACTTTATGAAAAATTCTAAAATTTGGCTGGGAGGCTCATTAGAAAATCCTGGAGTCACAGTAAAATTTTCAGACCCATCCAAGTTCATTTAGTCCCCCTAATGGTGTGATTAAGTGGACTGTCCTGAGAAAATAGAAAAAGATACAGAAACATTTTTCAGATTTTCTCAAATCTTGTTTAGGGCATAACTTTCTCTAGAATTCTTCAACTGACATGAAACCAATTCCATTAGAACCATCTCAAATTCTAGTTTCCAGAGAGTAATGGTTGGAACCATGAAAACCCCTGGAATTCGTTAGACGCTCTAATATTTACCAAATAGACTTTTATTTGTACAAAGCTCAAATGAGCTTTGTTTCAAATGAAACTTGGTCAGAACTTTGGTTAGGACCCTAACAAGCCACCATAAAAATTTCAGAGCCAAGGGGGAGGGCTAGCTAGAGTTATGTCAATTACTTATTCCGTTTTAAACATTGCATTTAAATTGACATATAGTATATCATTTACGTGTAATCACTGAAGGCGAGGAGACTCCGGAAGTACTCGACTTCCTTCTTCCGGACGAAGCCCTAACAACTGACCAGCAGAAACAAGGTAAGCCCCGGTTTGCATTAGCCAAATTTATAAAGTTTTGCTTTGTTTACATACTCAGTGTGAGGTGTATATATGTGCATTAGGTGTAGGATGGTTGAGACCCCAAATGCATAACCAGATTTTCCTATAAGAGTGAGGGTAGTGTCTAAGACCTCAAGTAGACCGGCTAGGCTTAATGATTCCTAGAACTTTGGTACAAGTCGGGTAGTTGGAATCTACTCAGGAGTTTAGTCTTGGGACACACGGGATTGGTTCGAGTGATGTGAGATCACTTTAGTAATGAAAATGAGACCAGGCAGGGGCTAGGGCGCAGCAAGAGGAAGTCTTGTGTGCGCAGCCCTGTCTGTGTCGATTGAGGACCGATCCGTGTGCGGCCCTGCTGAACAAGTATTGAATGTACCGAAGGCATATCGGATATATGGGCCCCGATAAACCGATGTAACCTGTACCTCCGGGCGTCGAGACATAACGCACCAATTTATAGGTGTAGGCTGAGGGCAGCAAGGTGGAAATCTTCTAACGGGCATAGAGAGATGCTCCGTGTAGGGAATCTCCTGCTCGTTTCGGTGCGACCGGTTCGACATTTGGGCTGTTGGGTGAAAGGTTGTCCCGTACGACACCGAGTGAGCGTGCTGTGCAGCTCCACGGGTGGCTGTACGTGATGTGCTCTTTGGGTATCCCTGCAGGTGTATATCGAGTTGATTAACCATCTCTCGCGGTGACGAGTACCGCTTGTTCACTGTGTCGTAACGTAGATAAATCATGGAATGTTATGATTCAATTCTGCTGATATGTATAATTGTATTGCTACATGTGTGCCACCAAATATTGCTTACTAAATTTCTTATTCATGAACTGTTAACCTGGTGGCTAAAAGTTGAATTAAGGATGAACTTGTAGGCGTGTCCATTTGCTGAAATTTTACCGTCCCATGTTAGTTGTACACTACATGTAGAGTTTCATGCCTAAGTGAGTCGGTTAAGTCTTGTTGAACCATCGTGCTCATGGTTGCTGCTTAAGTGTTTTTCAGGTGAGGAGTATCCCACGGACTCGGGTTATGAGTCCACCGGCGAGGGTTACCCTCCGTCGGGGACCACGGCTGAGTGGGAGCCGTACACGCCGCACTGAGCTGGAGTGGTACAGCTAGTGTGTGTTGGCCTAGGGCTGGGCAACCGACTTTTGCTAGATAGATGGACGTGAGTTGTACAAAATTAGCTTTCGCTGTGTAATATAAACACTAGTTTGTAACTGGAGTAGTGTACTACTTTGTACATTTCGATTGGTTCTCTATGTAATACAATGTATCCTTATGATGTGTGCTGTCGGGTGTCGCATCGTGTGGCACCACCCTCTGCGATCCTGGATGAGCGGATTCCGGTCCGCCACAGGCTGGTTTCAGAGCGGCATTGGGGATAGCACATTAATTAAGGACTGTATTACGGGAAAACTTAGGTTTACGGTGATGATTCGGTAGTTTGCCCAAATAAGGACTATATTAGCATAGTTACTTAAAGTGGCAAGACTAACATATGTGTTATAATTCTGAATTTTGATTATGTAATGACACACCTACGTTCTAGTAAGAGTGGTAAGGAATGCCACCGAAAGCGGTTCAATTTCGGTTAGCTCCCCTGATGAGGAACGTGGTTCAGGGATAGGTCTCACAGCTTGGTGTGAGACGTCAATATGAAACTCTTGGACTCTTCATGTTCCTGAGTTCATATGAAACGCTGATCCCTAGTGTGCATTCAGCAAGTAAGTGGAGACCCCATCGTGTGGTCAGTAACGCGATAGTGTGTTCGTTTGGAAATAGCCCAGGAGGACATACGCAGCGCTTGCCATCGGCGTGCCCTGCAGGGCAGTAGGTGGTATCTGTTGGGGTGATAAAATTCCCAACCGTGACGACCCGTTCGCGTTCTACTCGGGTTCCCTGTCGTGTGGTGTTAAAACACGATCACGTGCCTTGAGACGTGGCTTAACTCAAGGACGGCCGTATGGCAATGATACGGGCGGTTGTGTTTACTTTCAAATATGGTCCTGCCTGAAATGAAAATAACCTTTGAGTGCATCATTATTGTGTGGTCTTCTGCAGGTACTAACCACATATGTATTCCGTGTAGTATACGTGTGCGAGAGACGGTTTAGTGCCACGATTGAGACGTATATGCCGGTATAATCCGGTTAGGATTTTCTTTTTGTGAGGAACGTAGTACTGACATATCATAGGCATGTGCATAAAAAATAATGATAACAGGGAATTAAAATACTAAGTTTCAACATTTAGGACCCTGGTTGGATAGAAAAATTCAATAGTGGATCAGTGTAGCTCCAAGGGACTGAAAAACAGAGTGCTCTGTTTTGGGCAGCAAGTTTGCTGAATTTTGACAGAGCATAACTCACATATTATTTGGCCAATGGAGGTGTGGGAGTAAGTTCTGGAAAGGTGTTTAAGTTCTCTACAACTTTGTTGTAGGCTCCGAGAGCTGAATCACATCTTAAGATGGCCTAAATTCCAGATGAATGTAAACTGTCCAGAACCAGGACAGCTTCAAAACCCTCTCTGGACTGTTCTGTTTTTCAAGCATAACTTCCTATAGAAAAATCCAAAATTATCATATGACACATCTTTGGAAAGGTTAGGAAGGGTGTTGCATCCTTGTAATTCAAAGTTTCTGAAATTTCAGCACAGAAATCAGTGGAAACCAGAGTTGAAAACAGCAACTTCCAAGGTAGGTGCTGTTGAAATTCTTCCAGAAATTCTGTTGACTTTGAATTACCATGACTTTTGAATCAAAGCTGATCTGAGGGCAAATAAATACTCGTTGGAAAGATACTGAAGTTACCTTTAACTTTGGTATTCAGCTTGAGTCATAAAAAGGCCCAGAACCAGATCAAAATCTGGAATATGTAGAAACTGGTCATTCTGGCAGAGGGATGACAGTTGCACTCATTTGAGAGATTGTTGTACACAAGGGGGTTTAAGTACTTCCAAGGGGGTAGAACATACTCATGAGTGGTTATCTTCAACTAGTGAAAGATTTGAGTATATGTCTTACTCAAGTTTCTCTTGCTAGAGACCATGTTTGTGTCGTATTGAAGATAAAAGGGTAGGATACGTGATGACAAAGCGATATTAACGTCTCGTAGTGAACAAACCTAGTTGAGAGGAACTTCCAAAGAGGAAGTCCATCAAATTGGATTTAACTAGCATGTATTTGGTCTGGTAATGGTGTAGCTTGTGCAAAGTTATTACATTATCGGTATACGAGATGTATCGCATGTTTTTACTGTCATTATGTTTTACGCCATTTTATTGGACTGCATGAAGTATGTTGCGGGACTGATGTTTATTGTCGTATGTTTGCAGATGGTTCGCACTTGGACCACGCATGAGATTGGTGGATCTAGCCAGCAGGGGGGTGATGACTCCCAGCCACCTGCCTACGACAGCACCCCGCAGCCACAACCACCACCGCCTCCTCCGCTTACACTAGCGGATGTGATTGCGGCACTGGTGGGTGGTCGTAAGGAGCAGACCGACCTGCTCCACACGATCGTGCAGAATACGTCCCAGGCAGGGGGCGTCAAGAGAGGGGGCCTCGTGAGCCCCATATTGTGACGTACTCGGATTTCATGAGTACGCACCCTCCGGTGTTCACAGAAGCAGCAGAACCCCTGGAGGCCAACAACTGGCTGCGGACAATTGAGTCCAAGTTCAGGCTGCTCCAATGTACGGAGCGGCAAAAGACTCTGTTCGTGGCGCAGCAGCTTCACGGTTCCGCTGGTGCGTGGTGGGCGAACTATGTCGCCTCACGTCCAGCTGGCCATGCTGTGAAGTGGAAAGAATTCCGGGAGGCGTTCCGCGCCTACCATATCTCTCCCGGGATAATGAAGCGGAAGTTCCAAGAGTTCTTGGAGCTGAAGCAGGGCGGGAGGAGTGCCCATGACTACTACCGTGCCTTCAACCATCTGGCGCAGTATGCGTCAGATTACGTCTCCACCGAGGAGAAGAAGCGAGAGCACTTCTATCGGGGGTTACACCCCGAGATGAAGACGCATCTCGTCCAATGGAATCGCGGCACCTTCAACGACCTCATTAATGCCACGATCATGCAAGAAGACGCTCAGCGGGAGTTGGCGGCTGAGCAGCGGAAGCGCAGTACGCCACCCAGCAGTGGGGGAGGAGCTCCCCAGAAATACCGCATGGTGTATCGGACACCATCCGGTCAGCAGTGGCATCCACCGGCGCGACCTCAGCAGTTCGGGGGTCGTTCGTTCCAGTCACCCCCGTTCTGACCGCCGATGCCACCACCACGACCAAAACAGCAGCAGCAGATGGTACCCCAGGCATTTCCACCGCCACAACGTGCCCCAGGTTTCCATCTGCCAATCAGCGGAGGACCGCCTCGCTACACATGCTTTACGTGTGGCCAGGCGGGCCATTTCTCGAAGGACTGTCCCCAGGGGCAGCAGAGCAGCGGGCAAGCCCAGTTCCAGGGCGGTTCTCGAGGCCGACCTCCGGTCAAGAAGGTTGGTCAGCGGACTGGGGGCGTTCGCAACCTCGACACTGAGGACGCCCCAGAGGGAGACAACGTGCTGGCGGGTACGTTCACTCTCAACAATCAGACAATCATCATATTATTTGATTCGGGTGCAACCCGCAACTTCATAAGTGCATCATATGTGGTTAAGAATCAACTGTAAGCCTTTTCCACCGAATGCTATTATATGATCTGCTCACCGGGAGGAAGGATTTCAGCAACTATGATGATTCTGAAAGCACCACTGTGCTTAGGCGGGAAAATATATCCCACCACTATGATTATTCTTGAGGGACAGAAGATTGATGCAATCTTAGGGATGTCATGGCTAAGATACCATGGCGCTGTCCTGAAAACATTATCACGGACGGTTCATCTCAACTCCCCACTACACCGTCCGCAGTCCCTCATATTAGACAATCCAGTCCGGGAAGTTTCAGCAATCAATAATACTGAAGCTCTCAAGTTAGAGGACATCCCCGTAGTCTGGGAATACCCTGACGTGTTTCCGGATGATCTTCCGGGCATGCCACCTGAGCAGGATGTCGAGTTCAAGATTGAGCTTGCACCCGGGACTACTTCTATCTCACGGAGACCCTACAAAATGGATCCGAACGAGCTGTCTGAATTCAAAGAACAGCTCAATGATCTGTTCAGCAAAGGTTTCATTAGGCCGAGTTCCTCACCTTGGGGATGCTCGGCGCTGTTCGTAAAGAAGAAGGATGAAACCTTGAGGCTGTGTGTGGACTACCAGCCGCTCAACGCTGTCACCATCAAGAACAAATACCCACTGCCCCGCATTGACATCCTGTTTGATCAACTTGTGAGTGCAAGTGTGTTCTCCAAGATGGACCTTCGCTCTGGGTATCATCAAATAAAAATATGGGCGGAGGATATCCCGAAGACGGCTTTCTCGACGAGATACGGCTTATATGAATATCTCGTCATGTCTTTTGGTCTCACCAATGCTCCAGCACATTTCATGTATCTCATGAACTCGGTGTTCATGCCGGAGCTGGACAAGTTCGTGGTGGTGTTCATTGATGATATCTTGGTTTACTCCAAGACAGAAGGAGAACACGCCGAACACTTAAGAATCGTTCTTCAACGATTGAGAGACCACAAGCTCTACGCCAAGTTCAGCAAATGTGAGTTTTGGATCAGCCAAGTGCCATTTTTGGGACATATCATCTCAGTGGAAGGCATTGCGGTTGACCCAAGCAAAATCGAGCAAGTGCTGAAATGAAAAGCTCTCACTTCAGTCCATGAAGTCAGAAGCTTCCTCGGCTTAGTGGGATACTATCGGAGATTCATTCCAGGCTACTTCAAGCTTGCTAAGCCGATGACAGAATTGCTGAAGAAGGGAACAAAATATGTTTGGAACACGGCTTGTGAAGGAGCGTTCCAAGAATTAGTGAAGCATCTCACAACAGCCCCGGTCTTAGCTCAACCGGATACAACCAAGCCCTTCGACGTGTATTGTGATGCGTCTGGTATTGGGCTCGGCTGCGTGTTGATGCAGGAAGGACGTGTGGTCGCATATGGCTCACGCCAACTTCGGAACCATGAGCAGCATTACCCAACTCATGATCTGGAGCTTGCTGCTGTGGTTTTGGCGTTAAAAATGTGGAGGCACTATCTCCTGGGAAATTTGGTGCACCTCTACACCGACCATAAGAGCTTGAAGTATATCTTCACCCAGAAGGAGCTGAATATGAGGCAAAGGAGGTGGTTAGAACTAATCAAAGATTATGAGATTGAGATTCATTACCACCCCGGCAAGGCGAATGTGGTTGCCGACGCGCTGAGTCGGAAATCACATGTCCATAACCTCACCATTACACCGGTGGAGGAGGAAGAGCCGAGTTTATACTTGGTTCCTTATGGATCGCTCTACAACCTTGCGCTCATCCCTACCATTAGGGAGGACATCATTGCAGCTCAGAAGATTGATAAGGGCATGGCACATCTCCGGAGACGGATAGACAACGGGGAAATCAAATGTTTCTAGAAGGATGAGGAGGGAACACTGTGGTTCAATGACCGCACAGTCGTACCCCGGAACATGGAGCTGAGGAAGAAAATTCTTGATGAAGCTCACTTGTCTAGATACTCCACTCATCCGGGCAGCAACAAAATGTACCAAGATTTGAAGAAGAAATTTTGGTGGACACGGATGAAGCGGGAAGTAGCGAAGTACGTATCCGAGTGTGATACGTGTAGACGAGTGAAAGCTGATCATATCAGGAAATCAGGGCTGCTGTAACCCCTGAAAATCCCGGCATGGAAATGGGAAGATGTGAGCATGGATTTCATTGTGGGATTACCCATGACTTCCAACAAGCATGATTCCATTTGGGTAATCATTGACCGGTTAACTAAGACAGATCACTTCATCCCTGTGCATACACGTTACAATGCCGGCAAATATGTGGAGCTGTACATAGCGAAAATCCTATGCTTATATGGTGTACCCAAGACCATAGTCTCAGATCAAGGTGCGTTATTCGTGTCTCGTTTTTGGGAGCAGTTGCACGCTGCATTGGGTACTAAGCTGATTAGGAGCTTCGCCTATCACCCTCAGACAGATGGGCAAACATAGAGGGTGAACCAAGTACTAGAAGACATGTTGAGAGCGTGTGCCATCCACCACGGTAGAAACTGGGATGATCATCTACCGTTGGTGGAATTCTCGTACAATAACGGCTATCAGGCGAGTATCAAGATGGCACCATATGAAGCTCTCTACGGTCGTAAATGCCGCACCCCATTGAACTGGTGCGAGTCCGGTGAAAGGGTCACATTCGGGGTTGATGTGGTGAACGACGCCGAAGAGCGTGTTCGGATAATTCAAGCCAACTTGAAGGCTGCTCAATCCCGGCAGAAAAGCTACGCTGATAAGAGGCGTAGGCCGCTGCACTTTGACGTCGGAGAGCACGTGTACCTCTGTGTACCTCTGATGAAGGGCGTGCACCGTTTTGGTGTGAAGGGGAAACTCGCTCCCCGATTCATTGGACCCTATGCTATCACCAAGAAGTGTGGACCAGCGGCGTATAGACTGGAGCTGCCGGCATATCTTTATGGTGTTCACGACATTTTCCATATTTCACAACTGCGGAAATGTCTGAAGTATACGGCTACGGTTCCCACCGAAGACATCGGCGAGTTGCAACCTGATTTGACATATGATGAATATCCAGTGGCGATTATTGATGAGAAGGACCGGACCACATGTAGCCGAACGTTGTGGTTCTACAAGATACTCTGGAGTAACCACACCGCCGAAGAAGCGACGTGGGAGAGCGAGGAGTTCCTTTGCTCAAACTACCCGGAGTTCATGGCTTCTCAGCACGGGTGAGTTCCTATTACATCGCTGTCTCTTCTTTTTAATCTCGGGACGAGATTCTTTTAAGGGGGGAGGGATGTAAAAGCCCAAAAAAGTGACTGGCAAAAGTGATCATGTCATCACCTCACAACACCACAGCTCATTTGGTGGATAGCTCATGAACACTTGAGAAGAGCAAGTAACCACCATCAAAAGGGTGATTAGAGGGAAAAACCTAATTTCCAAAAAGTAGGATTTCTACACATGAAAATGAAAGGTTGAGCTCACCCCTAGACCTTAGAAAGTCTTGGGAAGGCTCAGGCCAAACTTCATACAAATCCAATACTTTTTGAGGCACTTTTGGAGACAATTCAAAAAGGGTCCAATTTGAATGCAAATTCGAATTGCAACAACTTTCATCACTTGAATTCAAAAGTTGACTTCATATTACAACTCAGCATATTTTCCTGAGTTACCCCACCAAATTTCACCCCCATTGGAATTTATCTTGATGGGAGCTAAATTTGCATTATTCAAAAAATGAATTTGAATTTCAGTTCAAACATGCAGCAAATTTAGCCAAACCAGTTTCAAATTTAGGAAATCAAATTCAAACAATGGCTTGGAGGCTAAGTCTCTCATTCAATTGTGAGTAGCTGATATCTTTTCAGTGAAAACAAAAATAAAAAACAGAAAAGGAATTAGAGGGGAGAGGGACCCACTGATCAGTGACTAGACACGGGGTGAAACCGACTCAAACCCGGCGACGTAGCGCGAGCGGTCGACGCCGACTCACAGAGGCCGCCAGCAGTGCTCGGGGCTTCCACCTCACGGTGAAATTTTTTGGCTCAAAGGCCAGCACACCGATCTGCTTCACCCTCCGTTCTGTTCCCGAGTGAAAACGAGCACATCCCGAGCTATTCTTTCGCTGCCGCGCAAGAACTTGTCGACGCTTCCTCTGATCACCGGCGACCAGCCGACTCCGGTGGTTTCACGTGCCGTCCACAGAGAAGAAAAGGTGCGTTACTTGTGCTAAAGCTGTAGGAGGAAACCGTGAGCCAGTTCAGGCGGTGTAGAGCAAGAATTTCTTGTTTTCTTCCTCGGAGCGTGTTAGGGTTAGAGTCCGGTCGACGACAAAATTTGTTGCATAGAAGCAACCGCCGGCTAAGCTATAGCTTACACATGCTCTAGAACACCTAGCGCACCTCCTCGATCAAGTAGCAACCAGTTCCATGCACTAGGACCCTAGTTCTGTCAGAATTTCGGCCCGGCGGCTGAAAACAGGGCACCTCGCCGGTGAGGTCGTAGTTGCGGCCGTTTTCATGGGGATCAGTGCTCATATCCATGATCAGCAAGTGTCAGCGGAGCTCCCCGAGCAAACTGCATCGAAAAAGGTGTAAAGAACACCGAGTGCGACGTCGCCGATGAGCTTCCGGCCGCTGTCCCCGTCGCGAGCACTGTTTCGGCCATCGCCGAGCTCTGTTGCGGGCACCACCGTGTTCTCCAGGCCAAAATATGCACAGGCGGCGAGTTTCATTGAAGGTCGGGCAACAGAACGCCCGGCGGTGAGCTCTTCGGCGAAGGGGGGGGGCGGCGGGGAGCCGCGGGAACGCGAGGTAGACGAAGCCCCGCGGGTCCCACGTGTCAGCCTCGGGTTAAACATCACCAGATCTGCTGTGGCACCGGGATCCCGTGCGACTGCACGGAAGACTGTGCGGACCCCCGTGTGGGTTAGCTGAGGCGCGGACACGTAACCTGGGACCCCACCAGCCAGTTTAAACTTTATTTGAATTTCCAGATTTGGTTCAAACTTCAAATGCATGTAACTTCTGCCAGGAAGCTCCAAATTCAGTGAACCAAATTTTGTTGAACTCAGCTTTTTGAATACTTTCCAGCAATACAAATTTCAGCTCATGAAACTTAATGGTTGTCCAGGATTAAATCCCTAAAATTTAAACTGTTGGGAATTTTATCTGGAGAAGTACTTTATGAAAAATTCTGACATTTGGCTGGGAGGCTCATTAGAAAATTTCAGACCTATCCAAGTTCACTTAGTCCCCCTAATGGTGTGATTAAGTGAACTGACCTGAGAAAATAGAAAAAGGTACAGAAACATTTTTCAGATTTTCTCAAATCTTGTTTAGGGTATAACTTCCTCTAGAATTCTTCAACTGATATGAAACCAATTCCATTAGAACCATCTCAAATTCTAGTTTCCAGAGAGTAATGGTTGGAACCATGAAAACCCCTGAAATTCCTTAGAGGCTCTAATATTGACCAAATAGACTTTTAGTTGTACAAAGCTCAAATGAGCTTTGTTTCAAATGAAACTTGGTCACAACTTTGGTTAGAACCCTAAAAAGCAACCATAAAAAATTCAGAGCCAAGGGGGAGGGCTAGCTAGAGTTATGGCAATTACTTATTCCGTTCTAAACATTGCATTTAAAGTGACATATAGTATAACATTTACGTGTAGTCGCTGAAGGCGAGGAGACTCCGGAAGTACTCGACTTCCTTCTTCCAGACGGAGCCCTAACAACTGACCAGCAGCAACAAGGCAAGCCCCGGTTTGCATTAACCATTTTTATAAAGTTTTGCTTTGTTTACATACTTAGTGTGAGGTGTATATATGTGCATTAGGTGTAGGATGGTTGAGACCCCAAATGCATAACCAGATTTTCCTATAAGAGTGAGGGTAGCGTCTAAGACCTCGAGTAGACCGGCTAGGCTTAATGATTCCTAGAACTTCGGTACAAGTCGGGTAGTTGGAATCCACTCGCGAGTTTAGGCTTGGAACACACGGGATTGGTTCGAGTGATGTGAGATCACTTTAGTAATGAAAATGAGACCAGGCAGGGGCTAGGGCGCAGCAAGAGGAAGTCTTGTGTGCGCAGCCCTGTCCGTGTCAATTGAGGACCGATCCACGTGCGGCCCTGCTGAATAAGTATTGAACGTACCGAAGGCATATCGGATATATGGGCCTCGATAAACCGATGTAACCTGTACCTCCGGACGTCAAGGCATAACACACCAATTTATAGGTGTAGGCTGAGGGCAGCAAGGTGGAAATCTGCTAATGGGCATAGAGAGATGCTCCGTGTAGGGAACCTCCTGCTCGTTTCGGTGCGACCGGTTCGACGTTTGGGCTGTTGGGTGAAAGGTTGTCCCATACGACACCGAGTGAGCGTGCTGTGCAGCTCCCCGGGTGGCCGTACGTGACGTGATCTTTGGGTATCCCTGCAGGTGTATATCGAGTCGATTCGCCATCCCTCGCCGTGACGAGTACCGGTTGTTCACTGCATCGTACCGTAGATAAATCATGGAATGTTATGATTCAATTCTGCTGATATGTATGATTGTATTTCTACATGTGTGTCACCAAATATTGCTTACTAAATTTCTTATTCACGAACTGTTAACCTGTGGCTAAAAGTTGAATTAAGGATGAACTTGTAGGCGTGTACGTTTGCTGAAATTTTACCGTCCCATGTTAGTTGTACACTACATGTAGAGTTTCATGCCTAGGTGAGTCGGTTAAGTCTTGTTGAGCCATCGTGCTCATAGTTGCTGCTTAAGTGTTTTTCAGGTGAGGAGTATCCCACGGACTCGGGTTACGAGTCCACCGGTGAGGGTTACCCTCCGTCGGGGACCACGGCTGAGTGGGAGCCGTACACGCCGCGCTGAGCTGGAGAGGTACAGCTAGTGTGGGTTGCCCTAGGGCTGGGCAACCGACTTTTGCTAGATAGACGGGCGTGAGTTGTACAAAATTAGCTTCCGCTGTGTAATATAAACACTAGTTTGTAACTGGAGTAGTGTACTACTTTGTACATTTCGGTTGGTTCTCTATGTAATACAATGTATCCTTATGATGTGTGCTGTTGGGTGTCGCATCGTGTGGCACCACCCTCTGCGATCCTGGATGAGCGGATTCCGGTCCACCACAAGGAGGTTCAGAGCCCACATACACGTGGCAGCTCCGGACCTCACCTCAGCGGGGAGGTTGGTCCGGGGCCAAGGGCTCGTGTTGGCTCCGGAGCTCTGCTCAGCGGGGAGGAGGTTCAGAGCCCACATACACGTGGCAACTCTGGACCTCACATCAGTGAGGAGGCTTGGTCCGGGGCCAAGGGCACGTCTCGGCTCCGGAGCCATCCTCAGCGGGGAGGAGGTTCAAAGCCCAGACACACATGGCAGCTCAGGACCTCACCTCAGCTGGGAGGCTTGGTCCGCGGCCAAGGGCACGTGTCGGCTCCTGAGCCTAGGCACACGTGATAGCCCCAGGGCTGACCCCGGGGCCAAGGACACGTGGCCGCACCAGCGCCAGCTTCAGCAGGGAGGCGGAGTCTGGGCTGTCTTCAACCCTCCATGTGGGGTACCCTGTCTGCAGGGTACCAAAAGTGGCCCCTGGACCCATCTCGGGGGAGGCAACGATCCTGTAGGTGGGGCCCATCTTTCCCGCGAGGTAGCGTTGCACCGATGATGACATAGGGCGCGTGAGGCATCTGCTTTGCTGGCAGTCGGCCGTGTTTGACGGAAAGATCCATTGCGGGAGGGTCCACTAACAGACATGCAGCCTCGTGAGGTGGTTCTCTTCACCTTGTACATTCTATCCGGGTTTGCACTCCTCGCATCGTCCTTCCTCCTCACCCTGCTGGAGGTGTACGGGCTCTAGCTCCAGCACCTCATGCTGCACGCCCTCACACTAGTGGCCGTCTTCATCCACTTTTGTGAAATGTTCATGTGTGTGCGGTCTTCGGTGCGGCTCTTCAGGGTGTTCTCCTTGAGGGCCTCGGGGAGAAGCATAAGCCACCTGGGGGCTTACAACTTCTAGCACCGAGGGAGGAGCTCTGCCCCATACATTGTGCCCTTCTCTCATGTGAAGTGGGAGCACTGGAGGGAGGACTGGGTGATCGCCCAGACCGACGTCCACGACTGCTTGGAGCTGACAGGTGGTCCTCCGATCATCGATGAAGCCATCGGGGACAACATCCCCGATCCGCAGGACGCCTACACGCCGGTGTTGGAGAGCATCGAGTACTTGGCGGAGGAAGGCCTGACATCGCTGATGGTTCTGGCTGACTTCCTGTCTCGCGGGATCGCCCCTCTCCAGGAGCGCGTCCGGCCCGCCTAGCAGTACACTGGGGAGGGCAACATGACCCGGTTCGTGCACAGAGCTGGGTCGTTGTCGGATCGAGAGATGCTGAGCACGATGTTGCAGAAGCTCTCCTAGGACACGATCACCGATGACTCTAACACCCCGTCGGCGAGCTGCCAGTCTGTCTACCTCAACCAGCAGGCGCAGTCGAGGCTGTTGAGGGAGCTGTCGACACTGGACGACATCCATGTCGCAGTGCGGCAGATCGGTGATGCTTCACGAGGCGTGGAGATTCCCGGAGCAGACAGTGCCGGTGGACAAGCGGTTCCTGCACTGATCTCACTCCCAAACAGAGGGAAGGAGTCGGTTGGAAGACTTGCACCCGCGGCGCGCCCTCGTTCACCGCCCAAAAATGCCCCAGAGTCGAGCAGGGCGCCGAAGAGGAAGCTGGTCTGCCCTGATGGAAGGTTCATCTCGGGCCCCCAGGCAGGGGGTTCCCAGGATTCCAGCGGTCCCAGACCGGGCTCGGCGACTGGCACCGGTGGCAGCTTTGGAGCTGCTGCTGCTGGAGCAGCCCCAGCGGGCACAGGAAGAGCTCCTATCTCTGTTGGAGCTTCGAAGAGGCCCCCTGATGCGCCTACAATGCAGAAGAAATCCTTGGGCACGTCACTGGCTCGGAAGCCGTCGTCGGGGAAGACTCCTCAAACAGCTTCGGTGACGACGAGGGTTCTAGCAGCACCGTCGGCTCCTCAGCCATCGAGGGAGGCCTCGGCACAAACCACATCTTCGGCGTGGCGTCGAGGCTCTCAGCAGGAAAGGCTCCTGCTGCGCCATCTTCGGCGGCGCAGACCCCTGAGGTTCCCCCAGCTCCGAAGCCGACGGAGGCAACCTCGACACTAGTGGGGGCAAATGGTTCTAGCCCTCCTCGTAAGAAGCTCTGCGCGGGGTGGAACTTCCAAGCCTCTAGGTATGGCTCAACCTTTTGTTTAGGTTACGTACTGAGCCGCCGGATTGTGTGGTTGACTCTTGATGCTTCTTCTTGGAGGTCTTCTTCGCAGAGCACTCCTCCTCCCCCGCAGCAGCCCAGGAGCCAGAGCTCGTTCTCTGCCGAAGCTCCGAGCCGGTGGCAGTGCCTGAGCCTACACCTGGGGCAGCTCCGGATGTCGGCACCCCGGCCCCCGAGGCCAGCCAACCGGCGGGCGCGGATGCCTCTTGTAGCGGCACGGCTGCTGCTAAGCTTGTTGCCAGCCCTCCTCCTTCTCTTTTGTAGGTTGCTGTGGTGGTAGCCCCACTAGAAGACGAAGAGCCAGAGGAGGTCGAGGTAATTCCTCGCCTGGCGATGCCGAAGGCCGTCCCACCCCCCAGGGACGTGAGAGCAGTCCGCTCGAGCTTGGACCAGATGCAGGAGGTGCTCGAGCAGGAGTGGGTCGAGCTGAGGGCTGAGTGGGAGCGCCTCCGGGACTGGGACAACCTGTTGAAGGTGCGGGTCCAGTCCGCCAGCGAGAAGGCGCAGGCGCGAGAGGAGCGGCTGGAGGTGCGGGAGGAGATCATCGAGGAGAAGGAGGCTGTTGTCTCCGACCTCAACAAGAGGGCAGTGAGCCTCCTGGCTGTGGCCAAGGATCTCCATGCCTCCGCTGACGCACGTCTTGCGGGTCTGACAGAGCTCCGAGAGACGCTCCTTCGGCGGAAGAAGGAGGTAGAGGCAAAGGAGAGGGAGCTCTCCGATCGCCTGGCCACTAACGAGAGGAGCGGGAAACCCTGAAGAAGCGGCTTCAGGGCATCTATGACCGGGACCTCGCCGCTGCATCCAGGGAGTCTGACCTGGATGAGCGGACTGCGTGGCTGGCCACCAAGGAGCAGGTTCTGGCTGCTCTGGAGCAAGAGCTAGCTGCCCGGGAGCAGGAGCTGCCAAGCAGAAACTTGGTGGGGGAGATGGCTTCCGCCGCCAATATGGTTGAAGAACTCCGGGCTTCTCGTGCCGCTGAAGCAGAGAAGGTGTGAGACTTCCTTGGACGCGCGGAGGCGGCGCTGGAACCCTTCGGCTTTGGCCTCTTGCCTCTGGTGGTCCGGCCCAGGAGGTTAGCCAAGTGCTCCCTGCCCTGGATTCGGACGGAGTCAAGCTTCTGGCGCTGGAGAACATCGTGGGGGAGCAGCTGGAGACCGAAGGCAAGGCTCTAGCCCAGCAGGTGGCAGAGTGTGTGCTTTTTTGCGTTTGGAGCTACGACCCTAGCATCTCCCTGGAACCTGTAACGCAGGGCCACAACGCAGAGCTGTAGGGGCGGCCAAGTCTGGCGTCGAGGAGGTCACCCGACTTATAGCTGCTAGGTTCCAGTGAGGGTAGCTTCTAGGTATCCCGCTTGCCTTGTATCCTCCTCTGTATGCCAGAGTCTTCATTGAATAAAGAATTTTTTGTTTCAAGTCTGTGTCTTGGATTGTTGGTGTAAACTTCGGACCCTTGGCAGCGAAAAGGTCCGGAATGACTTAACCGAGGTGGATAGCACTTTGCTGATGTCCCGAGCTTGTTCCTCCAGGTCCTTAGCAGCGTAAGGACCCATAGCGCTCCGGCAGTGGGGCGGACACATCCTCCCAGGTCCTTGGCAGCGCAAGAACCCGAGGGACGATCGGCCAGTGTCTCCAGCTTGTCGTAGCCGGAGCTCTGAGTTCTTTGCTCGCTGCTGCAGTGGTCCAATATTTTGCCTGCGTGGTTCACCGTGATTGCCCCCTGGTAGGTGTGGCCCTTGAGTTGGGGCGCACCTACCAAGTAGTCGGAATCGGACCTCCTGAGATGTCTGGGATGCCAAGGACCTATTTAGACCTGCAGACATGGTAGATAAAAGGAGTAGTCGTGTTCTCTGGTCACTCTTTCCTATTGTTAGTTTTGCTGCGGCTTACGGTCCTCAGCTGAGCTACGGGGCTTTGGTAATTCGATGTGGGTCATCCGGGTTATGGTTAAAACCTTGCTCAGGGGTATGAGCCGTCCGTTTTCCCGGTACTTAGCTGTAATGCTGGAGAGGCAGAGTGTGCACGCTTAGTGTACGGAACCGGACTAAGCAGGCTACACACCCTGGACCTCCTGCTGGCGTTAGCCTTTCAGGGGAGGCAGTGTGACAGTATTAGGGTACGGAACCATGCTAAGCAGGCTGCGTGCCCTGGACCTCTCGCTGGCATTAGCGTTTCAGAGGAGGGACCATTCGGTGCATAGGGCCCCCGAGCAGTGAGGCAACCATAGGACCCCAGGTACACCATAGGTACCTCAAGCGGACCCGCTTGCAGAAGGATAGCATAGCTCCTACTATGGATGAGCACAGGAAAAAGTGATTGGCCACACGGCCGGAGTGGTATGGAAAGAAAGCACCAAAAAAGAAAGGGGCGATTCCCGGGGTCCAGTTCCTTTTCTTGTCCGTAGGTGTGTACCTTTGGGTCCCCAAGTACTCGGTTGTAGCGCAGGAGAGGCAGTGTGGCAGGCTTAGTGTACGTACCTAGGCTAAGCGGGCTGCGCGCCCTGGATCTCCCACGGGCGTTAGCCTTTCAGCGAGCAGGCCTTCCAGCACCACGGGACCTGGGACAAGTATGTAGGACGAGCTTCGGACATGCCATTTCCAGTTGATATGCTTGAGTAAGCACAATCTGTAAAGAGAGAGGGCACGCAGGGTAATACAATTTTTTCTCATATTAGGCTTCATTCATAGGAGGAAACAAGCCATACAAGAAGACAGTGACCCACACTGGATGACAAGAGTAGCAGGACTCCTCTGGAGTTTAGCTGTTCTAAGCATTGCTCCTAGACTCTATGACGCCTTTACAGAGAAAAAAGAACCCTAACGTGCGCCACGGATAGAACTTACGAAGGTGTTCTATGTTACATGGATTAGGTAGAGGTACCCCATCCTCCGTGGCTAGGTGGAAGCACCCTGGGCGGCATACTTGTGTCACTCGAAAGGGACCCTCCCAGTGGGGAGAGTTTGCTCCCCCCTTCTCGAGAAAGTATTCACCGAAGCACCAGGTCGCCCACCTCGAGCTGTCTACTCCGCACAAACCGCTGCTGGTAGCACCGGAACACCTGGCGGTACCGTGCGTTTCGAGCATCTGCTTACCACCTTCGCTCATTGACAAGGTCGATATCTTCACATCAGAGCTGGTCCTGCGTGGCTTCATCGTATGCTTGGACACGATGAGCCCATGGTGGTTTCCGGAGGGAGGATGGCCTCGGCCCCCTAAACCAGTTCATAGTCCTTTCCCCTATCGCACGACGGGGGAATGTCTCGCTAGACATGGATCGCCTTGCGTCGCTCGTTGTCATCGCTGGAGTCAGAGTCGGAGTGGCTGTAGATGGCTTTCAACGCCCGCTCGGCGTCTTGATACTTCATCTCTTGCCCGGCGCTGTGCGAGGGCCTCACGGCCTCATCGAGCCAGGATCACGCTGAGGGGTGCTGCGTTGCACAGCACCGGATAACACACATAAAATGGTATAAAGAGGAAGCAAAGTTGTTGTTACATAAACGCGTTTATGAACATTTTTACAACAAAATATGTTCAGTCTACACTCACGGGCGTAGACTACGCATTGAGTTCACGTTCAGCCCGTGAACGTGTCCCCGCTAGCACACGCGCACACTAACACGGTGGCGTGCCTGACTCCCACTCGACGGGGTTTCCCTCTTGGGGTTCTGTCACCTCCTCGGGAGTCTCTTCATCATAACACCCTGCAAAATCTTCAAACACAAGCAGTGAGCACGATGGCTCAGCAAGTCTGACCTGTCTTTCCTATACATGAAACTTCTACATGAAGGATTTAGGGTACATGAGGCAAATAAGTTGCAAAGGACTCGCCTAATTATTTGAACCTTACTTTCAAGTTTTAGCAGCTAGTGGTGGAGAACCTCACGCTAAGGCACATGAGAGAGCCGCAATCAAACAAGAAACACATTTCTCTCATGTACTTTGCCCAAGGTTAAAAGAACTTTAGTTTGCTCTAAACTACAACAATTCATTAGCAACCAAGGTATAGCTTTCAATCAGCAACTTTTAATATGACTCTAGCCTGTTCTTTCTATGTCACAGTACAGTGAACAAGTGGTACTCACTGATCGCGAGGGACGGCGATTATAATCGATTTACACCTGCAGGGTTACCCGAATAACCCGTCACGTATGCCCGTACTCGATGTTGCCTACAGCAACCATGACGGACGTCGTACGCAACCACCTTTCACTCGTCAGCCAAATGTTGAGCCGGTCCAATCCTCCCGAGCAAGAGGTCTCTTCCCGCGCATCCGCAGTGCCGCCAGCCGATTTACACCTCAAGCTCTCAAACTACCCTCTGAACGACCAGCTATGCCTCAACACCCAGCTACCTGAGTTACATCAGTTTCCCGGTTCCCATATATCCCGTAGGTCTTCGGTACTGTTCTAGCTTGTGCAACAGGCCCGCACACGGCTCGGTTCTCAATCGACACAAGCGGAGCTATGGCACCCAGGCCCCAACGTCCTGCTGCCCTTACTTTCCACTCGGTCTCATTTTTCTTGCATTGCCAAGTGTTTCATTTGCTACATTTACCCGATAGTGTGCCTCTAGCCTATTCTCGCGAGCAGTTCCAACTACTCGACTTGTAATGAATCCTACACTAAATTAGCATTGCAGTAGCTAATCGAGTTTTACAAACCTAAGCCCAACCCAGTGTTTTCTTGGCTATGTATTTGGGTTTTCAAACAAGACTCTAATGCAAAATTGAAGTGGTTGCTCAAAGTAAGTTCTCAAAACAGTAAAATTTGTAAAAATGGTTAATGCAAACCGGAGCTTGCCTTGCTGCTGTTGGTCGTAGGCTAGCTGTTCCTCTGGAGTGATGAAGTCTAAGACTTCGGGCTCCTCCTCAACCTTAGCGACTACATGAGATAAATACATATATGTATCAATTAGAATGCATTTGAATTGAAGTTGAATTTGTGAAGACTATAAGTATTACTATAAAGGCCCAATGACTCTGAAACTTTTACTGTGGTTTGGATACAACCTCAACAGAAACTTGGCCAAGTTTCATTTGCAGCAATGCTCATTTGAGCCCTCCACAAATAATTATGTACTTGGCGTTAATTGGAGCTCCTAGGGTGTTCTAGGGATTTTCATGGAGCAAGCCATGAATTACTGAAAACTAGATTTTCAGAGTGTTGAGTTGGTTTCACTTCATTTTAAGGATCCTAGCCAAAGATATGAGCTAAACGATTTTCAGAGAAAATCTGAAAAAGTTTCTGGACATTTTCCATTTTCTCTGGAACAGTTTTATTAATCACACCATTAGATGGATCAAATGAGCTTGAATGGATCTGAAATTTTTATGGTAGCTCAAGGATATTATTATGAACATCCTGGCCAAATTTCAGAATTTTCCTCCAAAGGGTTCTCCTGTTAAAATTCTAAACAGTTTAAATTTGAAGAATTAATTCTAGAGAAATAAGGATTTTCATAAAGTGAAACTTGATTTGTTGAAAAGTACTAAGAGACATAATCCAACAAAATTTGGTTCACCCGATTTGGAGTTTCCTAGCCAAAGTTATGTGGGTTTGAAGTTGAACTAAATCTGAAAATCGGGGAAATTTTTAAAACACGGCACGTGGGACCGGGCTACGTGTCAGTTTCTCAGCGGCTGACACACGGGGCTACGGAGTATTTCACGTGCAGCCTCATCAGATCCCGTGCCACAGCTGATCCCCGGTTTAAATATCCAGCCGCTGACACGTGGGGCCGGAGGCTTCGTCAACCTTCCGACCTCCCGCGCTCGGCCGCCGCCCCCCTCGCCGGAGTGCTCGCCATAGGGGCTTTGCCGTGAGACAAACTCCACAATTTTCGCCGCCTCTGCCTAATCCCACATGGGAACACGGTGCTGGACTTAGCTCAACATGACAACCACCGGAACATGGCCGGCGACGAGCGGTGGCTTCGGAAGAACTTCGGCCGTGTCGGCCGGACTTCCTAGCACCCCAAAAGATCGAGCTAATGGTTGTAGGGAATCAGTGCACCCTAGGGAAGATTTTCATGGGCTCAAGACGGCTCGGAAAGGGTCCTAGGTGAGCTCTCACTGCGCACCCGACGGCTTCCGCCAATAGCGCCGGTAGCTAAACTCGAAATGGGCGGTCTACCAAGGTTTTCTTGCTAAGACTGCGAAGGAAAGTTGTTTGCTACAAAGTCTAGATCGTGTAGGTGCAGTTTGAGGATCTCTAAACGACTATGGAATGGGAATTTGGTGAATCCGCACCCGAAGGTCGGTCTGTGCCGAATGGAAGGGAAAAACGAAATTCGTCGCTGGTGATCGACCACTCGGGCTGTGGTTCGGGGGTGAGAAACACGAGACTCTAACACGTCCCGGGATGCATTAGCTTGGGCGTGACACTTTCCCGTTTAGGCTGTCCACGGGAGTCCGAGGTGCGGAAGAGCTTAAGTCACGGGAAAAACTTTCGGTATGGGGCGAGAGCAATCGAACTCAGCTGGTTCCTATTACGGGAAGGTAGGATGAGAGGTTCTAGTACCGTTTTGCAGCTTGGATGGAGTGGGGGAGTGGTGGTGGCCGGTTCTCCGATCGAATCCGAGAGAGCGGCGACGAGGGCGGCGTTTCTTGCGCGAGGGAGCAGAGAAGCAAACGAATACACCTAATGCCGGCTCGGTCTCAGGGATAAGAGGGGAAGACGTCGGCTGAGTACGGAGCAGGCCGAGCAGGAGCTGGCAGCGGCATCCAGCTCGGCGACGACCGCAGCTGCAGCCCGATAACCCGCGCCCGGCAGTCTTCCGTCGGTTGAATTGCTGGTTAGGCTGACAGGTGGGACCCCCTTCTATTTTAACCTCTGAAATTAACTTTCTTCCCCTGCTCTAAACAGTAGTTCCACTAATACCCTCTGAAATTCTAATTATCTGCCAAATGCCCATTTGAAATTGATAGAATTCAAATTGTGAAGTGTTTGAATATATTTACAGCACATATGCAGTTTGAAATTCAAATTGAATTTAAATTTGCTAAAATTGGCTCATGTCAAGATCAACTCCAAATGGAGTGAAAATTGGTGTGTGAGCTCAAAAAAATGTGTTTAGTGTGAATATGAATCCCACTTTTGAATTCATGGGATGAAAGTAGTTTGAATTTGAATTTGAGTTCAAACTAGCCTCTTTCCAATTATACCCAAAAATAGCTCAAAAAGGTTTTGGATTTGGGTGAAATTTGGCATGAGCATTCCTAGCAAGGTGTAGGAGTTTTTCATATGCTCGGCCCCTATATGATGCATGTGGGAAATACCACTTTTGCATTTTGTGAGTTCGTCCTCTAATGACCATATTGATTGTGGTTACTTGCTCTTCAAATGTATTCATAAGTTGTCCTCAAATGAGGTGTGTGTGGTGTGATGAACACTTTGGATGTGTGCAAAAACTTAGGCCCTTACATTCCTCCGCCCTTAAAAGAATCTCGTCCCAAGATTATAAGGTGAAAATTAGAGAGAGGACGGCGGAAAATTACCGTATGTGCAACGCGAAAAAGTCGCGGTAATTAGTGCGAAGAAACCCTTCACTCTCCCATGTCGCTTCGTCTACGGAGTGATTACTCCATAGAACTTTGTAGAACCACAATGTACGGTTGCGTCTGGTTCGGGCCTTTTCATCAATTATCTGGACCGGTTCCTCCTGATAAGTGAGATCCGGTTTCAGTTCTTCAATATCCCTCAGCTGAATGGTAGTTGATAGCTTAAGACACTTCCTCAGCTGAGATATGTGAAAGACGTTGTGCACACCGGAGAGTGTTTTTGGTAATTCTAGCCGGTATGCCACTGATCCACATATTTCTACAATCTGGAATGGACCGATGAATCAGGGTGCCAACTTTCCTCTCACCCCGAATCTGTTCACGCCTTTCATTGGAGATACATGTAGATATACGTGATCCCCGACTTCGAATTGTAACGGGCGTATTCTCCGGTCCGCATACTGTTTTTGTCGGGATTGGGCGGCCTTTAGGTTCACTTGAATCAGCCGGACCTTTTCCTCTGCATGGTTGACAAGATCAATCCCGAAGGTGACCCGTTCGCCAGACTTACACCAATTTAGTGGTGTGCGGCATTTTCTCCCGTATAGCGCCTCATAGGGCGCCATGTTGATGCTGGCTTGGTACCCATTGTTGTACCAAAACTCGGCTAACGGTAAGTGATCATCCCAATTCTTACCGTGGTTGATAGCACAAGCTCGTAGCATATTCTCTAGAATCTGATTTACCCGTTCGGTTTGCCCATCCGTCTGTGGGTGGTACGCTGAACTACGGATAAGCTTCGTCCCCAATGCAGCATGTAGCTGCTCCCAAAAACGGGACACAAATTAAGTGCCCAGTCCGATATGATGGTGCGGGGTACGCCGTACAAGCATAGGATCCGTGAGATGTACAATTCCGCGTACTTCTTGGCGTTGTAGTTGGTGTTGACCGGGATAATATGGGCAACTTTGGTGAGCCGGTCGACGATCACCCACACGGAATCATGCTTCTGAAATGTGGTGGGTAAACCGACGATGAAGTCCATGCTGACATCTTCCCACTTCCAAGCAGGAACGCCCAGTGGTTGTAGCAGTCCCGGTTTTCTCATGTGGTCAGCCTTCACCCTTCGACATGTATCACTCTCTGACACGTACTTTGCGATCTCCCGCTTCATTCGTGTACACCAAAACTTATTTCTGAGTTCTTGATACATTTTGTTGCTGCCAGGGCAAATAGAAAACTTTGACAATTGAGCCTCATCAAATATTTTCTTCTGTAACTCGGGTTACGGGGTATGACGATTCGGTCCTTGAACCATAGGACGCCGTCTCCGTCTTTCCGGAAACATTTCAGCTCCCCACTGTCTACACGTCTCCGCAAATGCGACATGCCCTTTTCATGTTTCTGAGCTGCCGCTATCTCTTCACGGATGGTGGGGATCAAAGCTAGGTTGTAGAGAGCTCCATGTGGAATCACATGCAATGGTGGCTCGCTCTCTTCCAACGGTGTGATGGTCAGATTGTTGACGTGTGACTTGCGACTCAGCACATCCGCCACTACGTTTGCCTTTCCGGGGGGATAATGGATCTCTATTTCGTAATCCTTTATCAACTCTAACCATCTTCGCTGCCTCATGTTCAGCTTCTTCTGAGTGAATATGCACTTGAGGCTTTTGTGGTCGGTATATTAATGCACGAGGTTACCGAGTAGTTAGTGCCTCCACATCTTGAGTGCAAGTACCATGGCAGCGAGTTCTAGGTCATGAGTTGGATAATTCTGCTCATGGTTTCTGAGCTGCCGTGATCCATACGCGACCACCCCTCGGTCTTGCATCGGCACACATCTGAGCCCAATGCCGGATGCATCGCAGTACACATCGAACGGTTTTGTTGTGTCCGGCTGCGCCAAAACGGTGCTGATGTTAATTGCTTCCCTAATGCCTTGAATGCTGCTTCACATGTTGGACTCCAAGCATATTTGGTAGCCTTCTTCAGCAGCTCCGTCATAGGCTTTGCAATCTTTGAGAAGTTCGGAATGAACCTCCGATAATATCCCGCGAGTCCAAGGAAACTCCGTACCTCATGAACAGTTCTCGGGGACTTCCAATTTAGCACTTGCGTGATCTTACTCGGGTCTACAGCGATGCCCTCCGCTGAGATAATATGCCCAAGAAAAGGCACTTGCGATATCCAGAATTCGCACTTGCTGAATTTCGCGTATAGATTGTGCCCGCAGCCGTTGCAAGACTATATGCAGATGCTTCGTGTGTTCTTCCTCCGACTTGGAATATACCAATATGTCATCGATGAAGACCACGACAAACTTGTCCAGCTCTGGCATGAATACCGAGTTCAAGTACATGAAGTGAGCTGGAGCATTGGTGAGGCTGAAGAACATGACTAGGTACTCATAAAGTCTGTACCTCGTCGAGAACGCCGTCTTTGGAATATCCTCAGCTCGTATCTTAATCTTATGGTACCCGGATCTTAAGTCCATCTAGGAAAAGATCTTTGCTTCGACCAACTGATCAAACAACATGTCGATCCGTGGCAACGGGTACTTGTTCTTGATGGTTACGGCGCTTAGTGGACGATAGTCCACGCAAAGCCGCAACGTCTCATATTTCTTCTTCATAAATAAGGCCGAACAGCCCCATGGCGAGGAGCTCGGGCTAATAAAACCCTTCTCCAGCAGGTCCGTTAACTGCATCTTCAGTTCAGCCAATTCCTTGGGCGCCATCTTGTACGGCCTTCAGGATATTGGCATAGTTCCCGGTGTAAGTTCAATCTTGAACTCCACCTCTCGGTCGGGCGGTATCCCCGGTAAATCATCCGGGAACACGTCAGGGAACTCACGGACTACTGGAATGTCTTCCAATCTGATGGTGGTGGATTGATATACACTTGGAAGTTTTATTTCTGGATCGTCCAGAAATAATGAATGTGACTCATGCATTTCTGAGTGTAGATGCACGACTCGGAGGACGGTGTCTAAAACAGCGCCGTGGCGGGTTAACCACGACATCCCTAAGATGGCATCGACCTTTTGTCCCTCTAAAGCTATGAGAGACGTGGGGTATACTCTACCTGCTAAGCATAATGGTGCTTTTGAAACCATCATGCTTGCTGAAATCTTCCCACCCGATGAACAAATCAAATATGGACTTTCGGTGGGTAGTATTTGCAGGCTGTGTTTAGAAATAAAAGCTTGGCTAATAAAATTATGCGTGGCACCTGAATCAAATAAAACTGTGGCGGGATGTTGGTGGAGTTGGAACATACCCGCAAGGATTGGCTCCCCCTCCGGCACGTCCTCTATGGCAAGTTGGTGGACGGTGCCGGGCTTAGGATTTGCCCGCCACGCATTAGTGGGGTTCCGGGGCTGATTCCTTCCCGGGAACTGTGGTGCCACTCCGCCGCCTTGCCTCTCAGGACAGTTGTTGGCGAAGTGTCCTGGGCCACCGCATTTGAAGCATGTGGCTTCTGTCTGGCCCGTGCTTGGGGAACGAAAGCCCGGCATGCGCTTCTGAGGTGCAAACGCACACGGCATCGCCCGCTGCTGCTGTTGTTGCTGCGGAGGTGGTGCTGGTAATGCCGACCTGAATGCCGGTGGAGAATATGGCCGACTGCGGAATGGCATCGGCCTCTGTGGTGGCTGCCAGCGCTGATCCGATGGTGAGCGATACACCATCCGGTATTTTTAAGAAGGACCACCTCCCTCTCCGCTGTTCTGCGGCGCGCTTCGCTTCTTCTCCGATGCCGCTAACTCCTTGCCGGAGTCCTCCTGAACAATCGCAGCATCAATAATATCATTGAGGCTGCTGCGATTGAACATTGCCAGCTTGTATTTCAGGAGCGATTTAAGCCCCTGGTAAAAATGATCCCGCCGCTTCTCATCGGTATCAGCGTGATAAGAAGCGTAGAGTGCAAGATCATTGAATGCCCTGGAGTATTCCAGCGCGTTCCGGCTTTCTTGCTGCAGGCGAAGGAACTCCTGCGTCTTCCTCTTCATAAGACCCGGTGGTATGTGATAGGCCCTGCGCAGGTCATAACTCACTCGGTGGGTTGTGAAGCACAGTAGTTCGCCTACCAAGCGCTCGTGGACCCTTGATGCTGTTGGATCGCGAACTGAGTCTTGCGCTGCTCACTCACTTGGAGCAGCCCGAACTTCATCTCCATCGTGCGGAGCCAGTTGTCCGCATGGAGGGGTTCATCTGCCCTTGAGAATACCGGGGATGAGTAGCCAAAAAGTCGGAGTAGGAGCTTTGTTGGTGCTCCTTGTGATCTTGACGCCTCTCTGGTCGAGACGTATTTGCAATAAGGGTCTGCAGCAACTCCGTGTGCTGCTGATGAGAACCCGCCAGCCAATGTAACCGTTGGCGGTGGCGGTTGTTGCTGTTGCTGTTGCTGCTGTTTCTGTCCCGAGGAATCCTTGGGAGGCGGTTGGGAGGCATCTCCCCCCTGACTAGAACCCCCAACTTCCGGGTTGGCACGAGTGCGAGTCATTCTGCAATTCAAAACAGCAGCGATCAGCACATGCCATTCTTAAAATTCCATATGAAACAGTAGGTATTGAAGTGACACATGAATAACTTGCACAACATTCACATATATTGATAAAGCATAAACTTTATACAAGATACATTATTCTTGGGTCTCCGAGAAGTCGTGCTCATGTCGTCACTACTGATACATATACTACTGTCTACACGACATGTCACCAATTACAAAAGTTTTTGTACCCCACCCTCGCTGCCCTACTTTGACGGTAACTCACTACTCGGAGTAAAACTCGACCTCCTGTGGGTCGTCCTCCTCCGCTACCTCTGCTGTGGCTCCGGGTCCATAACCTCTTCTTTTGGTTCACGTTCCCCCATCGCCGGGATACCCAAAACCACGGGTACGTCACCTACCATCGGTAGGCCCACTACCGGAGGCACGAGGTCCAGAAACGCATGCACCTCGTCCATGGCCTGGTTGTAATCCTCTTCCCAGCCTTGGCCCTCCTCAACAGCGTCATCACGCTCTTGAGTGAGGACCTCATTTCTCTGGGTCAATGTCTGCACTTGCTGTTGTAGAGCCATGATATCGACGCGGCTTTTCTTTTTCGCCTTCTTCAGACGATGCAACTGATTATGCTGTTCGTTCAGTCACTTTATCGTCGGAAGGAGAACATTGCGGAGTGCTCTGTGAGCACTCTCGAAATGGGCTCTGTGAGCACTCTCGAAATGGGCTCTGTGAGCACTCTCGAAATGGTCTCCACGGCTGGTGCTCTCCTTGAGCCTCATGGCATGACAATCCGTATGGACAGCTTGGCTGTCCATCACGGTCTTCCCTGCCCTCAACTGGAGGCTGAGGATCGCCTCCGCGGGGTTGTACCTTGGGCAACCCGGATCTGTTGCCTCCAAGTACCTCCCCCTCTACACGTGATTAGCTCATCCCTCCACCAAAACGAGCGCGTATGGAGTGCCCTCCATAGCTCTCACGTGTAGTTGGCAGAAACGCGACATGGTGTCGTGGGCTGCCACTTGCCACATTTCCTCCGGCTGTCTACCTCTCACCGTGACGGTGAACGGCGCCCAACCGGGTGGCGTAGGTCCTGCAGGAACTTAGACATGGATTGTCTATTTCTTGTTCCCCTCCTTGCCTTCTTCCTTGGCGAAGTACTGCGGCATTTCCACATACCCGAAATATTGAAGCATTTGCTTCAACACTTCCGAATAACCGCTATGGCGAGAACAGTGGGATACCACCCACCCGTTCTCCAATTGTCTATCCGCTGTCATCTGTAGAAATATATTTGAAAACTGTCAAATATTCATTTCAACAGTAATTCATTGAGTTATAACATAAAACATGTCATTGAACTCACAAAACATGGAAACACAACTCAAACTTAGAACAATTTGATTGCTGGTCTGCTGCCCAAACTGACAGCCCTGACCAGTTTCCCTTTCAACCTGATTTAGACCATGCTAAAGGCAAAACCAGTTCTGGAGCTCCACATCAAAGTTAAAGCTAACTTCAATAGCTTTACATTAAGTATTTACATGGCCTAAGATCTGTCCTTGTTCAAAAGTTATGAGATGTCAAAGTTGACAGAATTTCTGGAGACAATTGGACAGCACCTCCCTGCTTGAGGTACTGATTTGATCCAAGAATTCCAGTTAATTCTACCCAAAATTTGACAAAAATTTCTGTTACAAAGTTGCAACCCATTTCATGGAATTTTAAGAACTACCTCATTTTCTATTTTTGGATTTTTATGCAGGACGGTATGCTCAATTTACAGAGAGTTACAGAGAGTGTTTGCTCTGCCCTGTTTTCTGGACAGTTTCAACTCTACCGCATTTTTCGACTGGTTAAGGGCCGAAACACCTCTGGACATCAACATAAAAGTTGTAAAGCTCTCCCAAACCTTTCCAGAAATGTATCATATGACCCAAACCTCGAAAGAACTCAACCTCGAACCTCTGTTTAACTTTAGCCTTATTTCAGCTGAAAACAGGGGACTCCGTCCTTAGTATCCTATAAGTTGAAAACTTGTTAACTTTGAACATCCTGATTAAGGGAAGAAGTTACATCACAGTTTTAGTGCTCTGGATCAAACCTTCAAGTTTTACAATGATGTTGATCATTTATTGGGGTGTGACGTCGAAGCGTCACCAGTTCATGTCGGTACTATGTTCCTCACAAAGAAAAACCTATACCGGACTTAGCCGGCTTCGTTAGTTCAGTGGCACTAAACGTCGCTCGCACACGGATGCTAATCCTCTACTGATTCGTGGTTAGACTACCTGCAAATAAACCACTCAATCATCAGGCTCGGCTGCACACCGAGCCTGGTCCCAATACAGTTCATACACCAGTCCGTCATCACTCGCACGGGTGTTCTCAAGCCAAACACGCCTTGAGCTACGTGTTCATGTTACTAACAACGTGATGGGGTCTCCCAAACTTGTATGTAGCATGCCAGGGATGGGCGTTGCTCGAATACCCCAAACGACATGAGGAGTCGTAGAGGATATTAAAGCGGGCCGGGTTACCTGCCACCCGTGAGGCTCCACCCTTCAGCTTGTGCACACTGGTGGACAACGCTTACATGCACCCCCCAAGACATATGACGTCCTGAGATGCATGAATTTCCGACATAAGCAAATAGGTTAGTATTGCCACTTTCTATACACTAATAACATCCTTATATGGGCTGCTAACTCGTTCCTCACCGAGTTTTTGAAAAAGACGACCTTTTTAGTGTGTTAAACCTCAAGCGGGCTCTGATACCATGCTGACGCGGGCCCCATGGCCTCATCAAGCAAGGATCACGCTGAGGGGTGCTGCGTTGCACAAAGCAGAAGCAAAGTTGTTATTACATAAATGAGTTTATGAATATTTTTACAACAAAATATGTTCAGTCTGCACTCATGGGCGTAGACTACGCATCGAGTTCACGTTCAGCCCATGAACGTGTCCCCGCTAGCACACACGCACACTAACACGGCGGCGTGCCTGACTCCCACTCGACAGGGTTTCCCTCTTGGGGTTCCATCTCCTCCTCAGGAGTCTCTTCCTCATAACACCCTGCAAGTGGTGGAGAACCTCACGCTAAGGCACATGAGAGAGCCACAATCAAACAAGAAATGCATTTCTCTCATGTACTTTGCCCAAGGTTAAAAGAACTTTAGTTTGCTCTAAACTACAACAATTCATTAGCAACCAAGGTATAGCTTTCAATCATCAACTTTTAACATGACTCTAGCCTGTTCTTTCTACGTCACGGTACAGTGAACAAGTGGTACTCACTGACCGTGAGGGACGGTGATTATAATCGATTTACACCTGCAGGGTTACCCAAATAACCCGTCACGTACGCCCATACTCTATGTTGCCTACAGCAACCATCACGGACATCGTACGCAACCACCTTTCACCCGTCAGCCAAATGTTGAGCCGGTCCAATCGTCCCGAGCAAGAGGTCTCTGCACGTGCATCTGCAGTGCCGCCAGCCGATTTACACCTCAAGCTCTTAACCTACCCTCTGAATGACCAGCTATGCCTCAACACCCAGCTACCCCGAGTTACAACAGTTTCCCGGTTCCCATATATCCGGTAGGTCTTCAGTACTGTTCTAGCTTGTTTAACAGGCCCACACACAGCTCGGTCCTCAATCAACACAAGCGGAGCTATGGCACCCAGGCCCCAACGTCCTGCTGCCCTTACTCTCCGCTCGGTCTCATTTTTCTTGCCATGTGTTTCATTTGCTACCTTTACCCGAGTGGTGTGCCTCTAGCCTATTCTCGCGAGCAGTTCCAACTACTCGACTTGTACTGAATCCTACACTAACTTAGCATTGCAGTAGCTAATCGAGGTTTACAAACCTAAGCCCAACCCAGGGTTTTCTTGGCTATGCATTTGAGTTTTCAAACAAGACTAATGCAAAATTGAAGTGGTTGCTCAAAGTAAGTTCTCAAAACAGTAAAATTTGTAAAAATGGTTAATGCAAACCGGAGCTTGCATTGCTGCTGTTGGTCATAGGCTAGCTGTTCCTCTGGAGGGATGAAGTCTAAGACTTCGGGCTTCTCCTCAACCTTAGCGACTACATGAGATAAATACATATATGTATCAATTTGAATGCATTTGAATTGAAGTTGAATCTGTGAAGACTATAAGTATTACTAGACAGGCCCAATGACTCTGAAAATTTTACTGTGGTTTAGATACAACCTTAACAGACACTTGGCCAAGTTTCATTTGCAGCAATGCTCATTTGAGCCCTCCACAAATAATTGTGTACTTGGCCTTAATTGGATCTCTTAGGGTGTTCTAGGGATTTTCATGGAGCGAGCCATGAATTTCTGAAAACTAGATTTTCAGAGTGTTCTAATAGAGTTGGTTTCACTTCATTTGAAGGTTCCTAGCCAAATATATGAGCTAAACAATTTTCAGAGAAAATCTGAAAATGTTTCTGGACATTTTCTATTTTCTCTGGAACAGTTTTATTAATCACACCATTAGGTGGATCAAATAAGATCCAATGGATCTGAAATTTTTATGATAGGCCAAGGATATTATTATGAACATCCTGGCCGAATTTCAGAATTTTCCTCCAAAGGGTTCTCCAGTTAAAATTCTAAACATTTTAAAACTTGAAGAATTAATTCGGGAGAAATAAGGATTTTCATAAAGTGAAACTTAGTTTGTTGGAAAGTACTCAGAGATCTGAATCCAACAAAATTTGGTTCACTCAATTTGGAGTTTCCTAGCCAAAGTTATGTGGGTTTGAAGTTGAACTAAATCTGAAAATCGGGAAAATATTTAAAACACTGCACGTGGGACCGGGGCTACGTGTCAGTTTCTCAGCGGCTGACACTCGAGCTACGGAGTATTTTGCGCGCAGCCGCATCAGATCCGGTGCCACAGCTGATCACTGGTTTAAATATCCGGCCGCTGACACGTGGAACCGGAAGCTTCGACAACCTCCCGACATCCCGCGCTCGGCCGCCTTCCCCCTCGCCAGAGGGGCTTTGCCGTGTGCCAAACTCCACAATTTTTGCCGCCTCTGCCTAATCCCGCACAGGAAACACGGTGCTGGACTTAGCTCGACATGACAACCACCGGAACATGGCCGGCGACGAGCGGCGCCTTCGAAAGAACTTCGGCCGTGTCTGCCGGACTTCCTAGCACCCCAAAAGATCGAGCTAACGGTCGTAGAGCATCAGTGCACCCTAGGGAAGATTGTCATGGGCTCAAGACGGTTCAGAAAGCGTCCTAGGTGAGCTCTCACCGTGCGCCTGATGGTTTCCTCCATTAGCACCGGTAGCTAAACTCGAAATGGGCGGTCTACCAAGGTTTTCTTGCTAAGACTGCGAAGGAAAGTTGTTCGCTACAAAGTCTAGCTCGTGTAGGTGCAGTTTGAGGATCTCTAAACGGCTATGGAACGGGAATTTGGCGAATCCGCACCCGAAGGTCAGTCTGTGTCGAATGGAAGGGAAAAACGAAATTTGTCGCCGGTGATCGACCACTCGGGCTGTGGTTCGGGGGTGAGCAATACGAGACCCTAACACGTCCCGGGATGCATTAGCTTGGGCATGACACTTTCCCATTTAGGCTGTCCACGGGAGCCCGAGGTGCGGAAGAGCTTAGGTCACCGGAAAAACTTTCGGTATGGGGCGAGAGCAATCGAACTCGGCTGGTTCCTATTATGGGAAGGTAGGATGAGAGGCTCTAGTACCATTTTGCAGCTTGGAGGGAGTGGGGGAGTGGTGGTGGCCGGTTCTCCGAGTGAATCCGAGAGAGCGGCGACGAGGGCGGCGTTTCTTGCCCGAGGGAGCAGAGAAGCAAACGAATACGCCTAATGTCGGCTCGGTCTCGGGGATAATAGGGGGATACGTCGGTTGAGTATGGCGCAGGCCGAGCAGGAGCTGGCAGGGGCATCCAGCTCGGTGCTGACCGCAGCTGCAGCCCGAGAACCCGCGCCCCACAGTCTTCAGTCAGTTGAATTGCTGGTTAAGCTGACAGGTGGGACCCCCTTCCATTTTAACCTCTGAAATTAACTTTCTTGCACTGCTCTAAACAGTAGTTTCACTAATACCCTCTGAAATATGAATTATCTACCAAATGTCCATTTGAACTTGATAGAATTCAAATTGTGAAGTGTTTGAATATATTTACAGCACATATGCAGTTTGAAATTCAAATTGAATTTGAATTTGCTAAACTTGGCTCATGTCAAGATCAACTCCAAATGGAGTGGGAATTGGTGTGTGAGCTCACAAAAATGTGCTGAGTGTGAATATGAATTCCACTTTTGAATTCATGGGATGAAAGTAGTTTGAATTTGAATTTGAGTTCAAACTAGCCTCTTTCCAATTATACCCAAAAATACCTCAAAAAGGTTTTGGATTTGGATGAAATTTGGCATGAGCATTCCTAGCAAGGTGTCGAAGTTTTTCATATGCTCAGCCCATATATGATGCATGTGGGAAATACCACTTTTGCATTTTGTGAGTTCATCCTCTAATGACCATATTGATTGTGGTTGCTTGCTCTTCAAATGTGTTCATAAGTTGTCCTCAAATGAGGTGTGTGTGGTGTGATGAACACTTTGGATGTGTGCAAAAACTTAGGCCCTTACACGCTGGTCTCAGGATTGGCCTTTTGTTTGCCCTCCCGCTGTTGGGAGGGTGCGCCGTCTAGGCGTGGCCACTGTTGTTGCATCTCACGGAAGCGCTCTGCAAGCTTCTTGATCTCACGATACTCGCTGGCGTCGTGGCGGCTGGAGTTGTGCACCGGGAACCACTGGCCGTTGTCATTGGCAGATGAAGGTCGCGGCTGCTTGTCGGTGTGCGGGGCTCGGCCCCCACCGGCCGCTGCAAGGGCAGCGGTAGGTGCCCCGGGCAGAGGCTTGTCCTTGCCGTCGGCCTTCTTCTCCTTGCCGCTGTGTGGAGAAGCAGCTTCTCCGGCACTCCCCGCCGTGGAGGCAGGTTGTGAGTGCCAGTCTTGGCCTTCCGCTGCCCTGGCACACTTGTCGGCTAGACTGAGGAGCTCAGAGACGTCTTGCACGTCGTGTGTGGCTAACTTCTCGATCATCTTCTTGTCGCGGACACCCTGCCGGAAGTCGATGACGACGGAGGTGTTGGAGATGCGGGGGATGGTGTTCTTTACCTGGTAGAACCGCTGGATGAAGGATCGCAGCGACTCCCAGTCGCGCTGATGCACGGTGTGGAGGTCGAGCTTGGTTCCAGGGTGCGTGTAGGAACTCCCAAAGTTGGTTGTGAATCTCCAGCACAACTCTTCCCAGGATGAGATGGAGCCTGGGGAAAGATTCATGAGCCATGACCAGGCAGTGCCGGTCAGGGCCACGGGGAAGTAATTGGCCATGACGGCCTCAGCCCCTCCTGCAGCTAGGATGGAGGTGGAGTATATATGCAAGAACTCGGCGAGGTGGACTGTCCCGACGTACTTCTCTGGCAAGAGGGGCCGGAAGTTGGGTGGCCAGACCACCATGCGAAGGTGCGGGGCAAGCGCCATGCAGCCCCCGACTGCTCTTGGAGAGGCAGCGGTCTGCGGGGAGCGTCCCACTGGTACGGTACTCGGGGAGCCGTACTCTCCTTCGAGGTTGCGATGCCTCTCTCGACGTCGCTCGATGGTGACGCGGCCATCTTCGCTTGCGTGGCGACAGTTTAGCTCAACCCTGAAGTCAGCCGTGTCCATCGCACACGTGGCAGCCGTCTCGCGGGATATTGTCGGCGTACATGACTGGGCCTGCGAGGGCTCGGCCCGCTGCCTTCTGTAGGAGGGCGTGTTCAAGGCAGCGGCGATGAGGTAGTCGATGTCGTGGCGCCACTGCTCTACCGCCTCGGGGGTGGCGCCCTCGCCTGGAGGGTTGTGGAGAAGGGCGCGTGCTGCTGCCAGCACACTCTCTGGGCTTGGATGTGGTGGCACCGTCACCACCGTCGGGGTACAGGGACACCGTGAAGTAGAGGCCGCTGGTGCCGTGGGCACTGAGGGCACGTCGACCGTCCAGTCGCCGGACCGGCCAAACCTGGGCGCTGTAGGCATGCCGACCGTCTGGTCACCGGCCCGGCCAGACCTGCCCGCCTTGGAGACGATGGCGAGTGGGCGAGAAGTCTCACTGTGAGAGGTGATGTTCACCATGGTCACCTAGAGAGCATGTAAAGTCGCCTCCTACCTAGCGTGCCAAATGTCGAAGTGTTGCAACGAGCTAGAGCGATCAAGCTCGAGCGAGAGGTTCTTTGATTGGAGGAGCTTGACGTCTCTAGAGCTATCAAGCTCGAGTGAGAGGGCGAACACCAAGATTTAAGTGGTCCGGGCCGCTGGAGCGTAAAACCCTACGTCCACGGGGGTGATATAAAAGTCTCAAAAATGTATATGAAATAAACCGAAGTTTAAATTCTAGGTGTTGTAAATTCATGAAAATTGGGACATGCAAAAACTTTTCTAAACGTGAGGGTGTGTGTACAGGGATGTTCATAAAAAAGAGGCTCACATGTTCATTTGAATATGTTGAACCAATATGGACTTAAACACCATGGAGGAAATACTCCTTTACATGAAAGGTTAAAAATCAGATTTTTAAATTCAAAGTTCACTGCAAATTGTTGCCAAACTTTTGAATACACATGCGGCGTCCTACGTTTCAATTTGAGGAAAATTAGGATGGCAACCTTCTAATTTTAGGGTGGCTAAAAGGAGGTTAAATAGTAGCAATTCTGAATTTACGCTGAATTCAAATTTGCAACGCAAATTCAAACTGAAGTCGGTGAATTCAAATGCTAGCCATTTTTAAACTTCAGAACTTTTGAATTGAAGAGATTGACATGAAGGAGATCTTTTGTGGGGAGGAAAATGAGTGGCCCCACATGTCATTGAGCCAGTTTTGGACTTGCAACCGAAGCAATTTCTCTGTTTTCCACTCAAAGCCCAAGCACTCAGCGGGCGCCACCGAGGGCTGTGAACTTAGCCACCTCCTGCTCCTCGCAACGTGCTGGCGACCAGTGTGTGTGTTTCTTTAGCTCTCGGCGTGATCCTCTCCTTCACAGACCGAGCTACTCGCATTTTACTTCTCCCTCGCGAGCAAACACCGAGAACAGAGCACCGCTGCCTCAGTTCCGATCGGAACCTGGCCAAAACGTGTGCACACCTCCACTCCGAGCTGCAAAACGGCATTGGGGGACCCTCTTCTACTTCCTCGGCGCGAAAACTAGCCAGCTCCGGCTTCCCAAACCCTAGCACAGCTCTTCTTCGCGGTGACCTAAACCAACCCACGATCGGGTGCACGTTGACCAGGCCAACCCAGCGGTTTTCACGCCCAAGCAAGGACGCTCAGAGGTGTGCTGGACCACCGTGGTGCTTCTCCCTGAAGCTCAGATCAAGTGGTAATCCCTAGCGGCCGAATTCAGCGTTTTTCTCCTGGTGCACCACCACGGACCGTCCGGTACGAAATCTTCAAATTCATTCTCAATTCCCGTTCTTAGGCCACCAACTCTTGCGCACAAGGGCTAGGCTAGCTGGCGATCATTTGCTCTTCACAAACCTAGCTTGAAACTGCACGTATGCCGAGTATTTCGAGGTTTCCCGGGAGTCTCCATGGCGGCACACCGCGGGCGCACGATGAAACCTCATTAGCAGCCATTCCCGAGCAATTTGGAGGCCAGGCCGAGCTTCACGAGCACCCACTGGTGCTGTATAGCCTTTTAGCCGAGCCTTTGGCGGGCTAGGTTGGCCGGCCGATGGCGCTGAAGGTGTACCGAAGCCGCCTCATGCCGCCGACTGGTTACCGACCCTTGGCAGCCCGAGCAGACCTCATCAATGGATTCCTCACCTTCCAAAACCCCCGGGCGGCGATTCTCCGGCCGAGAGGCGGCCGGAAACGCGGGGCCGGCAAGCTCCGGTCTCGGTCCGGCGAGGGGAAGCGGCGTGCGCGCGAGAGGGAGGCGGGCGGAAGAAGACCCAGGCCGGGCCCAGCTGTCAGAGACCGGATTTTTAAAATTTGATCGGCTGTGGCTCAGGATCAGGTGTGGCTGCGTGCGTGGAAACCCTGTAGCCCGGTGTGGCTCGAATCTCAGTGGCTGTTGTTTAAAAGAGCGGGCCCAATCAATTTTCAGTAGTAAAACAATTCCAGATTGTGCCACAACTTTGGAAAATCATATCTTTGTGTAGAAATCTACAAATTGAGTGATTCAAATAGGGTTAGCTTCATTTTGCAAAGATCAATCCAAATATGAACCCCAATTTGTATGGAAGTCAATAATAAATTCTGGGAAATTCTTGGAAGGTTTTCTGAAAAAGAATTATTGAGGGAGTTTGGTTCATCCTAAATCCTCAAATTTTGTCAGAATAGTCTTTAGGATATTATTGACCTTCTAGCAAATTTTCAGCTCATTTGAAGATGATTTGTGTAGGAATTTGCTAAATACAAACTGCTGTATTCAAAGTTGTCCAGAAACTTTTTCAGAAAAGGTTTCCAACTTGTAAAATCCATTCTAGGCACTTCATAGCTCCAAAAATCATAGAAAACTTCAGGCATGCTCTATGAATCATAATTGAAACTGTGGTTCACTTTATTGGGCATGAAAATGCACAGTACTTCAGAATTAGTTCTTTTTAGTAGAAATGCTTAAGGAATTATTCTGGAGGAACTACTCAATTAAAAGGTCTGAATTTTGGACCAAAGTACTTTCTTGTGACCATGAACTCACATGTAAAGTTTCAGCTCAAGTTGAGCCTTAGGACTCCCTGTATTGGTTTTCCATGCTTATGTATGTGGGGAAATACATAAGAGTAGTGTGGGAATTGTGGGAGACACAATTTCCATCCACATTAGCTGCAATTTGGCAAGCTAAGTCTCTGTGTAGTGTATGACATCCTGTAAAAATTTCGAAGTCATTGGAGATCAGAATCTTTAGTTATGTCCAAATCATTGCAGCTCATCTTATATGTTCATTAGGAAACTTAGTTAGTTTATAATCAAACCTCTAAGGCATATTTAGTTTCCTTGATTTCTTTGCACAACAGAGGCAACAACATCATCCTAGCACCTCCACACAACCTCTGTTCTTAAGAAGTTCAATTCTTTAATTCCTTACATTGCATTATAAAATTTATGCATATTCATGTCGATAGTGCTCACGACGAAGGACTTCGACGGAGTCATCCCTTGACGTGTGGATCTGTTGATTAAGTTCAAGAGGCTCAAGGGATCAAAGATCACTAACTGCTATTATATACTACATCTCTGCAAAACAGGTAAGCTCCGGTTTGCATTTAATAGCTTTTAAGTTTTTTTTACTTTGTATTCACTATGTTAGTTAGGAAATGAAATGTGCATTAGGTATAGTTATTTTGATACTCCTCGTGCATGACCAAATAAACCCATGGAGTATTGGGTAGATGTCTTTTCATCGTGCAGAACTGTCATGCTTAAGTAAGGTTCGGTAGAAGTCGAGTGGTGAGATGCTACTCGCATGATCAGGAGAAACAGGGGCATATGGGATTGATTCAGAAATTTGTTAGCAAGTTGAAGTTGAGACCGGGCAGGTTGTAGGAGCAGCAGGACATAGGGGCCTGTGTGCGTTAGACCTGTCCGTGTCGGTCAAGGACCGATCCGTATGCGGCCCTGTTGAGCAAGTTTGAGTTGTGTACCGAACTCATGCTGGCTATATGGGACCCAGTAAACCGATGTACCTTGGGAAGCTTGCATTGGGACTTTTCCGGTCGCCTCAGGCGAGAGGCCGCTGTGCAGTATGTGGGTAACACTCTCATGACATCTCATGTTGGTAGGTGCACCATGAGGGTGGCTACTGTACGGGACGATAGGATCGATTTGACGTAGGTGAAACGGGGGAAAGGCTGCCACATACGACGTCAGTGATGGTTGTTGTAGGCACCGTCGAGTACGGGCATACGTGTCGTGTAGTCCGGGTGTTTTTTATTCGAATCACCGTCGCTCGCGGAAGAGGATTGAGCATACTTGTTCTCACAGTCGTGACGTAGTAAGAACTTGCAATTGAGATAAGAACTAATCATTGTGGATTGAAGTTCATACTATCTTTGTGTTGTTATATTTTATGAATAGTTAGAGCAAACTCGATTCATTTACACCGTGAGCAATTTACATGGGGGGAAAGCGTTTCTTGTTTGATTGTGGACTCCCGATGTGGCGTGCCCAAGGTTACTGTTAATTTGCTGCTAATAAGACTTGAAAGTAAGGATTCACATTTTGACGAGTTCATTATGCAAACTACTATCCCGCTTTATGTCTTTAACTTCATGTAGAGTTTCATGACTAGGTTTGACGGTTAAGTCTTGCTGAGCGTTATGCTCACGGATACTATACTAGTTGTTTTGCAGGTATTGAATCTAATGCTATGAGTATGGTTGTCCGATGAGACTCAGAACCCTCCGAGTGGATACTCAGGAGCAACCTCACCACTGCTGGTGTTATTTGTGTTGGTAGTAAGAAACGTCCGCGGGCTGGATAGTTTCTTTGTTGCTGAGTTAGAAATGAGTTGTGAGAGTTATAGTCTTCCGCTGTAGTAGTATTTGAGGTAAAGTATTTGTAAAGTACTCTTTGTACGCTTCCGCAAATGATTTATGTAATATGTTTGTCCTTGACCCGTGTGCTGTTGGGTGCCGCATCGCACGGCACCACCTAATGCGATTCCCAGGCGAGCATGCACGGACCCGTGACCCGGGGACGGGCGTGCCCTCACAGGTGATTGTTGTATTTCTTGCGCGTATGTGTATGTGAGTTTGCAGGTTTGCGAACCCTTTGTCGGGCGGGCACACCGATCCTTTTATAGTCCAAAGCCAGGGTGGTTACAATGTGGCTCGGAGCCCGACAGGTGGCCCCGAGGCTGTCAAAACCCTATACAGATCCTAGGGCCTTTACAACTCTGAGTAGAGTGGTCGGTGGGGAAGTTAAGCTCCACCGCCTAGCGTGCTGAGCGCTTCTGAACGCGCGGCAGGTGATGATGAAGACAGCATCTTGTCGCCGCGTCTTCTTGCTCTGCTGGGCGGCATTGTGCCATTAAGTGGCACTGTACTGCTGTCACTCCTCGCTGCCCTGTCTTGTCACCGTAATGGCCGGCGGGAGGAGGATGGAGGTGTGCGCCGTGTGCCATGCTTGTGGGAAAGGCATGAGCCTTGAATGCACATCTTGACAGCGCACCTCTTTCTTGACTTCTTCGATCAATGACCCATGATGGATCATGGGACACGTGTCGGCTCTGGGGCCCTCCTTAGCGGGGAGGAGGTTCAGTGCCCACATAAACATGGCAGCTCTGGACCTCACCTCAGCGGGGAGACTTGGTACGTGGCCAATGCCAGGACCTGACGGTCTTGACAAGCTAGGATCTCGCTGATGGATGCTGCGTTGCACAACACCGGATAACACACATAAAAGGGCATAAAGCGGAAGCAAAAATTTTATTACATAAACGTGTTTCTGAACATAATTACATCAAAATGCGTTAAGTCTACACTCACGGGCATAGACTAAGCAAAAGAAGTTCACGTTCAGCCCATGGACGTGTCCTCACTAGCACACACGCACACTAACACGGCGGCGTGCACGGCTCCCAATCGACAGCGGTTCCCTCGTGGGGGTCCGTCTTCTCCTCAGGAGCCTCCTCCTCATAGCACCCTACAAACGCTTCAATCACAAGCAGTGAGCACGATGGCTCAGCAAGACTGACCAGTCTTACCTACACATGAAACTATACATGCTGGGTTTGCAGTGTATAATAGGAAAGCATGTTGCAAAAGACACACCTAATTGGTTGAACCTTACTTTCAAGTTTTAGCCTCAAGATAGTGGAAAACCTCGTGCTAAGACACATAAGAAAGCCGCAATTAAACAAGAAATGCATTTCTCTTATGTGTTTGCCTAAGGTTAAAAGGAACTTTAATTGGCTCTAAACTAAAGCAATTCATTAACAAACAATGTAAATCTTTCAATCAGCAATCTTTTAACATGACAGTAGCCTGTTCTTTCTGCGTCACGGTACAGTGAACAAGTGGTACTCACTGACCGTGAGGGACGATGATTATAATCAATTTACACCTGCAGGGTTACCCGAATAACCCGTCACGTACGCCCATACTCGATGATGCCTACAGCAACCACCACGGACGTCGCACGCAAACACCTTTCATCCGTCAGCCAAGTGTTGAACCGGTCCTATCGTCGAGCTGGAGGTCTCTGCGCGGAGCATCTGCAGTGCCCGCCATCCGATTTACACCTCGCTGCTCTCAACCTACCCTCTAGATGACAAGCAATGCCTCAACATATCGCTACCCGAATTACATCGGTTTCACGGTTCCCGTATATCCGGTAGGTCTTTGGTACTGTTCTAGCTTGTTCAACAGGCCCGCATACGGCTTGGTCCTCAATCGACACAAGCAGAGCTATGGTACCCAGGCCCCAAAGTCCTGCTCCCCTTACTCTCTGCTCGGTCTCATTTTCTTGCCATGTGATTCATTTTCTATCTCTAACCGAGTAGTGTGCCACTAAGCCTCCTCACGAGTAGTTCCAACTACTCGACTTACACCGAATCCTACACCAATTTAGCATTTCAGTGGCTACTCGAGGTTTAAAACCTAAGCCCAAAACACTGGTTCTCTTGGCTATGCATTTGTGTTTTCAAACAAGACTCTAATGCACAATTGTAAGAAATACATAAAGTAAGTGATCAAAATATAAGACTTTATGAAATGGCTAATGCAAACTGGATTTTGCCTTGCTGCTGGTCGTAAGCTAGTTGTTCTTCCACAGTGATAAAATCCAGAACCTCCAGGTCTTCTTCGATCTTAGTGACTACACGAAAAAGAATTATGATGCGTGTCAATTTAAATGCAATTGAGTTGAATGTGATATGGTAAGGACTATAAGTATATATAGACAGTCCTATTGACTCTGAAATTTTTACTGTGATTTGGATACAACCTAAACAGGGACTTGGCCAAATTTCATTTGAAGCAAAGCTAATTTGGGCCCTGCACAAATAAATGTGTATTTGGCCCTAATTAGAGCTCTTATGGTTTTCTAAGGATTTTCATGGAGCAAGTCATGACTTTATGGGAACTAGATTTTCAGATGGTTCTGATGGACTTGGTTTTATCTAATTTGAAGCATCCTAGCTAAAGATATGAGCTAAACAAGTTCATAGAAAATCTGAAAAATGTTTCTGGACATTTTTCTTTTTCTCTGGACCAGTTTCCTTAGTCACACCATTAGGTGGATCAAATGTGATCGGATGGATCTGAAAAATTTATGGTAGCTCATGGATATTACAAGGAACATCCTGGCCAAATTTCAGAATTTTCCACAAAAGGGTTCTGCAGTTAAAATTCTAAACAGTTTAAACTTTGGAGAATTAATTCTGGAGAAATAAAGGTTTTCATGGAGTGAAACTTGGTTTGCTGGAAAGTACTCAGAGAGCTGAAGCCAACAAAATTTGGTACTACCGGCCATCTACCGAGCTCCGGCTCGCCACCAAGGCCTAATCCGATGTGCTAAACCTTTTGGTGAAGTTTCCCCGAGCTGGCAAGGTGTCCAACCTAGCCCGCGACAGTGCAGCGGCTCGGCTTCACCCCAGCAGCGTCGCCCGCCACCTCTAGCCCGTCAAACACTGAGTTTTCAAGACCTACAGCACCGGTGTGACATGTAGATGCTCGACATGAACCCAAGTTAGCTCGGGAGAGGCTCTAAGTGAGCTCGTGCCGTGCGCCCGACGGCTTCCGCCATTGGCGCCATTAGCAAAACTCGAAATAGGCTGTCAGGGGTTTTCACGCTAGGGTTGCAAAGAAAAGTTGTTCACTATTGAGTCTATCTCGTGTGTGTGCAGTTTGAGGAACTCTAAACAAACTATGAGTGCGAATTTCTCTAAACCATACCCGAAGGTCGGTTTACACCGAACGGATGAAAAATCCAAAATTCGTCGCCAGCAATCAACCACTCGGGCTAAGGTTCGGAGGTGAGCAGCACGACATCCAAGCACGTCTCAGGGTGCCTTGGTTCGGGCATGACAAGTTCCCATTAGGGCTGTCCACGAGAGCCCGAGGTGCGGAAATCTTTTGGTCGCTGCAAAAACTCTCGGTTGTGGTCGAGGGAAGCCGGGCCCGACTTGTTTTTGTGACGGGGAGGTAGGAGGAGAGGCTAGGGTACCGTTTTGCATCCAGGGACGCTTGGTGCATGGAGGTTTTGCCGGTGGCCGATCACTCGATGGCAGCGGCAGTGGCGGCTCTGTTCGTGTGCGCGAGGAGGAAGCAAAGTCGGTTTGGTGCTGTTTGTGTGGCAAAAGATCGTCTCGTCGTGTGAATTAGCCCGAGCAAGACTCCAGCTCGACACCACAGCGAGGATTTCGCAGCATCAGTGGCGTCCGGTAAGTCTTCGGTCTGATCCGATGGAAAAACAGAGCAGCCAGCCTTCGGGAGCAAGTCATTTGCTCACTGACATGTGGGTCCCAATTGGTATTTTTGTCCTAAAAACTTAATTTCCTACTGCTCCAAATATTAGGAACCCCCATACCCTTTGTAATTTGATCAAACCCCCAAATGACCCTTTGGATTTGAATAATTCAAAGTGTGATTTGGTTTGACTGAATTTGCAGCAATTGTGAACTGAAATTCAAATTTGGTTTGAATTTGCCCAAAATAGCTCATGTCAAGATCAACTCCAAATGGAATAAAATTTGATGTGTGAGATCATAAAAATGTGCTGAGTGTGAATATGAATCCCACTTTTGAATTCATGGGATGAAAGGAGTTTGAATTTGAATTTAAGTTCAAACTAGCCTTTTAATAATTGTACCCAAAATTACCTCAAAAGGTTTTGGATTTGGGTGAAATTTTGCATGAGCATTCCTAACAAAGTTTAGGAGTTAACCATATGCTCAGCCTCTATATGTGTTCATGTGATTACCACAAATGAGGTGAGGTGTGGGTGTGATGAACACTTCTAGCAAGTGAAAAGTTGGGCCCTTACATTCCTCCCCTTAAAAGAATCTCGTCCCGAGATTATAAGGTAAAAATGAGAGAGAAGACGATGGAAAATTACCAGATGTGCGACGTTAAAAAGTCCGGGTAGTTGGCGCAAAGAAATCCTTTGCTCTCCCATGTCGCTTCATCCTCGGAGTGGTTACGCCATAAGACTTTATAGAACCACAATGTACGGTTGCGTGTGGTTCAGGCCTTCTCATCAATAATCTGAACCGGTTCCTCTCGATATGTGAGATCAGGTTTCAGTTTCTCAATATCTCCGAGCTGAACGGTGGTTGAAAACTTGAGGCACTTACTCAGCTGAGAAATGTGGCAGATGTTGTGCACACCGGAGAGTATCGCTGGTAATTCCAGCCGGTATGCAACAGATCCACATCTTTCTAGAATCTGTAATTGACCGGTGAATCGGGGTACCAACTTTCCTTTGACCTCGAATCTGTTCACGCCCTTCATTGGAGACACACGTAGATACACGTGATCCCCGACTTCAAATTGTAAAGGACGTCTTCTCCGGTCCGCATACTGTTTTTGTCGGGATTTGGCGGCTTTTAAGTTCACTTGAATCAGCCTAACTTTTTCTTCCGCATTGTTGACAAGATCGATCCCGAAGGTAACCCTTTCGCCAGACTCACACCAATTCAGTGGTGTGCGGCATTTTCTCCCGTATAGTGCCTCGTAAGGTGCCATCTTGATGCTGCCTTGGTACCTATTATTGTACGAAAACTCGGCTAACGGTAAGTGATCATCCCAATTATTACCATGGTTGATAGCACAATCTCGTAACACATCTTCTAGAATTTGATTTACCCGCTCGGTTTGCCCATCCGCCTGCGGGTGGTACGCTGAACCACGGATCAGTTTCGTATCCAATACAGCATGTAACTGCTCCCAAAAATGAGACACAAATAAAGTGCCCCGATCTGAGATGATAGTGTGGGGTACGCTGTGGGGGACACCCGCCAACGGACGGACGACGCCCCGCCAGGACCTCGTCGGGTGGTGCCGTGATATGCGGCACCCAACAGCACACGGTCGAGGAAACACATCTCATTACATAAATCATTTGTGAAAGCGTACAAAAGTGTTTTACAAATACTTATCTCAAAATAAGCTACAGCAGAAGACTATAACTCTCATGACTCATTTCTAACTTAGCAACAAAGAAACAGTCCAGCCCGCGGACATTTCTTACTAGCAACACGAAGAACAGTCTGCAGCGGCGAGGATGCTCTTGAGTAACCACTCGGAGGTTCCCGAGTCTCATCGGCATCCCTTCATAAGCATGAAGTCAATCCTGCAAAACAACTCGGATAGCATCCGTGAGCATAACGCTCGGCAAGACTTAACCGTCACCCTAGTCATGAAACTCTACATGAGGTTATGAACATAAAGTAGGATGGCATAATGCATAATAACTCACCTAAAAGTGAATCCTTACTTTCAAGTATTATTTGCAGCAAATTAAGAGTAACCTTGGGCACGCCACACTGGGAGTCCACAATCAAACAAGAAACACTTTCCCCCGATGTAATTTGCTTTCGGCATAAAAGAATCGAGTTTGCACTAGCTATTCATCAAAGATACATTACAAAGATAGTATAAACTTCAAACCAATGTGATTAGTTTCTTTCTCATGCAAGTTCTTACTACGTCACGACTGTGAGAACAAGTATGCTCGGTCCATTCCGCGAGCGACGGTAATTCGAATCAATAACACCCGGACTACACGACAAGTACGCCCGTACTCGATGTTGCCTACAGCAACCATCACTGACGTTGTACATGGCAGCCTTTCCCCCGTTTCACCCTGTTGAATCGATCAAGTCGTCCCGTACAGTAGCCACTCTCATGGTGCACCTACCGACATGAGATGTCATGAGAATGTTACCCACGTACTGCACACTGGCCGTCTCGCCTGAGGTGACCCGAAAAGGCTCAACGCAAGCTTCCCGAGGTACATCGGTTTACTAGGTCCCATATATCTAGCATGAGTCCGGTACACAACTCAAACTTGTTCAACAGGGCCGCATACGGATCGGTCCTTGACTGACACGGACAGGTCTATAGCATCCAGGCCCCTATGTCCTGCTGCCCCTACAACCTGCCGGTCTCAACTTTAACTTGCTACATATTTTCTGAACCAATCCCGTATGCCCCTGTTGTTCCTGATCATGTGAGTAGCATCTCACCACTCGACTTCTACCGAACCTTAATTAAGCATGGCAGTTCTATACGATGTAAAGACATCTACCCAATACTCCATGGGTTTATTTGGTCATGCAAGAGGAGTATCAAACAACTAGACCTAATGCACATTTCATTTCTTAGCCGAAAGTGAATACAAACTAAAAACTTAAAAGCTGTTAAATGCAAACCGGAGCTTGCCTGTTTTATAGTGTAGTAGTATATATGCAGTTAGTGATCCTTGCTGATCAACCCTTTATTCTCCGGAGCTTGATCCACTTCAATGAATCGCTCCTTTGAATCCCCTTCGTCGTGATTCCTATTGAAATGTATATGCACAAGTTTTATAGAATGTGTCAAAGTGTTCAGTCGACACTTCCCCCGGTCCTGCACTGGGCAGCCCGCGGAGGTTCTTTTTTTGGTGGGGCTAGTCTCTAGCAGAGAGCTTGCGCAGATGGACGAGTTAGTGAGAGCTTGACATGGCGAGTTTTACGTGGTTCAGGCCGCCGGAGCGTAAAACCCTACGTCCACGGCGAGCTATGGAGCTCGCTGTATTGCTTGCTGCTCGGGGCCGGAGGCCTGAGCTTGGGGGTGAGTTACAGCTTGAGAGTGTATGGCTAGCGTATGAGTTGCAAAGTGCGAACCCTTGCTATCGACGCCTACCCGAGCCTTTTATAGTCCAAGGCTCGGGCAGCTTACAAGGGGGGCCGGGACCCGACAGGTGGTCCCGGGAAGATTGTCTATCATCTACCGTATCTGCAGTTATGCCGGTAGTTGCCTCTGGTCGAAGGCTTCTGAGTCTTCATCTTGCCGCCCTGCCCATGCCGCATGCTAGTCGTAGTGGTTGATGACGGCGCAGGCGGCATGGGATGTCTTGTCGCGGTGTTTATTAGCTGGCAGGTTCTGACACCGCGCGCCAGTCTGTGATGCGACTGGGCGCAACGGCACCTGACAGAGGCGTGCTCCGCGTCTCCGCGTCTTGGGAAGACGCGGGCCTTGAATACCTTGTACGGGCAAGGTATGGGGCGTCTTTACGCCCGCTGCCTATCGCTCAGGGGCAGGCAGCGCCGTTCTGCTGCCACGTGGCGGGCCCGGAGCCCTTCTCAGAGGAGAGGAGGGCCCGGTCCGCGGGGCACGTGGAGCCTCCGAACCTCTCCCCGCGGAGGGGGAGGCTCGGCTTCTGTTGGCCACATGGCGGCCCGGAGCTCTCCTCTGAGGAGAGGGAGGTCCGGCCCCGCTGGACGCGTGGCGCCTTCGGACCTCTCTCCCACGGAGGGGGAGGTCCGGCTTCTGTATGCCACGTGGCGGGCCCGGAGCTCTCCTCTGAGGAGAGGGAGGTCCGGCCCCGCCGGACGCGTGGCGCCTTCGGAGCTCTCCCTGCGGAGAAGGGCGAGTTCCTTAGGCATTTTACCCTGTGTGCGGGGGTACCCCATATCTCAGGTACCGACAGTGGCCCCCGGGCCCATCTCGGGGGAGATAGCGAGCCCGAGGTGGGACCTCCGTCTCTTCCGATCCGTGCACTTTCTCTAATTCCCGAATTGACCGCTGTCGGAGCACGAACGGCCGCGGGATCGTGGGAGCGTGCGCTCACTTGATGGTTGCTTTTACTGCGGCAGTTCCCAAGACTACCACTTCTGTGCGTTGTAGTGCTTTCTTCGGGAACCGCCGAAGTGCCTTGCCGGCCCATCTTCTCAGGAGACTGACTCCTTGACCCCACCACTTTAGTTAGGCGGCTTGGGTGCACCTGTCATCGGCACTCGGTCTAGGAACCGAAGCGGTCGCCGACGCGGGGTATTCGAAGAGTTCCGAATCACTTGGGACTGCATCCGGGAAGGTGTGAAATGAAACCCCCATGTGACCATGTGGGTACGTTCCCCTTATAAGGCTTCCAGCCCCTGCGCCTCCCTCGGGTCTCTGCAGTCTTGTCTTCTTCCATGGCTCTTAACCCACCTTATGGGGGGAGGATTGCTCTCGGTTCCCTCCAGCGGTTGGGTCTGCATCAAGCCTGGGACTCAGGGAGCCTGCCTGCCCTGCCTCTGAGGGTGGCGCTGCCAAGGGGTCTCTGGTTTGTCCTCCCGACGGAGCCCTTCCTTGGTGACAGCAGGAAGAAAGCTCCTTGGCGTTGTGTCCCTTCCCAGGTGGTGGAGTCTTCAAAGGAACCGCTGAAGCACCGAGGAGAATCCCAGGCGGCAGAGTCTCCGAGAAGACCGCTGAATACTGCAGAGGGGGCCTCAGGAGCACCCTTGATGACTCCAGCTTTTGCGCAGGTGATGAGGGATGGGGGCTCTAGGGGCACCCTTGACGACACCGGATTTTGCGCCGATGATGAGGGAACTTCAGGAGAAGGAAACCGCCGATGCACCATGGAGGAACCCAGACGGCAGAGTCTCCAGGAAGACCGCTGAATATTGCGGAGGGGGCCTCAGGAGCTCCCGTGGCGTCACCGGTTTTTGAGCCGGTGATGAGGGAGGCGATTCCTGCGCTCTGGTCATAGAGCGAGAGAGTTCCGCCAGGGCTGAAGCCTGGTGATGCGGCCGTTCTTGCAACTTCTGGATCCTGGTCGTGTCGGGAGACCCTTGGGACTTGTTTCTTTCTTTTTATCGAGTCTGTAGTCCAGCTCATGGAGCCTCGCATAGTTTGACTCTTTTAAGATATTTGTGATCGTGATGCTCCTTCTCGGTTTTGCCTGACTGAGTCCTTAGCTCCGCAAGGTACTTCAGAGGCCATCCCCAATCTCGGAGCTCTGCATAGTCACCCTCCCCGGGTCCTAACCACGTTAGGGGCCCCAGGGGGTCTCCGGACCTCACCCTTTAGGGAGCTCCAAGTCTGCCTGCCACGTGGCAGGTCCGGACCCCCTCCTTAAGAGGCGGGAGCTCCGGCCATGTTGGACACGTAGGGCTTTCGGAGCCCTCCCACCGAGGGGGGGGGGGAGGTCCGGTTCCCGCCTGCCACATGGCGAGCCCGGAGCCCTCCTCAGAGAGTGCTCCGGGCCCGCTGGACACGTGGGGCCTTCGGGCCTCGCCCCTACCGAAGGGGCGGGGCCCGGTCCTTCCAGTCCTGGGCCGGTGCTGCTGACGGCTCCTTTCCCCCCGCTTTATGTAGTCCCTGTCGCCATAGCCTGGAAGCCCTGCACACAGGTAGAGGAAACGTAATTCTCCTTGGGGGCTCCCCCTCTCTTATCTCATAGTCTTATTTGACTTATAGCCCCTAACCATATGCTTGGTGCTTGGGGACTTGTAGAGAGGGGGAGCTGAGCACATGGCAACCATGCACTGCAAGGGTGGTTAAAAAACTCAATACACAATTTAAATGAGTACGAGGAAAGAGCAAAGTAGAGCAGATTTCTTTTCGCACAACTTTCCACAGGAGGAAGGCAGGCTAAACATGGAGGCCACGACCCGCCCCATTAAGAGGGGAAGCAAGACTCTACGCGCTTGGAGTCGGAACCAGGCAAAGCTGAAGGTAGTCCTGTACCGTCCCCTGGGGCTTAGCTGCTCCGAGCGCTGCTCCTGGACTCTATGGAGTTTATTACGAAAAGAAAGTACTGTCCTATTTTTGCTCTAGGGGTAGAACTTATGGAGGTGTTCTATGTTCCAAGGGTTCGGGAGCAGGTCCCCATCCTCGGTGGAAAGGTGCACACACCCGGGGCGGCATACTTTCGCGACTCGAAAGGGGCCTTCCCAACTAGGGGAGAGTTTGTGGGCCCCTTCGCGAGAAAGTATGTGCCGCAACACCAGGTCACCTTCCTGCAGCTCCCGGGCACGCACAGACCTCTGGTGGTAGCGCCGAAGCGCTTGCCTGTACCGCGCGTTACGGAGTGCCGCATGTAATCGGACCTCGTCGACGAGGTCGATTTCTCCACGCCGGAGGTTGTCCTGCGTGGCTTCATCGTAAGCCCGGACACGGTGAGACTTCATGGTGATTTCTAGGGGAAGTACAGCTTCAGCCCCATACACCATGAAGAAGGGTGTCTCCCCGGTGGCCCGGCTCTGGGATGTCCGGTTAGCCCATAGTGTGCTCGGAAGCTCATCTACCCAATTGGCACCATGTTTCTTCAGGCTGGCGAAGGTGCGAGTCTTAAGGCCCCGGAGAATCTCCGCGTTGGCCCTCTCAACTTGCCCATTGCTCCTCGGGTGGGCGACAGAGGCATAGCACACCTGAATACCAAGGTCCTCGCAGTAGTCTTGGAATGCTGCGCTGGTGAACTGGGTCCCATTGTCGGTGATGATTCTGTTTGGGACCCCGAACCGGCAGAAAATAGACTTGATAAACTTTACTGCGGATTGTTTGTTGATGGTGACAACTGGTGTAGCTTCCGGCCACTTGGTGAACTTGTCGATGGCGACATAGAGGTACTGGAATCCCCCATGGTTCTGGGAAATGGTCCCAGGATGTCCAGCCCCCATACGGCAAACGGCCATGAGGACGGGATCATCTGTACCGCCTGAGCCGGTGTATGGATCTGCTTGGCGTGGAACTGGCACGCCTTGCAGCTCTGGACCAGCTTGACGGCATCCTGGAGTGATGTCGGCCAGTAGAAGCCATGCCGGAAGGCTTTACCGACAAGCGTGCGTGAGGAAGAATGACTTCCACATTCGCCTCCATGGATCTCAGCGAGCAAGTCGCAGCCTTCCCCCTGGGTTATGCACCGCGATAGGATGTGGTTGGCGCCACGCCGGTAGAGATCCCCCTCTACCAGCGCGTACCTCTTAGCCATACGCACAATCCGTTCAGCGGTTGCATGTTCATCAGGGAGGATATTATCCTTCAAGTAGTCCCGGATCTCCGTGATCCATGCATCGGGTCTGACTTGAGCTTCTGGATCTTGAGCGCTGGGTTGCACGGAGTCCCCAGTGACGCTTACTATCCTTGGCGGCATCCATGGCTGTAGGGCCGCCGGGACCGCCAGCTTCGAGGTGCTGGTCAAGCCCCCTTCGCCTGGCTCGGCGGGCCGGGCTGTAGGCCGCAGCAACGTCCTCTCGAAAACTCCTTCGGGCGCAGGGGCTCTGGTGGAAGCCTTCGTTGAAAGGTTGTCAGCTGCGGCATTACCAGCGCGCGGTACGTGATGCAGGTCCAAGGCGAGGAATTCTTTCTCCAACATCTGCACGTGAAGCAGATACGCAGCTAGCTGCGGGTCATTGCAGGAGCATTCGCCCTTGACTTGCTTGATGACCAGTTGGGAGTCGCCCTGTGCCAACAACTGGCGAGCGCCTAAAGACAGGGCTGTCTGCAGGCCAAAGATGAGTGCTTCATACTCCGCCATGTTGTTGGTTGCCTTGAAATTTAGACGCACCATATACCCAAACTGTTCCCCCGATGGCATGAGGAGCAGTACGCCGGCACCGGCCCCCTGCTTTCGCGAGGAGCCGTCGAAGAAAAGTGTCCAGTGGGGTTCGGTGAAGACCGGAGCTTGGTGCTCTGGCTCACCGCCTTCATGGCCCCCTGGTTCAGTCTTCGTTGGTGTCCACTCCGCCACAAAGTCAGCCAGCGCTTGGCTCTTGACTGCATGGCGTGGGAGGAAGTCCAGCTCAAACTCCGCCAGCTCCGCCGCCCATTTAGCAACGTTGCCAGTCGCATGGGGGCTGTGAAGAATTGTCTTCAGCGGATACGAGGTGACGACCGAGACCCGGTGGGCCTAGAAGTAATGGCGGAGCTTCCTGGAGGCCACGAGCACCGCATACAGCAGCTTGTGGACTTCTAGGTACCTTGTCTTGGCATCATGAAGTACTTCGCTTATGTAGTAGACAGGCCTCTGTATGGTTCGAACCCTCTCTCTTAGGCTTGGGAGGTCCTCGTCCATTGGCACCGGCCTGCTGGAAGTGGGCGGACCCACGGGGGCCTCCGAGAACTGGGACCCGGAGGCCCTTAAGCTATCTTGATCATCCGGAAGCTCCGGGGGGGTCTTGAGGGACCTCCGGGAGATCCCAATTGGACCCTGGAGATTTATCTTGGGGGTCCGGGAGGCTGTCCTGGGCCTCCGGGAGGTCGACCTGGACCTCCGGGGGGTTCGGGAGACCGTCTTGGCCCCGCGGGGCCTCCTGGCGTCTGTCTTCTGCTACCGGAGCAGGTTGCGAGGGTGAGGGGTCTGGCCGCTCCGCGACAAGGACCATACTCACCACTTCTGTTGTCGCCGCAATGTAGAGCAGCAAGTGCTCCCCGGGCTCAGGGGCTACCATGGTAGGTAGGGTCGTCAGGAGTCGCTTCAACTCCTGGAAAGCCTCTTCTGCTTCGTCAGTCCAGGCGAAAGGGCCTGACTTGCGCAGGAGCTTAAAGAAAGGGAGTGCCCGTTCTGCTAGCCTCGGTATAAACCGACTCAGCGCGGCGAGACATCCCGTGAGTCTCTGAACATCCTTGACGCGAGCAGGGGGCCGCATCAAGTCGATGGCCTTGATCTTCTCTGGGTTGGCCTCAATGCCTCGGTGCGAGACCAGGAACCCTAAGAGCTTCCCAGAGGACACGCCGAACACACATTTATCTGGGTTCAGCTTGGTGCGCGTAGAGCGCAACTTGTCAAAGACTAAAGCTAGGTTATCTAGTAAGGATGAACCCTGCTTGACCTTGACAACTATGTCATCGACATACACCTCAACTAGGTCTCTTATTAACTCCCCAAAGGTTTTGTGCATCGCCCGCACAAAGGTGGGGAGTGCATTCTTTAGGCCGTAAGGCATAGACACATAGCAATAAAGGCCGTCTACTGTGATGAAGGAGGTGTGCTCCTCGTCCTCCCTAGACATGGGGATCTGATGGAAACCCGAGTAGGCGTCTAGGAAGCACAGCATATCACAGCCTGACGTTGAGTCTACTATTTGATCTATTCTAGGGAGAGGGAATGGATCTTTGGGACATGCCTTATTAAGACTGGTGTAGTCGATGCACATCTGGAGCTTCCCGCTGGCCTTCGGGACAACGACGGGGTTCGCCAACCATCGGGGGTGGTGGACCTCCCGTATGAAGCCAGCGTCCAGCAGCTTCTTGACTTCTTCACGGATGAAGTTTTGCCGCTCGATGGACTGCTTGCGGGGCTTCTGTTGAACCGGCCGGGCGTCGAGGAAGACTTTCAAGTGGTGCTCGATCACCTCCCTGGGGATCCCCGGCATCTGTGACGGCTGCCATGCAAACACGTCGACGTTGTGCCGGAGGAAGGTGACGAGCGCGCCTTCCTATTTGCTATCCAGGCCCCCGGCTACCCGAGTGGTCTGGGTAGCTTTGGCGCCGACTTGGACGACCTTTAAGGGGACGCCACCCTCGTCGAGAGGTTGCACCCAGGGTGCTGTGGCGGAAGCACGGTGACGTGCGCTCGGGCGGAGCTGGTCCGGCTCCGTATTGCCAGGGGCTGATGCTCCAGCTGTTGCGAGCGCTTGGAGCTTCTCCAGGGCCGACACTGCAGCAGTGCGGTCCCCACGAATCCTGAGAACGCCCGTCGGTGTTGGCATCTTCAGGACGAGGTAGCCGTAGTGGGCTACAGCCATGAACCGGTACAGGGCTGGCCTGCCGATTATGGCGTTGAAGGGGAGGTCTATCTCCGCTACGTCGAACATAATGTACTCTGTTCGATAGCTGTCCGGAGCCCCGAAGGTCACCGGGAGACTAATGTTGCCGTAGGGGATAACCTGTCCCAGCCCTACCCCTGAGAACGGGCTCGACGGGGTGAGCTTGGCCATCGGGACCTGCAGCTTCTGGGAAGCTGCACGGCTGATGAGGTTCAACCCAGCTCCTCCATCTACCAAAACGTGGTACATTCTCACGTTGGCGATGGTAGGGGCTACCAGGGGCGGCAGTTGGCCAGCCCCAGCCATGTTCCTGGGGCAGTCGGTGGCGTCAAAGCTGATGGGGGTCCCCATCCACTTAAGGTGCGGTGCAGCACTTGGGAGTGGCGCCACCGATGCTACCGCTCGGCGCAGAGTCTTGACTGCGCTACGGGACGAGGGGTCGGCGGACCCGCCGTATATGACGTAGATCTTCTTCCGACGCTCATCGTCACTGGAGCCGGAGTCCTCATGATTGCGTGCCGCCTTCACGACACGCTGAGGCTCCTGGATCTCCTCTGGGTGGTCGATGTTGTCTGGAACATCCACCCCCTGTTCGTCTTCCTTTGGACGGAAGGGCAGGGCATCAGCCCGCTGCCGCTTCCCCTTGCGGAAGCGCTCTGCGAGCCTTCGGATCTCCCGGCACTCGGCAGTAGTGTGGCGACAGCTGCCGTGCACGGGGCACATATTGTCCTGGCTATCTTCCGGGATCGGTGACTTTCGCTGCCTCTTGTCAGGGTGCGGCCCCCTAGCCCCACTGAGCGTCGCTGCAGTGACGACTAGGGTCACGGCCGGAGATCTTATCTTGCTTCTGCCTCGGCTCTTGGTCTTCCTGCTGCTTCCATAGGGAGTAGGACCAGATCCGGGCAGCCCTCCTGACTCGGAGGACGGCTGTGAGTGCCAGTTCCGTCCTTCGGCTGCTCTGCCGCACTTGTCCGCCAAGCTGAAGAGCTCTGAGGCATCGCAGACCTCCCTGGTCGCGAGTTTCTCAAGCATCTTCTTGTCTCGGACACCTTGCCGGAACGCCACCACCACAGAAGCCTTTTGAATGTGCGGGATGGTGTTCCGCACCTGGGAGAACCGCTGGATGAAAGAGCGCAGCGACTCCCCAGGTTGTTGTTGGATGGCGTGGAGGTCGAGCTCCGAGCCAGGCCGGGTGTAGGAACTGCCGAAGTTGGCTATGAACTGTCGGCAAAGCTCTCCCCAGGAAGTTACGGAACCCTGGGGGAGGTTCATAAGCCAAGACCGAGCTGGGCCAGTCAAGGCGACAGGGAAGTAATTGGCCATGACGGATTCATTCCCTCCTGCGGCAAGTACCGCGGTGGAGTAGATCTGGAGGAACTCCGCCGGGTTGATGCTGCCGTCGTACTTCTCGGGCAGGTGCGGCCGAAACTTGCGCGGCCACTTTGCGAAGCGAAGGTGGGGCGCGAGGGCTGCACACCCTGCTTCTGTCGCCGCAGGTTCTGGTGCCGCGAACGCTTGGTTCGCACTGAGCACCGCGTGCCCCGGCATGGGCAAGGCTGCACCATAGTCCGGGGGTGCCATATGCAGGACATATGACTGTGGCATATTCTGCATGGCGCAGGCCTGGGGCAGAGATCGCGTGACGAAGGTCTGCTCTTCAGGCTGGGTCGAGGCCGACGTCATGCTGTCGTCAGCCTCTTGGTGGCGACGCCTCTCTCGGCGCCGCTCGAGGTATACCCGGGCATCTTGACCCAGGTGACACCGCTCCAGCTCTGTCCTCAGATCTGTTGATTGGGGGCTGGTAGAGCTGGAGTCTGCCGTCTGTTCGTCAACCAATGGTGCGCGCCTCAGCGACATGACCGATTGGCCAGAGCGTCGTCCCCACCGAGGTCGAGGGTTTGCGGCGGCGACGACGAGACGGTCTACCTCGCGGATCCACTGCTGGGTCGCTGCCTGAGGCGCGTCCCCAGCAGGCGGATTGTACAGTAGCGCTCTCGCTGCAGCTAGCGCACCCCCACTGGGTACGCCCAGCGCTACTGAAGACTTGATGCTGGTTGGAGCCTGCATTGCCGGGGTCGGCGCTGCCAGAGCCGGTCGCTGGCTCCCAGCTTGTACCGACACACTCCGTCCCGAGCGTGTCGACATGTACTCCCCCCTGGTCGTGGTTTGCCGCAGAGGCAAGGGGGGAGAGTTCGCCGCTGAAGAAAGCTTGGTCATCTTTGTCGGCGGGAACTCGTCGCGCTAGGGGAGAAGCCCCCCTTCCTGGCGCGCCAAATGTCGAAGTGTTCAGTCGACACTTCCCCCGGGCCTGCACTGGGCAGCCCGCGGAGGTTCTTTTTTCGGTGGGGCTAGTCTCTAGCGGAGAGCTTGCGTAGATGGACGAGTTAGTGAGAGCTTGACACGGCGAGTTTTACGTGGTTCAGGCCGCCGGAGCGTAAAACCCTACGTCCACGGCGAGCTATGGAGCTCGCTGTATTGCTCGCTGCTCGGGGCCGGAGGCCTGAGCTTGGGGGTGAGTTACAGCTTGAGAGTGTATGGCTAGCGTATGAGTTGCAAAGTGCGAACACTTGCTATCGACGCCTACCCGAGCCTTTTATAGTCCAAGGCTCGGGCAGCTTACAAGGGGGGCCGGGACCCGACAGGTGGTCCCGGGAAGATTGTCTATCATCTACCATATCTGCAGTTATGCCGGTAGTTGCCTCTGGTCGAAGGCTTCTGAGTCTTCATCTTGCCGCCCTGCCCATGCCGCATGCTAGTCGTAGTGGTTGATGACGGCGCAGGCGGCATGGGATGTCTTGTCGCGGTGTTTATTAGCTGGCAGGTCCTGACACCGCGCGCCAGTCTGTGATGCGACTGGGCGCAACGGCACCTGACAGAGGTGTGCTCCGCGTCTCCGCGTCTTGGGAAGACGCGGGCCTTGAATACCTTGTACGGGCAAGGTATGGGGCGTCTTTACGCCCGCTGCCTATCGCTCAGGGGCAGGCAGCGCCGTTCTGCTGCCACGTGGCGGGCCCGGAGCCCTTCTCAGAGGAGAGGAGGGCCCGGTCCGCGGGGCACGTGGAGCCTCCGGACCTCTCCCCGCGGAGGGGGAGGCTCGGCTTCTGTTGGCCACATGGCGGCCCGGAGCTCTCCTCTGAGGAGAGGGAGGTCCGGCCCCGCTGGACGCGTGGCGCCTTCGGACCTCTCTCCCGCGGAGGGGGAGGTCCGGCTTCTGTATGCCACGTGGCGGGCCCGGAGCTCTCCTCTGAGGAGAGGGAGGTCCGGCCCCGCCGGACGCGTGGCGCCTTCGGAGCTCTCCCTGCGGAGAAGGGCGAGTTCCTTAGGCATTTTACCCTGTGCGCGGGAGTACCCCATATCTCAGGTACCGACAGAATGCAATGGAAAGAAGTTAAGACTTGATTTATTAGGAATAGAGGTCGTGTGTAAAAGTAAAGAATTGCTTGGTTTGCCTCTGTTGTGCAAAGAAACAGGAATGAACTAACTTGGTCTTAATGTTTTAGCTATACACTAACTACGTTCCTTAATGAACATAATAGATGAGCTGAAAAGATTTGAATGCAACTAAAGAACAAGAACTTCAATGGCCTCAAAACTTTTACAGCAGGTTCTATTCTACCTAGAGATTTAGCTTGCCAAATTGCAGCTAATGTGGAATACAATTGTGCTCTCCATAATTCTCCCAAGAGTCTTTATGTATTTTTCCCACATACATAAGCATGGAGAACAAGAACAGGGAGATCTAATGCTCCACTTGAGCTGATAATTTACATGTGAGTTCCTGGTCACATGAAAATAAATTGGTTTGAAATTCAGACCTTTTACTTGAGTAGTTCCTGCAGAACAATTCTTTAAGCATTTCTACTCAAAAGATTTAATTCTGAAGTAATGTGCATTTTCATGCCCAATTAAGCGAACTACAATTTCAAGTATGTCTCAGAGAGCTAGCCTAAATTTTCCTATGATTTTTGGAGCTAAGAACTGCCCAGAATAGATTTTATAAGTGGGAAACATTTTCTGAAATTGTTTCTGGACTTTTATGAACACAGCAGTTTGTATTTAGCAAATTCCTACTCAAATTATCTTCAAATGAGCTGAAAATCCTACACTTGCGGGAGTTTGCAGAAATCGTACCGGACGCTCAGTTTGAAATTGAGGGGGCCCGACCTCCATCACGGGGCCGTGCCGCCTCGCCCGGGAATCGCATTGGGTGGTGCCGTGTTATGCGGCACCCAACAGCACACATATAAGGAACAATGTATTACATAAATCAAAAGCGGAAGCTTACAAATTGTTCTTCGTCAATAATTTACATAAAATAGCTACAGCGGAAGTCTATAACAGCTCACGTTGAATATCTAAGAAGCATTTGAGAAGGGGTCCAGCCCGTGGACTCCTCTCGCTAGCAACACGAAGACATGGCAGCGGCTAGGTTCTCCAAGTGTGACATTACTCGAAAGTTCCCGAGTCTCACCGGACAACCTTCTTTATAGCGTCGAAATTTACCTGCAAAACCACTTATATAGCAAGGGTGAGCACAAAGGCTCAGCAAGGCTTAACCGTCTCTCCTAAGTCATGAAACTCTACATGAAAGTAACCTATGACTTAAGCCTGTCATTTGTGAAAAGACTCGCCTACGAGTTCATCCTTAACTTTCACATTTTAGCCATAATAGTAGTGACCTTGCTATCAGCAACATTGGAACTCCACAATCAAACAAGAAACACTTCATTCCAATGTTACTTGCCCCAAGGTAGAAAATAACTTTAGTTAGTTCTATCTCTACTTCAAACATGGTTTTCATGCAACTTTAACATAATCATATCAGCAATTATACTTTTGCAAACTGTTTCCACACAAGTTGATTACTACGTCACAACATGGGAGCAAGCGGTACTCAATAACCGCGAGGGACGGTGATTCGAATCAAACACTACCCGGATAACTCGACACATACGCCCGCCTCTGAAGACTCAACTCTGGCGTCCTTCATTACGTCGTATGTGGCAACCTTTCTCAGAATACTAAACTGTAGAACCCGTCGCGCCGTCTCGGGCTCATAGGTCTAACGAGACGATGTGGTATGCCTCTACAATCCAGTGAACCTGGTACATCGGTTTCCTGGTTCCCATATATCAGTAAGCATCCGGTACACAACTCAATACTTGCTCCTGGACGCAGCACACGCATCGGTCCTTAACCGACACAGGCAGAGCTACTCGACCAAGACCTCGTCTTGTCGCTGCCTAACCCCTCTGCCCGGTCTCATCTTTAGAAATGTAAACTTTAGTTTGCTTCCTTTCCCAACCACACTTATGATATTCTAAACTATAGCTCGCGAGTAGATTCCACCTACTCGTCTTCTACCGGATGCCCTAGTCTATTTAGCATGGCCTTATTCTACAGCGATGACACAATGCTACCCTTGACCTCAGGGTTCATGTTTGGTTATGCAAGTGGAGTATAAAACATCCTTGATCTAATGCGCAGACAAACGTTGACCCATAGTAGTGAACAAATGAAAAACTTTATAAAATAGCTTAAATGCAAACCGGGGCTTGCCTTAGTTTTGCAGGTGACTAAAGTCAGATGATTATGAAGTTAGTTGTTGCTGCCTTGAAGCTGAATCACTGCCTTCTTGCTTCTTACTCCAAGCTCAACTCCTCCTTCTTCACTTTCCACGTCTAATCACTACACATTATGAATATGTATAGATGTTTAATTATAAAATTTTTGCTGACAAGTGCTAAATACAAGTTTTAAAACTGGAACTCTGTTTAAGAATTTAAAATGACACTGGGGCTGGTGGTTTGGGTGTGTGCTTAAGTACTAAGATCAAGTGATGAGTGGGGTTTCATCACTTGGGTGGGGATTAGCTAATGAGGTTGAACATGACATAATGATCCAGGGATCCAATGGAGCTGGAAACTTTCTTGTGAGTTCCTTGTCACAAGAAGGCTCTCTGGACCAAAATTCAGAATGTTTCACTAAGTAGATCACCCAGAACAAATCCCTAAGCATTTAGGCAAAAAGGAATTAATTCTGAATAAATTTGCACTTTCATGCCAATTCAAGTGAACTAAAATTTCATGCATAGCTCAGGGAGAATGCATGATTTTTCCTAGGATTTTTGGAGCTAAGGAATGCCTAGAACTGAATTTCCAAGTTTTGGAAATTTCCTGAAAATGTTTCTGTATTTATTTGAATGCAGAAACATGGAATTAGAATTACCCTAAATAAATCAACTCCAAATGAGATGAAACTTTTACAGGAGTCTCCTAATATCCTAAACAATATCCTGGAAAAATTTGGGGAATTTTGGATGAACCAAACTCCCTCTAAAATTCTTTTGCTGAAAAGCTTTAAAGAATTCTCCAGAATTTTCTATTGGTTTTCATGCCAATTGGGTGGCATATTTGGATAGAGTTTTACCTCCTAAATCCAACCCAATTTGAATAAATAATTTTGGAGCTTCCTAGCAAAAGTTATGACCACTACAAAATTGGGGAAAATCTGAAAGTGAGCTCTGTTCTATTTTCCAATTTTTCAGAGACATAAGGAATTGATACCACATTTGGCCAAGCAAATGAGGTCCAATGCCTCTTAAAACTTTACTGGAGTTCAAACATTTTTGTAGGAATCTCCTACCCAAATTTGGGAATTTTCCAATACACAGAACTCCTGGAAAAATTCCTACAAAATTTTTCTTATATGAATTAATGAGCCGAATCCAGGGATTTTCATAAACATTGGGCTGTACACCTGGATACTGCTCATTGATAGAAATCCAACAAAATTTGTTTCACTATTTATGGAGCTTTCTACACAGAGTTATGCATTTTCCAAGTTTGAACAACTCTCTGTTTGATTTTTAAACAGAACAGTCAAACATGGGGCCCACGGGTCAGGTGCTTCTTCAACCTCTCGCCAGAGCCCGCGGGTGCACGCCGGACAGAAGGGTGGCGCGCCCCGTTCTCCCTCATTTCTCCACCATTTTTGCTCCGGTTTCGCCCTACACACTCCTCATACCGTGGCCTAGCAGCCGGGCAAGGTTTCCCGCATGAAAATGGCTGTAGGTGGGTCGGCACCGGCGGGGCGGCTCGGGAGCTCGGCATGGACGCGTTCCAGTGTGTCCAAGGCTTCTCCCGGCGAGCTATGATGCCCTACAGCATCCCTATTGGTCGAGGAACATGGAACGGAGATCAAATCGTGCAGAACATGGCTGCAAACTAGTCGTCACCATGGACCGTGGCAGTTTTGGCCGCCGCCGGAGATTTCTCGTCGCCCGGGGCATAGGAAGGTCGGTTTGCTTCGTGCTTCGGCGTGGAAGGGCGCTAGGAACCCTAGTAGCTGTGGTTTGAATTGTAGAACGAATAATCAATCGATTGGAGCTAATTTCAAAAATTTGCTGAGGTCGGTCCTTCACGTGCGCCGGCGCCAAAAATGAAATTCCGGCTAGCCGGCGTCGGGGACGAGCAAGGAGGGTTCGGGAGGAGTAGATACACACCATGGCGCACCTTAGGACGAAGTTTGTTGTGCCGGAGACGCACTGGAGTGCCCGGAAGACGCAGAACAGTGAGGGACGTTGTATGGACTGAGGAGGAGGAAAAACCTTCATGCCCCAACCCTAGGACGCCGGAAGCTGCTGTTTGTCTTGCTGAGGAGGTGAGGGAGGAGTTCATGGTGTGTTTTCGCAGCTCAGCTGGCCTCTGTACGCAGGAGTTGGGGGTTCTTCGGTGGCAGCCGAGGCAGCAGCGCGAGCTGCTTTGTCTCTGCGCGAGAGAGATATCAGGAGCTCGTGTGGCGGTTTGTAATCGAGCAGAACACTTCCTGACCGGATGAGGGCGCCAGGAGACGTAGAGCAGGTCTCCAGCGCGAGCTGAAATCAGGAGGTGGCCTCCCCGTGGAGTCTCGTGGCACCTGCAGCCCCCTCGGCAGTTCGGGTGAGAACAGATACACAGAGGCTGAAACTTAAGCAGTAAGTCACTCCCCCCTCTCAATGACAGGTGGGTCCCCCCACAGTTCCTATCCAAAATATCTCCAAATTTTGGCACATTGCAAACTCAGCTATGAGGAACTCAAATTCAAAAGTCATTTGGCGATTTGACAAGTTTTGCCTCAGTTTCAAATTTCTATGAAATTTACAAGTATCTTCGATATACATACCAAATCACCTCCAAATTTTCGCAAAATTTACTTTCCTCATAATTTGGACCTGGAGAGTTTGAATATGCCCTCTGATCTGCGAGTTGGCCGTTGCAAATACAAATTTTCAAACAACAGTTTGAATTTCTTTTTTGGAAAGGGCCTTCTTTGCCTTGAAGTAAACCATTTAAATCAAACTGAAATTTAAGTCCTCTTTGGTGATGACCCATCTGAATTTAGGTGAAAAACTTTGGTTTGCTCCTAGCCCATGCTTGATCAATTTTGGTCCCAAGCTGAACCGCACAAGTTCAGTTTGACCATGCCCCTCAAATTTGAATTTGAAGGTGATCTCAAACAATGCTTTGAACAAGTGGTATATGAGCTTAAAATCCCTCCCATTTTGGAACTTAAGCTCTACAGTACCTGAGGACTGCAATGGTCATCTCACATATATGCTTTCGGACCATCTGAACATGAATGCTTTGCAAGGGTTCAAAAATGGGGTTTAAACTTCCCTCCCCTCTACTCATAGAGAATGTGCATATGAGTTAGCTTTTTGGGAGTGAAATCCTTTCCCGGGTTACCTGTGTTCAACAGGAGTTAAAGAAGATTTTAGCTCTTTCCACATGCCCATGTTTGAGTTTATCATTTTATGTGACATAACTCAAGTCATTCCCTTGTCTAACATGTTTGAATTCAGCATGAACTCAACATGATCATAGTCCATTCCCTTTTTGGCTCACCCTCAAATCAGAAAGTTGCCACCACATTCTCCTCAATTCAAATGTATGAGGCTCCATGTGTATACAAAAGTTTGGCAGCAATTTGAGCTGAGCCTTTGAGACTAAAGACCTTATTTTTGTTCTTTCTCATGTACATGTATGATTACACATGAGTTTAACTCCACCTTGGTCCAACACCTTCAAAGGTATGCTTGAACCCATGTGGTTGCACCTCATGTATACCATCCCATGTAAGAAAGTTTTTATAAGTCCCGTTTTTCATGAACAGAAACACAATGACGTTCCATCATCCGTTCCTTTGCATTCACGTTTTTGGGACTTTTACATTCCTCCCCCCTTAAAAAGAATCTCGTCCCGAGATCCCAATGGAGAACGAGATGGGAGAGGTAATGCCAAGCGGTACGATGATAAAAATTCTGGATACTTCATGCGGAGGTAATCTTTGCTCTCCATGTTGTTTCTTCCATGGTATGATTACCACACAGCACCTGGTAAAATCTTAATATCCGATTCCAGGTGTTCTGGATTCTTCTCATCGATAGTCTGAACCGGTCGCTCGGTGTGGTACGATCCGGCTTCAACTAGTCAAGTTCTTCGGTGTGGACAGCGATGGTAGTTTTAATGTACCTCCGTAGCTGTGACATATGAAATATGTCCTGAACATCAGCAAGGCTTGCCGGTAGTTTCAGCCGGTAAGCTAAGGTTCCACACATCTCCGTGATAGAAAGTGGGTCTAAGGCTCGGGGAGCAAAATTCCCCCATTATATCGGACCGGTGAATTCCTTTCATCGGGGTCACGCAAAGACAACATGTTCTCCACCGTCGCAATGCAACGGTCAATGCCTTTGACCCTCATGACTTTTCTTTCGGGATTGAACAGCCTCCAAGTTCGCTTCTACCGCTCGAACTCGGACATTGTCTTTGTTGACTAACCAACCCCGATCAGTACTCTTCTGCCGTACTCACACCACTTCAGTGGTGTGCGACATTTCTGGCAGTATAGAGCTTCATATTACGAGGTATAACTATATGGTCTCTAAACCATAGAGTACCCACCTTGCCCTTTATAGTGACGACATTGAGTGAACTAAAATCAAAACTTAATCTTAGTGTCTCCTCGTTCTTCTTAATGAACAGCGCAGAGAAACTCCAAGGTGATGAGCTTGGTCATATAAAACCTTTGCTTATAAGTTCACTTAGTTGCTCCTTCAACTCCGCTAGTTCATTGGGTGCCATCTTATACGGCCTTCGTGAAATCGGTGTTGTTTCTGGCCTCAGATCAATCTTGAACTTGACGTCCCGTTAGCCGGCATTGCCCGGTAACTTATCGGAACACATTGGATATTCACGTCCCGCCGGACTATCCTAGAATTTAATCACTTTCGTGGGATAGGCCTAGCCAGTCCTCTTTTCTGTACAGAATGGACTCTTCTGTCCTCATCCAGATTCTTGATCCGTTAAACAGCATATTCATAACTCATGAATACCAAAGTTAAAGTTAACTACAGTATCTTTCCAACGAGTATGCATATGCTTACGGATCATCTCTAGATTAACAGTTATGATTGTTCAAAGTTGACAGAATTCCTGGATAAAATTTGCCAGCATCTCCTTTGTATGTGGCTACCTTTATCACAGTTGTATATGCAAATACAATAAGAATCTGAGCGAACTCTGAACTACAACCATGTTGCACATTTCATAACCTTTCCAATGGTGTATTCTAGGCTCCTTAAGGATTTTTCTACCGGACGTTATGGCTTAAAAACAGAAAGGTCCAGAGAGGTTTTTGCTACTGTCCTGGTTCTGAACAGTTTTCCTTCAACTGGACTTTTCACCAACTTAACGTGTGATTTTGCTCTGGAGGTCTACAAAGAAGTTGTAGAGAACTTGAAAATCTTTCCATAACTGTATCATACACCTTAATTGGTTAAATCTACTCAGAGTTATGCTCTGTCAAATCCAGCAAGAATTCCTGCCAGAAACAGAGCACTCTGTTTTTGAAATCATTGAAACCTAGACCTTCTCTCATTTGAATCTTAGCTCAAAATAAGAATTCAATAACTAATATTTGTTTCAAACTTATATTTTTAGTTGCAAGTTAGTCCATGAATCATTTCTTCATAGGGAAGAGGTTATTAAGTGTAGTACGATGTCGATGCACCGTAAGAACATGTCGGTACTACGTTGCCTCACCAAAAGAAAATCCTACCCGGATTATACCGGCATATACGTATTATCAGTGGCACTAAGACGGTCTCTCGCACACGTGTACTACACGGGATACGTACGTGGTTAGTACCTGCAGAAGAACACTCAATAGTGGTGCACTCAAGGGTTGTTTCATCTCAGGCAGTTCCATATTTGAAAGTAAATACAAACGCCCGTATCATTGTCATACGGCCGTCCTTGAGTTAAGCCACGTCTCATGGTACGTGATCGTGTTTCAACACCACACGACGGGGAACCCGAGTATGTCATGAACGGGTCGTCACAGTTGGGAATGCTATCAACCCAACGGATACCACCTACTGCACTGCAGGGCACGCCGATGGCAAGCGCTGCGTATGTCCTCCTAGCTATTTCCAGACGAACACACTATCGTGTTACTGACCACACGATGGGGTCTCCACTTACTTGCCTAATGCACGCTAGGGATCAGCGTTTCATATGAACTCAGGAACATGAAGAGTCCAAGAGTTTCATATTAACATCTCACACCAAGCTGTGAGATCCAGCCCTGAACCACTTTCCTCGTCAGGGGAGCTAACCGAAATTGAACCGCTTTCGGTAGTGTTCCTTCCCATGCTTACCTGAGCGTAGGTGCGTTGTTACAGAATCAAAATTCGGAATTTGAAACACATATGTTAGTCTTGCCACTTTAAGTAACTACACTACTATAGTCCTTATGTGGGCCTAATACCGTTTCCTCACCGTATCCTAAGTTTTTGTCGTAATACGATCCTTATTTCGTGCGCTATTACCAATGCGGCTCTGATACCACGCTGAGGGGGCCCGACCTCCATCACGGGGCCGTGCCGCCTCGCCCGGGAATCGCATTGGGTTGTTCCGTGTTATGCGGCACCCAACAGCACACATATAAGGAACAATGTATTACATAAATCAAAAGCGGAAGCTTACAAATTGTTCTTCGTCAATAATTTACATAAAATAGCTACAGTGGAAGTCTATAACAGCTCACGTTGAATATCTAAGAAGCATTCGAGAAGGGGTCCAGCCCGCGGACTCCTCTCGCTAGCAACACGAAGACATGGCAGCGGCTAGGTTCTCCAAGTGTGACATGACTCGGAAGTTCCCGAGTCTCACCGGACAACCTTCTTTATAGCGTCGAAATTTACCTGCAAAACCACTTATATAGCAAGAGTGAGCACAAAGGCTCAGCAAGGCTTAACCGTCTCTCCTAAGTCATGAAACTCTACATGAAAGTAACCTATGACTTAAGCCTGTCATTTGCGAAAAGACTCGCCTACGAGTTCATCCTTAACTTTCACATTTTAGCTATAATAGTAGTGACCTTGCGATCAGCAACATTGGAACTCCACAATCAAACAAGAAACGCTTCATTCCAATGTTACTTGCCCCAAGGTAGAAAATAACTTTAGTTAGCTCTATCTCTACTTCAAACATGTTTTTCATGCAACTTTAACATAATCGTAGCAGCAATTATACTTTTGCAAACTGTTTCCACACAAGTTGATTACTACGTCACAACATGGGAGCAAGCGGTACTCAATAACCGCGAGGGACGGTGATTCGAATCAAACACTACCCAGATAACTCGACACATACGCCCGCCTCTGAAGACCCAACTCTGGCGTCCTTCATTACGTCGTATGTGGCAACCTTTCTCAGGACACTAAACTGTAGAACCGGTCGCTCCGTCTCGGGCTCATAGGTCTAACGAGACGATGTGGTATGCCTCTACAATCCAGTGAACCTAGTACATCGGTTTCCTGGTTCCCATATATCAGTAAGCATCCGGTACACAACTCAATACTTGCTCCTGGACGTGGCACATGCATCGGTCCTTAACCGACACAGGCAGAGCTACTCGACCAAGACCTCATCTTGTCTCTGCCTAACCCCTCTGTCAATGTAAACTTTAGTTTGCTTCCTTTCCCAACCACACTTATGATATTCTAAACTATAGCTCGCGAGTAGATTCCAACTACTCGTCTTCTACCGGATGCCCTAGTCTATTTAGCATGGCCTTATTCTACAGCGATGACACAATGCTACCCTTGACCTCAGGGTTCATGTTTGGTTATGCAAGTGGAGTATAAAACATCCTTGATCTAATGCGCAGACAAACGTTGACCCATAGTAGTGAACAAATGAAAAACTTTATAAAATAGCTTAAATGCAAACCGGGGCTTGCCTTGGTTTTGCAGGTGACTAAAGTCAGATGATTATGAAGCTAGTTGTTGCTGCCTTGAAGCTGAATCACTGCCTTCTTGCTTCTTGCTCCAAGCTCAACTCCTCCTTCTTCACTTTCCACGTCTAATCACTACACGTTATGAATATGTATACATGTTTAATTATAAAACTTTTGCTGACAAGTGCTAAAGACAAGTTTTAAAACTGGAACTCTGTTTAAGAATTTAAAATGACACTGGGGCTGGTGGTTTGGGTGTGTGCTTAAGTACTAAGATCAAGTGATGAGTGGGGTTTCATCACTTGGATGGGGATTAGCTAATGAGGTTGAACAGCACATAATGATCCAGGGATCCAATGGATCTGGAAATTTTCTTGTGAGTTCCTTGTCACAAGAAGGCTCTCTGGACCAAAATTCAGAATGTTTCACTAAGTAGATCACCCAGAAAAAATCCCTAAGCATTTAGGAAAAAAGGAATTAATTCTGAATAAATTTGCAATTTCATGCCAATTCAAGTGAACTACAATTTCATACATAGCTCAGGGAGCATGCATGATTTTTCCTAGGATTTTTGGAGCTAAGTAATGCCTAGAACTGAATTTCCAAGTTTTGGAAATTTCCTGAAAATGTTTCTGTATTTATTTGAATGCAGAAACTTGGAATTAGAATTACCCTAACTAAATCAACTCCAAACAAGCTGAAACTTTTACAGGAGTCTCCTAATATCCTAAATAATATCCTGGAAAAATTTGGGGAATTTTGGATGAACCAAACCCCCTCTAAAATTCTTTTGCTGAAAAGCTTTAAAGAATTCTCCAGAATTTTCTATTGGTTTTCATGCCAATAGGGTGGCATATTTGGATAGAGTTTTACCTCCTTAATCCAACCCAATTTGAATCAATAATTTTGGAGCTTCCTAGCAAAAGTTATGACCACTACAAGAATTGGGGAAAATCTGAAAGTGAGCTCTGTTCTGTTTTCCAATTTTTCAGAGACATAAGGAATTGATACCACATTTGGCCAAGCAAATGAGGTCCAATGCCTCTGAAAACTTTACTGGAGTTCAAACATTTTTGTAGGAATCTCCTACCCAAATTTGGGAATTTTCCAATACACAGAACTCCTGAAAAAATTCCTACAAGATTTTCCTTATATGAATTAATAAGCCAAATCCAGGGATTTTCATAAACATTGGGCTGTACACCTGGATACTACTCCTTGAGAGGAATCCAACAAAATTTGTTTCACTATTTTTGGAGCTTTCTACACAGAGTTATGCATTTTCCAACTTTGAACAACTCTTTGTTTGATTTTTAAACAGAACAGTCAAACATAGGGCCCACGGGTCAGGTGCTTCTTCAACCTCTCGCCAGAGCCCGCGGGTGCACGCCGGACATAAGGGTGGCGCGCCCCGTTCTCCCTCATTTCTCCACCATTTTTGCTCCGGTTTCGCCCTACACGCTCCTCACACCGTGGCCTAGCAGCCGGGCAAGGTTTCCCTGCATGAAAATGGCTGTAGGTGGGTCGGCACCGGCGGGGCAGCTCGGGAGCTCGGCATGGACACGTTCCAGCATGCGCAAGGCTTCTCCCATCGAGCTATGATGCCCTACAGCATCCCTATTGGTCGAGGAACATGGAACAGAGATCAAATCGTGCAGAACATGGCTGCAAACTAGTCGTCACCGTGGACTGTGGCAGTTTTGGCCGCCGCCGGCGATTTCTCATCGCCCGGGGCATAGGAAGGTCAGTTTGCTTCGTGCTTCAGCGTGGAAGGGCGCTAGGAACCCTAGTAGCTGTGGTTTGAATTGTAGAACGAATAATCAATCGATTGGAGCTAATTTCAGAAATTTGCTGAGGTCGGTCCTTCATGTGCGCCGGCGCCAAAAACGAAATTCCGGCTAGCCGGCGTCGGGGACGAGCAAGGAGGGTTCGGGAGGAGTAGCTACACACCATGGCGCACCTTAGGGCGAAGTTTGTTGTGCCGGAGACGCACTGGAGTGCCCGGAAGACGCAGAACAGTGATGGACGTTGTATGGACTGAGGAGGAGGAAAAACCTTCATGCCCCAACCCTAGGACGCCGGAAGCTGCTGTTTGTCTTGCTGAGGAGGTGAGGGAGGAGTTCATGGTGTGTTTTCGCAGCTCAGCCGGCCTCTGTACGCAGGAGTTGGGGTTCTTCGGTGGCAGCCGAGGCAGCAGCGCGAGCTGCTTTGTCTCTGCGCGAGAGAGATATCAGGAGCTCGTGTGGCGGTTTGTAATCGAGCAGAACACTTCCTGACCGGATGAGGGCGCCAGGAGACATCGAGCAGGTCTCCAGCGCGAGCTGAAATCAGGAGGTGGCCTCCCCGTGGAGTCTCGTGGCGCCTGCAGCCCCCTCGGCAGTTCGGGTGAGAACAGATACACAGAGGCTGAAACTTAAGCAGTAAGTCACTCCCCCCCTCTCAATGACAGGTGGGTCCCCCCCACAGTTCCTATCCAAAATATCTCCAAATTTTGGCACATTGCAAACTCAGCTATGAGGAACTCAAATTCAAAAGTCATTTGGTGATTTGACAAGTTTTGCCTCAGTTTCAAATTTGAATTCAAATTTCTATGAAATTTACAAGTATCTTCGATATACATACCAAAGCACCTCCAAATTTTCGCAAAATTTACTTTCCTCATAATTTGGACCTGGAGAGTTTGAATATGCCCTCTGATCTGCGAGTTGGCCGTTGCAAATACAAAATTTCAAACAACAGTTTGAATTTCCTTTTTGGAAAGGGCCTTCTTTGCCTTGAAGTAAACCATTTAATTCAAACTGAAATTTAAGTCCTCTTTGGTGATGACCCATCTGAATTTAGGTGAAAAACTTTGGTTTGCTCCTAGCCCATGCTTGATCAATCTTGGTCCCAAGCTGAACCGCACAAGTTCAGTTTGACCATGCCCCTCAAATTTGAATTTGAAGGTGATCTCAAACAATGCTTTGAACAAGTGGTATATGAGCTTAAAATCCCTCCCATTTTGGAACTTAAGCTCTACAGTACCTGAGGACTGCAATGGTCATCTCACATATATGCTTTCGGACCATCTGAACATGAATGCTTTGCAAGGGTTCAAAAATGGGGTTTAAACTTTCCTCCCCTCTACTCATAGAGAATGTGCATATGAGTTAGCTTTTTGGGAGTGAAATCCTTTCCCGGGTTACCTGTGTTCAACAGGAGTTAAAGAAGATTTTAGCTCTTCCCACATGCCCGTGTTTGAGTTTATCATTTTATGTGACATAACTCAAGTCATTCCCTTGTCTAACATGTTTGAATTCAGCATGAACTCAACATGATCATAGTCCATTCCCTTTTTGGCTCACCCTCAAATCAGAAAGTTGCCACCACATTCTCCTCAATTCAAATGTATGAGGCTCCATGTGTATACAAAAGTTTGGCAGCAATTTGAGCTGAGCCTTTGAGACTAAAGACCTTATTTTTGTTCTTTCTCATGTACATGTATGATTACACATGAGTTTAACTCCACCTTGGTCCAACACCTTCAAAGGTATGCTTGAACCCATGTGGTTGCACCTCATGTATACCATCCCATATAAGAAAGTTTTTGTAAGTCCCATTTTTCATGAACAGAAACAGAATGACGTTCCATCATCCGTTCCTTTGCATTCACGTTTTTGGGACTTTTACAGAAGTCGCCGGAGCAAAAACTTCAAATTCGCTGGCTACGCTCCACGGTTTGCTCCAAGCTTTGGGTAGAAGCAGTGCCACAGTAGCGCGCTCCTGTGGCTGTGCTTGGTTGGGTGTGAAAGCTTCTGTGGAACACTTTCCACGTGAAGCCGATAACCAATTTGAGTTAGGTCGCCACGGAGTGGTTGTTTGAGGGCTCGGGAATGCCGGAACTCAGCTGGGTTTGTGTCGGGGACGTGAGCAAAGAGCGTGGGGTGCTGTTTAGCAGCTCGGGGTGGAGAGTGGCGCGAGTTTCTTCGGCTTCCCGGAAGAGCACCGAGGAGCGGAGGGGAGAAGAGGCTTTGCTCGTGTGCTCGCGAGGAGGAGGAAACAAGAACCGGTTTGCTCGGTCTGAGGGAGTGGATCACGTAGAAGAGCACGAGGGGAACCGCCTTGGGGTGCCCGCGCGTGGGAGAAACGAGCAGGAGGTGGCTCGGTCAAGCTCTCGGTGGCGCCACGGTGAGCCCTCGGTGGGTTCGAGTAAAACAGAGACAGAGCACTTGGTTGCTTTGTGTGCAAGTTTAGATCCTCAGCTCAATGACATGTGGGTCCACTCCACTTTCCTCCCCCAAAATATCTTCTCATGTCAATCTCTCAAATTCCAAAGTTTGAAGTTTAAATGTGGGCTAGCTTTTGAATTCACCAAATTCAGTTTGAATTTGCATAGCAAATTGAAATTTGGTTGGCATTTAAAAATGCCTCTATTTGATTCCTTTTTGAGCCCACCCTTCAATGACAAGTTTGTCCTCCAACCTTTTTCCACAATTTCCAAACTATATGGCTGCATGAGAATTCAAAGTTTTTGTCCTCACTTTGGGTGAACTTTGAATTTTAAATCTAATTTTTAAACATTCATGCAAAGAGGTATTTAAATCCTTATTGGTTCAACACCTTCAAATAAAAGTGTGAGGGACCACCCCGTGGTTCAGCCACTCCAAGATCGCATAGGGTGGTGCCGTGCGATGCAGCACCCAACAGCACACACGAAAAGAATAAAGAACAACATACAAACTTTTATTTGATATAAAACAGCAGAAGTCTTTTACAAAATATAATTATACAGAGGAAGTATTCTTTATTTACACTCTCTCATTCTAACTAAGCAAAAGTGTAGCTGTCCAGCCGGGGACGCTACACACTAGCAGCATGGAACCGGAGATCACGGCGGCGTGCAGGGCTCCAGCTCGGCCGTGTACCCCGACGGGGGCATCACCTCGTCCTCGGACCCCTCCTCATAGCTCTCACCTGCATACAGCTCAAATATTGCAACCGTGAGCACGATGGCTCAGCAAGACTTAACCGACACCCTAGTCATGGAACTCTACATGCCAGGAGGTATAATATAGGACAAGGACTTTGCAATAAAGACACGCCTAGATGTGGATCCTTAATTTCAGTTTTATAGCAGCAGTTTAATGAGCTTTAGGCAGCCCTCACATCGGAAGTCCACAATCAAACAAGAAATGCTTTCCTCCGATGTGATGATGCTCAAAGTGAAAGGTAAACTTAATTAGCTCTACACCTACAGCAAACATGGTTTCAAAACATTAATAGTTCATCACAGCATATTATCATTCCTCCAGCTTATTGTGCTTCTTACTACGTCACAGAACAGTGAACAAGCGGTACTCAAATAACTGCGAGGGACGGTGATTGCAATCAGGAGACTCCCGGACAACACGTTGCATACACCCACTTTCAGAAGCGTGATTCCACACCCCTTCCTACTCTGTTGTATGCAACAACCTTTCAAAGGCAACCCAAATGCCGAACCGGTCCATTCGTAACGGGCAGGAGGTCCCCGCGTGGAGCGTGACTGTGCCCACCGGCAGATTTACACCTTGCTACCCTCAACCCACTCCTATTTACGGTTGGGTAAGCCTCGGCAACCAGGTTAACCAATTACATCGGTTTCCTGCTTATGTCAGTATGCCATCCGGTACTGTTCGATACTTGTTAATCAGGCCCGCACACGACTCGGTCCTCAATCGACACCAACAGGGCTACGCACGTGAGACCTCCGCTCACTGCTTCCTATCCCCCTGCTGGGTCTCATTTTCTCCACCCTTAAGCCATTTTCTATTCTGACCAAACCGTGCGATAAAACCTTACCTCGCGAGTAGATTCCATCTACTCGACTTCTACCGAGATCCTAAGCATATTAGCAGGTCCTTGTCTACTTGTCAGGTCTGTAAGCTACCCAACCCTTCATAGGATTTAAAGGGTTATGCAAGTGGGGTTTCAATCATCCTAACTCTAATGCAAGCATTCACCCTAGACATAAGTGATACAATTAAAAAATTTGCAAAAGTACTTAAATGCAAACCGGGGCTTGCCTGGTTGCGAGTCAAATGGGAAGTTAGCTTCAGGTGGGAGGACGTCCAAGGGCTCCGGCGTATCCTCAACTTCGGTCACTATTATGAAATGTAACAAAATATATGTATAAGTATTAAGAACTTATAAGAAGTGACTTCTATTCATAGCTACTGCTATTTAGGATCCTTAATTGGCTTTGGGATTTTTACGGTGGATACTAGACTCTCTAAGGATGATCTGAGCAAAATTTGGAGAAATGTCATTGTACAATGTAGTCTCCAAAATTCCTACAAGTACAAGGGTTCTCTGAATTTTGAGCCCAAATCAGGAACTTTGACATGACTAACAGTTGAAGATCTAATTAGGGAAGGTCTCCATGGTTCTAACAAAATTTGTTTCACCATTTTTGGAGCTACCAACAGAGAGATATGAATTTTTGAAGTTGGATAGAAGTTCTAAAGTTTCTGTTAAAATTTGAATTTCCAAATAAGGGCTGAACTTTGGAAGGCAATTTAGCCTAGCAAATGAACTCCAATGAAGCCCAAATTGTTACTGGAGATCAGTAACTATGAAAAGGATTAGATGCCAAATTTGGGAATGTTTCATAAAGAATTGTTCCTGAAATAAATCCCTAAAGGATTTACTAAAAATAATTCTACAGAAATTCCTGGGCATTTTCATAGCAAGCAATTTGTTCCTCTGTGAAGTACACCTCATCAGGATTCCAACAAAAGTTGTCTCACTAATTTTGGAGCTTTCTACCCAAATTTGGGAATGTTTCGTAGTCTTGTTTTTTTTCTTTTTTTCTTTTTTTTTCTTTTTTTTCTTTTCTCTTTTCTTTTCCTTTTTTCTTATTTCTTTTCTCTTTTTCCTTTTTCTTTTTTTTTTCTTTTTTTTCTTTTTTTCTATTTTTTTTTTCTTTTTTCCTTGTTCTTATATCTCTTCCTCTCTTTTACTTTATTGATATTGGGTTTCATGTCTAGCCGACCCCAACAGGCTTGGGATAAAGGCTTGGTTGTTGTTGTGTTGTTGTTGTTGTCTACCCAAAGTTATGTATTTTTCAAGTTTCACTAACTCTCTGTTTGAATTGTACAGAGCACTCAACGTGGGGCCCACTCGTCAGGTCTTTCTTCAACCTCCTGCCAGAGAACGCGCTTGCACACCAGCTCAGATCATGGCATGGATTCCACCAAATTAGCTCCGGTTTCGCCCTACACGATCCTTGGAACGTGGCACAGCTGCCGGGCAAGGTTTCCCCGCATGAAAACGGCCGAAAACATGTCGGCACCGGTGGGGCGGCTCGGGAGCTCGGCATCAACGCGTTCTGGCATGTCCGAAGCTTCTCCTGGCGAGCTACCTTGCCCTAAAGCATCACCAGTGATCAGGGAACATGGAACGCATGCCAAACCTTGCAGCAAATGGCTGGAAAATAGGGTTCACCGGAGGACCGACCCTTTTTGCTGCCGCCGGCGATTTCTCGTCACCCGGGGCATGTGGTGGATGGTTTGCTGCGGTAATTGGGCGTGAGAGGGCGCTAGGATGGTGTGATGCTATGGCTTGAGTCGAAGAACAAATGATCATGCGTGTTGGACGAATTTCCAGTTTTGGTTTTGATCGGTTCTTCACGTGTACCGGCGCCAAAACTCAAATTCTGGCGAGCCGGCGATGGGGAAGCGAAAGGGGACTGCGGTAGCATGATATACACACCTTGGCGCACCTTAGGGAGGTGTTGGTCGTGTGGGAGAGGCGCTGGAACGGCCAGAAGAGGAGGAGCTGCGAGGTACGGCATGCTCTGTCTTCTCCCGGTGAAGAATAGCTCGGGCACTGCGAGGGGAGGCCGGGGACGAGCTGAGGAGTGGTGGAACACATTGAGGGGTCACCGGCGCAGCTCCTAGGGCAATCAACCGGTGCTAGGGGGGCTGGAGTCTGCTGAACCACGAGCACAGAGGTGGGCACGTGTTTTTCATTCGGTGGACGCTCGAGCAGCTGAGGGAAACCGGTCGGAGGCAGGGAATAGAAATTGGTTTGGGCAGCTGCTTTGGATAGCCATCACCACGCCCCAAATTCTGCCTTCGGGAGCACGCTGCGGCAAGCAGCTCGGTGGAGCTTCGAGCGGGAGTGTGCTGCAGGAGCTGGCATGCTGGTGATCAACCGAGGTAAACAGAGAGTTCTTCTGTGGGTGGCTGACTAGTGGGTCCCACCTCCAACTCTTTTAATCAGATTTTTCCACTGAGATTTTTACTACAGCTACTCAAACATAAATGCTTTACTTCACTCCAAAGTTAAGGTTTGAATTTTCCAAATTCAAATGGTTTGAATTCTGGTGTGAATTTTTGAATTGTGTTTGGTCATTTGAATTTGAAATGGAATTTGAATTCTCCATCTTGTGTTGTTCCAAAAACATAGCAAACCAAGTCCAAAGTTTCTGCTTTTTGGCATGGCTGCTAATTCAAATGTGGAAAACACATTTGTGGAACCAAATTTGCAAATTGAGGAATTTGGAATTTTGAAACTGGATTTCAAATTCAGATTAGAGGGCTTCTCCTTTTAATCCCAAACAAATACTAAAACCCCCCCAAATGAGCTGAAATTTGGAAGGTTGAATATTTGAAATATGAAGACCCAAGTTATGAATTTAGATCTCCATGTTTGGAAGTTTTGGGAAGTTTCAATCCTCACTTTGAACCTACACTGTTATAATTCAAAGTTTTAATTCCCCTCATTTTTCCTAAGTGTACATGAGCTGAAAATTCTTTCTACCACTTTTTGGGGATTTTACATCCCTCCCCCCTTAAAAAGAATCTCGTCCCGAGATTCCAAAAGAAATGCAAAGTGGGGGAAACTTTACCGGGTATACGCTGGTAGCAAGTCCGGATAATATGTTCGTATATAGTCCTCGCTTTCCCATGTCGCCTCATCAGCAGTATGGTTACTCCACAAGACCTTGTAGAACCCTAAGGTTCGGTTTCTTGTGGCACGAGTCTTTTCATCGATAATCAGATTGGGTACTCCGTGTACATGAGGTCTGGTTGAAGAACTTCTATGTCTTCTGTGCGGATTTCCGCTAAGGGTTTGAGGCACTTCTTCAGCTGAGAGATGTGGAATACATTGTGAATCCCTGCGAGCGATGGCGGTAAATCCAGGCGATAGGCCACGGGCCCGCATTTTTCAATGATGGCGAACGGATCAATGAATTGTGGCGCAAGTTTACCCTTCACTCCGAAACGATGAACTCCCTTCATCGGAGACACACGAACATAAACATGGTCCCCGATGGTGGAGAGGGCGGCATCTTTTGTCCGCATAGCTCTTCTGTCGAGATTGAACAGCCTTGAGATTGGCTTGTATTACTCGCACTCGTTTTTCCGCCTCATTCACAAGTTCAATACCGTAGATGACTCGCTCGCCGGACTCGCACCAGTTGAGGGGTGTGCGGCATTTCCGGCCATAGAGAGCTTCATACGGCGCCATCTTGATGCTAGCTTGATAGCCATTGTTGTAAGAAAACTCCGCCAATGGCAAATGATCGTCGCAATTCTTGCCGTGGTGGATGGCACAAGCGCGTAGCATGTCTTCCAGCACTTGGTTCACCCGTTCAGTTTGACCATCCGTCTGCGGGTGATACGCAGAGCTCCGGATTAGTTTGGTCCCCAAAGATGCGTGCAGCTGTTCCCAAAACCGAGCGACGAACAGTGCACCACGATCTGAAATAATGGAGCAGGGGACACCGTGCAAGCACAAGATTCTTGCAATATAAAGCTCCGCATATTTCTTGGCCACGTAGCCCGTATGTACGGGAATAAAATGTGCCGACTTGGTTAGTCGATCGACTATCACCCAAATCGAGTCATGCTTGTGAGACGTGAGAGGTAATCCAACTATGAAGTCCATGCTGATATCCTCCCACTTCCACGCCGGAATGTTTAATGGTTGCAGCTGTCCGGCTTTACGCATATGGTCGGCCTTCACACGCCGACACGTATCGCATTCGGATACGTACTTTGCGACTTCTCTTTTCATCTGTGTCCACCAAAATCTGGTTTTCAGATCCTGGTACATCTTGTTGCTGCCCGGATGAATAGAATACTTGGATAAATGCGCTTCGTCCAAGATTTTCTTCCGAAGCTTCATGTCGTGGGGTACCACTATACGGTCTTTACACCATAGTGTACCGTTATCATCTCTTCGGAAGCATTTCATTTCGCCATTCTTCATCCTTCTCCGAATGTGCGACATTTGTGGCGGACCGGAATCCGCTCATCCAGGATAGCAGAGGGTGGTGCCGCGTGATGCGACACCCGACAGCACACGTCATAAGAACACATTATATTACATGGGAAAAACAAACTGAATGTACAAAGTAGTACACTTCTCAGTTACAAACTAGGGTCTTTATTACACAGCGGAAGTTTCTTTTATACAACTCACGCCCGCCTATCTAGCAAAAGTGGTTGCCCAGCCCTAGGGCAACCCACACTAGCTGCACGTCTCAGCTCAGCGCGGCGTGTACGGCTCCCACTCAGCCGTGGTCCCCGACGGAGGGTAACCCTCGCCGGTGGACTCATACTACGAGTCCGTGGCTGGCTCCTCACCTGAAAAACACTTAAGCAGCAACCGTGAGCACGAAGGCTCAGCAAGGCTTAACCGACTCACCTAAGCATGAAACTCTACATGAGGTGTACAAGGACATAGGATAGCAATGTTGCAGCAAATGGACACGCCTACAAGTTCGTCCTTAGTTCATCTTTTAGCAACAAGTTAACAGTTCAGGAAGCTAAAATTTAGTAAGCAATATTTGGTAGCAAACATGTAGCAATACAATGTTATATCATATCAGCAGTATTGAATCACCATATTTCATACATTAGTCTATGTCACGACTCAGTGACCAAGTGGTACTCTTCACCACGAGGGACGGCGAATCGACTCGATATACACCTGCAGGGGAACCCAAAGAGCACGTCACGTACGCCCACCCGTGGAGCTGCACAGCACGCTCACTCGATGTCGTACGGAACAACCTTTCACCCAACAGCCCAAATGTCGAACCGGTCGCACCGAAACGAGCAGGAGGTTCCCCACACGGAGCATCTCTCTATGACCGTTGGCAGATTTCCACCTTTCTGCCCTCAGCCTACACCTATAAATCGGTGCGTTATGCCTCGACGCCCAGAGGTTTAGGCTACATCAGTTTATCGGGGCCCATATATCCGATATGCCTTCGGTACGTTCAAACTTGATCAGCATGGGCCGCACACGGATCGGTCCTCAATCGACACGGACAGGGATGCGCACACAAGACTCCCTCTTGCTGCGCCCTAGCCCCTGCCTAGTCTCATTTTCATTACTAATGTGATCTCACATCACTCAACCGAACCCGTGTGTCCCAAGCCTATCTTGCGAGTAGATTCCAACTACTCGACTTGTACCGAAGTCCTATGAATCATTAAGCATAGCCTGTCTACTCGAGTTCTTAGACACTACCCTCACTCTTGGGGAAAAATTCTGGTTATGCAAGTGGGGTTCCATCCATCCTATACCTAATGCACAATCATACTTCATATGACACATGTAAACAAAGTAAAACTTATAAAAGGTTAATGCAAACCGGGGCTTGCCTTGTTGCTGCTGGTCAGTAGTTAGCTCTTCTTCCGGAAGGAGGAAGTCCAGCACTTCCGGAGTCTCTTCTTCAATGGCTACACGTTATTGAAAGACTACATGTAAATTTAAATGCAAAGTGCATACAAGTTTGTTGTAAAGTTACTGCTATTAGTTCTAATAACCAGTTCTAACAACTGGAACTCTGTTTGAGAATTTAAAGATGAATTGGTGATGGTGGTTTGGCTTAGACTTAATCACATGGTTGAATGCTAAGTGGTTTTCCCCCCCTTTTCCATACTAATCCCTCAAGTGGTTAAACAGGACAGGGGTGATCCAGAGCTCCAATGGAGCTGAGAATTTTTGTGTGAGTTTCTTATCACAAGAAAACTCTCTAGACCAAACACTAGCACTTTTCATGGAGTGGTTTGCTCAGAATAATTCTCTTAGCAAATAAGCAAAGAAGAATTAATTATGAGATAATATCCCTGTTCATGCCCAACTTAGTGAACTATAATTTCAATTATAGCTCATAGAGTTTGCATGAATTTTCCTAGCATTTTTGGAGCTAAGACTTGCCCAGAACTGAATTTCCAAGTTTTGGAAATTCTCTGAAAATGTTTCTGTATTCAAATGAACACAGCATCTTCAAATTTGAATTGTTCTGACCAAATCAACTCCAAAAGGTCTAAAACTTTTACAGGAGTTCACTAATGTACTAAAGAACATTCTGGCAAAATTTGGGGATTTTTGGATGCACCAAACTCCCTCTAAAATTTTTTTGCTGAAAAGATTTAAAGAATTTCCCAGAATTAATTAATGGGTTGTATACAAATTGGGTTTAAGATTTGGATTGTACTCAGAATTCTGAGTTCAGCAAAATTTGGTTCATCGCATTTGGAGTTTCCTAGCCAAAGTTCTATGCATTTGAAGTTTGAACTAAAACTGGAAATCCCAAAAATGTTTAAATCTTGCGGGTGGGTCCACCGCACACGTGTCGACCGCTGGAGCCGAGCCACACGGGGCCACAGACTCCTTCCCGCGCGGCCACACTGGATCCCGGACCACAGAGAATCCCACCCACTTATCTCCAGCCACTGATGCGTGGGGCCTACCCCTTCGTCTTCCTCCGGCCACCGCACGACCCCGCCGCCGAGCTCGCCGGAGAGGGGTTCCGACCTTCGGAGCTTGCTGATTCTCGCTGCCTGTGCCTATCCCGGCCTGGGGAACATGGTGGTGCCCTCCCCGGAGCTTGACAACGGCCGGAACAGGGCTCCCGACGGCAACAGCGGCCGGGAGCTCACCGGCGACGTCGAACTCAGCATCCCCTGCACCTTTTTCGATGTGGTTTGCTCGGGGAGCTCCGCGGACACCTGCTGATCATGTATATGGGAACCGATCCCCGTGAAAACGGCTGCAACTATGACCTCATCGGCGACCTAGGCCGGATATCGGCTGTTGCTCGAAAAACTTGGACAACCGCAACCCTAGCCCATGATTCTTGCTGGTTTTCGATCCTAGGTGGTCGTGGCAGGGTGTAGATCGTGTGTTTAGCTCGGTACGCCCGGTGATAAGCCAATACTCGTGAATTTTGGGATTTGGGGGAGCTCGGCCTTAAGAACACCGTTCCCGGAAGAAATTCTCCCGCGACGGTGCATGAAATGCCGAACGGTAAGGACAGGCAGAACCAGCACCTTGTGGTGGTCGTTTCTTGTGTTGAGCGTTGGGCACGAGGAAGCCTGTGCTGTCCGGGCGCCGGCGATCAGAGGGCGGCGACTCCGGGTGCGTTGCTTCGGATGTAGGCGAGTGGAATCGAGAGAATGGGGAGCGAATTCACGCCGACCAGGGTGCGATCGCGTGTTTTGTAGTCGGCGCCCTCATCCCCCCGAGCAGGAGGTGGCGCGGTGGCCGCGTTGGGACGGGGTCGACCCCGTGCGCTGTCGGCCGCAGGGTGTTCGACCGCGTGCCCGAGTCGGTATGCTCCCCAGGGTGGCTGACCAGTGGGCCCTCTTCTCCCCTCTAATTCTTTCTCCCTCTTTCTTTTGTAAATATCCCAGCTACTGAACATTGAATGGGAGACTTAGCCCCCAAGTATTGGTTTGAATTTGAGTTCTCAAATTTAACTTTGTTGGGTTAAATTTGCTTCATGTTTAAACTGAAATTCAAATTCAGTTTTGAATTATTGCAAATTTAGCTCCCGACAAGATGAACTCCAATAGGGATGAAAATTGGTGGGCTAACTCATAAAAATGTGCTGACTTTGAATATGAAGCTAACTTTTGAATTTGAGGGATGAAAGTTGCTGCAATTTGAATTTACATTCAAATTGGCCTCTTTTTCAAATACCTCCAAAAGTACCTCAAAAAGTGTTGGATTTACATGAATTTTGGCCTGAACATTCCAAAGATTTTTAAAGTTCTAGGGGTGAGCTCAACCTCTCATGTTCATGTTTAAAATTCCCACTTTATGAAAGTGTAGGCTTTCCCCTCTAATCACTCTTTTGATGGAGGTTACTTGCTCTTCACACTTTTTCACAATCTATCCACAACAAAACTGTGGTGTTGTGAGGTGATAAAAAGTTTTTGCAAGTCCCTTTTCTTGGGCTTTTACATCCCCCCCTTAAAAGAATCTCGTCCCGAGATTACAAAAGACGAGACAGTGATGTAATAGGGACTTACCCGTGTTGAGAAGCCATGAACTCCGGGTAATTTGAGCGAAGGAACTCCTCGCTCTCCCACGTCGCTTCTTCGGCAGTGTGGTTGCTCCAGAGGATTTTATAGAACCACAACGTTGTGCTACGTGTGGTCCTGGCTTTTTCATCAAGAATGGCCACCGGATACTCATCATATGTTAAATCCGGTTTTAGCTCGCTGATGTCTTCGGTAGGAACAACAGCTGTATGCTTCAAACATTTTCGCAGTTGCGAAACATGGAAAACATCATGGACACTAGCAAGGGATGCCGGTAGCTCCAATCTATACGCTGCTGATCCACACTTCTCGGTGATAGCGTAGGGTCCAATAAAACGGGGAGCGAGCTTCCCCTTCACACCGAACCGGTGCACGCCCTTCATCGGAGACACGCGGAGGTACACGTGTTCCCCAACGTCAAAGTGCAAAGGTCTACACCTCTTATCAGCATAGCTCTTCTGCCGGGATTGAGCGGCCTTCAAATTGGCTTGAATTGTCCGAACGCGCTCTTCGGCGTCGTTCACCACATCAACCCCGAATGTGACCCTTTCACCGGACTCGCACCAGTTTAATGGGGTGCGACATTTACGACCGTAGAGAGCTTTGTAGGGTGCCAACTTGATACTCGCCTGATAGCCTTTGTTGTACGAGAATTCCGCCAATGGTAGGTGATCATCCCAGTTCCTACCATGGTGGATGGCACATGCTCTCAACATGTCTTCCAAAACTTGATTCACCCTCTCTGTCTGGCCATCTGTCTGAGGGTGGTAAGCGGAGCTTCTAATCAGTTTAGTACCCAAAGCAGCATGCAACTGCTCCCAAAAGCGAGATACAAACAATGCACCTCGGTCTGAGACTATGGTCTTGGGTACGCCATGCAAACATAGGATCCTGGTGATATATAACTCCGCATATCTGTTGGCATGGAAATGTGTGTGTACGGGGATGAAGTGAGCTGACTTGGTCAGTCGGTCAACGATCACCCAAATGGAATCATGTTTGTTGGATGTTAAGGGTAATCCCACAATGAAATCCATGCTCACATCTTCCCATTTCCATGCTGGAATTTTCAGGGGGTTGCAGCAGCCCTGATTTCCTCATATGATCAGCCTTCACTCGTCTACACGTATCACACTCGGATACGTACTTCGCTACCTCCTGCTTCATCCGTGTCCACCAAAATTTCTTTTTCAAATCTTGGTACATTTTGTTGCTGCCCGGACAAATGGAATATTTGGACAAGTGAGCTTCATCGAGGATCTTCTTCCTCAGTTTCATATCTCGGGGTACGACTATTCGGTCATTGAACCACAGCGTCCCCTCATCATCTTTCCGGAAACATTTAATCTCTCCATTGTCTATCCGTCTCCGGAGATGTGCCATGCCTTTATCCGTCTTCTGAGCTGCAAAGATGTCCTCCCTAATAGTAGGGATGAGGGCAAGGTTGTACAGCGATCCATAAGGAACCAAGTATAAACTTGGCTCTTCCTCTTCCACCGGTGTAATGGTGAGGTAATGGACATGTGACTTTCGACTGAGCGCGTCGGCAACCACATTCGCCTTGCCGGGGTGGTAGTGGATCTCAATTTCATAGTCCTTGATTAATTCTAACCACCTCCATTGCCTCATGTTCAGCTCCTTCTGGGTGAAAATGTATTTCAAGCTCTTGTGGTCGGTGTAGAGATGCAATAAGTTCCCCAGGAGATAGTGCCTCCACATTTTCAGCGCCAACACCATGGCAGCAAGCTCAAGATCATGAGTAGGATAATGCTGCTCATGGTTCCGAAGTTGGCGTGAGCCATATGCGACCACACGTCCTTCCTGCATCAACACGCAGCCGAGCCCAATACCGGACGTGTCACAGTACACGTCGAAGGGCTTTGTTGTATCCGGTTGAGCTAAGACCGGGGCTGTTGTAAGATGCTTCACCAATGCTTGGAACGCTCCTTCACACGCCGTGTTCCAAACATATTTCGTCCCCTTCTTCAGTAATTCTGTCATCAGCTTAGCGAGCTTGGAGAAGCTTGGAATGAATCTCCTATAGTATCCCGCTAACCCGAGGATGCTTCTGGCTTCATGAACTGAAGTGGGAGCTTCCCATTTCAGCACTTGCTCTATTTTGCTTGGGTCAACCGCAATGCCTTCTGCTGAGATGATATGTCCCAAGAATGGCACTTGGCTGATCCAAAACTCGCATTTACTGAACTTGGCGTAAAGCTTGTGGTCTCGCAATCGTTGAAGAACGATCCGCAAGTGTTCGGCATGTTCGGCTTCTGTCTTGGAGTAAACCAAGATATCGTCGATGAACACTACCACGAACTTGTCCAGCTCCGGCATGAACACCGAGTTCGTGAGATACATGAAATGGGCTGGAGCGTTTGTGAGACCAAAAGACATGACGAGATATTCATATAAACCGTATCTCGTCGAGAAAGCTGTCTTCGGGATATCCTCCGCCCGGATCTTTATCTGATGATATCCAGAGCGAAGGTCCATCTTCGAGAACACACTTGCACCCACAAGTTGATCAAATAATATGTCGATGCGGGGCAGTGGATACTTATTCTTGATGGTGACGGCGTTGAGCGGCCGGTAGTCCGCACACAGCCTTAAGGTTTCATCCTTCTTCTTCACGAAGAGCGCCGAGCATCCCCAAGGCGAGGAACTCGGCCTAATGAAACCCTTGCTCAACAGATCATTGAGCTGTTCTTTCAGTTCAGCCAGCTCATTTGGAGCCATTTTGTATGGTCTCTGTGATATGGGCGTAGTCCCGGGTGCAAGTTCAATCTTGAACTCGACATCCCGCTCAGGTGGCATGCCCGGAAGATCATCCGGGAACATGTCGGGATACTCCCGGACTACGGGGATGTCCTCCAATTTGAGAGCTTCAGTATTGTTGATCACTGAAACTTCCTGGACTGGATTATCTAATAAGAGGGACTGCGGACGGTGTAATGGAGAGTTGAGGTGAACCATCCATGCTAGAGTTTCTAGGACAGCGCCATGGTAGCTTAGCCATGACATTCCTAAGATTGCATCAATCTTCTGCCCCTCCAGGATAATCATAGTGGTGGGATATATCTTCCCACCTAAGCACAGTGGTGCTTCTGGAACCATCATCGTTGCTGAAATCTTTCCTCCTGGTGAGCAGATCATATACGAACACTCAGTTGGAAAGACTACCAGATGATGCTTAACCACATATGATGCACTTATGAAGTTGTGGGTTCCACCAGAATCGCACAATATTATGATGGCTTGATGGTTGAGAGTGAACGTACCCGCCAGCACGTTGTCTCCTTCTGGGGCGTCCTCATTGTCGAGGTTGCGGACACCCCCAGTCCGCTGACCAACCTTCTTCACCGGAGGTCGGCCTCGAGCACCGCCCTGGAACTGGGCTTGCCCGCTGCTCTGCTGCCCCTGGGGACAGTCCTTCGCAAAGTGGCCCGCCTGGCCACACGTGAAGCAGGTGAAACGGGGCGGTCCCCCGCTAATCGGTGGACGGAATCCCGGGGCGCGTTGTGGTTGTGGAAACGCCCGGGGTACCGCCTGCTGCTGCTGCTGCTGTCTTGGTAGTGGCATAGGCGGACGGAACAAGGGTGACTGGAAAGGACGTCCCCCGAACCGTTGAGGTCGCGCCGGTGGATGCCACTGCTGCCCGGATGGTGTTCGATACACCATACGGTACTTCTGTGGCGCGCCACCACCGCTGCTAGGTGGAGCGCTGCGCTTCCTCTGCTCAGCTGCCAACTCCCGCTGAGCATCCTCTTGCATAATCGCGGCATTGACTAGGTCGTTGAAAGTGCCACGATTCCACTGAACGAGGTGCGTCTTCATTTTGGGGTGTAACCCCCCATAGAAATGCTCCCTCTTCTTCTCCTCCGTGGAGATATAGTCTGACGCGTATTGCGCCAGATGGTTGAAGGCACGGGAGTAGTCATGGGCACTCCTCCCGCCCTGCTTCAGTTCCAAAAATTCTTGGAACTTCCTCTTCATGATCCTGGGAGGAATGTGGTAGGCGCGGAACGCCTCCCGGAACTCTTGCCATTCCACGGCATGGCCAGCCGGACGTGAGGCGACATAGTTCGCCCACCACGCACCAGCGGCACCATGGAGTTGCTGCGCTGCAAACAGAGTCTTCTGCCGCTCCGTACATTGGAGCAGCCCGAACTTGGACTCGATGGTCCGCAGCCAGTTGTCCGTCTCCAGTGGTTCTTCGGCTTCGGTGAACACTGGAGGGTGCGTACTCATGAAATCCGAGTACGACACTTCCCGGGGCTCATGAGGCCCTCTGTCTTGACGTCCCCCCGCCTGGGACGTATTCTGCACGATCGTGCGGAGCAGGTCGGTCTGCTCCTCACGACCACCCACCAGTGCCGCTATTACATCCGCTAGAGTAAGCGGAGGCGGCGGTGGTGGCTGCTGCTGCGGGGTGCTGTCGTAGGCCGGTGGCTGGGATTCATCACCTCCCTGTTGGCTAGAGCCACCAACCTCGTGCGTGGTCCTAGTACGAACCATCTGCAACCACACAACCATAATCATCAGTCCCGCAACATTTTGCATGCAGTCCAAAGAAAATAGGCGTAAAACATAATGACAATAATTCATGCGATACATCTCGTATGTAGATAATGTAATAACTTTGCACAAGCTACACCATTACCAGACCAAACACAAGCTAGTTTAATCCAACTTGATGAACCTCCTCTTTGGAAGCTCACTATAACTAGGTTTGGTCACTACGAGATATTACTATCGCTTTGTCATCACGTATACCACCCTTAGGGTACCACACCCTCTCCAATGAGTTCAACTGTCATTCTTCTGTCAGAATGACCAGTTTCTACATAATCCAAATTTTGATCTGGTTCTGGACATTTTCATGACTCAAGCTGAATACCAAAGTTAAAGTTAACTTCCGTATGTTTCCAACAAGTACTCATTTGCCCTCAGATCAGCTCTGGTTAAAAAGTTATGCTAATTCAAAGGCAGCAGAATTTCTGGAAGAATTTTAACAGCACCTCCCTTGGAAGTGGCTGTTTTCATCCCTGGTTTCCACTGAAATCTGTGCTGAAGCTTCAGAAACATTGAATTGCAAAGATGTCACCCATCTTCTACTCTTTCTAAGGATGTATTATATGAAAATTTTAGATTTTTTTCTACTGAGAGTTATGTTTGAAAAACAGAACAGTCCAGAGAGTGTTTAACTCTGTCCTGGTTCTGGACAGTTTACATTCCTCTGGGATTTAAGCCATCTTAAGGTGTGTTTCGGCTCTGGAAGTCTACAACAAAGTTGTATAGTACTCAAGTACCTTCCCAGAACTATATGCCACACCTCCCTCGGCTAAAAGACCTGTGAGTTGTGCTCTGCTGAAGTTCAGCAACCTTGCTGCCCAAAACAGAGCACTCTGTTTTTCATCCCTTTGGCTATCCTGCTCCACTATCCCATTCTTATACCCAACCAGGGTCCTAAATGTTGAACATATAGATTTTAATTCCTTGTTATCATTATTTTCATGCATATTCCTACAGTATCTCGGTACTACGTTCCTCACAAAGGAAAATCCTAACCGGATCATACCGGCATATACGTCTCAAGTGTGGCACTAAACGGTCTCTCGCACATGTTTTCTACACGGATACATACGTGGTTAGTACCTGCAGAAGACCACACAATAGTGATGCACTCAAAAGTTGTTCATTTCAGGCAGTTCCATATTTAAAAGTAAATACAAACTCCCGTATCATTTCCATACGGCCGCCCTTGAGTTAGGTCACGTCTCAAGGTACGTGAACGTGTTTCAACACCACACGACGGGGAACCCGAGTATGTCATGAACGGGTCGTCACGGTTGGGAATATTATCAACCCAACAGATACCACCTACTGCCCTGCAGGGCACGCCGATGGCAAGCGCTGTGTATGTCCTCCAAGGCTATTTCCAGACGAACACACTCTCGCGTTACTGACCACGCGATGGGGTCTCCACTTACTTGCCTAATGCACGCTAGGGATCAGCGTTTCATATGAAATCAGGGACATGAAGAGTCCAAGAGGTTCATATTGACGTCTCACACCAAGCTGTGAGACAAATCCCTTGTAACACTCATCCCTCCCCGCCTAAAGAAGCCGGAGGCAGTTGCTTCCTTCTCCAAAACCGCCGCAAACCCCTCCCTCTCTCTACTCCCGAATGTTTATTATCACATGTGAGAAAAACAACCGGCCATGTGCCAATTCGTGGCGTCCCTTCGGCAACCGGCGCCTCCCCAACCGCCGCTCCTCCGTCCTCTATAAAACCAACCCATAGCCGGCCATTTTCACCCAAGAAAACCGCACCCTATTCCCTCCCGAAGAGAAAACCCCCAATTCTCAAATCCCCGAGAAGCACACGTTAATCCTTGAACCTAACACCCTCTGAGCACTCCCTCGGCCATCAGAAGGAAATCCCGATTGAATTCTTCGAAGAAACACGCCGGGAGACTGATCCCGACGAAAATCGCCGGAGTCTTCCCACTGCCGCCGTCGATCACGTGTCTCCGGCCAAATCCGGTCTCCAAAACCCTCCTAGGTAAGTTCCCCACCCTCTCCTCTTTCATCTGGTGCAATTAGATCAAGAATTGGTGGAGAAATCGTGAAATCCGAATGTCTCCGGCCACCGCCGCCGCTCGCCGGCGATCGCGCGGCCGCCGGACTCGGGGGAGAAGGGGTTAGGGCGACGTGGCCGCCTCTGGTACGCCGGATCTGAGCCAACGGCTCAGATTAAAACCAGCGTACCGGTTCGGTTATTTTAAATCTGGGCCGTTGATCTCAGATCCGACGGCCCACATTCAATCTAGTTATAACCGTTGGAAATTTAACAGAGGGACCCCTGGGGATTTAAACAAATAGGGAATAACCCCTGATTCTTACAGAATCAACCCTGAGTTCATAAAAAATTGGAAAACTACTTTAGAATAGCCAAATAGCCCCTGTACTTTTTAGAAATTGGTAAAATAGTTATGAAAATTCAATCTGAACCCTGGAAAGTTTGAAATTATTACAGATTAGCCCAAAATAGTTTTAAAAGTTTGTTTTAATTCTGTAATTAATCAAATAAGGCTAAATGAATTCTGGAAAATGTTAGAAATTTATTTTTAGCACTGTTTAAACATTCTGACCAGAATATTAAATCTGAAATTGAAAGTAAATAATTTCAAGGACTGAAGTTAATTATATAGTAACAAATAATTCTGAAAATTTAAATAAAAATAATATAAATATCAGAAAAATTGTAGGAATTTATTAAACAGCACAATAATATTCTGTTTTGTGTTTTATGCATTTTTAATTTTCTGTTGTCCAGAATAATTATTTAAATAACTGAAAAATGTATTTTTAAGTATTAAATAAATACTAAAAAATAGATAAAAATAGTATATATTAAAGAAAAATTTTGGAAACTGTTCTAAATGCTTAAATAGGTTCTGAATTGCAGAAAAATAGAAATATGAGTTCTGAAAATTATTATAGTAATAATTTTAAATGATTTCTAGGATTTTATTAATTATAAGAATTCATATATATATTTATAAAATTCTAAAATTTACTCAAATCATCTCACAAACTGAAAATGAGTGTTTAGATGTGGCAATAGTAAAATCAAAGGATATAAGTAGCCAATTGAAACATATTTTCCTTCTAACTCACATAAAATGACAAGAAATCAATAGTTGCATGTGTGTAACTAAACCCATGTGATTGAAATGCTTTGATATGATTCTTATGGCATGTTTGTCACTGTTTTGTGGGTACAAATGCATGGATAGAACCAACTCAAGAACTATTCCATAACCTTCAAGATCAAGAGTTTGAAGTAAATCCCACTTCACTCAAAGGCAAGTGTTCCTTGATCACTTTGCTCCTATTCTAGGATGAATAGTTAGATTAATTGCATGATGCCTTTAATATGAAACCCAGTGTAGGATGTTTCCATAGTTTCATTGTTTTATCTTTCCTTGCTAAACCATGGAGGGAATTAGATAGGACTTGATGGTTATCATTTTATGTGCTTAGCCATGCTTAGAACTCTAGAAATGAATGAAACATAGTTGATACTGGTCTTGTGGATTATATGAAAGACACAAGTATGTGTCATGTGGTTATGAATCTAGACAGGCTGGTTGTTTGGTTGGTGCTTCGTGCACGAGACTCGGGAATGAGTTAGTGCCTGTCTTAGATTCTAAGGACCGGTTCATGGAACAGTTAGCCCGACTTTACAGTGCCACCACAAGACTGAGATGGGGCAGCTTGGCCAATTAATTAGGAGTTTGCCGGTATAGTATGAGTGTTTGGATGGTGCGGGGAATGGGAGTCCATTTTTGACTGCCCTGGGAACTGCAAGGCTCAAGAGGGGGCTTCTGTAGGGGAGGGTTACTCCCAGGAACTACAGCGGTGAAACCTCAGTGGGCTTGTACTTGCCGGTAGACCCTTTGTAAAGGCCATGTAGTGATCTCCTGATCGCACACCAAAGGAAGTGTGTAATGTGGCTTGCAACCACGGATATCAGGAAGGTTTCTTAGTCCACCTGGCAACAGGGGATGAAATCACTACTTGTGGGTAAAGTGGTACAATCTCTGCAGAGAACCAAACTGTCATGACAGCCGTGCTCACGGTTAAGAGCGGCTTGGACTTGTCCATGATTAGAGAAACATGGATGTGAGTCAAAAGAGGTTGTTGGGTGGTGTAACCTAACATTAATGACTTAATTATGATGATGGTGGGATTAACACTTAGAAAGATAGGTTGCTAATCAAAGCTAAGGCTTAGGATTAATGCATAGTGCTTAACCATGTTAGCCTTCCCTTGCTATTGGCCTTCATAACATTCTTTCCTACACTTGCTGAGTACCTTCGGTACTCAAACTTGCTTTTGTTGGATATCATATGTTGGTTCAGGTGCAAATGAAGACGTAGACTTTGACGAGGAATACTTCGATCCCGAGGAGTTGTTCTAGGTTGGCGTAACCCCCGGGCAACGCCTGTGGAACTGGAGCACCACGTTGTAGTCTTCCGCTGTCGTGTTATGGTGTAAAGATACTCTTAGTTATTATTTCATGTATTATGATGTAATATTATATTGTACGTTGAACTTGGCTTGTAATATAATGATATTACACTTTTGTCGGCACATGTATGAATCAACTGATCCTGGCATACATGTGAATATATGCTCGGTGTTCCTTATGGAATATCGGGTGTGACATCCCTGAACCACGTTCCTCGTCAGGGGGAGCTAACCGAAATTGAACCGCTTTCGGTGGCGTTCCTTACCAAACTTACCAGAGCGTAGGTGCGTCGTTACAATAATTGAAATTCAGAATTATAACACATAGGTTAGTCTTTGCCACTTTAAATAACTATGCTAATATAGTCCTTACTTGGGCCAGCTACCGATTACTCACCGTAAACCTAAGTTTTCCCATAATACGGTCCTTAAGAAATGTGCTATCCCCAATGCAGCTCTAATACCAGGCTGTGGCAGACCGGAATCCGCTCATCCAGGATCGCAGAGGGTGGTGCCGCGCGATGCGACACCCGACAGCACACGTCATAAGAACACATTATATTGCATGGGAAAAACAAACTGAATGTACAAAGTAGTATACTTCTCAGTTACAAACTAGGGTCTTTATTATACAGCGGAAGTTAGTTTTATACAACTCACGCCCGCCTATCTAGCAAAAGTGGTTGCTCAGCCCTAGGGCAACACACACTAGCTGCACGTCTCAGCTCAGCGCGGCGTGTACGGCTCCCACTCAGCCGTGGTCCCCGACGGAGGGTAACCCTCGCCGGTGGACTCATACTCCGAGTCCGTGGGTGGCTCCTCACCTGAAAAACACTTAAGCAGCAACCGTGAGCACGAAGGTTCAGCAAGGCTTAACCGACTCACCTAAGCATGAAACTCTACATGAGGTGTACAAGGACATAGGATAGCAATGTTGCAGCAAATGGACACGCCTACAAGTTCGTCCTCAGTTCATCTTTTAGCAACAAGTTAACAGTTCAGGAAGCTAAAATTTAGTAAGCAATATTTGGTAGCAAACATGTAGCAATACAATGTTATATCATATCAGCAGTATTGAATCACCATATTTCATACATTAGTCTACGTCACGACTCAGTGACCAAGTGGTACTCTTCACCGCGAGGGACGGCGAATCGACTCGATATACACCTGCAGGGAAACCCAAAGAGCACGTCACGTACGGCCACCCGTGGAGCTGCACAGCACGCTCACTCGATGTTGTACGGAACAACCTTTCACCCAACAGCCCAAATGTCGAACCGGTCGCACCGAAACGAGCAGGAGGTTCCCCACACGGAGCATCTCTCTATGCCCGTTGGCAGATTTCCACCTTGCTGCCCTCAGCCTACACCTATAAATCGGTGCGTTATGCCTCGATGCCCAGAGGTTTAGGCTACATCAGTTTATCGGGGCCCATATATCCGATATGCCTTCGGTACGTTCAAACTTGATCAGCGTGGGCCGCACACGGATCGGTCCTCAATCGATACGGACAGGGCTGCGCACACAAGACTCCCTCTTGCTGCGCCCTAGCCCCTGCCTAGTCTCATTTTCATTACTAATGTGATCTCACATCACTCAACCGAACCCGTGTGTCCCAAGCCTATCTCGCGAGTAGATTCCAACTACTCGACTTGTACCGAAGTCCTATGAATCATTAAGCATAGCCTGTCTACTCGAGTTCTTAGACACTACCCTCACTCTTAGGGAAAAATTCTGGTTATGCAAGTGGGGTTCCATCCATCCTATACCTAATGCACAATCATACTTCATATGACACATGTAAACAAAGTAAAACTTATAAAAGGTTAATGCAAACCGGGGCTTGCCTTGTTGCTGCTGGTCAGTAGTTAGCTCTTCTTCCGGAAGGAGGAAGTCCAGCACTTCCGGAGTCTCTTCTTCAATGGCTACACGTTATTGAAAGACTACATGTAAATTTAAATGCAAAGTGCATACAAGTTTGTTGTAAAGTTACTGCTATTAGTTCTAATAACCAGTTCTAACAACTGGAACTCTGTTTAAGAATTTAAAGATGAATTGGTGTTGGTGGTTTGACTTAGACTTAATCACATGGTTGAATGCTAAGTGGTTTCCCCCCCTTTTCCATACTAATCCCTCAAGTGGTTAAACAGGACAGGGGTGATCCAGAGCTCCAATGGAGCTGAGAATTTTTGTGTGAGTTTCTTATCACAAGAAAACTCTCTGGACCAAACACTAGCACTTTTAATGGAGTGGTTTGCTCAGAATAATTATCTTAGCAAATAAGCAAAGAAGAATTAATTCTGAGATAATATCCCTGTTCATGCCCAACTTAGTGAACTACAATTTCAATTATAGCTCATAGAGTTTGCATGAATTTTCCTAGCATTTTTGGAGCTAAGACTAGCCCAGAACTGAATTTCTAAGTTTTGGAAATTCTCTGAAAATGTTTCTGTATTCAAATGAATACAGCATCTTCAAATTTGAATTGTTCTGACCAAATCAACTCCAAATGGTCTGAAACTTTTACAGAGGTTCACTAATGTACTAAAGAACATTCTAGCAAAATTTGGGGATTTTTGGATGCACCAAACTCCCTCTAAAATTCTTTTGCTGAAAAGTTTTAAAGAATTTTCCGGAATTAATTAATGGGTTGTATACAAATTGGGTATCAGATTTGGATTGTACTCAAAATTCTGAGTTCAGCAAAATTTGGTTCATCCCATTTGGAGTTTCCTAGCCAAAGTTCTATGCATTTGAAGTTTGAACTAAAACTGGAAATTCCAAAAATGTTTAAATCCGGCGGGTGGGTCCACCGCACACGTGTCGATCGCTGGAGCTGAGCCACATGGGGCCACAGACTCCTTCCCGCGCGGCCGCACTGGATCCCGGACCACAGAGAATCCCACCCACTTATCTCCAGCCACTGACGCGTGGGGCCTACCCCTTCGTCTTCCTCCGGCCACCCGCGCGACCCCGCCGCCGAGCTCGCCGGAGCTCTCGCCGGAGAGGGGTTCCGACCTTCGGAGCTTGCTGATTCTCGCCGCCTGTGCCTATCCCGGCCTGGGGAACACGGTGGTGCCCTCCCCGGAGCTTGACAACGGCCGGAACAGGGCTCCAAACGGCAACAGCGGCCGAGAGCTCACCGGCGACGTCGAACTCAGCATCCCCTGCACCTTTTTCGATGCGGTTTGCTCGGGGAGCTCCGCTGACACCTGCTAATCATGTATATGGGCACCGATCCCCGTGAAAACGGCTGCAACTATGACCTCATCGGCAACCTAGGCCGGATATCGGCTGTTGCTCAAAAAACTTGGATAACCTCAACCCTAGCCCATGATTCTTGCTGGTTTTTGATCCTAGGTGGTCGTGGCAGGGTGTAGATCGTGTGTTTAGCTCGGTACGCCCGGTGATAAGCCAGTACTCGTGAATTTTGGGATTTGGGGGAGCTCGGCCTTAAGAACACCGAAGCGTTCCCGGAAGAAATTCTCCCCCGATGGTGCATGAAATGCCGAACGATAAGGACAGGCAGAACCAGCACCTTGTGGCGGTCGTTTCTTGTGTTGAGCGTTGGGCACGAGGAAGCTTGTGCTGTCCGGGCGCCGGCGATCAGAGGGCGGCGACTCCGGGTGCGCTGCTTCGGATGTAGGCGAGTGGAACCGACAGAATGGGGAGCGAATTCACGCCGACCAGGGTGCGATCGCGTGTTTTGTAGTCGGCGCCCTCATCCCCCCGAGCAGGAGGTGGCGCGGTGGCCGCGTTGGGACGGGGTCGACCCCGTGCGCTGTTGGCCGCAGGGTGTTCGACCGCGTGCCCGAGTCGGTATGCTCCCCAGGGTGGCTGACCAGTGGGCCCTCTTCTCCCCTCTAATTCTTTCTCCCTCTTTCTTTTGTAAATATCCCAGCTACTGAACATTGAATGGGAGACTTAGACCCCAAGTATTGGTTTGAATTTGAGTTCTTAAGTTTAACTTTGTTGGGTTAAATTTGCTTCATGTTTAAACTGAAATCCAAATTCAGTTTTGAATTATTGCAAATTTAGCTCCCGACAAGATGAACTCCAATAGGGATGAAAATTGGTGGGCTAACTCATAAAAATGTGCTGACTTTGAATATGAAGCTAACTTTTGAATTTGAGGGATGAAAGTTGCTGCAATTTGAATTTACATTCAAATTGGCCCCTTTTTCAAATACCTCCAAAAGTACCTCAAAAAGTGTTGGATTTACATGAATTTTGGCCTGAACCTTCCCAAGATTTTTAATGTTCTAGGGGTGAGCTCAACCTCTCATGTTCATGTTTAAAATTCCCACTTTATGAAAGTGTAGGCTTTCCCCTCTAATCACTCTTTTGATGGAGGTTACTTGCTCTTCACACTTTTTCACAATCTATCCACAACAAAACTGTGGTGTTGTGAGGTGATAAAAAGTTTTTGCAAGTCCCTTTTCTTGGGCTTTTACAACATTCCCACGTCTTTCTTCTGTGCTTCCATAATCTCCTCTCGTATTGTAGGGACGAGAGCAAGATTATACAATGCCCCATATGGAACCAAGTACAGACTCGACTCCTCTTCAAATGGGGTGATGGACAGACTGTTGACATGGGATTTGTGGCGTAAGGCATCGGCAACCACGTTTGCTTTACCGGGATGGTAGTGAATCTCGATCTCATAGTCCTTGATCAGTTCTAGCCATCTCCGTTGCCACATATTTAACTCCTTTTGAGTGAATATATACTTCAAACTCTTGTGGTCGGTGTAGAGATGCACTAAGTTCCCGAGTAAATAGTGCCTCCACATATTCAAGGCTAACACCACAGCAGTGAGCTCAATATCATGAGTCGGATAGTGCTGCTCATGGTTACGAAGTTGACGTGAGCCATAGGCGACCACTCTTCCTCCTTGCATCAATACACAGCCAAGCCCGATGCCAGATGCATCACAATATACATCGAAGGGCTTGGTTGTATCCGGTTGAGCTAACACCGGGGCTGTTGTAAGATGCTTCACTAATGCTTGGAAAGCTTCTTCACAAGCTGAGCTCCAAACATATTTGATCCCCTTCTTCAACAGTTCAGTCATCGGCTTAGCAAGATTGGAGAAATTTGGTATGAACCTCCGATAATATCCCGCTAACCCGAGGAAACTCCTGACTTCGTGGACTGATGTGGGGACTTCCATTTCAGCACTTGTTCGATTTTTCTTGGATCAACTGCAATGCCTTCTGCAGAAATAATGTGACCAAGGAATGGCACTTGGCTGATCCAAAACTCGCACTTGCTGAAAATGGCATAAAGCTTATGGTCTCGCAATCGTTGAAGCACGATATGCAAGTGTTTGGCGTGTTCCTCTTCAGATTTGGAGTAAACTAAGATGTCGTCTATGAACACCACCACAAACTTGTCCAACTCCGGCATGAACACTGAGTTCATGAGATACATGAAGTGTGCCGGGGCGTTGGTGAGACCAAAGGACATGATGAGGTATTCATACAACCCATATCTCGTCGAAAAGGCCGTCTTTTGAATATCTTCCGCCCGGATCTTGATTTGATGATATCCGGAGCGAAGATCCATCTTTGAAAATACACTTGCACCCACAAGTTGATCGAATAATATATCGATGTGGGGCAGTGGATATTTATTCTTGATGGTGACGGCGTTGAGAGGTCGGTAGTCCACGCACAACCTCAAGGTTTCATCCTTCTTCTTCACAAACAGCGCCGAGCACCCCCATGGCGAGGAACTCGGTTGAATGAAACCCTTCTTCATTAAGTCATTGAGCTGCCCCTTTAGTTCAGCCACCTCATTAGGAGCCATCTTGTATGGTCTTCGTGATATCGGCGTCGTCCCAGGTACAAGTTCAATCTCGAACTCGACATCTCTTTCGGGTGGCATGCCCGGAAGATCATCCGGAAAGACATCCGGGTATTCACGGACCACACAAATATCCTCAAGTTTTGTGACTTCCGTGTTATATGTAGCTGGAGCTTCTTGAACCGAATGGTCAAGAATAAGAACATGTGGTTCATGAAGTGGAGAGTTTAGACAAACCACACGTGGAATGATGTCAAGAACAGCACCATGTCGATGTAGCCATTACATTCCTAAAATGACATCAAGTTTCTGACTCTAACATGATTAGAGAAGTCGGATATAGATTCCCACCCAACTGTAATGTTGCTCTATAGACCATTCTATCAGCTGTTATTTTCTCACCCGGAGAGCATATCAAGTATGAACTATTTGTGGGAATGATAGGCAGTTGATATTTAATAACATAAGACTGACTTATGAAATTATGGGTGGCACCGGAGTCAAAAAGTATGACTACGGGATGATCTAGGAAACAAAACGTACCCGCGAGGACGGGTTCGCCTTCCGGCACGTCTTCGATGGCTAAATGGTGGACGTTGCCAGGTTTTTGTGCTGGTTTCTTGGGCTGATTGCGTGGCTAATTAGCACCCTGATACGGTGCTGCCCCCCTGCCCTGTCGCGACTCGGGGCAGTCCCTCGAAATATGCCCGACACGGCCACACGTGAAGCACGTGTAAGGTGTCGGGGTCCCGTCGACTTGAGGACGGAATCCCGGTGCACGCTGTTGAAACTGAGGCGCACACGGGACCATCCTTTGCTGCTGCTGTTGCTGTGGTGGATACGTCGGTCGGAAGCCCAGCGCATTATATTGCCGACCGCGGAACTGAGGCGGTCGCGCCGGTGGCTGCCATCTCTGACCGGATGGTGAGCGATAAACCACACGGTATTTTTGTGGCGTCCCACCACTGCTGCTCATCAGCGTGCTGCTTTTCCTCTTATCAGAACCGCGCTCGCGCTGAGCATCCTCTTGTAGAATCGCGGCATTAACAAGGTCGTTGAATGTGCCGCGATTGCTTTGGGCGAGATGGACCTTCATCTTTGAATTCAGGCCCCGGAAGAATGCATTGCGCTTGTCTTCCTCCGTTCTCACAAATCCTGGCGCATACTGCACCAGTCAGTTGAATAACGTGGAGTACTCATGAGCACTCCTCTCGCCTTGTCGTAGTGCCAGGAACTCCTGGAGCTTCCTTTCCATAACCCCGGGAGGTATGTGATAGGCGCGGAACGCCTCCCGGAACTCCGTCCATGTGACGGCATGGCCAGCCGTTAAGGAGGCGGTGTAGTTCGCCCACCATGTACCGGCTTCTCCTTGAAGCTGTTGCGCTGCATACAACACCTTCTGGTGTTCGGTGCATCGTAGCAGCCCGAACTTCGCCTCCAGAGTACGGATAAAGCTGTACGCCTCCAAAGGCTCTTCGGCCTCCGTGAAGACCGGTGGATGGGTCGCCAGGAATTCTGAATAAGAACTTTGCTGGGGCTGGCGTTGCCCATTGTCTTGGCGTCCTCTCTTATGGGACACATTCTGCTGGACTAGCATCCGCAGCAACTCGGTTTGCTCGTCGCGCGAGCCGAGCACTGCGGCGAGAATCTCCGCAAGATTCCTTGGAAGTTCTGGCGGTGGAGGAGGTGGTTGCTTCTGCGTCGTGGTTTGCTCCGGAGGTGGAGACTCATCACCACGAACCTGACTCGGACCTCCCTCCTCTTGCATGGACCGTGTACGCACCATTCTGCATTCATACCATTAAAACAATCAGCACATGTTGGTTTATTGCATCCAGTTTATATAATAGTAGTGCGAGAATGGAATAAATGATACGCATCACAATCACACATATGGATAAAGTATAAACTTTATACAACATACACATCCCTGGACCATGTCACACGATCGAGTTCCAATGTATTGAACTTTATGGGTTAAAAGTTCATTTCGACCATCGTAGGTCACCACGGGATGTTAAGTGTGTTAGCATGCGTAATCCCTCGCTATTGTACTGGACCCAAACATGCACTAGCTCAAAGTGATATGTCGAATGCATAAACTTTTCGACTCCACTCGCTGTTTTACAACAGCCACTGGATGTCGAAAGGTGAAACTAAATGTTTTGGTTGAAACACTTCAACATGGTGTTCACTGTCCAGCTTCTGGTCCAGCAGACCAGTTGGAATAATTCAACAGTCTTGACCACCTTAGAGGCAAAATCTGGACTAGCGTTCAACAACAAAGTTGTAGCACATTTCCTGTACTTTCCAACGGTGTCTTTCTTGACCCATGGAAATTTTTCTACAGGAAGTTGTGGTTGAAATACAGAAAACTCCAGAGAGCATTTTGGTCTGCCCTGTTTCTTGACAGTACCTACGCATCTGAGATTTTCATCCCTTTGGAGGGAGATTTTGTTCTGGAGCTCTACAGAAAAGTTATAGAGGACTTCAAAACCTTTCCAGAATGGTATCCCACACTTCCATTGGTTCAACCAATCTTTTGTTATGCCCTGTTCAAGTTCAGCAAAATTTCTGCCGCAAACAGGGGAGATTGTTCCTAAGTTTTTGAGATTGAATCTATACTCCCAATTGACTCTTAGATCAATATAGGAGTTTACTAACCCCTAAATGGACTCCTAAACGTCATTTTTACACTTTCCTTTGAAAATATACTTTTATGCAGTCTCGGTACTACGTTTCCTCACCAAAAAAAAATCCTAATCCGGTATTCCGGCATATATGTGTCAAATGGTGGAACTAAGAACGTCACTCACAAACGGTTACTAAACGTCATGCACTAACGTGGTTAGTGTACCTGCACAAGAACACACAATAATGGTGCACACAAAGGTTTTTGACATTTCAGGCAGTTCCATATCATAATAAAAACATACGGTCCGTATCATTGCCATACAGATCGTCCTTGAGTCAAGCCACGTCTCAAGGTACATGGTCATGTTTTCACACCACACGACAGGGAACTCGAGTAGAGCGCGAACGGGTCGTCACAGTTGGGAATTTTATCAACCCAACAGATACCACCTACTGCCTCATGACCGTTGAGGCACGCCGATGGCGAGCGCTGCTATGGCCCTTTGAACATTGAACGTTCAAGAGTTGTATACTGTCGTGTTGCTTACCACATGATGGGGTATTCTCACTTTTGCCTAAAGCACGCTGGAGATCAGCATTTTCATATGCTCTCAAAACCATGGAGAGGTTCAGAGACTCATATTAACTACCGTGCCAAGCCACGGTATATCCTTCCATACTATTACTCGTATGGCGAGTTACCGCAATTGATCTGCCTGCGGTGGCGTACCTTACCTCTTACCTGACGTCGGAGCATCGTTACAGAATGTATAACACATAAGTTAGCTTTTCCACCTTAATATCTACCACTATTATAGACCTTATGTGGGCTTAATGACTAATCCTCACTCGACTACTTCTAAGTTTTCAAAATAGGCTCTTTTCGAGCGTGCTATTTCTAATGCGGCTCTGATACCATGTCTGTGGGGACCACCCCGTGGTTCACCCACTCCAAGATCGCATAGGGTGGTGCCGTGCGATGCGGCACCCAACAGCACACACGAAAAGAATAAAGAACAAGATACAAACTTTTATTTGATATAAAACAGTGGAAGTCTTTTACAAAACATAATTATACAGCGGAAGTATTCTTTATTTACACTCTCTCATTCTAACTAAGCAAAAGTGTAGCTGTCCAGCCCGGGGACGCTACACACTAGCAGCATGGAACCGGAGATCACGGCGGCGTGCAGGGCTCCAGCTCGGCCGTGTACCCCGACGGCGGCATCGCCTCGTCCTCGGACCCCTCCTCATAGCTCTCACTTGCGTACATCTCAAATATTGCAACCGTAAGCACAATGGCTCAGCAAGACTTAACCGACACCCTAGTCATGGAACTCTACATGCCAGGAGGTATAATATAGGACAAGGACTTTGCAATAAAGACACGCCTACATGTGGATCCATAATTTCAGTTTTATAGCAACAGTTTAATGAGCTTTAGGCAGCCCTCACATCGGAAGTCCACAATCAAACAAGAAACGCTTTCCTCCGATGTGATGATGCTCAAAGTGAAAGGTAAACTTAATTAGCTCTACACCTACAGCAAACATGGTTTCAAAACATTAATAGTTCATCACAGCATATTATCATTCCTCTGGCTTATTGTTCTTCTTACTACGTCACATAACAGTGAACAAGCGGTACTCAAATAACCGCGAGGGACGGTGATTGCAATCAGGAGACACCCGGACAACACGTTGCATACACCCACATTCAGAAGCGTGATTCCACACCCCTTTTTACTCTGTTGTATGCAACAACCTTTCAAAGGCAACCCAAATGCCGAACTGGTCCATCCGTAACGGGCAGGAAGTCCCTGCGTGGAGCGTGACTGTGCCCACCGGCAGATTTACACCTTTCTACCCTCAACCCACTCCTATTTACGGTTGGGTAAGCCTCAGCAACCAGGTTAACCAATTACATCGGTTTCCTGCTTATGTCAGTATGCCATCCGGTACTGTTCGATACTTGTTCATCAGGACCGCACACGACTCGGTCCTCAATCGACACCAACAGGGCTACGCACGTGAGACCTCCGCTCACTGCTTCCTATCCCCCCTGCTGGGTCTCATTTTCTCCACTCTTAAGCCATTTTCTATTCTGACCAAACCGTGCGATAAAACCTTACCTCGCGAGTAGATTCCATCTACTCGACTTCTACCGAGATCCTAAGCATATTAGGACGGCCTTGTATACTCGTCAGGTCTGTAAGCTACCCAACCCTTCATAGGATTTAAAAGGTTATGCAAGTGGGGTTTCAATCATCCTAACTCTAATGCAAGCATTCACCCTAGACATAAGTGATACAATTAAAGAATTTGCAAAAGTACTTAAATGCAAACCGGGGCTTGCCTGGTTGTGAGTCGAACGGGAAGTTAGCTTCAGGTGGGAGGACGTCCAAGGGCTCCGGCATATCCTCAACTTCGGTCACTATTATGAAATGTAACAAAATATATGTATAAGTATTAAGAACTTATAAGAAGTGACTTCTATTCATAGCTACTGCTATTTAGGATCCTTAATTGGCTTTGGGATTTTTACGGTGGATACTAGACTCTCTAAGGATGATCTGAGCAAAATTTGGAGAAATGTCATTGTACAATGTAGTCTCCAAAATTCCTACAAGTACAAGGGTTCTCTGAATTTTGATCCCAAATCAGGAACTTTGACATGACTAACAGTTGAATATCTAATTAGGGAAGGTCTCCATGGTTCTAACAAAATTTGTTTCACCATTTTTGGAGCTACCAACAGAGAGATATGAATTTTTGAAGTTGGATAGAAGTTCTAAAGTTTCTGTTAAAATTTGAATTTCCAAATAAGGGCTGAACTTTGGAAGGCAATTTAGCCTAGCAAATGAACTCCAATGAAGCCCAAATTGTTACTGGAGATCAGTAACTATGAAAAGGATTAGATGCCAAATTTGGGAATGTTTCATAAAGAATTGCTCCTGAAATAAATCTCTAAAGGATTTACTAAAAACAATTCTACAGAAATTCCTGGGCATTTTCGTAGCAAGCAATTTGTTCCTCTGTGAAGTACTCCTTATCAGGATTCCAACAAAATTTGTCTCACTAATTTTGGAGCTTTCTACCCAAAGTTATGTATTTTTCAAGTTTCGCTAACTCTCTGTTTGAATTGTACAGAGCACTCAACATGGGGCCCACTTGTCAGGTCTATCTTCAACCTCCCGCCAGAGAACGCGCGTGCACACCAGATCAGATCGCGGCATGGCTTCCACCAAATTAGCTCCGGTTTCGCCCTACACGATCCTTGGAACGTGGCACAGCTGCCGGGCAAGGTTTCCCCAAATGAAAACGGCCGAAAACATGTCGGCACCAGTGGGGCGGCTCGGGAGCTCGGCATCAACGCGTTTGTGGCGGACCGGGATCCGCTCATCCAGGATCGCAGAGGGTGGTGCCGCGCGATGTGACACCCGACAGCACACGTCATAAGGACACAATATATTACATGGGAAAAACAAACTGAAACTGTACAAACAGGTACAACCTTCAGTTGCAAACTATTGTCTTTATTACACAGCGGAAGTTTCTTTTATACAACTCACGTCCGCCTATCTAGCGAAAGTCGGTTGCCCAGCCCTAGGGCAACCCACACTAGCTGCACGTCTCAGCTCAGCGCAGAGTTTACGGCTCCCACTCAGCCGTGGTCCCCGACGAAGGGTAACCCTCGCCGGTGGACTCGTACTCCGAGTCCGTGGGTGGCTCCTCACCTGAAAAACACGTAAGCAACCACCGTGAGCACAAGGGCTCAACAAGACTTAACCGACTCACCTAGGCATGAAACTCTACATGAGGTGTACAATGAACATAGGATAGTAACATTGCAGCCAAATGGACACGCCTACAAGTTCATCCTTAATTCATCTTTTAGCAACAACTTAACAGTTTGGGAATCGGAAATTTAGTCAGCAATATTTGGTGGCACACATATAGCAATACAATTATGTCATAACAGCAATATTGAATCATCACATTTCATACATTAGCCTACGTCACGACTCAGTGACCAAGTGGTACTCTTCACCGCGAGGGACGGCGAATCGACTCGATATACACCTGCAGGGACACCCAAAGAGCACGTCACGTACGCCCACCCGTGGAGCTGCACAGCACGCTCACTCGATGTCGTACGGGACAACCTTTCGCCCAACAGCCCAAACGTCGAACCGGTCGCACCGAAACGAGCAGGAGGTTCCCTACATGGAGCATCTCTCTATGCCCATTAGCATATTTCCACCTTGCTGCTGCCCTCAGACTACACCTATAAATCGGTGCGTTATGCCTCGATGCCCGGAGGTTTAGGTTACATCGGTTTATCGGGGCCCATATATCCGATATGCCTTCGGTACGTTCAAACTTGATCAGCGTGGGCCGCACACGGATCGGTCCTCGATCGACACGGACAGTGCTGCGCACACAAGACTCCCTCTTGCTGCGCCCTAACCCCTGCCAAGTCTCATTTTCATTACTAAGATGATCTCACATCACTTGAACCAATCCCGTGTGTCCCAAGCCTAACTCGTGAGTAGATTCCAACTACTCGACTTGTACCGAAGTCCTATGAATTATTAAGCATAGCCTGTCTACTCGAGGCCCTAGACACTACCCTCACTCTTGGGGAAAAATTCTGGTTATGCAGTTGGGTATTCATCCATCCTACACCTAATGCACATACACATTTCACACTATGTATGTAAACAAAGTAAAACTTTATGAAAGGCTTAATGTAAACCGGGGCTTGCCTTGTTGCTGCTGGTCAGGGGTTAAGTCTTCGTCTGGAAGGAGGAAATCAAGTACCTCCGGAGTCTCCTCGCCTTCAGCGACTACACGTTAATGAAATACTACATGTCAATTTAAATGCAATGTGTAAACTTGAATACATAGTTACTAATAACTCCAGCTAGCCCTCCCCTTTGGTTCTAAAATTTTTATGGTGGCTTGGTAGGGTCCTAACCAGAGTCTTGACCATGTTTCATTTGAACAAGGTTAATTTGAGCCTTGTACAAATAAAAGCTCATTTGGTCAATATTTGAGCCTTTAAGTAATTCCAGGGGTTTTCATGGCTCCAACCATTGCTTTCTGGAAACTAGAATTTAAGATGGTTCTAATGGAATTGGTTTCATGTCATTTGAAGAATTCTACTGAAAGTTATGCCCTAAACAAGATTTGAGGAAATCTGAAAAATGTTTCTGTACATTTTTCTATTTTTTCAGGGCAGTTCTCTTAATCACCCCATTAGGGGGACTAAATGAACTTGGATGAGTCTGAAAATTTTACCGTGACTCAAGGAATTTTCAATGACCTTCTCAGCCAAATTTCAGAACTTTTCATGAATGAATTATCCAGATAAAATTCCCAAAAATTTAAATTTTAGGGAATTAATTCTGGAAAACCATTAGGTTTCATGAGCTAAAATTGATATTGCTAGAAAGTACTCAAAAACTTGAGTTCAGCAAAAATTGGTTCACTGAATTTGGAGCTTCCTACACAAAGTTATGAATTTCTAAAGTTTGAGCTGATCCCTGAATTATTTTCCTACAGAGAATCCCCTCCCGTGCTAAACCAGAGGCTGACAGTAGGGCCCGCCCGTTTAATTTGAACTAACCGCACGCTCGCGCGCGATTAGCACAGTGGCTGACAGGTGGGGCCGCACCCTTCGTCTACCTCCCGACGCCGCCGCCCCGAGCCGCCGGAGCTCCGGCGAGGTCGGCGTTCCCGGTGATCTAGCTCACCGGCGCCGCCGAGACTCGCCGCCCCCACGTAATTTCGGGTGCTGAATACGCTGGACACCATGCCGCCGCCGGCTAACCGCCGTAGCTCGCCGGCGACGAGCTCTATGCCTCTATGCTACCTCGGCAACGTGTTCCCGCCCTCCTGACCATCTCCTTCGCGCGCTAATCGCGTCGCCACGCTCAGGGGAACCTCGCGAAGCTCAGCATGATCTCCGTTGGGCCCTAAACAGCCGGCAACCCAGACCTCACCGGCGACCCCCTCCTCCGCCACACTGTTCTATGGTGAACTTAGGGTTCCGGCGGTGGTTTCCTTCCGGGTTTTGATCGAGAAGGGTCGCAAGAACCTCTAGATGCTCTCTCACAGCTCCGTTCGACCCCCCACCCACCAATCTTCCCGAATTTCTCCTAAACCTAATCGGGTCCCGAAATGAGCTTCCCGCCCTAAACTGGAAAATTCTCCGCGCACAAAGGTCGAACCTTGGAACGGTTTGCGCGGTGGTCTCGAGGACAAACTAGCGCTCCACTTTCCTATGGAGGTTGCGCCCGGAGGATGATCACAGCTTGGGTGGCAAACGATCGGAGCTCGGGCGATTAGGCTGCTGGTTGCGGGAACTCACGAAAACAGAAACTCGCCGGCGGTCTCGGGCCTTTTATAGGCCACTGAGGCCAGTGGAGAGCACGACACCTGCTGTGCCACCTCCTACGCTGAAGCAGGAGCTGGCCGGCCGAGGTGGTCGGGCGCCGACGCTGGCCCCAGCTGGCGAGCGCACTTGGTCGAGAGAGTCGGCTGAGGAGACTTCTGTGCTAAGTCTACTGACCAGTGGGCCTCCCCTCTAATTCCCTTTTTAATTTTTCTCATTTCTGTTTATGCCAATTTATCCCCAGCTACTCACAATTGAAGGTGAGACTTAGCCTCCAAGATTTGGTTTGAATTTGAGTTCTCCAATTTGAACTGTGTTTGGCTAAATGTGCTTCATGTTTAAACTGAAATTCAAATTCAGATTTGAATTCTTGCAAATTTAGCTCTTGACAAAAATGAACTCCAATGAGGATGAAAATTGGTGGGCTAATTCAGAAAAATGTGCTGAGTTTGAATATTAAGCTAACTTTTGAATTTAAGTGATAAAGGTTGCTGCAATTTGAATTTACATTCAAATGGGCCTCTTTTTCAAATACCTCCAAAAGTGCCTCAAAAATTGCTGGATTTGCATGAAACTTGGCTTGAACCTTCCCAAGACTTTTCAAGTCCTAGGGGTGAGCTCAACCTCTCATATTCATGTGAAGAAATCCTACTTTGTAAAAGTGAAGGCTTTCCCCTCTAATCACACTTTTGATGGAGGTTACTTGCTCTTCACCATTTTCACAAGATATCCACCACAAAACTGTGGTGTTGTGAGGTGATGAAAAGTTTTTGCAAGTCCCCTTTTCTTGGGCTTTTACATCCCTCCCCCTTAAAAGAATCTCGTCCCGAGATTACAAAGGAAGAGACAGCGATGTAATAGGGACTTACCCGTGCTGAGAGGCCATGAAATCCGGGTAATTTGAGCGAAGGAATTCCTCGCTCTCCCACGTCGCTTCTTCGGCGGTGTGGTTGCTCCAGAGTATCTTGTAGAACCACAACGTTCGGCTACGCGTGGTCCGAGCTTTCTCATCAAGAATTGCCACCGGATATTCATCAAACATCAAATCCGGTTGCAGCTCGCTGATGTCTTCGGTAGGAACAGCAGCGGTATGCTTCAGACATTTTCTTAGTTGTGAGACGTGGAAAATGTCATGGACACCAGCAAGAGATGACGGTAGCTCCAGTCTATACGCCGCTGGTCCACACTTCTCCGTGATAGCATAGGGTCCAATGAAACGGGGAGTGAGCTTCCCCTTGACGCCGAACCGGTGCACGCCCTTCATCGGAGACACACGGAGGTACACGTGTTCCCCGACCTCAAAGTGCAGCGGTCTACGCATCTTATCAGCGTAGCTCTTTTGCCGAGATTGAGCGGACTTCAAATTAGCTTGAATCGTGAGTACGGCGGTGGAGATTGAGCGGACTTCAAATTAGCTTGAATCCAAGGCGAGCCCGGGTCCACCTACCCCTTGAAGGCCTTAGCCAGAAGGGGAGAACTCCCCGGGGGCCCCCGAGAGAAGCCGCGCAGGACCTGATCCAGCGTGAAGATAACAACATCGACAAGACTCGGCTTGCAGGGAACACCCCACAACGCACGGTCTCGACTAATGCTCTAAGCACTTCCGCCAAAGAACCAAATGCGACAGGGGCCCGCAAGAGGGCAACCTGGTGAAGCGGCACGCTATATTCCAAGAAGGACCCATAAGCTCTCCCCCAGCAGGGAAGGTCCCTTCCGAATCATGAAAGCTGCCGCCCCAGGTACACATGCCTTTCAACCGAGAGTGGGATCCATTCCCAAAAAATCCTTGCCATGAAGCAACACTGTAAGTCCTACTTACTGAGCATCGTTAGAACAGGGTTGTTCACTTCTGTAATAGACCCCATAGGATTTAGGAACAGAGCTTGGGGTAGCTAAGTCTCAAGGGACGGTACAGGACTACGTCCAGTTTAGCCTGGTTCCGACCCTAAGCGCGTAGAGTCTTGCTTCCCTTGTAGACGAGGCGGAACATTGCCCCCATGTACAGCCAGAATTCCACCTATGGGCACAAATACAGAGACCTGTTCTACTTAGCTCTCTCTCATGCGCTCATTTAAATTATGCATTAATTTTTATGATCGCACTATCTCTGTATGTTCATCTAGCTCCCCCTCTCCTGCGCTCATCCATAGTCGGCATTTGCTATCCTACCGAAGGCGGCTGCGCTTGAGGCACCTGCCGATGGCCGAGTGAGTCTCTCGGGCCTCCCCCAGTCAGGTGTTGCGGTGCCAGTTGGTCACCTCCAGGAAAGGCCAGCGTTGTGCATGGGGGGTCCAGGGTGCGTATCCAGCTTAGCCGGCCCAGAGCCCAAAGCATGCGCATCCTGCTCTCCGGAGGTCCAGGGGAGTACGTCCGCTTTGCCTGGTCATGAACCCAAAGCGCGTGCACTCTGCTTCCCCAGCGCATGGCCCGGTACTAGGGATCGGACGGCCGTACCCGGACCTCGGAGGGAGCCGGAGCTCCGGCGCCTCGTGCACAGAATTGCCCAAGCCCCGTATAGCGGGTCAGGACCATAAGACGGATAAGACTAGGAGACGGGAGGGGAGGACCCCCCGAGGAGAATTACGTTTCCTCTACCTGTGTGCAGGACCTTCAGGTTACAGCAACAGGGACTGCATGAAGCGGGGGGAAAGGAGCTACACCGGCCTGGGACCGGAAGGACCGGGACCTGCCCCTCCAGTAGGGGCGGGGCTCGGGGGCCCCACGTGTCCAGCGGGCTCGGAACTCTCTCCTTGAGGAGGGCTCCGGGCTCGCCACGTGGCAGGCAGGAACCGGACCTCCCCCCTCAGCGGGAGGGCTCCGAAAGCCCTACGTGTCCAACATGACCGGAGCTCCCGTCTCTTGAGGAGGAGCTCCGGACCCACCATGTGGCCGGCAGATTTGGAGCCCCCCATAGGGCGAGGTTCGGAGACCACCGGGGGCCCCTAACACAGTTAGGACCCGGGGAAGGTGTCTGTGCGAAGCTCCGAGATTGGAAATGGCCTCTGAGTACCTTGCGGAGCTAAGGACTCAGCCAGGCAAAGCCAAGAAGGAGGGAAAAAGCATCACAGACACAAGTATCCAAGAGAGTCAAATTAAGCAAGGCTCCATGAGCTGGACTACAGACTCGATAAAAAAGGGAGAAACAAGTCCTAAGGACCTCCCGGCTCTCGCCGGAACCTAGCGGCTACAAGGGCGGCCACATCCTCGACTTCAGCCCTGGCAGCTTCCTCCCGCTCCGTGGCTGGGCCCACTCTCGCTGGCTCCAGTGAGAAAGAGGGGTCGCGGCTCTTGAAGCATGCTAGCACATGAGAGGCGACCTCTAAAGCTAAGCCGCGGCCCTTGGCTTCGAGCTCACTGGCGACCACCAAGTCGAGTCTGTCCAGCTTGGCGCCGATCGACTCCAATGCAGGGATCACCTCTGCCACCTTCAATGCGGGAGTTGCGGCCCTCACCGGACTGAAGCCAAGAGGGATCAGGGCGGACCCCGCTCGATCCACGAAGCTTGAGACCGCAAGGGCCTCGGAGGACCGTAAGGCTGAGAGCTCCTCCACCTTGCGGCGGGCCGCCTGCAGAGCCTCCAGGTTCCTCTCGGAGAATTCCTTCTCCTTGGCCGCCAGGGAACTCTCCCGAAGGTGGAGAGTCTCGGCTAGCCGCTCCAACTCGGCGGCCTTGAAGCCGGCAGTCAACTCCCGGTCCAAGACCGCCCGGCGATCATGGAAGATCTGTTCCTCCCTCAGGTCAAGGTCTGCCTTCAGAATCTCCAGCTCCTCCATCCGAGCTCGGAGGTCATCCTCGCCCGCGGCCAGCTGCGCGGCGACCCTCTCTGCCTCAGCTGCCACGGAACGCTCCCGCTCCTCAACGGCGAGTTCGCGGCGCTCCAACCGCTGCCGTATTTCCACAGCAGCAGAGAGGCTCTCTTCGGCTCGGGCGTGTGCCTCCAGGGCCTCCCTGTTGATCCGCCGCGACTGGGTGTCCATGCGGTCAACAGCCCGCTTCATCCGGTCGACGAGCGCTTCCCTGAAGTCGAGCAACTCCCGCCTGGAGTCAAGCTCGCTCTTAATCTTCGCGGTCCTTTCCCGCAAAAGGTTCCCCCAGATGAGGAGGCGGTCCCGTTCAACCGTATACTCCTCCCGCTTGCGCCCTAGCGCAGCCAAGACCTGCCGGACGCTCGACTCGGCAAGCGCGAAGGCGTCCGCCAGAGGCAATGGAGCAACAGAGGCTGGGGCAGCCCCTCCGACCTCCTCCATTACCTCGTCCTCAGGAAGAGCCGACGCACCAGCAGCCGAGACGAGACGCCGATCAGGAGAAGCTGGCTCTGCGGCTCTGGCAGCCAGGCCAGCCGGGCTCTTTTCAGCTTCTGGCTCCTTGACCTGAGGAGAGGGACGAGCCGGGGAAGGCGGTGCTGGAGAAGAAGCCAGGCCGCCTAGTGCAGGATCAACCTGTGCTGGCTCGGGGGCCGCGGTGGCCATCTCGGCATGAAGAGACGACGCCGCCGCGGAGTCCGGGCGCACCGGAGCAGGAGAAGTCCGCGCTGGCCTGGGGGCCGCGGCAGTTGCCCCTGGCTCCGAGCGCATCGGCACAGATTCCCCGCAAGACGGGGAAGGCCGAGAAGCGCGGACACTCCAGCGGGCTCTGAACCCCGACTTCCGAGCCGGGGTAGGATTTCCAGAGCCCACTACCGTCTCCGACGGCCGCTCCGCAGTCGCTTGGGCTGGCGGAACAGGGGACGCCCCAGAGGCTTCCCCCAACGCATCAGCCCGGGGCCTCTTCGAGTCGCCACCGGAGGGAGTGTCAGGCACCCCAGAATCCCGACTTGGCACCGACGCCGTTGCTGGAGGAGATCGAGCGCGTTTCTTCTCTGGCAGCGGGTTGGAAGCCATGGCAAGGGAGAACTCAAAGGCAAGAGAGAAAAAGCATAAGAGTCCGAGAAGAGACGCAGAGAAGTGCGAAGGGAAGCTGCAATGTGGGTAAGACCCCCTCTAAAAAGCTTCCCGGCGCAGTTCCAAGCGATTCGGAACTCTTCGAATACCCCGCACCCGCAACCGCTTCGGTTCCTAGACCGAGTGCCGATGACGGGTGGGCCCAAGCTGCTTAACTAAAGCGGTGGGGTCAAGGAGTCAGTCTCCTGAGAAGATGAGCCGGCAAGGCACTTCGGTGGTTTCCGAAGAAAGCGCCGCAACGTGCAGAAGTGGCAGCCTTGGGAACCGCCGCAGTAAAAGCAATCATCAAGTGAACACACGCTCTCACGATCCCGTGGCCGTTCGTGCTCCGGCAGCGGTCAATTCGGGACTTAGAGAAAGTGCGCGGATCGGAAGAGACGGAGGTCCCACCTCGGGCTCGCTATCTCCCCCGAGATGGGCCCGGGGGCCACTGTCGGTACCTGAGATATGGGGTACCCCCGCGCACAGGGTAAAATGCCTAAGGTACTCGCCCTTCTCCGCAGGGAGAGCTCCGAAGGCGCCACGCGTCCGGCGGGGCCGGACCTCCCTCTCCTCAGAGCAGAGCTCCGGGCCCGCCACGTGGCATACAGAAGCTGGACCTCCCCATCCGCGGGAGAGAGGTCCGAAGACGCCACGCGTCCTGCGGGGCCGGACCTCCCTCTCCGCAGAGGAAAGCTCCGGGCCCGCCACGTGGCATACAGAAGCCGGACCTCCCCCTCCGCGGGGAGAGGTCCGGAGGCTCCACGTGCCCCGCAGGCCGGACCCTTCTCTCCTCAGAGAAGGGCTCCGGACCCGCCACGTGGCCAGAAGAACGGTGCTGCCCGCCCCCGAGCGGTAGGCAGCGGGCGTAAAGGCGCCCCACACCTTGCCCGTACAAGGTATTCAAGGCCCGCGTCTTCCCAAGACGCGGAAACACGGAGCACGCATCTGTCAGGTGCCGTTGCGCCCAGTCGCATCACAGACTGGCGCGCGGTGTCAGAACCTGCCAGCTAATAAACGCTGCGACAAGACATCCCATGCCGCCTGCGCCGTCATCAACCACTACGACTAGCGTGCGGCATGGGCAGGGCGGCAAGATGAAGACTCAGAAGCCTTCGGCCAGAGGCAACTACCGGCGTAACTACAGATACGGTGGATAATAGACAATCTACCCGGGACCACCTGTCGGGTCCCGGCACCCCTTGTAAGCCGCCCGAGTCTTGGACTATAAAAGGCTCGGGTAGGCGTCGATAGCAAGGGTTCGCATTTTTGCAACTCATACGCTAGCCATACACTCTCAAGCTGTAACTCACCCCCAAGCTCAGGCCCCCGGCCCTGAGCAGCAAGCAATACAGCGAGCTCCATAGCTCGCCGTGGACGTAGGGTTTTACGCTCCGGCGGCCTGAACCACGTAAAACTCTCCGTGTCAAGCTCTCTCTAACTCGTCCATCTGCGCAAGCTCTCCGCTAGGAACTAGCCCCTCCAAAAAAAGAACCTCCGCGGGCTGCCCAGTGCAGGCCCGGGGGAAGTGTCGACCGAACACTTCGACATTTGGCGCGCCAGGTAGTGGGCTTTTCCCCTAGCGCGACGAGTTTCCGCCGACGAAGATGACCAAGCTTCCTTCAGCGGCAAACTCTCCTCCCCCGCGTTAAAGGCGGACCGTGACCACTAGGGAGTACATGTCGACACACTCAGGACGGAGTGTGTCGGCACAAGCGGGTAGCCAGCAGCCGACTCCGGCAACGCCGACTCCGGCTATGCAGGCCCCGACCAGTGTGAGGTCTTCTGCAGCGCTGAGCGTACACCATGAAGGTGCGCTAGCTGCAGCAAGAGCGCTGTTGCGCAACCCACCTGCGGGGGATGCGCCCCATTCAGCGACCCAGCAATGGGTCCGCGAGGTGGACCGCCTCGTCGTCGCCGCCGCGAACCCTCGGTTTCGGCGAGGACGACGCCCAGGGCAACCGGCTGTGTCGCTGACGCGCACACCCACGGTTGACGGGCTAACGCTCCTGTCGACGGACCTGCGAAGGGAACTGGAACGGTGCCACTTGGTGCAGGACGCCCGGGTGTACCTCGAGCGACGTCAAGAAAGGCGTAACAACCATGAGGCAGGCGACAGCATGTCGTCGGCCTCGACACAACCAGAAGGGCAGGTCTTCGCCATGCGAGCCCCGCCTCAGGCATATGCTGCGCAGCATATGCCACAACCATATGCGCCGCAAGTAGCGGCCCCGGTCTATGGTGCAGCCTTGCCCATGCCGGGATATGCAGCGCCAGGTGCGAACCAAGCGTTCGCAGCGCCTATACCTGCGGCAGCAGGTGCAGGATGTGCGGCCCTTGCACCTCACCTTCGCTTCGCTAGGTGGCCACGCAAGTTCCGCCCGCACCTGCCCGAGAAGTACGACGGCAGCATCAACCCAGCGGAGTTCCTCCAGATCTACTCCACCGCCGTACTTGCCGCAGGAGGGGACGAGGCTGTCATGGCCAACTACTTCCCCGTCGCCTTGACCGGCCCAGCTCGGTCTTGGCTCATGAACCTACCTCAGGGGTCCATAACCTCCTGGGGAGAGCTCTGCCGGCAGTTCGTCGCCAACTTCGGCAGCTCCTACACCCGTCCCGGCACGGAGCTCGACCTCCACGCCGTCAAACAACAGTCTGGGGAGTCGCTGCGCTCTTTCATCCAGCGGTTCTCTCAGGTGCGCAACACCATCCCACATATCCAAAGTGCCTCTGTGGTGGTGGCGTTCCGACAGGGTGTCCGGGACGAGAAAATGCTTGAGAAGCTCGCGACTAGAGAGGTCCGCGACGTCTCGGAGCTCTTCAGCCTGGCGGACATGTGCGCCAGAGCAGCCGAAGGGCGTAACTGGCACGCTCTGCCGACCTCCGAGTCAGGAGGACAGCCCGGGTCCGGTGCGGCTGCCTATGGGGGTGGCAAGAAGATCAAGAACCGGGGGAGTGGCAAGATGAAGTCACCATTCACGGCCCCCGTCGCCGCAGCTGCGACGACCAGTGGAGCTCGGGGGCCACGCCCCGACAAGAGGCAGCGGCAATCACCGGCCCCAGACAGTGGCCAAGGCGGGCTATGCCCCGTGCACGGCCCCTGCAACCATACTGCTGCCGAGTTCTGCGAGATCCAGAAGCTCGCAGAGCGCTTCCGCAACGGAAGACAGCAAAGGGCTGAAGCACCGCCCTACCCTCAGAGGGATGGCAAACAGGAGGCTGATGCCCCAGTTACCGCTGCCCACCAGGTGGGGTTCCAGGAGCCTCAGCGTGTCATAAAGACAGTGCATGACGGTGAGGACTCCAGTTCCGACGGTGACGGGCCAGGGCGTTAGCCAGCTACGGCACGCCTCCGTGCCTCGAACTTACCTCTCGGGGGCCGCCTAAGGTCCGTCAACCCCTTGAATGCCTTGCTAGAAGGGGAAGACGCCTTAGGTCATCCAAGGCGAGCCCGGGTCCACCTACCCCTTGAAGGCCTTAGCCAGAAGGGGAGAACTCCCCGGGGGGGCCCCCGAGAGAAGCCGTGCAGGACCTGATCCAGCGTGAAGATAATAACATCGACAAGACTCGGCTTGCAGGGAACACCCCACAACGCACGGTCTCGGCTAATGCTCTAAGCACTGCCGCCAAAGAACCAAACGCGACGGGGCCCCGCAAGAGGGCAACCTGGTGAAGCGGCACGCTATATTCCAAGAAGGACCCATAAGCTCTCCCCCAGCAGGGAAGGTCCCTTCCGAATCATGAAAGCTGCCGCCCCAGGTACACATGCCTTTCAACCGAGAGTGGGATCCATTCCCAAAAAATCCTTGCCATGAAGCAACACTGTAAGTCCTACTTACTGAGCATCGATAGAACAGGGTTATTCACTTCTGTAATAGACCCCATAGGATTTAGGAACAGAGCTTTGGGTAGCTAACTCTCAAGGGACGGTACAGGACTACGTCCAGTTTAGCCTGGTTCTGACCCTAAGCGCGTAGAGTCTTGCTTCCCTTGTAGACGAGGCGGAACATTGCCCCCATGTACAGCCAGAATTCCACCTATGGGCACGAATACAGAGACCTGTTCTACTTAGCTCTCTCTCATGTGCTCATTTAAATTATGCATTAATTTTTATGATCGCACTATCTCTGTATGTTCATCTAGCTCCCCCTCTCCTGCGCTCATCCATAGTCGGCATTTGCTATCCTACCGAAGGCGGCTGCGCTTGAGGCACCTGCCGATGGCCGAGTGAGTCTCTCGGGCCTCCCCCAGTCAGGTGTTGCGGTGCCAGTTGGTCACCTCCAGGAAAGGCCAGCGTTGTGCATGGGGGGTCCAGGGTGCGTATCCAGCTTAGCCGGCCCAGAGCCCAAAGCATGCGCATCCTGCTCTCCGGAGGTCCAGGGGAGTACGTCCGCTTTGCCTGGTCATGAACCCAAAGCGCGTGCACTCTGCTTCCCCAGCGCATGGCCCGGTACTAGGGATCGGACGACCGTACCCGGACCTCGGAGGGAGCCGGAGCTCCGGCGCCTCGTGCACAGAATTGCCCAAGCCCTGTATAGCGGGTCAGGACCATAAGACGGATAAGACTAGGAGACGGGAGGGGAGGACCCCCCGAGGAGAATTACGTTTCCTCTACCTCTGTGCAGGACCTTCAGGTTACAGCAACAGGGACTGCATGAAGCGGGGGGAAAGGAGCTACCAGCTACACCGGCCTGGGACCGGAAGGACCGGGACCTGCCCCTCCAGCAGGGGCGGGGCCCGGGGGCCCCACGTGTCCAGCGGGCTCGGAACTCTCTCCTTGAGGAGGGATCCGGGCTCGCCACGTGGCAGGCAGGAACCAGACCTCCCCCCTCAGCGGGAGGGCTCCGAAAGCCCTACGTGTCCAACATGACCGGAGCTCCCGTCTCTTGAGGAGGAGCTCCGGACCCACCACGTGGCCGGCAGATTTGGAGCCCCCCATAGGGCGAGGTTCGGAGACCACCGGGGGCCCCTAACACAGTTAGGACCCGGGGAAGGTGTCTGTGCGAAGCTCCGAGATTGGAAATGGCCTCTGAGTACCTTGCGGAACTAAGGACTCAGCCAGACAAAGCCAAGAAGGAGGGAAAAAGCATCATAGACACAAGTATCCAAGAGAGTCAAATTAAGCAAGGCTCCATGAGCTGGACTACAGACTCGATAAAAAAGGGAGAAACAAGTCCTAAGGACCTCTCGGCTCTCGCCGGAACCTAGCGGCTACAAGGGCGGCCACATCCTCGACTTCAGCCCTGGCAGCTTCCTCCCGCTCCGTGGCTGGGCCCACTCTCGCTGGCTCCAGCGAGAAAGAGGGGTCGCGGCTCTTGAAGCATGCCAGCACATGCGAGGCGACCTCTAAAGCTAAGCCGCGGCCCTCGGCTTCGAGCTCACTGGCGACCACCGAGTCGAGTCTGTCCAGCTTGGCGCCGATCGACTCCAATGCAGGGATCACCTCTGCCACCTTCAATGCGGGAGTTGCGGCCCTCACCGGACTGAAGCCAAGAGGGATCAGGGCGGACCCCGCTCGATCCAAGAAGCTTGAGACCGCAAGGGCCTCGGAGGACCGTAAGGCTGAGAGCTCCTCCACCTCGCGGCGGGCCGCCTGCAGAGCCTCCAGGTTCCTCTCAGAGAATTCCTTCTCCTTGGCCGCCAGGGAACTCTCCCGAAGGTGGAGAGTCTCGGCTAGCCGCTCCAACTCGGCGGCCTTGAAGCCGGCAGTCAACTCCCGGTCCAAGACCGCCCGGCGATTATGGGAGATCTGTTCCTCCCTCAGGTCAAGGTCTGCCTTCAGAATCTCCAGCTCCTCCATCCGAGCTCGGAGGTCATCCTCGCCCGCGGCCAGCTGCGCGGCGACCCTCTCTGCCTCAGCTGCCACGGAACGATCCCGCTCCTCAACGGCGAGTTCACGGCGCTCCAACCGCTGCCGTATTTCCACAGCAGCAGAGAGGCTCTCTTCGGCCCGGGCGTGTGCCTCCAGGGCCTCCCTGTTGATCCGCCGTGACTGGGTGTCCATGGGGTCAACAGCCCGCTTCATCCGGTCGACGAGCGCTTTCCTGAAGTCGAGCAACTCCCGCCTGGAGTCAAGCTCGCTCTTAACCTTCGCGGTCCTCTCCCGCAAAAGGTTCCCCCAGATGAGGAGGCGGTCCCGTTCAACCGTATACTCCTCCCGCTCGCGCCCTAGCGCAGCCAAGACCTGCCGGACGCTCGACTCGGCAAGCGCGAAGGCGTCCGCCAGATGCAATGGAGCAACAGAGGATGGGGCAGCCCCTCCGACCTCCTCCATTACCTCGTCCTCAGGAAGAGCCGACGCACCAGCAGCCGAGACGAGACGCCGATCAGGAGAAGCTGGCTCCGCGGCTCTGGCAGCCAGGCCAGCCGGGCTCTTTTCAGCTTCTGGCTCCTTGACCTGAGGAGAGGGACGAGCCGGGGAAGGCGGTGCTGGAGAAGAAGCCAGGCCGCCTAGTGCAGGATCAACCTGTGCTGGCTCGGGGGCCGCGGTGGCCATCTCGGCAGGAAGAGACGACGCCACCGCGGAGTCCGGGCACACCGGAGCAGGAGAAGTCCACGCTGGCCTGGGGGCCGCGGCAGTTGCCCCTGGCTCCGAGCGCATCGGCACAGATTCCCCGCAAGACGGGGAAGGCCGAGAAGCGTGGACACTCCAGCGGGCTCTGAACCCCGACTTCCGAGCCGAGGTAGGATTTCCAGAGCCCGCTACCGTCTCCGACGGCCGCTCCGCAGTCGCTTGGACTGGCAGAACAGGGGACGCTCCAGAGGCTTCCCCCAGCGCATCAGCCCGGGGCCTCTTCGAGTCACCACCGGAGGGAGTGTCAGGCACCCCAGAATCCCGACTTGGCACCGACGCCGTTGCTGGAGGAGATCGAGCGCGTTTCTTCTCTGGCAGCGGGTTGGAAGCCATGGCAAGGGAGAACTCAAAGGCAAGAGAGCAAAAGCACAAGAGTCCGAGAAGAGACGCAGAGAAGTGCGAAGGGAAGCTGCAATGTGGGTAAGACCCCCTCTAAAAAGCTTCCCGGCGCAGTTCCAAGCGATTCGGAACTCTTCGAATACCCCGCACCCGCAACCGCTTTGGTTCCTAGACCGAGTGCCGATGACGGGTGGGCCCAAGCCGCTTAACTAAAGCGGTGGGGTCAAGGAGTCAGTCTCCTGAGAAGATGAGCCGGCAAGGCACTTCGGTGGTTCCCGAAGAAAGCGCCGCAACGTGCAGAAGTGGCAGCCTTGGGAACCGCCGCAGTAAAAGCAATCATCAAGTGAGCACACGCTCTCACGATCCCGTGGCCGTTCGTGCTCCGGCAGCGGTCAATTCGGGACTTAGAGAAAGTGCGCGGATAGGAAGAGACGGAGGTCCCACCTCGGGCTCGCTATCTCCCCCGAGATGGGCCCGGGGGCCACTGTCGGTACCTGAGATATGGGGTACCCCCACGCATAGGGTAAAATGCCTAAGGTACTCGCCCTTCTCCGCAGGGAGAGCTCCGGACCCGCCACGTGGCCAGAAGAACGGTGCTGCCCACCCCCGAGCGGTAGGCAGCGGGCGTAAAGGCGCCCCACACCTTGCCCGTACAAGGTATTCAAGGCCCGCGTCTTCCCAAGACGCGGAAACGCGGAGCACGCATCTGTCAGGTGCCGTTGCGCCCAGTCGCATCACAGACTGGCGCGCGGTGTCAGAACCTGCCAGCTAATAAACGCTGCGACAAGACATCCCATGCCGCCTGCGCTGTCATCAACCACTACGACTAGCGTGCGGCATGGGCAGGGTGGCAAGATGAAGACTCAGAAGCCTTCGGCCAGAGGCAACTAGCGGCGTAACTACAGATACGGTGGATAATAGACAATCTACCCGGGACCACCTGTCGGGTCCCGGCACCCCTTGTAAGCCGCCCGAGTCTTGGACTATAAAAGGCTCGGGTAGGCGTCGATAGCTAGGGTTCACATTTTTGCAACTCATACGCTAGCCATACACTCTCAAGCTGTAACTCACCCCCAAGCTCAGGCCCCCGGCCCTGAGCAGCAAGCAATACAGTGAGCTCCATAGCTCGCCGTGGACGTAGGGTTTTACGCTCCGGCGGCCTGAACCACGTAAAACTCTCCGTGTCAAGCTCTCTCTAACTCGTCCATCTGCGCAAGCTCTCCGCTAGGAACTAGCCCCTCCGAAAAAAGAACCTCCGCGGGCTGCCCAGTGCAGGCCCGGGGGAAGTGTCGACCGAACACTTCGACAGCGCTCTTCGGCGTCGTTCACCACATCAACCCCGAATGTGACCCTTTCACCGGACTCACACCAGTTTAATGGAGTGCAGCATTTGCGACCGTAGAGAGCTTCGTAAGGTACCATCTTGATACTCGCCTGATAGCCGTTGTTGTACGAGAATTCCACCAACGGTAGGTGATCATCCCAGTTCCTACCATGATGGATGGCACATGCTCTCAACATGTCTTCCAGTACCTGATTCACCCTCTCTGTTTGGCCATCTGTCTGAGGGTGGTAAGCGGAGCTTCTAATCAGTTTAGTACCCAAAGCAGCGTGCAACTGCTCTCAAAAGCGAGATACAAACAATGCACCTCGGTCTGAGACTATGGTCTTGGGTACGCCATGCAAGCATAGGATCCTGGCAATATATAACTCCGCATATCTGTTGGCATGGAAATGTGTATGCACGGGAATGAAGTGAGCCGACTTGGTTAATCAGTCAACGATTACCCAAATGGAATCATGCTTGTTGGATGTTAGGGGTAATCCCACAATGAAATCCATGCTCACATCCTCCCATTTCCATGCTGGGATCTTCAGGGGTTGCAACAGCCCTGATTTCCTCATATGATCCGCCTTCACTCGTCTACACGTATCACTCTCGGATACGTACTTCGCTACCTCCCGCTTCATCCATGTCCACTAAAATTTCTTTTTCAAATCCTGGTACATTTTGTTGCTGCCCGGATGAATGGAGTACTTAGACAAGTGAGCTTGATCGAGGATCTTCTTCCTCAGTTCCATATCCCGGGGTACGACTATGCGGTCATTGAACCATAGCGTCCCCTCATCATCTTTCCGGACACACTTGATCTCCCCATTATATATCCGTCTCCGGAGATGTGCCATGCCCTTATCAATCTTTTGAGCTGCAATGATGTCCTCCCTAATGGTAGGGATGAGGGCAAGGTTGTACAGCGATCCATAAGGAACCAAGTATAAACTCGGCTCTTCCTCCTCCACCGGTGTAATGGTGAGGTTATGGACATGTGATTTCCAACTCAGCGCGTCGGCAACCACATTTGCCTTGCCGGGGTGGTAATGGATCTCAATCTCATAATCTTTGATCAGTTATAACCACCTCCTTTGCGTCATATTCAGCTCCTTCTGGGTGAAAATGTATTTCAAGCTCTTGTGGTCGGTGTAGAGGTGCACCAGATTCCCCAGGAGATAATGCCTCCACATTTTCAGTGCCAAAACCACTGCAGCAAGCTCAATATCATGAGTCGGATAGTGCTTCTCATGGTTCCGAAGTTGGCGTGAGCCATAGGCGACCACACGTCCTTCCTGCATCAACACGCAGCCGAGCCCAATACCGGACGCGTCACAATACACGTCGAAGGGCTTTGATGTATCCGGCTGAGCTAAGACCGGGGCTGTTGTGAGATGCTTCACCAATGCTTGGAACGCTCCTTCACACGCCGTGTTCCAAACATATTTTGTCCCCTTCTTCAGCAAATCTGTCATTGGCTTAGCAAGCTTGGAGAAACTTGGAATGAATCTCCGATGGTTTCCCGATAACCCGAGGAAGCTTCTGACTTCATGAACTGAAGTGGGAGCTTTCCATTTCAGCAGTTGCTCTATCTTGCTTGGGTCAACCGCAATGCCTTCCGCGGAGATGATATGTCCCAAGAATGGCACTTGGCTTATCCAAAACTCGTATTTGCTGAACTTGGCGTAGAGCTTGTGGTCTCGCAATCGTTGAAGAACGATCCTCAAGTGTTCGGCATGTTCGGCTTCTGTCTTGGAGTAAACCAAGATATCATCGACGAACACTACTGTGGCGGACCGGAATCCGCTCATCCAGGATCGCAGAGGGTGGTGCCGTGCGATGCAACACCTGACAGCACACGTCATAAGAACACATTATATTACATGGGAAAACAAACTGAATGTACAAAGTAGTACACTTCTCAGTTACAAACTAGGGTCTTTATTACACAGCGGAAGTTTCTTTATTACAACTCACGCCCGCCTATCTAGCAAAAGGGGTTGCCCAGCCCTAGGGCAACCCACACTAGCTGCACTCCTCAGCTCAGCGCGGCATGTACGGCTCCCACTCAGCTGTGGTCCCCGACGGAGGGTAACCCTCGCCGGTGGACTCATACTCCGAGTCCGTGGGTGGCTCCTCACCTGAAAAACAATTAAGCAGCAACAGTGAGCACGAAGGCTCAGCAAGGCTTAACCGACTCACCTAAGCATGAAACTCTACATGAGGTATACCAAGACATGGGATAGCAATGTTGCAGCAAACGGACGCGCCTACATGTTCATCCTTAGTTCATCTTTTAGCAACAAGTTAACAGTTCATGAAATCTGAAATTTAGTAAGCAGTATTTGGTGGCACACATGTAACAATACAATTATATCATAACAGCAATATTGAATCATAACATTTCATTCATTAGTCTATGTTACGATGCAGTGAACAAGCGGTACTCGTCACCGCGAGGGATGGCGAATCGACTCGATATACACCTGCAGGGAAACCCAAAGAGCACGTCACGTACGCCCACCCGTGGAGCTGCACAGCACGCTCTCTCGATGTCGTACGGGACAACCTTTCACCCAACAGCCCAAACGTCGAACCGGTCGCACCGAAACGAGCAGGAGGTTCCCCACACGAAGCATCTCTCTATGCCCGTCGGCAGATTTCCACTTTGCTGCCCTCAGCCTACACCTATAAATCGGTGCGTTATGCCTCGACGCCCGGAGGTTTAGGCTACATCGGTTTATCGGGGCCCATATATCCGATATGCCTTCGGTACGTTCAATACTTGTTCAGCAGGGCCGCACACGGATCGGTCCTCAATCGACACGGGCAGGGATGCACACACAAGACTCCCTCTTGCTGCGCCCTAGCCCCTGCCTAGTCTCATTTTCATTACTAAAGTGATCTCGCGTCACTCAACCGAACCCGTGTGTCCCAATGCCTATCTCGCGAGTAGATTCCAACTACTCGACTTGTACCGAAGTCCTATGACTTATTAAGCATAGCCTGTCTACTCGAGGTCCTAGACGCTACCCTCACTCTTTTAGGAACCTTTGGTTATGCAAGTGGGGTTCCATTCATCCTACACCTAATGCACATCCATACACCACTCTAGTTATGTGAACAAAGTAAAACTTATAAACAGGTTAATGCAAACCGGGGCTTGCCTTGTTGCTGCTGGTCAGTAGTTCGTTCTTCGTCTGGAAGAAGGAAATCCAGCACTTCCGGGGTCTCTTCTTCAATGGCTACACGTTGAATACAATACTACATGTAAATTTAAATGCAATGTGTGAACTTAAATACATAATTGCTAATAACTCTAGCTAGCCCTCCCCTTTGGTTCTGAAATTTTTATGGTGGATTGGTAGGGTCCTAACCAGAGTTGTGACCAAGTTTTATTTGAAACAAAGTTCAGTTGAACCTTGTACAAATAAAAGCCTCTTTGGTCAATAATTGAGCCTCTAAGTAATTCCAGGGTTTTTCATGGCTCCCACCATTACTTTCTGTAAACTAGAATTTAGGATGGTTCTAATGGAGTTGGTGTCATGTCATTTTAAGAATTCTACAGAAAGTTATGTCCTAATTAAGATTGGAGAAAATCTGAAAAATGTTTCTGTACATTTTTCTATTTTCTCTGGGCAGTTCCATTAATCACCCAATTAGGGTAACTAAATGAACTTGGATGAGTCTGAAAATTTTACTGGGATTCAGGGATTTTCCAATGAACCTTTCAGCCAAATTTCAGAATTTTTCATAAAGTAGTTCTCCAGATAAAATTCCAAACAGTTTAAAATTTAAGGATTTAATTCTGGAAAACTATTCACTTTCATGAGCTGAATTTGGTATTGCTGGAAAGTGCTCAGAGAGCTGAATCCAAAAAAATTTGGTTCACCCGATTTGGAGCTTTCTAGCCAAAGTTATGAGGATTTGAAGTTTGGAAGAATTCTGAAAATCGGGGGAAAAGTTTAAACTCTCGGGGCCCGCGGGGACACGTGTCGAGCGCGGAGGTGTCCGGCACACCGGGGATACCACACGTGTCGAGCGCGGAGGTGTCTGGCACACCGGAGCTCACAGGGTATTTGCGCGCCAGCACAGCCGATCCCTGGCCACACCTGATCCCGATTTAAATTCTTCAGCCGCTGACACGTGGGCCAGCCGGCTTCGTCTTCCTCCCGCCGTTCTCTCGCGCTCGCGCCGCCGACCTCGCCGGAGCAGACTCGGGGCTCGCCGGCTCGCCGCTGCCGGACCTCCCATGGTCTGAAACTCGCCACCAGGGGGTTGTCGACGTCGAGGAACACGTCGGGGGTGACAGGTCGGGCTGGGGGTGACCGGAAATAGCTCGGCAACGTGCCGCGGCCTCGGTTGAGGTTCGACACCGTCGACCGTGGTTTCTAAACCCGCCAACACCTCGAACAAACGGCCCTACAGCATCAGTGTGCCTCTAGGAAGCTCGACAAGGTGTCAAAAGGGTTCAGGGATGGCGGCAAGTCGGTCGGCACCGTGTGACCGATTGTGCCCGCCATGACCGCCCTCGATCGAGCTCGAAATTCGTCACTCCTAGACAGTTTCACGCTACGGATGCAGAAAAGAACTTAATCGCCTGCTAGTCCAGCGTCTATGTGCAAGATTTGATGACCTCCGAAAGATCATCGAGCGAGAATTTAAAGAAACCGTACAGGAAGCTCGGTTTACGGTCGCCGGAGCAAAAACTGGAAATTCTCTGCGGATTCTTCACGGTTGGCTTCCAAACTTGGAGGAAAGCAGCACGGTGGTCGCGCGCTCCTGTTGCCTCTCTCGCTGGACCGTGAAAACGCCTGTGGAATGCTGCCCACGGGCGCCCGACTCTCGGCTGAGGCTAGGTCGCCGCGGTGGCGATCGTCTTTGGGCAAAGGAGGTCGGAGCTCGAGGTTTCTGGCGTTGGAGAGGTGGAGTGCGAGCTCAGGTGGCTGTCTAGCAGCTCAGGGACGAAGGAGGAGATGGTTTTGCTGGTTTTCCCGATTGAGCAGAGAGCTGCGGCGAGAAACAATGCCGCTGCTCGGGTTTGCCCGCGAGAAGATAAAGCCGGCCGACTCCTGCTCGGCTGAGGCGGTGCCGGTCACGTGGGGGCGTGAGCCAGCCGCCCTGGGCGCCAACACGCGGAGAGGGAAGCAGCTGGTGGCGCCGGTAGCTGCTCGGTGGCACAGCCGACAGCTGCTCGGCGGAATTTCCCACCAAGACTCTGACTTTGGGTGCAAGTTTCTCCTTCTTCCCTCTATGACATGTGGGTCCCACCTGGGGTTTTAACCTCTGAAATTTACTCCTAATCACTGTTGTAAACAGTGAGCCCCATAATACCCCTGGTGATTCAAATTATTCACCCCTGAGCCATTTGAATTGAATAGAATTCAAATTGGGTTCGGTTTCAGTGAATTTCAGCACAAGTTCAGTTTTGAATTCAAATAAAGTTTGAATTCGTCCCACTTAGCTCATGTCAAGATCAACTCCAAATGGAGTGAAAATTGGTGTGTGAGCTCACAAAAATGTGCTGAATAAGAATATGCCTTCCACTTTTAAATTCATGGGACAAAAACAGTTTGAATTTGAATGTGGTTTCAAACTGCCCTCTTTCTATCTATACCCAAAATGACCTCAAAAAGGTTTTGAATTTGGATGAAACTTGGCATGGACATCCTTAGCAATGTGTAGGAGTTTTCATAAGTCCAGCCCACCTATATCACATGTGGGAAATACCACTTTTGCAATATGTGAGTTTGTTCTCTAATGAGCATGTTGATGGTGGTTACATGCTCTTCATTTGTGTTCATCATCTTTCCTCAAATGAGGTGTGTGGTGTGGTGATGAACACTTCAAATGTGTGCCAAAACTGAGGCCCTTACATTCCTCCCCCTTAAAAGAATCTTGTCCCGAGATTACAAAAGAAGAGATAGCGATGTAGTAGGGACTTACCCGTGTTGAGAAGCCATGAACTCCGGGTAATTTGAGCGAAGGAATTCCTCGCTCTCCCACGTCGCTTCTTCCACGGTATGGTTACTCCAAAGGATCTTGTAGAACCACAACGTTCTGTTACGCGTGGTTCGGGCTTTCTCATCAAGAATTTCCACTGGATACTCATCATATGTTAAATCCGGTTTCAGCTCGCTGATGTCTTCGGTAGGAACAGCAGCTGTATGCCTCAAACGTTTTCGCAGTTGCGAAACATGGAAAACATCATGGAAACCAGCCAGGGATGCCGGTAGCCCCAATCTATACGCTGCTGGTCCACACTTTTCGGTGATAGCGTAGGGTCCAATAAAACGGGGAGCGAGCTTCCCCTTCACACCGAACCGGTTCACGCCCTTCATCGGAGACACGCGGAGGTACACGTGTTCCCCAACGTCAAAATGCAACGGTCTACGCCTCTTATCAGTGTAGCTCTTCTGTCGGGATTGAGCGGCCTTCAAATTGGCTTGAATTATCTGAACGCGCTCTTCGGCGTCGTTCACCACATCAACCCCGAATGTGACCCTTTCACCGGACTCGCACCAATTTAATGGGGTGCGGCATTTACGACCGTAGAGAGCTTCGTAGGGTGCCATCTTGATACTCGCCTGATAACCGTTGTTGTACGAGAATTCCGCCAATGGTAGGTGATCATCCCAGTTCCTACCATGGTGGATGGCACATGCTCTCAACATGTCTTCTAATACTTGGTTTACCCTCTCTGTTTGCCCATCTGTCTGAGGGTGATAAGCGGAACTCCTAATCAACTTAGTACCCAATGCAGCGTGTAGCTGCTCCCAAAAGCGAGATACAAATAGTGCACCTCGATCTGAGACAATGGTGTTGGGTACTCCGTATAGGCATAGAATCTTCGCTATGTATAGCTCCGCATATTTGCCGGCATTGTAACGTGTATTCACCGGGATGAAGTGAGCCGTCTTTGTTAACCGATCAACGATTACCCATATGGAATCATGCTTATTGGCTGTTAGGGGTAATCCCACAATGAAATCCATGCTCACATCTTCCCATTTCCATGCCGGGATCTTCAGGGGTTGCAACAGCCCTGATTTCTTCATGTGATCAGCTTTCACTCGTCTACACGTATCGCACTCAGATACGTACTTAGCTACCTCCCGCTTCATCCGTGTCCACCAAAATTTCTTTTTCAAATCTTGGTACATTTTGTTGCTGCCCGGATGAATGGAGTATTTAGACAAGTGAGCTTCATCGAGGATCTTTTTCCTCAACTCCATATCTCGGGGTACGACTATGCGGTCATTAAACCATAGCATCCCCTCATCATCCTTCCAGAAACACTTGATCTCTCCATTGTCTATCCATCTCCAGAGATGTGCCATGCCTTTATCCGTCTTCTGAGCTGCAATGATGTCCTCCCTAATAGTAGGGATGAGGGCAAGGTTGTACAGCGATCCATAAGGAACCAAGTATAAACTTGGCTCTTCCTCCTCCACCGGTGTAATGGTGAGGTGATGGACATGTGATTTCTGACTCAGCGCGTCGGCAACCACATTCGCCTTGCCGGGGTGGTAGTGAATCTCAATTTCATAGTCCTTGATTAATTCTAACCACCTCCTTTGCCTCATATTCAGCTCCTTCTGGGTGAAAATGTATTTCAAGCTCTTGTGGTCGGTGTAGAGATGCACCCAGTTCCCTAGGAGATAGTGCCTTCACATTTTCAGCGCCAAAACCACTGCAGCAAGCTCAAGGTCATGAGTGGGATAATGCTGCTCATGGTTCCGAAGTTGGCGTGAGCCATATGCGACCACACGTCCTTCCTGCATCAACACGCAGCCAAGCCCAATACCGGACGCGTCACAATACACGTCGAAGGGCTTTGTTGTATCCGGCTGAGCTAAGACCGGGGCTGTTGTGAGATGCTTCACCAATGTTCGGAATGCTCCTTCACACACCGGGTTCCAAACATATTTCGTCCCTTTCTTCAGCAACTCTGTCATCGGCTTAGCGAGCTTGTAGAAGTTTGGAATGAATCTCCTATAGTATCCCGCTAACCCGAGGAAGCTTCTGACTTCATGGACTGAAGTGGGAGCTTTCCATTTCAGCACTTGCTCTATTTTGCTTGGGTCAACCGCAATGCCTTCAGCTGAGATGATATGTCCCAAGAATGGAACTTGGCTGATCCAAAACTCACACTTGCTGAACTTGGCGTAGAGCTTGTGGTCTCGCAATCATTGAAGAACGATTCGCAAGTGTTCGACATGTTCGGCTTCTGTCTTGAAGTAAACCAAGATATCGTCGATGAACACTACCACGAACTTGTCCAGCTCTGGCATGAACACCGAGTTCATGAGATACGTGAAATGGGCTGGAGCGTTTGTGAGACCAAAAGACATGACGAGATATTCATATAGTCCATATCTCGTCGAGAATGCCGTCTTTGGGATATCCTCCGCCCAGATCTTTATCTGGTGATATCCAGAGCGAAGGTCCATCTTGGAGAACACACTTGCACCCACAAGTTAATCAAACAATATGTCGATGCGGGGCAGTGGGTACTTATTCTTGATGGTGACGGCGTTGAGCGGCCGGTAATCTACACACAGCCTCAGGGTCTCATCCTTCTTCTTCACGAATAGCGCCGAGCATCCCCAAGGCGAGGAACTCGGCCTAATGAAATCCTTGCTCAACAGATCATTGAGCTGTTCTTTCAGTTCAGCCAGCTCATTTGGAGCCATCTTGTATGGTCTCCGTGATATGGGCGTAGTCCCGGGTGCGAGCTCGATCTTGAACTCGCCATCCCGCTCAGGTGGCATGCCCGGAAGATCATCCGGGAACACGTCGGGATACTCCCGGACTACGGGGATGTCCTCTAACTTGAGAGCTTCAACATTGTTGATCACTGAAACCTCTCTGACTGGATTATCTAATAGGAGGGACTGCGGACGGTGTAATGGGGAGTTGAGGTGAACCGTCCGTGATAGGGTTTCCAGGACAGCGCCATGGTAGCTTAACCATGACATTCCCAAGATTGCATCAATCTTCTGCCCCCCTAAGATAATCATAGTGGTGGGATATATTTTCCCACCTAAGCACAGTGGTGCTTTTGGAACCATCATTGTTGCTGAAATCTTTCCCCCCGGTGAGCAGATCATATACGAACACTCGGTTGGAAAGGCTTCCAGCTGATGCTTAACCATGTACAATGCACTTATAAAGTTGTGGGTTGCACCAGAATCAAACAATATGACGATGGCTTGATGGTTGAGAGTAAACGTACCCGCCAGCACGTTGTCTCCCTCTGGGGCGTCCTCATTGTCGAGGTTGTGGACACCCCCAGTCCGCTGACCAGCCTTCTTCACCGGAGGTCGGCCTCGAGAACCGCCCTGAAACTGGGCTTGCCCGCTGCTCTGCTGCCCCTGGGGACAGTCCTTCGCGAAGTGGCCCGCCTGGCCACACGTGAAGCAGGTGAAACGAGGCGGTCCCCCGCTGATCGGTGGACGGAATCCCGGGGCGCGTTGTGGCGGTGGAAACGCCCGGGGTACCGTCTGCTGCTGCTTCTGCTGCTGTCTTGGTGGTGGCATCGGCGGATGGAACGGGGGTGCTTGGAACGAACGTCCCCCGAACTGTTGAGGTCGCGCCGGTGGACGCCACTGCTGCCCGGATGGTGTCCGATACACCATACGGTACTTCTGGGGAGCGCCACTCCCACCGCTGGGTGGAGCGCTGCGCTTCCGCTGCTCAGCTGCCAACTCCCGCTGAGCATCCTCTTGCATGATCGCGGCATTGACTAAGTCATTGAATGTGCCGCGATTCCACTGAACGAGATGGGTCTTCATTTCGGGGTGTAACCCCCGATAGAAGTGCTCCCGCTTTTTCTCATCGGTGGAGATGTAGTCTGACGCATATTACGCAAGATGGTTGAAGGCACGGGAGTAGTCATGGGCACTCCTCCCGCCCTGCTTCAGCTCCAAGAATTCTTGGAACTTCCTCTTCATTATTTTGGGAGGGATGTGGTAGGCGCGGAACGCCTCCCGGAACTCTTGCCATTCCACGGCATGGCCATCCGTACGTGAGGCGACATAATTCGCCCACCACGCACCAGCGGCACCGTGGAGCTGCTGCGCTGCGAACAGGGTCTTCTGCCGCTCTGTACATTGGAGCAGCCCGAACTTGGACTCGATAGTCCGCAGCCAGTTGTCCGCCTCCAGTGGATCTTCGGCTTCGGTGAACACTGGAGGGTGCATACTCATGAAATCCGAGTACGACACTTCACGGGGCTCACGAGGCCCTCGCTCTTGACGCCCCCCACCTGGGACGTATTCTGCACGATCGTGCGGAGCAGGTCGGTCTTCTCCTCACGACCTCCCACCAATGCCGCTATCACATCCGCTAGAGTAAGCGGAGGCGGCGGTGGTGGCTGCTGCTGCGGGGTGCTGTCGTAGGCCGGTGGCTGGGAGTCATCACCTCCCTGTTGGCTAGAGCCACCAACCTCGTGCGTGGTCCTAGTATGAACCATCTGCAGCCACACGACAATAATCATCAGTCCCGCAACATTTTGCATGCAGTCCAATAACAATAGGCGTAACGACATAATGACAATAAAACATGCGATACATCTCGTAAGTAGATGATATAATAACTTTGCACAAGCTACACCATTACCAGACCAAACACAAGCTAGTTTAATCCAATTTGATGAACCTCCACTTTGGAAGTTCACCATAACTAGGTTTGGTCACTACGAGATATTACTATCGCTTTGTCATCATGGATACCACCCTTAGGGTATAACACCCTCTCCAATGAGTTCAACTGTCATTCTTCTGTCAGAATGACCAGTTTCGACCTAATCCAAATTTTGATCTCGTTCTGGGCCTTTTCATGACTCAAGCTGAACAACCAAGTTAAAGTTAACTTCAGTATCTTTCCAACGGGTACTTATTTGCCCTCAGATCAGCTCTGGTGAAAAAGTTATAGTAATTCAAAGTTAACAGAATTCCTAGAAGAATTTTTAACAGCACCTCCCTTGGAAGTTGCTGTTTTCAACTCTGATTTCCACTAAATTCTGTGCTGAAATTTCAGGAACTTTGAATTGCAAAGATGTCACACATCTTCTAATCTTTCTAAGGAGGTATCATATGAAAATTTTTGGTTTTGTTGCTGGGAGTTATCATTGAAAAACAGAACAGTCCAGAGAATGTATTACTCTGTCCTGGTTCTGGACAGTTTACATTCCTCTGGGATTTAAGCCATCTTAAGGCGCGTTTCAGCTCTGGAAGTCTGCAACAAAGTTGTAGAGTACTTAAATACCTTTCCAGAACTATATAGCACACCTCTCTGGGCTAAAAGACCTGTGAGTTATGCCCTGTTGAAGATCAGCAACCTTGCTGTACAAAACAGAGCACTCTGTTTTTCAGTCTTTTTGGAACTACCCTCATCACTATCCCATTCTTATACCCAACCAGGGTCCTAAATGTTGAACCTATAGATTTTAATTCCTTGTTATCATTATTTTCATGCATATGCCTACAATAACTCGGTACTACGTTCCTCACAAAAGAAAATCCTAACCGGATCATACCGGCATATACGTCTCAAGTGTGGCACTAAACGGTCCCTCGCACACGTTTTCTACACGGATACATACGTGGTTAGTACCTGCAGAAGACCACACAATAATGGTGCACTCGTTATTCATTTCAGGCAGTACCATATTTTGAAATTAAATACAAACGCCCGTATCATTTTCATACGGCCATCCTTGAGTTAGGTCACGTCTCAAGGTACGTGATCGTGTTTCAACACCACATGACGGGGAACCCGAGTATGTCATGAACGGGTCGTCACGGTTGGGAATGTTATCAACCCAACAGATACCACCTATTGCCCTGCAGGGCACGCCGATGGCAAGCGTTGCGTATGTCCTCCTGGGCTAATTCCAGACGAACACACTCGCGCGTTACTGACCACGCGATGGGGTCTCCACTTACTTGCCTAATGCACGCTAGGGATCAGCGTTTCATATGAACTCAGGAACATGAAGAGTCCAAGAGTTTCATATTCACGTCTCACACCAAGCTGTGAGACCCATCCCTGAACCACGTTCCTCGTCAGGGAGAGCTAACCGAAATTGAACCGCTTTCGGTGGCGTTCCTTACCATACTTACCAGAGCGTAGGTGCATCGTTACAATAATTGAAATTCAGAATTATAACACATAGGTTAGTCTTTGCCACTTTAAGTAACTATGCTAGTATAGTCCTTACTTGGGCAACTACCGAATCCTCACCGTATACCTAAGTTTTTCCCATAATGCAGTCCTTACGTACTGTGCTATCCCCACTGCAGCTCTGATACCAGGCTGTGGCGGACCGGAATCCGCTCATCCAGGATCGCAGAGGGTGGTGCCGCGCGATGCGACACCCGACAGCACACGTCATAAGAACACATTATATTACATGGGAAAACAAACTGAATGTACAAAGTAGTACACTTCTCAGTTACAAACTAGGGTCTTTATTACACAGCGGAAGTTTCTTTATTACAACTCACGCCCGCCTATCTAGCAAAAGGGGTTGCCCAGCCCTAGGGCAACCCACACTAGCTGCACTCCTCAGCTCAGCGCGGCGTGTACGGCTCCCACTCAGCCGTGGTCCCCGACAGAGGGTAACCCTCGCCGATGGACTCGTACTCCGAGTCCATGGGTGGCTCCTCACCTAAAAAACACTTAAGCAGCAACCGTGAGCACGAAGGCTCAGCAAGGCTTAACCGACTTACCTAAGCATGAAACTCGACATGAGGTGTACCATGACATAGGATAGCAATGTTGCAGCAAATGGACATGCCTACAAGTTCATCCTTAGTTCATCTTTTAGCAACAAGTTAATGGTTCATAAAGCTGAAATTTAGTGAGCAATATTTTGTGGCACACATGTAACAATACAATTATATCATAACAGCAATATTGAATCATAACATTTCATTCATTAATCTACGTTACGACGCAGTGAACAAACGGTACTCGTCACCGCGAGGGATGGCGAATCGACTCGATATACACCTGCAGGGAAACCCAAAGAGCACGTCACGTACGCCCACCCGTGGAGCTGCACAGCACGCTCACTCGATGTCGTACGGGACAACCTTCCACCCAACAGCCCAAACGTCGAACCGGTCGCACCGAAATGAGCAGGAGGTTCCCCACACGGAGCATCTCTCTATGCCCGTTGGCAGATTTCCACCTTGCTGCCCTCAGCCTACACCTATAAATCGGTGCGTTATGCCTCGACGCCCGGAGGTTTAGGCTACATCGGTTTATCGGGGCCCATATATCCGATATGCCTTCGGTACGTTCAATACTTGTTCAGCAGGGCCGCACACGGATCGGTCCTCAATCGACACGGGCAGGGATGCGCACACAAGACTCTCTCTTGCTGCGCCCTAGCCCCTGCCTAGTCTCATTTTCATTACTAAAGTGATCTCGCGTCACTCAACCGAACCCGTGTGTCCCAATGCCTATCTCGCGAGTAGATTCCAACTACTCGACTTGTACCGAAGTCCTATGACTTATTAAGCATAGCCTGTCTACTCGAGGTCCTAGACGCTACCCTCACTCTTTTAGGAACCTTTGGTTATGCAAGTGGGGTTCCATTCATCCTACACCTAATGCACATCCATACATCACTCTAGTTATGTGAACAAAGTAAAACTTATAAACAGGTTAATGCAAACCGGCGCTTGCCTTGTTGCTGCTGGTCAGTAGTTAGTTCTTCGTCCGGAAGAAGGAAATCCAGCACTTCTGGGGTCTCTTCTTCAATGGCTACACGTTGAATACAATACTACATGTAAATTTAAATGCAATGTGTGAACTTAAATACATAATTGCTAATAACTCTAGCTAGCCCTCCCCTTTGGTTCTGAAATTTTTATGGTGGATTGGTCGGGTCCTAACCAGAGTTGTGACCAAGTTTTATATGAAACAAAGTTCAATTGAACCTTGTACAAATAAAAGCCTCTTTGGTCAATAATTGAGCCTCTAAGTAATTCCAGGGTTTTTCATGGCTCCCACCTTTACTTTCTGGAATCTAGAATTTAGGATGGTTCTAATGGAGTTGGTTTCATGTCATTTGAAGAATTCTACAGAAAGTTATGTCCTAATTAAGATTGGAGAAAATCTGAAAAATGTTTCTGTACATTTTCTATTTTCTCTGGGCAGTTCTCTTAATCACCCAATTAGGGTAACTAAATGAACTTGGATGAGTCTGAAAATTTTACTTGGATTCAGGGATTTTCCAATGAACCTTTCAGCCAAATTTCAGAATTTTTCATAAAGTAGTTCTCCAGATAAAATTCCCAACATTTTAAATTTTAGGGATTTAATTCTGGAAAACTATTCACTTTCATGAGCTGAATTTGGTATTGCTGGAAAGTTTTCAGAGAGCTGAATCCAAAAAAATTTGGTTCACCCGATTTGGAGCTTTCTAGCCAAAGTTATGAGGATTTGAAGTTTGGAAGAATTCTGAAAATCAGGGGAAAAGTTTAAACTCTCGGGGCCCGCGGGGACACGTGTCGAGCGCGGAGGTGTCCGGCACACCGGAGCTCACAGGGTATTTGCGCGCCAGCACAGCCGATCCCTGGCCACACCCGATCCCGATTTAAATTCTTCAGCCGCTGACACGTGGGCCAGCCGGCTTCGTCTTCCTCCCGCCGTTCTCTCGCGCCCGCGCCGCCGACCTCGCCGGAGCAGACTCGGGGCTCGCCGGCTCGCCGCTGCCGGACCTCCCATGGTCTGAAACTCGCCACCAGGGGGTTGTCGACGTCGAGGAACACGTCGGGGGTGACAGGTCAGGCTGGGGGTGACCGGAAATAGCTCGGCGACGTGCCGTGGCCTCGGTTGAGGTTCGACACCGTCGACCGTGGTTTCTAAACCCGCCAACACCTCGAACAAACGGCCCTACAGCATTAGTGTGCCTCTAGGAAGCTCGACAAGGTGTCAAAAGGGTTCAGGGATGGCGGCAAGTCGGTCGGCACCGTGTGACCGATCGTGCCCGCCATGACCGCCCTCGATCGAGCTCAAAATTCGTCACTCCTAGACAGTTTCATGCTACGGATGCAGAAAAGAACTTGATCGCCGGCTAGTCCAGCGTATATGTGCAAGATTTGATGACCACCGAAAGATCATAGAGCGAGAATTTAAAGAAACCGTACCGGAAGCTCGGTTTACGGTCACCAGAGCAAAAACTGGAAATTCTCTGCGGATTCTTCACGGTTGGCTTCCAAACTTGGAGGAAAGCAGCACGGTGGTCGCGCGCTCCTGTTGCCTCTCTCGCTGGACCGTGAAAACGCCTGTGGAACGCTGCCCACGGGCGCCTGACTCTCGGCTGAGGCTAGGTCGCCGCGGTGGCGATCGTCTTTGGGCAAAGGAGGTCGGAGCTCGAGGTTTCTGGCGTTGGAGAGGTGGAGTGCGAGCTCAGGTGGCTGTCTAGCAGCTCAGGGACGAAGGAGGAGATGGTTTTTCTGGTTTTCCCGATTGATCAGAGAGCTGCGGCGAGAAACAATGCCGCTGCTCGGGTTTGCCCGCGAGAAGATAAAGCCGGCCGACTCCTGCTCGGCTGAGGCGGTGCCGGTCACGTGGGGGCGCGAGCCAGCCGCCCTGGGCGCCAATGCCCGGAGAGGGAAGCAGCTGGTGGCGCCGGTAGCTGCTCGGTGGCACAGCCGACAGCTGCTCGGCGGAATTTCCCACCGAGACTCTGACTTTGTGTGCAAGTTTCTCCTTCTTCCCTCTATGACATGTGGGTCCCACCCGGGGTTTTAACCTCTGAAATTTACTCCTAATCACTGTTGTAAACAGTGAGCCCCATAATACCCCTGGTGATTCAAATTATTCACCCCTGAGCCATTTGAATTGAATAGAATTCAAATTGGGTTCGGTTTGAGTGAATTTCAGCACAAGTTCAGTTTTGAATTCAAATAAAGTTTGAATTCGTCCCCATTAGCTCATGTCAAGATCAACTCCAAACGGAGTTAAAATTGGTGTGTGAGCTCACAAAAATGTGCTGAATAAGAATATGCCTCCCACTTTTAAATTCATGGGACAAAAACAGTTTGAATTTGAATGTGGTTTCAAACTGCCCTCTTTCTATCTATACCCAAAATGACCTCAAAAAGGTTTTGAATTTGGGTGAAACTTGGCATGGACATCCTTAGCAATGTGTAGGAGTTTTCATAAGTCCAGCCCACCTATATCACATGTGGGAAATACCACTTTTGCAATATGTGAGTTTGTTCTCTAATGAGCATGTTGATGGTGGTTACATGCTCTTCATTTGTGTTCATCATCTTTCCTCAAATGAGGTGTGTGGTGTGGTGATGAACACTTCAAATGTGTGCCAAAACTGAGGCCCTTACAACTACCACAAACTTGTCCAGCTCCGGCATGAACACCGAGTTCATGAGATACATGAAATGGGCCGGAGCGTTTGTGAGACCAAAGGACATGACGAGATATTCATATAATCCATATCTCGTCGAGAAGGCCGTCTTCGGGACATCCTCCGCCCGGATCTTTATCTGATGATATCCAGAGTGAAGGTCCATCTTGGAGAACACACTTGCACCCACAAGTTGATCAAACAATATGTTGATGCGGGGCAGTGGGTACTTATTCTTGATGGTGACGGCGTTGAGCGGCCGGTAGTCCACACACAGCCTCAAGGTTTCATCCTTCTTCTTCACAAACAGCGCCGAGCATCCCCAAGGCGAGGAACTCGGCCTAATGAAACCCTTGCTCAACAGATCATTGAGCTGTTCTTTCAGTTCAGCCAGCTCATTCAGATCCATTTTATATGGTCTCCGTGATATGGGCGTAGTCCCGGGTGCAAGCTCAATCTTGAACTCGACATCCCGCTCAGGTGGCATGCCCCGAAGATCATCCGGGAACACGTCGGGGTACTCCCGGACTACGGGGATGTCCTCTAACTTGAGAGCTTCAGTATTATTGATCGCTGAAACCTCCCGGACTCGATTATCTAATAAGAGGGACTGCGGACGGTGTAGTGGGGATTTGAGGTGAACCGTCCGTGTTAAAGTTTCCAGGACAGCGCCATGGTAGCTTAGCCATGACATTCCTAAGATTGCATCAATCTTCTGCCCCTCAAGAATAATCAAAGTGGTGGGATATATCTTCCCACCTAAGCACAGTGGTGCTTTTGGAACCATTATAGTCGCTGAAATCTTTCCTCCCGGTGAGCAGCTCATACAAGAACACTCGGTCAGAAAGGCTTCCAGCTGATGCTTAACCACATATGATGCACTTATGAAGTTGTGGGTTGCACCAGAATCAAACAGTATGATGATTGCTTGGTCGTTGAGAGTAAACGTACCCACCAGCACGTTGTCTCCCTCCGGGGCGTCCTCGTTGTCGAGGTGGCGAACGCCCCCAGTCCGCTGACCAACCTTCTTGACCGGAGGTCGGCCTCGAGCACCGCCCTGGAACTGGGCTTGCCCGCTGCTCTGCTGCCCCTGGGGACAGTCCTTCGCGAAGTGGCCCGCCTGGCTACACGTGAAGCAAGTGAAACGGGGCGGCCCCCCGCTGATCGGTGGACGGAAACCCAGGGCGCGTTGTGGCGGTGGGAATGGCCCGGGGTGCCGTCTGCTGCTGCTGCTGCTGTCTCGGTGGTGGCATCGGCGGTCGGAACGGGGGTTCTTGAAAAGAACGTCCCCCCGAACTGCTGAGGTCACGCCGGTCGACGCCACTGCTGTCCGGATGGTGTCCGATACACCATGCGATACTTTTGAGGAGCGCCACCGCCACTGCTGGGTGGAGTGCTGCGCTTCCGCTGCTCAGCTGCCAACTCCCGCTGAGCGTCCTCTTGCATGATCGCGGCATTGACGAGGTCGTTGAAGGTGCCGCGATTCCATTGCACGAGATGCGTTTTCATTTCGGGGTGTAACCCCCGATAGAAGTGCTCCCGCTTCTTCTCCTCGGTGGAGATGTAGTCTGACACATATTGCGCCAGGTGGTTGAAGGCACGGGAGTAGTCATGGGCACTCCTCCCGCCCTGCTTCAGTTCCAAGAATTCTTGGAAGTTCCTCTTCATGATCCCGGGAGGGATATGATAGGCGCGGAATGCCTCCTGGATCTCTTCCCACTCCACAGCATGCCCAGCCGGACGTGAGGCGACATAGTTCGCCCACCACACACCAGCGGCATCGTGAAGCTGCTGTGCTGTGAACAGAGTCTTTTGCCGCTCCGTGCATTGGAGCAGCCCAAACTTGGACTCGATGGTCCGCAGCCAGTTGTCGGCCTCCAGTGGTTCTCCCGCTTCTGTGAACACTGGAGGGTGCATACTCATGAAGTCCGAGTACGACACCTCACGGGGCTCACGGGGCCCCCTCTCTTGACGTCCCCCCGCCTGGGACGTATCCTGCACGATCGTGCGGAGCAGGTCGGTCTGCTCCTCACGACCTCCCACCAGTGCCGCTATCACATCCGCTAGAGTAAGCGGAGGCGGCGGTGGTGGTTGCTGCTGCGGGGTGCTGCCGTAGGAAGGTGGCTGGGAGTCATCACCTCCCTGCTGGCTAGAGCCACCAACCTCGTGCGTGGTCCTAGTGCGAACCATCTGCAACCATACGACAATAAACATCAGTCCTGCAACATATTGCATGCAGTCCAATAAAAATAGGCGTAAAAACATAATGACAATAGAACATGCGATACATCTCGTATGTAGATAATGTAATAACTTTGCACAAGCTACACCATTACCAGACTAAATACAACCTAGTTTAATCCAACTTGATGAACCTCCTCTTTGGAAGCTCACCACAACTAGGTTTGGTCACTACGAGACGTTACTATCGCGTTGTCATCACGTAAACCACCCTTTTATCTTCAATACGACACAAACATGGTCTCTAGTAAAAGAAACTCGAGTGAGATCTATACTCAAATCTTTCACTAGTTGAAGATAACCTCTCATGAGTATTTTCTACCCCATTGGAAGTACTTAAACCCCCCCCCCCCCCCTTGGGTACAACAATCTCTCCAATGAGTTCAACTGTCATTCCTCTGTCAGAATGACCAGTTTCTACGTATTCCAAGTTTTGATCTGGTTCTGAGCAGTTTCATGACTCAAGTTGAATACCAAAGTTAAAGTTAACTTCAGTATATTTCCAAAGAGTACTTATTTGCCCTCATATCAGCTCTGGTTAAAAAGTTATGGTAATTCAAAGTCAACAAAATTTCTGGGAGAATTTCAACAGCACCTTCTTTGGGAAGTTGCTGTTTTCAACTCTGATTTCCACTGAATCCTGTGCTGAACTTTCAGAAACTTTGAATTGCAAAGATGTAAAACATCTTCTACCCTGTCTAAGTATGTACCATATGAAAATTTTAGATTTTTCTACTGGGAGTTATGTTTGAAAAACAGAACAGTCCAGAGAGTGTTTAACTCTGTCCTGATTCTGGACAGTTTACATTCTTCTGGGACTTAAGCCATATTAAGGTATGATTCAGCTCTGGAAGTATACAACAAAGTTGTAGAGTACTTAAATACCTTTCCAGAACTTCATACCACACCTCCCTAGGCTAAAAGACCGGTGAGTTATGCTCTGTTGAAGATCAGCAAACTTGCTGCCCAAAACAGAGCACTCTGTTTTTCATTCCTTTGGAACTACCCTGATCAATTATAAACTTTTTCTACCCAACCAGAGTCCTAAATGTTGAAACTTAGTGAATTTTTAATTTCTGGTCATCATTATTTTTCATGCACATGCCTATACTATGTCGGTACTACGTTCCTCACAAAAAGAAAATCCTAACCGGATTATACCGGCATATATGTCTCAAGTGTGGCACTAAACGGTCTCTCGCACACGTTTTCTACACGGATACATACGTGGTTAGTACCTGCAGAAGACCACACAATAATGATGCACACAGTGGTTTTTCATTTCAGGCAGGACCATATTTGAAATTAAATACAAACGGCCGTATCATTGTCATACGGCCGTCCTTGAGTTAAGTCACGTCTCAAGGTACGTGAATGTGTTTCAACACCACACGACGGGGAACCCAAGTATGTCATGAACGGGTCGTCACGGTTGGGAATGTTATCAACCCAACAGATACCACCTATCGCCCTGCAGGGCATGCCGATGGCAAGCGCTGCGTATGTCCTGCTGGGCTATTTCCAGACGAACATACTCTCGAGTTACTGATCACGCGATGGGGTCTCCACTTACTTGCCTAATGCACGCTAGGGATCAGCGTTTCATATGAACTCAGGAACATGAAGAGTCCAAGAGTTTCATATTGACGTCTCACACCAAGCTGTGAGACCTATCCCTGAACCCCGTTCCTCGTCAGGGGAGCTAACCGAAATTGAACTGCTTTCGGTAGCGTTCCTTACCATTCTTACCAGAGCGTGGGTGCGTTGTTACATAATTAAAATTCAGAATTATAACACATAGGTTAGTCTTTCCCACTTTAAGTAACTATGCTAATACAGTCCTTACTTGGGCAACTACCGAATCCTCACCGTAGACCTAAGTTTTCCCATAATACAGTCCTTAAGTACTGTGCTATCCCCAATGCAACTCTGATACCAGGCTGTGGTGGACCGGGATCCGTTCAGCCAGGATCGCAGACGGTGGTGCCGCGCGATGCGACACACGACAGCACACGTCATAAGGACACAATATATTACATGGGAAAAACAAACTGAAACTGTACAAACAGGTACAACCTTCAGTTGCAAACTATTGTCTTTATTACACAGCGGAAGTTTCTTTTATACAACTCACGCCTGCCTATCTAGCAAAAGTCGGTTGCCCAGCCCTAGGGAAACCCACACTAGCTGCACGTCTCAGCTCAGCGCGGCGTGTACGGCTCCCACTCAGCCGTGGTCCCCGACGGAGGGTAACCCTCGCCGGTGGACTCGTACTCCGAGTCCATGGGTGGCTCCTCACCTGAAAAACACTTAAGCAGTAACCGTGAGCACAAGGGCTCAACAAGACTTAACCGACTCACCTAGGCATGAAACTCTGCATGAGGTGTATAATGAACATAGGATAGTAACATTGCAGCCAAATGGACACGCCTACAAGTTCATCCCTAATTCATCTTTTAGCAACAAGTTAACAGTTCGGGAATCAGAAATTTAGTCAGCAATATTTGGTGGCACACATGTAGCAATACAATTATATCATAACAGCAATATTGAATCATCACATTTCATACATTAGCCTACGTCATGACTCAGTGACCAAATGGTACTCTTCACCGCGAGGGACGGTGAATCGACTCGATATACACCTACAGGGACACCCAAAGAGCACGTCACGTACGCCCACCCGTGGAGCTGCACAGCACGCTCACTCGATGTCGTACGGGACAACCTTTCGCCCAACAGCCCAAACGTCGAACCGGTCGTACCGAAACAAGCAGGAGGTTCCCTACACGGAGCATCTCTCTATGCCCGTTAGCAGATTTCCACCTTGCTGCCCTCAGCCTACACCTATAAATTGGTGCGTTATGCCTCGACGCCCGGAGGTTTAGGTTACATCGGTTTATCGGGGCCCATATATCCTATATGCCTTCGGTATGTTCAAACTTGATCAGCATGGGCCGCACATGGATCGGTCCTCAATCGACACGGACAGGGCTGCGCACACAAGACTCCCTCTTGCTGCGCCCTAACCCCTGCCAAGTCTCATTTTCATTACTAAGATGATCTCACATCACTCGAACCAATCCCTTATGTCCCAATCCTAACTCGCGAGTAGATTCCAACTACTCGACTTGTACCGAAGTCCTATGAATTATTAAGCATAGCATGTCTACTCGAGGCCCTAGACACTACCTTCACTCGTGGGGAAAAATTCTGGTTATGCAGTTGGGTATTCATCCATCCTACACCTAATGCACATACACACTTCAAACTACGTATGTAAACAAAGTAAAACTTTATGAAAGGCTTCATGTAAACCGGTGCTTGCCTTGTTGCTGCTGGTCAGGGGATAAGTCTTCATCCGGAAGGAGGAAATAAAGTACCTCCGGAGTCTCCTCGCCTTCACCGACTACACGTTAATGAAATACTACATGTCAATTTAAATGCAATGTGTAAACTTGAATACATAGTTACTAATAACTCCAGCTAGCCCTCCCCTTTGGTTCTAAAATTTTTATGGTGGCTTGGTAGGGTCCTAACCAGAGTCTTGACCAAGTTTCATTTGAACAAGGTTCATTTGAGCCTTGTACAAATAAAAGCTCATTAGGTCAATATTTGAGCCTTTAAGTAATTCCAGGGGTTTTCATGGCTCCAACCATTACTTTATGGAAACTTGAATTTAAGATGGTTCTAATGGAATTAGTTTCATGTCATTTGAAGAATTCTACTGAAATTTATGCCCTAAACAAGGTTTGAGGAAATCTGAAAAATGTTTCTGTACATTTTTCTATTTTCTCAGGGAAGTTCTCTTAATCACTCCATTAGGGGGAATAATGAACTTGGATGAGTCTGAAAATTTTACTGTGACTCAAGGATTTTCCAATGACCTTCTCAGCCAAATTTCAGAACTTTTCATGAAGTAATTCTCCAGAAAAAATTCCCAACAGTTTCAAATTTAGGGAATTAATTCTTGAAAACCATTAGGTTTCATGAGCTGAAATTGGTATTGCTAGAAAGTACTCAAAATCTTAAGTTCAGAAAAATTTGGTTCACTGAATTTGGAGCTTCCTACAGAAAGTTATGAATTTCTAAAGTTTGAGCCAATCCCTGAATTATTTTCCTACAGAGAATCCCCTCCCGTGCTAAACCAGAGGCTGACAGCAGGGCCCACCCGTTTAATTTGAACTAACCGCGCGCTCGCGCCTGATTAGCACAGTAGCTGACAGGTGGGGCCGCGCCCTTCGTCTACCTCCCGACGCCGCCGCCCCGAGCCGCCGGAGCTCCGGCGAGGTCGGCGTTCCCGGCCGAGACTCACCGCCCCCATGTAATTTCGGGTGCTGAACACGCTGGACACCATGCCGCCGCCGTAGCTCGCCGGCGACGAGCTCTATGCCTCTGTGCTACCTCGGCAACGTGTTCCTGCCCTCCTGACCATCTCCTTCACGCGCTAATCGCGTCGCCACGCTCAGGGGAACCTCGGGAAGCTCGGCATGATCTCCGTTGGGCCCTAAACGGCCGGCAACCCAGACCTCACCGGCGACCCCCTCCTCCGCCACACTGTTCTATGGTGAACTTAGGGTTCCGGCGGTGGTTTCCTTCCGGGTTTTGATCGAGAAGGGTCGCAAGAACCTCTAGATGCTCTCTCACAGCTCCCTTTGACCCCCCACCCACCAATCTTCCCGAATTTCTCCTAAATCTAATCGGGTCCCGAAATGAGCTCCCCGCCCTAAACTGGAAAATTCTCCGCGCACAAAGGTCGAACCTTGGAACGGTTTGCGCGGTGGTCTCGAGGACAAACTAGCGCTCCACTTTCCTATGGAGGTTGAGGCCGGAGGATGATCACAGCTTGGGTGGCAAACGATCGGAGCTCGGGCGATTAGGCTGATGGTTGCGGGAACTCGCGAAAACAGAAACTCGCCTGCGGTCTCGGGCCTTTTATAGGCCACTGAGGCCAGTGGAGAGCGTGACACCTGCTGTGCCACCTCCTACGCCGAAACAGGAGCTGGCTGGCCGAGGTGGTCGGGCGCCGATGCTGGCCGCAGCTGGCGAGCGCGCTCGGTCGAGAGAGTCGGCTGAGGAGACTTCTGTGCTAAGTCTACTGACCAGTGGGCCTCCCCTCTAATTCCCTTTTTAATTTTTCTCATTTCTGTTTATGCCAATTTATCCCCAGCTACTCACAATTGAAGGTGAGACTTAGCCTCCAAGTTTTGGTTTGAATTTGAGTTCTCCAATTTGAACTGTGTTTGGCTAAATGTGCTTCATGTTTAAACTGAAATTCAAATTCAGTTTTGAATTCTTGCAAATTTAGCTCTTGACAAAAATGAACTCCAATGGGGATGAAAATTGGTGGGCTAATTCAGAAAAATGTGCTGAGTTTGAATATGAAGCTAACTTTTGAATTTAAGTGATAAAGGTTGCTGCAATTTGAATTTACATTCAAATGGGCCTCTTTTTCAAATACCTCCAAAAGTGCCTCAAAAATTGCTGGATTTGCATGAAACTTGGCTTGAACCTTCCCAAGACTTTTCAAGTCCTAGGGGTGAGCTCAACCTCTCATGTTCATGTGAAGAAATCCTACTTTGTAAAAGTGAAGGCTTTCCCCTCTAATCACACTTTTGATGGAGGTTACTTGCTCTTCACCATTTTTCACAAGATATCCACCACAAAACTGTGGTGTTGTGAGGTGATGAAAAGTTTTTGCAAGTCCCCTTTTCTTGGGCTTTTACAGCGTTCTGGCGTGTCCGAAGCTTCTCCTGGCGATCTACCTTGCCCTAAAGCATCACCAGTGATCGGGGAACATGGAACGCATGCCAAACCTTGCAGCAAATGGCCGGAAAATAGGGTTCACCGGAGGACCGACCTGTTTTTGCTGCCGCCAGCGATTTCTCGTCGCCCTGGGCGTGTGGTGGATGGTTTGCTGCGGTAATTGGGCGTGAGAGGGCGCTAGGATGGTGTGATGCTATGGCTTGAACCGAAGAACAAATGATCATGCGTGTTGGACGAATTTCCAGTTTTGGTTTTGATCGGTTCTTCACGTGTACCGGCGCCAAAACCCAAATTCTGGCGAGCCGGCGACGGGGAAGGGCAAGGGGACTGCGGTAGCATGATATACACACCTTGGCGCACCTTAGGGAGGTGTTGGTCGTGTGGGAGAGGCGCTGGAACGGCCGGAAGAGGAGGAGCTGCGAGGTACAGTGTGCTCTGTCTTCTCCCAGTGAAGAATAGCTTGGGCACTGCGAGGGGAGGCCGGGGACGAGCTGAGGAGTGGTGGAACACGTTGAGGGGTCACCGGCGCAGCTCCTAGGGCGATCAACCGGTGCTAGGGGGGTTGGATGCTGCTGAACGACGAGCACAGAGGTGGGCGCGTGTTTTTCCTTCGGTGAACGCTTGAGCAGCTGAGGGAAACCGGTCGGAGGCAGGGAATAGAAATTGGTTTGGGCAGCTGCTTTGGATAGCCATCACCACACCCCGAATTCTGCCTTCGGGAGCACGCTGCGGCAAGCAGCTCGGTGGAGCTTCGAGCGGGAGTGTGCTGCAGGAGCTGGCATGCTGGTGATCAACCGAGGTAAACAGAGAGTTCTTTTGTGGGTGGCTGACTAGTGGGTCCCACCTCCTCCTCTTTTAATCAGATTTTTCCACTGAGATTCTTACCACAGCTACTCAAACTTAAATGCTTTACTTCACTCCAAAGTTAATATTTGAATTTGCCAAATTCAAAGAATTCTGGTGTGAATTTTTGAATTGTGTTTGGTCATTTGAATTCTCCATCTTGTGTTGTTCCAAAAACATAGCAAACCAAGTCCAAAGTTTCTGGCTTTTGGCATGGCTGCTAATTCAAATGTGGAGAACACATTTGTGGAACCAAATTTGCAAATTGAGGAATTTGGAATTTTGAAACTGAATTTCAAATTCAGATTAGAGGGCTTCTCCTTTTAATCCCAAACAAATACTAAAACCCCTCCAAATGAGCTGAAATTTGGAAGGTTGAATATTTGAAATATGAAGACCCAAGTTATGAATTTAGATCTCCATGTTTGGATGTTTTGGGAAGTTTGAATCCTCACTTTTAACCTACACCGTTATAATTCGAAGTTTTAATTCCCCTCATTTTTCCTAAGTGTACATGAGCTGAAAATTCTTGCTACCACTTTTTGGGGATTTTACAGTGAGCCTCATTTTGGATGATCCTCCCTGTATCACTTTGCATGAAGAAAAGTTTTAGCAAGTCCCATTTTTCATGCCTTTGCCACACGTATGAATTCAACACTCATTTTTATTCATATACATTTTTGGGACTTTTACATTCCTCCCCCCTTAAAAGAATCTCGTCCCGAGATTACAAAAGAAGAACGAGACGGGAGAGGTAATTTAGAAACTGTACAAAGCTAAAAGTTATGTATAGTTGGTGCAGAGGTAATCTTCACTTTTCCACGTCGCCTCTTCCGCGGTATGATTACTCCACAGCACCTTGTAAAATCTGATCGTCCGGTTCCGGGTTACCCGGGTCTTTTCATCCAAAATCTGAACCGGTCGCTCGGTGTATGTAAGGTCCGGTTTCAACTCATCAATTTCCTCGGTGCGGACAGCAGCGGTGAATTTGAGGCACTTCTGCAGCTGTGACACATGAAATACATCATGAACACCCGCAAGACTTTCCGGTTGTTCTAGCCGGTAGGCTACGGGTCCGCACTTCTCCGTGAAAGTAAAAGGACCTATAAATCGGGGAGCGAGTTTCCCCTTTACACCAAACTGGTGAATTCCCTTCATCAGAGATACACGAAGATAAACATGCTCTCCGACGTGAAAATGCAATGGCCTATGCCTTTTATCAGCGTAGCTCTTTTGTCGGGATTGTGCAACCTTTAAATTTTCTTGTATCAACCGAACTCGGTCTTCGGCTTCGTTCACAAGATCAACCCCAAACAGAACTCTTTCGCCGGACTCACACCAATTCAGCGGTGTGCGGCATTTCCGGCCGTAGAGAGCTTCATACGGTGCCATTTTAATACTCGCTTGATACCCGTTGTTGTATGAAAACTCCGCCAACGGTAAGTGATCATCCCAATTCTTACCGTGGTGGATGGCACACGCTCTCAACATATCTTCCAGCACTTGGTTCACCCTCTCAGTTTGTCCATCAGTTTGAGGGTGATATGCGGAGCTCCTAATCAGCTTGGTGCCCAACGAGGCGTGCATATGCTCCCAAAACCGAGCAACGAACAGCGCACCTCGATCTGAAACGATGGTCTTCGGGACACCATGTGAGCATATAATTCTGGATATGTATAACTCCGCATATTGGTTGGCTCGAAAATGAGTGTTCACCGGTACGAAATGAGCTGATTTTGTCAACCGGTCGACGATCACCCATATCGAGTCATGCTTCCTGGATGTGAGCGGTAATCCGATGATGAAATCCATACTCACATCCTCCCATTCCCATGTCAGTATCTTCAGAGGTTGTAGTGGTCCGGCTTTCCGCATGTGATCAGCCTTGACCCGTCTACACGTATCACACTCGAATACGTATTTAGTGATTTCCCTCTTCATCCTCATCCACCAAAATTTCTGTTTCAAATATTGGTGCATCTTGTTACTTCCGGGATGAATGGAAAACTTAGACAGGTGGGATTCATCCAAGATCTTCTTCCGGAGTTTCATATTACGCGGTACCGCTATATGGTCGTTAAATCATATCGTACCGTCATTATCCTTCCGGAAACACTTCACCTCTCCATTGTCTAGTCTCCTCCGTATGTGAGACATACCCCTGTCTCTTCTTTGAGCCTCAACAATCTCTTCACGGATCGTTGCAATGAGCGCGAGATTATAAAGCGCGCCATACGGAATGACATGGAGACTTGGTTCTTCATCTTCCAACTCAGCAGCCGTCAAGTTGTGAACGTGGGCTTTCCGACTAAGCGCGTCGGCAACCACGTTTGCTTTTCTCAGATGGTAGTGGATCTCAATTTCATAATATTTGATGAGCTCCAACCATCTCCGTTGTCTCATGTTCAGCTCCTTTTGCGTGAAGATATACTTCAAACTTTTATGGTCCGTGTAGAGGTGAACAAGATTACCAAGTAGATAATGCCTCCACATCTTTAACGCCAACACCACAGAAGCAAGCTCGAGATCGTGAGTTGGATAATGCTGCTCGTGGTTTCGCAGTTGACGAGACCCATAGGCGACTACACGCCCTTCTTGCATAAGAACACAGCCGAGACCGATGCTGGATGCATCAAAATATACATCAAATGGCTTCGTCGTGTCCGGCTGAGCAAGAACTGGAGCTGTTGTGAGATGTTTCACCAAAGCCGTGAATGCGGCTTCACATGCTGCATTCCACATGTATTTAGTGCCCTTCTTCAGCAGCTCCATCATTCATTTAGCAATTTTTTGAGAAGCTCGGAATGAATCTCCGATAATACCCTGCTAAACCTAGGAAACTTTGGACCTGGTGGACTGATTTGAGAGATTCCCACTTCAGCACTTGTTCAATTTTGCTGGGGTCCACGGCAATGCCCTCTGCTGAAATAATATGGCCTAGGAAAGGCACTTGATCAATCCAGAACTTGCACTTGCTGAACTTGGCGTATAATTTGTGCTCCCTCAACCGTTGTAGCATGATATGTAAATGTTCAGCGCGCTCTTCTTCAGATTTGGAGTAAACCAATATGTCATCGATGAATACCACGACGAACTTATCTAACTCCGGCATGAACACAGAATTCATCGAGTACATGAAGTGTGCCAGGGCGTTGGTTAACCCAAATGACATGACGAGGTACTCATAGAGTCTGTATCTTGTCGAGAAAGCTGTCTTTGGTATGTCCTCCGGTCGGATCTTAATTTGATGATATCCCGACCGAAGATCCATCTTCGAAAATACCTTTGCACCCACAAGTTGATCGAACAAGATGTCAATGCGAGGCAAAGGATACTCGTTCTTTATCGTGACAACATTTAGAGGACGGTAATCAACACATAGCCGCAGTGTTTCGTCCTTCTTCCTAACGAACAGCGCAGAGCAACCCCAAGGTGAAGAACTTGATCGTATGAAACCCTTGCTCATGAGTTCATTCTGTTGCTCCTTCAACTCCGCTAGCTCGTTAGGTGCCATCTTGTAAGGCCTTCGTGAGATAGGCGTAGTTCCCGACGCCAGTTCAATCTTAAACTCGACGTTCCGTTCGGGCAGCATGCCCAGTAAGTCATCGGGAAACATGTCGGGATAATCACGTACCACCGGAATATCTTCAAGATTAAGCTCTTCCGTGTGGTAGGCCTCTACCATATCTGGGTCTTCGCTGTCTAAAAACAGCCTGTGCTGTCCGTGAATCGGCGATTCAATCTGGACAGTCCGGTTACCAATATTAGAATGGCACCGTGATGATTTAACCAAGACATCCCCAATATTATATCTATCTTCTGCCTATCCAACATAATCAGTGATGTTGGGTATATTTTTCCACCAAACATAAAGCTGCTCGGGACACAATCTGATTAGCAGAGATATTTCCTCCCGGTGAACGGATAAGATAACTCGTTGTGGGAGTATTGGTGGATAGTTGGTGCTGATCCACACATTGTTTGCTGATAAAATTGTGGGTTGCACCGGAATAAAAAGTACAAGCACGGGCACGTCTTTGAGAGTCAACATGCCCGCTAACACCGGTGCTCCCTCCGGGACATCCTCAATAGCAAGATGTCGCACGCTCCCGGATTGCAATGCTGTTATATTGACTTGAGCAGGTGGTGGCATACCACCTGATGATGATGGCTGTCGGGTGTTCAACAACTTCTCCCGGCATTCTTGCCTAAAATGCCCAAAACGGTGGCAATAAGAACACAGATGTTTCCCCGGTTCATCGTTGATTTGAGGTTGAGAAGTTGATGTACTTGGCTGCAGCAATGATGCACCAGAATTCAATCGTTGCTGCGGCCATGGTGTTGCTTCAAGACATGATTCTTGAGCAAGAAATCTGTATTGAGTTAACCTTACTGGTGCTTTCCATAGTTCATCGGATGGTGTGTGATATACCACCCAGTATTTTCGAGGAACAACTGGTGTGTCCTCTTGCACATCATCCCGGTCCCTCTTCTCTGCTTGACACTCAAGTGTCGCTTGTTCTTGCAGCAGGGCAGCACTGATCAACTCGGTGTAATTGCCTTGATTGAACAAAGCAAGCCTATCTTTTAATATGGCACTCAGGCCATGAAAGAAGTAGTCGTCACACCTTGCAGCTTCGCTCGTCGCGTAGTCAGGAGCATATTGTGCCAAATGGTTAAACCGTTTGACATAATCGAGGACACTCATGTCCCCCTGCTTCAAGTTCCTGAATTCTTGCTGCTGGGCCTTAATAAAACCCATAGGAATATGACGAGCACAGAATGCTTCACGAAATTCCGTCCATTCCACTTGATGGCCCTCCGGAATGATGGCGAGATAAGCAAACCACCAATTTCCGGCAGCTCCATGGAGCTGTTGAGCTGCAAATAATGTCTTCTGATACGCATCGCACTCAAACACTCCAAACTTGGACTCCATAACTCGAAGCCACTGATCCTCTTCCACTGGTTCGTTGACTTCCGTGAAAATTGGCGGTTGTGTCTCCAAGAAGTCCAAATAGACGTTCCGAGGTGGAACGACCTGTTGTGTACGTTGGATTAAGCCCTGTTGTACCAAGACTTGGAGTAGTCTTGTGTTCTCTTGACTTGAATCGACCATCTGAGCCATGACATCCGCCCATACCGTTGATGGCGGTGCCCGTGGTGGAGTCGAGTCATCGCCGTCTCGGCGAGAACCTTCAGCCCTACTCGGAGAATGAGTACGCACCATACTGCAAAAGAATAATTTTGAGGGGAGTCAAAACTTGATCTCAGCAGTATGTGAAAGTATGTAAAAACATGAACATGCTAAAACTTTATGAAAGTATAACAAAATCTCATGTTTACACATCTTCCTAAAGCCAACTTATTCAATCCCCTATTCTGTACAGAACCGACATTTCTGTACTAAACCCAAATTCTGATCCAGTTATCAGCATTTCCATAACTCAAGTTGAATACCAAAGTTAAAGTTAAATTCAGTATGTTTTCAACTAGTACTCATATGCCCCTAGATCATTTATGGATCAAAATTTATGATTGTTCAAATTTGACAGAATTTCTGGATAAAATTTGCGAGCATCTCCTTTGTACATGGCTGGTTTCATCACAGTTGTACATAAAACTAGAGTACCATTGTGAACAAACTATGAACTACAAAATCGTTGAAAATTTCATAACTCTTCCAATGGTGTATCATATGACCCTTAGAATTTTTTCTACAGAATGTTGTGGCTAATTTACAGAAACATCCAGAGAGATTTGTAGCTGTCCTGTTTTCTGGACAGTTTGCATTCATCTGGACATTCAACCAAGTTGGCGTCTGATTTTGCTCTGGAGGTCTACAGAAAAGTTGTAGATCACTTAAAAAATTTCCAGAACTGTATCATACACCTCCATTGGGTCAAGTTACTCAGAGTTATGCTCTGTCAAAGTCCAGCAAAAATTTCTGCCAGAACAGAGCACTCTGTTTTTGGATCAAAAGAAGCCTAGCAAGTCTCTTCTTCGAAGCTTAGTTCAAATGAAGAGCTCAGTAACTAATATGTGTTTTCCAACATCCATTTTCAGTTTGAAAGTTAGTCATAAATGATTTCTTCATAGGAAAGAAGACTATCCAGTATAGTACGGGGCGATGCACCGTAAGACATATGACGGTACTACGTTGCCTCACAAAAGAAAAGCCTATCCGGATTACACCGGCATATACGTATTCTTAGGTGGCACTAAAACTTTCACTTGCAAACGTGTTCTACACGTACTACGGTTTTCGTGGTTAGTACCTACATAAAACACACTCAATTATCAGGTTCGGCTGCACACCGAACCCGGTCCCAATACAGTTTGTACACCCGTCCGTCATCACTCGCCCAGGTGTTCTCAAGCCAAACACGACTTGAGCTACGTGTTCATGTTACTGACCACATGACGGGGTCTCCCATACTTGCCTATAGCACGTCAGGGAATGGCGTTGCTCGAATACCCCAAACGACATGAGGAGTCGTAGAGGATACTAAAGCGAGTCGGGTTACCTCCACCCATGAGGCTCCACCCTTCAACTTGTGCGCACTGGTGGACAGCACTTACGTGCACCCCCTAAGACATAGAACGTCTCGAGATGCACGATTTTTCCGACATAACAAATAGGTTAGATTGCCACCTTCATAATATGCTAATAGTAGTCCTTATGTGGGCCTAGTACCGTTATCTCACCGTATCCTAAGTTTCTATCGTAATATGATGCTCAATCCGTGTGCTATTCCCAACGCGGCTCTGATACCATGCTGTGGGGGACACCCACCAACGGACGGACGACGCCCCGCCAGGACCTCGTCGGGTGGTGCCGTGATATGCGGCACCCAACAGCACATGGTCGAGGAAACACATCACATTACATAAGCCATTTGTGGAAGTGTACAAAAGTGTTTTACAAATACTTATTTCAAAATAAGCTACAGCGGAAGACTATAACTCTCACGACTCATTTCTAACTTAGCAACAAAGAAACAGTCCAGCCCGCGGACGTTTCTTACTAGCAACACGAAGAACAGTCTGCAGCGGTGAGGATGCTCTTGAGTAACCACTCGGAGGTTCCCGAGTCTCATCGGCATCCCTTCATAAGCATGAAGTCAATCCTGCAAAACAACTCAGATAGCATCCGTGAGCATAACGCTCAGCAAGACTTAACCGTCACCCTAATCATGAAACTCTACATGAGGTTATGAACATAAAGTAGGATGTCATAATGCATAATAACTTGCCTAAAAGTGAATCCTTACTTTCAAGTATTATTTGCAGAAAATTAAGAGTAACCTTGGGCACGCCACATTGGGAGTCCACACTCAAACAAGAAACGCTTTCCCCCGATGTAATTTGCTCTTGGCATAAAAGATACGAGTTTGCACTAGCTATTCATCAAAGATACATTAAAAAGATAGTATAAACTTCAAACCAATGTGATTAGTTTCTTTCTCATGCAAGTTCTTACTACGTCATGACTGTGAGAACAAGTATGCTCGGTCCATTCCGCGAGCAACGGTGATTCGAATCAATAACACCAGGACTACACGACATGTACGCCCGTACTCGATGTTGTCTATAGCAACCATCACTGACGTCGTACGTGGAAGCCTTTGCCCCATTTCACCCCTGTTGAATTGATCAAGTCGCCCCGTACAGTAGCCACTCTCATGGTGCACCTACCGACATGAGAATGTTACCCACATACTGCACACCGTCCGTCTCGCCTGAGGCGACCCGAAAAGGCTCAACGCAAGCTTCCCGAGGTACGTCAGTTTACTGGGTCCCATATATCCAGCATGAGTCCGGTACACAACTCAAACTTGTTCAACAGGGCCGCATAGGATCGGTCCTTAACCGACACGGACAGGTCTACAGCACCCAGGCCCCTATGTCCTGCTGCCCCTACAACCTGCCGGTCTCAACTTTAACTTGCTACATATTTTCTGAACCAATCCCGTATGCCCCTGTTGTTCCTGATCATGCGAGTAGCATCTCACCACTCGACTTCTACTGAACCTTACTTAAGCATGGCAGTTCTACACGAGGTAAAGACATCTACCCAATACTACATGGGTTTATTTGGTCATGCAAGAGGAGTATCAAACAACTAGACCTAATGCACATTTCATATCTTAACCGAAAGTGAATACAAAGTAAAAACTTAAAAGCTGTTAAATGCAAACTGGAGCTTGCCTGTTTTGCAGTATAGTAGTATATATGCAGTTAGTGATCCTTGCTGATCAACCCTTGATTCTCCGGAGCTTGATCCACTTCAATGAATCGCTCCTTTGAATCCCCTTCGTCGTGATTCCTATTGAAATGTATATGCACAAGTTTTATAGAATGCAATGGAAAGAAGTTAAGACTTGATTTCTTAGGAACAGAGGTTGTGTGGAAAAGCCAAGAATGGCTTGGTTTGCCTCCGTTGTGCAAAGAAACAGGAATGAACTAGGACTTAATGTTTTAGCTATACACTAACTACTTTCCTTAATGAACATAATAGATGAGCTGAAAAGATTTGAATGCAACTGAAGAACAAGAACTCCAATGGCCTAAAAATTTTTACAGCAGGTTATATTCTACCTAGAGATTTAGCTTGCCAAATTGCAGCTAATGTGGAATACAATTGTGCTCTCCATAATTCTCCCAAGAGTCTATGTATTTTCCCACATACATAAGCACCGAGAACAAGAACAGGGAGATCTAATGCTCCAATTGAGCTGATAATTTACATGTGAGTTCCTTGTCACATGAAAATAAATTGGTACAAAATTCAGACCTTTTAATTGAGTAGTTCCTCCAGAACAATTCTTTAGGCATTTCTATCAAAAGAATTAATTCTGAAGCAATGTGCATTTTCATGCCAAATTAGGTGAACTATAATTTCAAGTATGTCTCAGAGAGCTTGCCTAAATTTTCCTATGATTTTTGGAGCTAAGAACTGCCCATAATAGATTTTATAAGTGGGAAACATTTTCTGAAAATGTTTCTGGACTATTATGAACACAGCAGTTTGTATTTAACAAATTCCTACTCAAATGATCTTAAAATGAGCATAATTTGCTAGAAGGTCAACAATATGGTAAAGAATATTCTGGCAAAATTTGAGGATTTTTGGATAAACCAAACTCATTCCATAATTATTTTTCAGAAAACCTTCAAAGAATTTTACAGAATTTAATATTGTTTTTCATACAAATTTGAGTTCATATTTGGATATATCTTTGAACAAGGAATCCAACCCAACTGGAACCACTTAATTTGGAGGTTTCTACACAGAGATATGATTTTCCAAAGTTGGAACATTCTCTGGAAATATTTTTCTTATTGAAATTCAACTGGGCCCGCTGTTTAAATTCCAGCCAATCAGAACTGAGCCCCACCGGGCCACACAGTTCTCAGCGCACCAGAACAGAGGATCCGGCCACAACAGATCACGGATTTAAATCCTACAGCCTCTGACAACCGGGGCCCGCCCCTTCTACTACCTCCCATTTTCATTTTCGCGCACGCGCCGCCTCCACCTCGCCGGAGCGGACTGCAGCTCGCCGGATCGCCGGTGCCGGCCACCGCCCGAGCTGAAACTCGCCGCCAGGGGGTTATGGAGGCCGGGGAACACGACTGTGGGGTTTGCTAGGACCGTCGGTGACCGGAACTACCTCGGCGACGTGTGGCGGCCTCGGTTGGAGTTCGGCGCCGTCGGCCGAGGTTTCTAGCCCACCAAAAGCTTGATCCATGAGCTCTACAGAACCAGTGGATGATCGCAAGGCTCGGCATGACCTTGAACTAGCCCGGAAATGGCCGCAAACAAGGTTTCACCATGCGACTGATTGGTTCTGCCATTAACACCCTCGGTAGAGCTCAAAATCCGTCGTTCCCCGATGGTTTCATGCAACGGATTCTAAAGGAGAAATGATCGTCGGCTAGTCCGGCTCCTATGTGCCAAGTTTGATGACCTATGGAGGATTAGAGAGCGGGAATTTGCAGAACTCGTACCGGACGTTCGGTTTCAGGTCGCCGGAGCAAAAACTTCAAATTCACGTGGACAGTGTTCCACGGTTTGCTCCAAGCTTTGGGTGAAAGCAGTGCCACAGTAGCGCGCTCCCGTGGCTCTGCTTGATTGGGCGTGAAAGCTTCTGTGGAACACTGTCCACGTGAAGCCATCACCGATTTGAGTTAGGTCGCCGCGGAGTGGTTGTTTGAGGGCTCGGGAACGCCGGAACTCTGCTGGGTTTGTGTAGGGGACGTGAGCAAAGAGCGTGGGGTGCTGTTTAGCAGCTCGGGGTGGAGAGTGGCGCGAGTTTCTTTGGCTTCCCTGAAGAGCACCAAGGAGCGGAGGGGAGAAGAGGCTTTGCTCGTGCGCTCGCGAGGAGGAGGAAACAAGAACCAGTTTGCTCGATCTGAGGGAGTGGATCACGTAGAAGAGCACGAGGGGAACCGCCTCGGGGTGCCAGCGCGTGGGAGAAACGAGCAGGATGTGGCTCGGTCACGCTCTCGGTGGCGCCACGGTGAGCCCTCGGTGGGTTCGAGTAAAACAGAGACAGAGCACTTGGTTGCTTTGTGTGCAAGTTTAGATCCTCAGCTCAATGACATGTGGGTCCACTCCACTTTCCTCCCCCAAAATATCTTCTCATGTTAATCTCTCAAATTCCAATGTTTGAAGTTTAAATGTGGGCTAGCTTTTGAATTCTCCAAATTCAGTTTGAATTTGCATAGCAAATTTGAATTTGATTGGCATTTAAAAATGCCACTATTTGATTCCTTTTTGAGCCCACCCTACAATGACAAGTTTGTCCTCCAACCTTTTTCCACAATTTCCAAACTATATGGCTGCATGAGCATTCAAAGTTTTTGGCCACACTTTGGGTGAAGTTTGTAAAAGTCCCAAAACATGTAAATGGAAAACATGAGCTGTGAATAAAGTTGAGTTTAAATCAAAGAAATGGGACTTGCAAAAACTTTTGTTTAATCATGTGATTGTTGGCATGTGCAAGAGGACTTTAAATTCAGTCTGAACTAAAGGGTTCACTTCAAGTAAAAGAAGGCCATTTCCAAAAAGAAAATTCAAACTGTTGTTTAAAAATTTGTATTTGCAATGGCCAACTCAAAGAGCAGAGGGCATATTCAAATTCTTCAGGTTTGAATTGGTGAGAATGCAAATTTTGAGCAAATTTGGAGGTGCTTTGATAGGTATATCAAAGAGACTTGTGAATTTTCCGACGCTCGGGGCTGCTGTTGGCCGTATTTTGAAGATCAATGCCGAGGCCGAGGTGCAAGCGGCGGAAACCGACGTCGGGCTCTCGTGGACAGCCCACACCGGGTAGTTTTACGACCTAACGAGCGCACCCCAAGACGCGCCAACCCACTGCACTGCTTCTCCCTAAGTTTCAGAGCAATCCGTGCACCGTAGCTCGAGAATTTCGAGTTCTTCTCTCGGTCGGAAAAACTTAACCACGGGTAAGGATTCTTGAAATTGATACTCAATATTTGGTTAGAGCTGCTCATTTCGCGCACACAGGAGCGAGAGTGGATAGGGGACATTTTTCCTTCGCAACCCTAGCTTAGAACTGAGTAATTGCAGCTAATTTCAAGTTCTCCCAACGGCGGTCATGGCGGAAACGATTGGTCGCCCGGTGAAACCCTAGTAACCGCCCTTCCTGAGATACTCTGTGGCCATGTCGAGCTTCCATAGGCGGCACTGATGCTGTAGAGCCGATCACTCGGGGTTTTCGTGGGCTGAAGTGATGGGTCATCGGCGCCGAAGCCGCACCGAGGCCTTTGCACGCTGCCGACCTGGTTCCGGGCTTTTAGAGCTTGTGCCGACACCGTAGATCGGTTGCCCATCCCCAAAAACCCCCAGGCGGCGAGCACCGGTCTGAGAGGTGGCCGGGAGGCAGAAATCCGGCGATCCCCGGCGAGCCCGGTGGCGCGCGGGCGCGGGCGGCCGAAGGTTGAAGACGACCAGGCGGGTCCCGTATGTCAGTGGCAAACATTTAAATTGCTGATCTGCTGCGGCTCCAGGATACCCTGTGGCAACACGGGAAAGGTTCTGCGGCCCCGTGTGGCTCGGTTTCAGCGGTTGACACGTGTGCCTGGTACCCACGGTCAGAGTTTAAACATTTCTCGGTTTATTTCAAATACCAGATTTCATTCAAACTTTGAGAGGGCATAACTTGTGCTAGGAAGCTCCAAATTTAGTGATTCAAATTGGGTTGGATTCAGATTGCAAAACTCTATCCAAATATGCAACCCAATTTGCATGAAAGTCATTATTTAGTTCTGGAAAATTCTTTAAAGTTTTTCAGCAAAAGAATTTTAGAAGGAGTTTGGTTCATCCAAAAATCCTCAAATTTTGCCATAATATTCTTTAGGATGTTAGGAAACTCCTGTAAAAGTTTCAGCTCATTTGTAGTTGATTTAGCTAGAAGAATTCTGATTTCAAGTTTCTGTGTTCAAATGAATACAGAAACCATTTCAGAGAATTTCCAAAACTTGGAAATTCAGTGCTGGGCAGTTCTTAGCTCAAAAAATCCTAGGAAAATTTATGCATGCTCCCTGAGCTATGTTTGAAATTGTGGTTCACTTGAATTTGCATGAAAGTGTAAAATCCCAAGAAAAGGGACTTGCAAAATTTTTCATCACCTCACAACACCACAGCTTTTGTTGTGGATAAATGGTGAAGACTTGTGAAGAGCAAGTAACCTCCATCAAAAGGGGGATTAGAGGGGAAAGCCATAACTTTCACAAAGCAGGATTTCTACACATGAACATGGGAGGTTGAGCTCACCCCTAGAACTTGAAAAGTCTTGGGAAGGTTCAGGCCAAATCTCATGCAAATCCAACACTTTTTGAGGCACTTTTGGAGGAATTTTGATGAGGACATCTCTCCTTTGCATACAATGCAAGGACCGATCACTAGAGCACGTGCATGACAATTGGATCTCCAGGTACGTTCTAACCTTGTCAATTGTTTTTTTGGAACTTACGCTTGTTTCCATGCATGTTTTATTGATCAGGAACAATGGAGAGGACCAGCAAGGGCTGGGAGGAGTCCAAGGAGTCAAGGAGGAGGAGATAGGACGTGCACACCAAGGAGGAGCCCAAGTACAACTCGACTTCGACTCCACCTCTGGTTCCAGGAGCTGCCTTCACCAAAACTGACGTCCCGGACACATACGGAGTCGGATTTGGACGTTCTATATATGGTTGGAACCGTGATTTCATAAAGCTTACAATGGAACCAGCCTCACCTCAAAATTCCTTCTAAGTTGACGGGAATCAGCGAAACAAGTGGGCCCCCAGAATCTATCCAGTGCTGCGCCACGGCCTTTTGGGCTGCTGGCCCGTGTATCGTGTGGAAGCCCATTAGGGTTGCGTCCAGGAGTCTTGAACGCCCCTAAACTCCTTTTTATACAGCAGCCGTCACCACATTAGGGTCAGGTTTTGCTTAGTTACAATCTGTCATTGAACAGTGTCGCCGATCATCGGTTGTGAGATCCCAAATTCGTAATCAATTCAGTTTTGATTGCAACTTCTCTGTTCTTGCTTGTGTTCTTGATTGCGCTTGCAGGGATAAGCCTTCGTGGCGAGTTCATTCGTGTGACACGGGTAATAACCAACAGAGCAGTGGTGTAGTGATTGCGGGGTTTCGTTCGTTCGGAGCCTTGGATCATCAACGTCAAGATCTCCACCCAATCAAGTTTACCCTACCTCTCGGAAGATCGGGACTCATCCTCCTATTAATTGGTATCAGATTTCTAGGTTCACCGTGAGGTATACTTGTGTGCCCTTTAGAGTTATTTTGTTTCAGTCCTATCGTCCACAAAAAGCCACAAAAAAAATTTTTAGTGTCCCTGACCTACAACCCCCCGCTCAACCTTTTGCACAATTTAGTTTCGGAGTCCGTAGTTCTGAGTTCGTGTCCTAGGTTGAGTCTGGTTGCTGGTTTAGATTTATTTTGGTTCAGTTTTGTTTCTTCCATCCGCTGCCATCTACAAAAAACCAATCTACAAAAAAAATCCATCCACCGATTCGTTTCTGTTACAGTTTCCACCACCACCAAAACCTGATTCGGGGTATCCTCCTTAAAATGGGCATAACTTTTCGCTCATAACTCCGATTGAGGCGCATTTTTTTCCCGGAAAGGTCTTGAAAAAGTCCACATACGATACACCAGCTATGCCGGTCACGGTGTTTTCATAAAAAATTAAAAAAATTAAGAAGGCCCTCGTTTCGAACTCCGAAGTTCCAGCACCAGTTTTTCCAATCGCTCCTGAATTTGTGCCGATCTCATCTTTCATCAGTTTGAGCTAATACTTTGTGCTGTTTCTATTCTTGTGCCCCTGGTTGAGAAAAAATATCAAAAAAATAAAGAGAAAAAATATTTTGATTTCTACTAGTGCTTCAAGACAAAAACAGGAGGCTAAGGGGTTTTCTAGTTGTGCTATTTCTGTGTGAGTGCTGGATACTTGCTGATATTATCCTTGTTGTTCATCATCATTCATCCTTGTCCTTGCTTGTTGCCACAACTATTCTAATACATTCTTAGGCCAGCAACTAGGTGAAACTATTTGGACACTTATTCAGCATTGCTATCTGTTACTAACTTGTATGCCACATACATATACTGCATTTGAGCCTTCCAAGCTCCACCTTCTCTCGAGCAGAACAGGTAACCTTTGCAATCACACCCACTCCCTGCTTGCTTTACATCGGTCACCGTTAGCCACCTGCAGTGCTGGTAATAAACTTGTAAGAGCGGGGGTAAGACGCATCTTACTGATAGATTTTCCACCCACTTCGGAGAGCGTAGTAATAGGGTTCTTTACGATCTTTTTGTCTTCATTTCTGTTTTGTACTGACAATGACAAGAAAGATGCCTATGGATAAGACCTCTGGTTCTACACCTCCAGATGATGATGAGTGCGTGTCCCATATGGAACTAAGGGACATGATGCGGGCAATGACCGAAGCTTTCAACAATTACCAGACCACTACAACAGCCACCTTTCAGAGGCTCCATACAAGTGTTGCTGGTCTGACCACACGGTTGGACGAGATGGAGACTCGTCTTCCCCAACAAGCTACACCCTCTATCATCCTTGATGGTGATGCACATGCTCACTACGACACAGAGGATGACTTCAATAACGATGAGGTTGATGCACAGCAGCACCGTCGCCCTCGACGAAATCGTCAAGGTATGGGAGGTAGACCTCGTCCTCATGCTCCTGAACAATATAATGATCCTTATGCTAAGATTAAGTTTTCTATTCCAACATTTTATGGATCTTATGATGCTGAGACTTACTTGGATTGGGAGATGACGGTAGAACAAAAATTTAGCTCTCATCTTGTTCCTGAGCGACATAGAGTTAGACAAGCTACTAGTGAGTTTAAAGATTTTGCTATAATTTGGTGGAATGAACTTGTCAATACACGTAATGCATCACAGACATGGGCTGCGTTAAAAGAAGAGATGCGCGCTAGGTTTGTTCCTCCTTCATATAGACGTGATCTTCTTAAGAAATTGCAACGCTTTGATCAGGGTGACATGACTGTCCAAGAGTACTACCAAGAGTTGCAGAAAGGTATGCTTCGTTGTGGGGTAGTTGAGGATCAGGAAGACCAAATTGTTAGGTTTTATGGGGGCTTGTGGCGTGAGATCCAGGACATAGTTGACTACAAGGAATATCATTCTATTCAACGTTTATTTCAACTTGCTATGTTAGCAGAAAAAGAAGTGCAGGGTCGCCAGCAGCAGCGGCGGAACAACACCTTCACGCCACGACAATTTCCGGTGCCATCCAAAGCAGCGCCCTCCTCGAGCGTACGTGCTTCTACACCACCCTCCACGGGTGTTGTACGCAGCATCGCACCTTCTACATCACAGGGACAAGATAACAGCAAGTCCCAGATGCCTCCAGGTGTTGCAGCAAAGGCGGCTGCACCCAACACTTCGACAAGTCGCAGCTCCGACATCAAGTGCCACCGCTGCCAGGGACTTGGCCATATGCAACGAGATTGCCCCAGCAAACGGGCGATCATTGCCACTGCTGATGGTGGGTGTGTTAGTGCTTCTGATATTGAAGATGAAAATATTATTGCAACTAACTTTTCAGGTTCGGATGATGGTGCTGAGGAGGTTCTTGGTACATCTGCGACAAACAACTATAGGACTTTGATTGTGCAGCAAGCTTTGAGTGCCACGGTTCGAGAGGACGACAACCGCTAACGTCACAACCTTTTCAACATGTTTCTCGTCGTCAAGGACTGCCGTGTACATACCATCATTGATGGTGGTAGCTGCAACAATTTGGTGAATGTTGAGGTGGTCAAAAAGCTTGGCTTGACCACACGGGAGTATCCCCACCCTTATCACATTCAATGGTTTAACAACAATGGTAAGGTTAAGGTAACACAAACAGCAAGGATACATTTTTCAATTGGTTCTTATCATGATTTTGCTGATTTTAATGTGGTACCTATGGATGCTTGTTCTCTTTTGTTGGGACATCCTTGGGAGTTTGATACTGATGCTATTCACCATGGTCGATCTAATAAGTATACTCTCATGCATAAGGGCAAGAAAATTGTGTTGCTTCCTATGAGTCCCACTGAAATTGTACAATTTTTGTGGCGGACCGGAATCCGCTCATCCAGGACCGCAGAGGGTGGTGCCGCGCGATGCGACACCCGACAGCACACGTCAGAAGAACACATTATGTTACATGGGAAAACAAACTGAATGTACAAAGTAGTACACTTCTCGGTTACAAACTAGGGTCTTTTATTACACAGCGGAAGTTTCTTTTGTACAACTCACGCCCGCCTATCTAGCAAAAGTTGGTTGTCCAGCCCTAGGGCAACCCACACTAGCTGCACGTCTCAGCTCAGCGCGGCGTGTACGGCTCCCACTCAGCCGTGGTCACCGACGGAGGGTAACCCTCGCCGGTGGACTCGTACTCCGAGTCCGTGGGTGGCTCCTCACCTGAAAAACACTTAAGCAGCAACCGTGAGCATGAAGGCTCAACAAGGCTTAACCGACTCACCTAAGCATGAAACTCTACATGAGGTGTACCATGACATAGGATAGCAATGCCGCAGCAAATGGACACGCCTACAAGTTCATCCTTAGTTCATCTTTTAGCAACAAGTTAACGGTTCAGGAAACTGAAATTTAGTAAGCAATATTTGGTGGCAAACATGTAGCAATACAATATTATATTATATCAGCAATATTGAATCAACATATTTCATTCATTATTCTACGTCACGACTCAGTGACCAAGTGGTACTCTTCACCGTGAGGGATGGTGAATCGACTCGATATACACCTGCAGGGAAACCCAAAGAGCACTTCACGTACGCCCACCCGTGGAGCTGCACAGCACGCTCACTCGATGTCGTACGGGACAACCTTTCACCCAACAGCCCAAACGTCGAACCGGTCGCACCGAAACGAGCAGGAGGTTCCCCACACAGAGCATCTCTCTATGCCCGTTGGCAGATTTCCACCTTGCTGCCCTCAACCTACACCTATAAATCGGTGTTCTTTGCCTCGACGCCCGGAGGTTTAGGCTACATCGGTTTATCGGGGCCCATATATCCGATATGCCTTCGGTACGTTCAAACTTGATCAGCGTGGGCCGCACACGGATCGGTCCTCAATCGACACGGACAGAGCTGCGCACACAAGACTCCCTCTTGCTGCGCCCTAGCCCCTGCCTAGTCTCATTTTCATTACTAAAATGATCTCGCATCACTCGAACCAATCCCGTGTGTCCCAAGCCTATCTCGCGAGTAGATCCCAACTACTCGACTTGTACCGAAGTCCTACGAATCTTTAAGCATAGCCTATCTACTCGAGGTCTTAGAGACTACCCTCACTCTTATGGAAAATTTCTGGTTATGCAAGTGGGGTTCCATTCATCCTATACCTAATGCACATACATACTTCACCCTAGGCATGTAAACAAAGTAAAAAACTTTATAAAAGAGTTAATGCAAACCGGGGCTTGCCTTGTTGCTGCTGGTCAGAAGTCAGTTCTTCCTCTGGAAGCAGGAAGTTGAGAACCTCCGGAGCTTCCTCGCCTTCAGCGACTACACGTTATTGAAATACTACTTGTAAATTTAAATGCAATGTGTAAACTTGAATACTTCATTACTAATAACTCTAGCTAGCACTCCCCTTTGGTTCTGAAATTTTTATGGTGTATTGGTAGGGTCCTAACCAGGGTCTTGACCAAGTTTCATTTGAAACAAAGTTCATTTGAGCTTTGTACAAATAAAAATCTATTTGGCCAATAATTGAGCCTCTAAGTAATTCCATGGGTTTTCATGGCTACAACCATTACTTTCTGGAAACTAGAATTCAAGATGGTTCTAATGGAATTGGTTTCATGTCATTTGAAGAATTCTACTGAAAGTTATGCCCTGATCAAGATTGGAGAAAATCTGAAAAATGTTTCTGTACATTTTTCTATTTTCTCAGGGCAGTTCTCTTAATCACCCCATTAGGGTAACTAAATGAACCTGGATGAGTCTGAAAATTTTACTTGGATTCAGGGATTTTCTAATGAACCTCTCAGCCAATTTTCAGAATTTTTCATAAAGTAGTTCTCCAGATAAAATTCCCAACAATTTAAACTTTAGGGATTTAATTCTGGAAAACTATTTACTTTCATGAGCTGAATTTGGTATTGCTGGAAAGTACTCAGAATTCTGAGTTCAGCAAAATTTGGTTCATCGAATTTGGAGTTTCCTAGCCAAAGTTCTATGGATTTGAAGTTTGAACTAAAACTGGAAATTCCAAAAATGTTTAAATCCTGCGGGTGGGTCCACCGCAAACGTGTCGACCGCTGGAGCCGAGCCACACGGGGCCACAGACTCCTTCCCGCGTGGCCGCACTGGATCCTGGACCACAGAGAATCCCACCCATTTATCTCCAGCCGCTGACGCGTGGGGCCTACCCCTTCGTCTTCCTCCGGCCACCCGCGCGACCCCGCCGCCGAGCTCGCCGGAGCTCTCGCCGGAGAGGGGTTCCGGCCTTCGGAACTTGCTGATTCTCACCGCCACTGCTCATTCTTGTGCGAGGAACACGTTGCCGGCCTTACCTCGGATCGAGGGTGGCCGGAAACCTCGGTGCAACGGCAACCGTAGCTGTGGTAACCTCGGCAGCGTCGCTAGGGCACTTTACTGCCCCAACCTCGCTCCAGTTAGCTCCTACAGCATCGCCATGACCTAGGGAGCAACGTACAGGGCTCTGATCTCGCGAGAAACGTCGGCAACTAGGGGCTCACCGTGCGACCTAGGGCGATTTCGGGGAAAACTGGAAAAACTCGAAGAACTGAGGGTTTCCTCGATGGTTCTTCCTAGTTCTTGATCCCACGTGCCCGCACAGATGTCTACAACTGGGTTTCTAGGTCTGGGGAGGAGTGGTTCGGTGTGTGAGGCGAATTTGCCGATTTACCCGAACCGGGCTATATCACATGCTTTCGCAAGAACTGAAATTACGGCCAGCACACCTCATGGCATGCGGCCGGCGTTGTTGGACAGGGAGCACCCTTCCAGGCGAACCTCCTGGCCCGCTCACTTGACGGGGGATCAAGCCTAGCGGCCAGGCTGGGAGTTTTTGGTCGCGGCGGCTCTACCCGGTGTGGAAGGGAAACCAGGAGCTCGGGGGTAGCTTACCGTGGATGGGGCGCCGGGGTATCGTGTCTATCCTGTTGAGGGCGCCTCGGCGAAGCTCGGGGAGAGCTCAGACTCGCTTGCTAGCTGCTGGGACGGGAGGACGCCGGAGCACCGAAAGTTTTCGGTTGTGCGGCGGTGTTTCTTCGTTGAGGGTTTTGGGACCAATCACGACCGCGACTGGGGTCGGTTCAGGAGGAGATATCGCCGGGCGACCGCTTCATCAGCGCGCGCTGTGGGCTGGCGCTCGGGAGGTGGCGATCGGGGAAGCAGCTCGCTGTCGCACGGAGGAAGGTTGCTTCGGCGAGAAAACAGAGAGCTGTCCGGTGTTGCACCTCCCTCCCACTGACCTGTGGGCCCAACCTTCCCCCTAATCCTCTCTTCTCAATTTCTTTTGTAAATATCCCAGCAACTACACATTGAATGAGAGACTTAGTCCCCAAGTCTTGGTTTGAATTTGAATTCTCAAATTAAACTTTGTTTGGTTAAATTTGCTTCATGTTTAAACTGAAATTCAAATTCAGTTTTGAATTATTGCAAATTTAACTCCCAACAAGATGAACTCCAATAAGGATGAAAATTTGTGGGCTAACTCAGAAAAATGTGCTGAGTTTGAATATGAGGCTAACTTTTGAATTTGAGAGATGAAAGTTGCTGCCATTTGAATTTACATTCAAATTGGCCTGTTTTTCAAATACCTCCAAAAGTGCCTCAAAATTGTTGGATTTTTCATGAAACTTGGACTGAACCTTCCCAAGACTTTTAAAGTTCTAGGGGTAAGCTCAACCTCTCATGTCCATGTGTACAAATCCCTCATTGTGAAAATGAAGGCTTTCCCCTCTAATCACTCCTTTGATGGAGGTTACTTGCTCTTCACAATAATTCCTAAGATATCCACAATAAAAACTGTGGTGTTGTGAGGTGATAAAAGTTTTTGCAAGTCCCTTTTCTTGGGCTTTTACATCCCTCCCCCCTTAAAAGAATCTCGTCCCGAGATTACAAAAGAAGAGATAGCGATGTAATAGGGACTTACCCGTGTTGAGATGCCATGAACTCCGGGTAATTTGAGCGAAGAAATTCCTCGCTCTCCCACGTCGCTTCTTCGGCGGTGTGGTTGCTCCAGAGTATCTTATAGAACTACAATGTTCTGCTACGCGTGGTTCGGGCTTTCTCATCATGGATTTCCACCGGACACTCATCATAGGTCAAATCCGGTTTCAGCTCGCCGATGTCTTCGGTAGGAACAGCAGCTGTATGCTTCAAACATTTTCGCAGTTGCGAAACATGGAAAACATCATCTCGGTAACTCCAATCGATACGCCGCTGGTCCACACTTCTCGGTGATGGCGTAGGGTCCAATAAAACGGGGAGCGAGCTTCACCTTCACACCGAACCGGTGCACACCCTTCATCGGAGACACGCGGAGGTACACGTGTTCCCCAACGTCAAAGTGCAACGGTCTACGCCTTTTATCAGCGTAGCTCTTCTGCCGGGATTGAGCGGCTTTCAGATTAGGTTGAATCGTCCGAATGCACTCTTCGGCGTCGTTCACCACATCAACCCCGAACGTGACCCTTTCACCGGACTCGCACCAATTTAATGGGGTGCGGCATTTGCGACCGTAGAGAGCTTCGTAGGGTGCCATCTTGATACTCGCCTGATAGCCGTTGTTGTACGAGAATTCCGCCAATGGTAGGTGATCATCCCAGTTCCTACCATGGTGGATGGCACATGCTCTCAACATGTCTTCTAGAACCTGATTCACCCTCTCTGTTTGGCCATCTGTCTGAGGGTGATAAGCGGAGCTCCTGATCAACTTAGTACCCAATGCAGCGTGTAACTGCTCCCAAAAGTGAGATACAAACAATGCACCTCGGTCTGAGACTATGGTCTTGGGTACGCCATGCAAACATAGGATCCTGGCGATATACAACTCCGCATATCTGTTGGCATGGAAATGTGTATGCACGGGGATAAAGTGAGCTGACTTGGTTAGTCGGTCAACGATCACCCAAATGGAATCATGTTTGTTGGATGTTAAGGGTAATCCCACAATGAAATTCATGCTCACATCTTCCCATTTCCATGCTGGAATTTTCAGGGGTCGCAGCAGCCCTGATTTCCTCATATGATCAGCCTTCACTCGTCTACACGTATCACACTCGGATACATACTTCGCTACCTCCCGCTTCATCCGTGTCCACCAAAATTTCTTTTTCAAATCTTGTTACATTTTGTTGCTTCCCGGATGAATGGAGTATTTAGACAAGTGGGCTTCGTCGAGGATCTTCTTCCTCAGTTCCATATCCCGGGGTACGACTATGCGGTCATTGAACCACAGCGTCCCCTCATCATCTTTCCGGAAACATTTGATCTCCCCATTGTCTATCCGTCTCCGGAGATGTGCCATGCCTTTATCATTTTTCTGAGCTGCAATGATGTCCTCCCTAATAGTAGGGATGAGGGCAAGGTTTTATAGCGATCCATAAGGAACCAAGTATAAACTTGGCTCTTCCTCCTCCACCGGTGTAATGGTGAGGTGATGGACATGTGATTTCCGACTCAACGCGTCGGCAACCACATTCGCCTTGCCGGGGTGGTAATGGATCTCAATCTCATAATCTTTGATCAGCTCTAACCACCTACTTTGCCTCATGTTCAGCTCCTTCTGGGTGAAAATATATTTTAAGCTCTTGTGGTCGGTGTAGAGATGCACCAGATTCCCAAGGAGATAGTGCCTCCACATTTTCAGCGCCAAAACCACTGCAGCAAGCTCAAGATCATGAGTGGGATAATGCTGCTCATGGTTCCGAAGTTGGCGTGAGCCATATGCGACCACACGTCCTTCCTGCATCAACACGCAGCCGAGCCCAATACCGGACGCGTCACAGTACACGTCGAAGGGCTTTGTTGTGTCCGGCTGAGCTAAGACCAGGGCTGTTGTGAGATGCTTCACCAATGCTTGGAACGCTCCTTCACACGCCGTGTTCCAAACATACTGTGTCCCCTTCTTCAGCAATTCTGTCATCGGTTTAGCGAGCTTGGAGAAGCTTGGAATGAATCTCTGGTAGTATCTCGCCAACCCGAGGAAGCTTCTGACTTCATGAACTGAAGTGGGAGCCTTCCATTTCAGCACTTGCTCTATTTTGCTTGGGTCAACCGCAATGCCTTCTGCTGAGATGATATGTCCCAAGAATGGCACTTGGCTGAACCAAAACTCGCATTTACTGAACTTGGCGTAGAGCTTGTGATCTCGCAACCGTTGAAGAACGATCCGCAAGTGTTCGGCATGTTCGGCTTCTGTCTTGGAGTAAACCAAGATATCGTCGATGAACACTATCACGAACTTGTCCAGCTCCGGCATGAACACCGAGTTCATGAGATACATGAAATGGGCTGGAGCATTTGTGAGACCAAAGGACATGACGAAATATTCATATAGTCCATATCTCGTCGAGAAAGCCGTCTTCGGGATATCCTCTGCCCGGATCTTTATCTGATGATATCCAGAGCGAAGGTCCATCTTTGAGAACACACTTGCACCCACAAGTTGAGCAAACAAAATGTCAATACGGGGCAGTGGGTACTTATTCTTGATGGTGACGGCATTGAGCGGCCGGTAATCCACACACAGCCTCAAGGTTTCATCTTTCTTCTTCACGAACAGCGCCGAGCATCCCCAAGGCGAGGAACTCGGCCTAATGAAACCCTTGCTCAACAGATCATTGAGCTGTTCTTTCAGTTCCGCCAGCTCATTTGGAGCCATCTTGTATGGTCTCCGTGATATGGGCGTAGTCCCGGGTGCAAGTTCAATCTTGAACTCGACATCCCGCTCAGGTGGCATGCCCGGAAGATCATCCGGGAACACGTCAGGATACTCCCGGACTACGGGGATGTCTTCTAACTTGAGAGCTTCAGCATTATTAACTGCTAAAACTTCCCGGACTGGAGTGTCTAATACCATGGAATGCGGACGGTGGAATGGGGAGTTTAAATGAACCGTCCGTGTCCGAGTCTCCAGGACAGCGCCATGGTATTTTAGCCATGACATCCCTAAGATTGCATCAATCTTTTGTCCCATTAGGATTATCAAGGTGGTGGGATATAGTTTCCCACCTAAGCACAGAGGTGCCTTTGGGATCATCATATTTGCTGAGATCTTCCCTCCCGGTGAGCAGATCATATAGGTGCAGTCATTTGGGAAGACTTGCATTTGATGCTTAGCCACATAGGATGCACTTATAAAGCAGTGGGTTGCACCAGAATCAAACAATATGACGATGGCTTGATGGTTGAGAGTGAACGTACCCGCCAGCACGTTGTCTCCTTCTGGGGCATCCTCATTGTCGAGGTTGCGGACACCCCTAGTCCGCTGACCAACCTTCTTCACCGGAGGTCGGCCTCGAGCACCGCCCTGGAACTGGGCTTGCCCGCTGCTCTGCTGCCCCTGGGGACAGTCCTTCGCGAAGTGGCCTGCCTGGCCACACGTGAAGCAGGTGAAACGGGGCGGTCCCCCGCTGATCGGTGGACGGAATCCCAGGGCGCGTTGTGGCGGTGGAAATGCCCGAGGTACCGTCTGCTGCTGCTGTCTTGGTGGTGGCATCGGCGGTCGGAACGGGGGTGCTTGGAACGAACGTCCCCCGAACTGTTGAGGCCGCGCCGGTGGTCGCCACTGCTGCCCGGATGGTGTCCGATACACCATACGGTACTTCTGGGGAGCGCCACTCCCACCGCTGGGTGGAGCGCTGTGCTTCCGCTGCTCAGCTGCCAACTCCCGCTGAGCATCCTCGTGCATGATCGCGGCATTGACTAAGTCGTTGAATGTGCCGCGATTCCACTGAACGAGATGTGTCTTCATTTCGGGGTGTAACCCCCGATAGAAGTGTTCCCGCTTCTTCTCCTCAGTGGAGATATAGTCTGACGCATACTGCGCCAGATGGTTGAAGGCACGGGAGTAGTCGTGGGCACTCCTCCCGCCCTGCTTCAGTTCCAAAAATTCTTGGAACTTCCTCTTCATGATCCCGGGAGGGATATGATAGGCGCGGAACGCCTCCCGGAATTCTTGCCATTCCACGGCATAGCCAGCCGGACGTGAGGCGACATAATTCGCCCACCACGCACCAGCGGCACCGTGGAGCTGCTGTGCTGCGAACAGGGTCTTCTGCCGCTCCGTATATTGGAGCAGCCCAAACTTGGACTCGATAGTCCGCAGCCAGTTGTCCGCCTCCAGTGGTTCTTCGGCTTCGGTGAACACTGGAGGGTGCGTACTCATGGAATCCGAGTACGACACTTCACGGGGCTCACGAGGCCCTCTGTCTTGACGCCCCCCCCCCCTCCCCCTGCCTGGGACGTATTCTGCACGATCATGCAGAGCAGGTCGGTCTGCTCCTCACGACCTCCCACCAGTGCCGCTATCACATCCGCTAGAGTAAGCGGAGGCGGCAGCGGTGGCTGCTGCTGCGGGGTGCTGTCGTAGGCCGGTGGCTGGGAGTCATCACCTCCCTGTTGGCTAGAGCCACCAACCTCGTGCGTGGTCCTAGTACGAACCATCTGCAACCATACGACAATAACCATCAGTCCCGCAACATATTTCAATGCAGTCAAATAAAATAGGCGTAAAACATAATGACAATGAAACATGCGATACATCTCGTATGTAGATAATGTAATAACTTTGCACAAGCTACACCATTACCAGACCAAACACAAGCTAGTTTAATCCAACTTGATGAACCTCCTCTTTGGAAGCTCACCATAACTAGGTTTGGTCACTACGAGACATTACTATCGCGTTGTCATCACGTATACCACACTTAGGGTACAACACCCTCTCCAATGAGTTCAACTGTCACTCTTCTACCAGAATGACCAGTTTCTACCTATTCCAAGTTTTGATCTGGTTCTGGGCATTTTCATGACTCAAGCTGAACACCAAAGTTAAAGTTAACTTCAGTGTATTTCCAACGAGTACTCATTTGCCCCCAGATCAGCTTTGATTAAAAAGTTATGCTAATTCAAAGTCGACAGAATTTCTGGAAGAATTTTAACAGCACCTCCCTTGGAAGTGGCTGTTTTCAACCCTGGTTTCCTCTGAAACCTGTGCTGAAATTTCAGAAACTTTGAATTGCAAAGATGTCACACATCTTCTACCCTTTCTAAGGATGTATTATATGAAAATTTTAAATTTTTCTACTGGGAGTTATGTTTGAAAAACAGAACAGCCCAGAGAATGTTCTACTGGGAGTTATGTTTGAAAAACAGAACAGTCCAGAGAATGTTTTAACACTGTCCTGGTTCTGGACAGTTACATGCCTCTGGGATTTAAGCCATCTTAAGGTGAGTTTCAACTCTGGAAGTCTACAACAAAGTTGTAGGGTACTCCAATACCTTTCCAGAACGGTGTACCACACCTCCCTGGGCTAAAAGACCTGTGAGTTGTGCCCTGTTGAAGATCAGCAACTTGCTGCCCAAAACAGAGGATTCTGTTTTTCAGTCTTTTGGAACTACACTCATCAACTATCAACTTTTCTACCCAACCGAAGTCCTAGATATTGAACCTAGAGATTTTTACTTCCTTGTTACCAATATTTTCATGCATATGCCTACAATATCTCAGTACTACGCTCCAAACAAAAGAAAAACCTAACCGGATTATACCGGCATATACGTCTCAAGTGTGGCACTAAACGGTCTCTCACACACGTTTACTACACGGATACTTACGTGGTTAGTACCTGCAGAAGACAACACAATAATGATGCACTCAAAGGTTGGTTCCATTTCAGGCAGGATCATATTTAAAAGTAAATACAAACGCCCGTATCATTGCCATACGGCCGTCCTTAAGCTAGGTCACGTCTCAAGGTACGTGATCGTGTTTCAACACCACACGACGGGGAACCCGAGTAGGTCATGAACAGGTCGTCACGGTTGGGAATGTTATCAACCCAACAGATACCACCTACTGCCCTGCAGGGCACGCCGATGGCAAGCGCTGCGTATGTCCTCCTGGGCTATTTCCAGACGAACACACTCTCGCGTTACTGACCACGCGATGGGGTCCCCACTTACTTGCCTAATGCACGCTAGGGTCAGCGTTACATATGAACTCAGGAACATGAAGAGTCCAAGAGGTTCATATTGACGTCTCACACCAAGCTGTGAGATCAATCCCTGAACCACGTTCCTCGTCAGGGAGAGCTAACCGAAATTGAACCGCTTTCGGTGGCGTTCCTTACCATACTTACCAGAGCGTAGGTGCGTCGTTACAATAATTGAAATTCAGAATTATAACACATAGGTTAGTCTTTGCCACTTTAAATAACTATGCTACTATAGTCCTTACTTGGGCTACTACCGAATCCTCACCGTAAGCTCTGATACCAGGCTGTGGCGGACCGGAATCCGCTCATCCAGGATCGCAGAGGGTGGTGCCGCGCGATGAGACACCCGACAGCACACGTCAGAAGAACACATTATGTTACATGGGAAAACAAACTGAATGTACAAAGTAGTACACTTCTCAGTTACAAACTAGGGTCTTTTATTACACAGCGGAAGTTTCTTGTGTACAACTCACGCCCGCCTATATAGCAAAAGTCGGTTGCCCAGCCCTAGGGCAACCCACACTAGCTGCACGTCTCAGCTCAGCGCGGCGTGTACGGCTCCCACTCAGCCGTGGTCCCCGACGGAGGGTAACCCTCGCCGGTGGACTCGTACTCCGAGTCCGTGGGTGGCTCCTCACCTGAAAAACACTTAAGCAGCAACCGTGAGCACGAAGGCTCAACAAGGCTTAACCGACTCACCTAAGCATGAAACTCTACATGAGGTGTACCATGACATAGGATAGCAATGCCGCAGCAAATGGACACGCCTACAAGTTCATCCTTAGTTCATCTTTTAGCAACAAGTTAACGGTTCAGGAAACTGAAATTTAGTAAGCAATATTTGGTGGCAAACATGTAGCAATACAATATTATATCATATCAGCAATATTGAATCAACATATTTCATTCATTATTCTACGTCACGACTCAGTGACCAAGTGGTACTCTTCACCGCGAGGGACGGCGAATCGACTCGATATACACCTGCAGGGAAACCCAAAGAGCACGTCACGTACGCCCACCCGTGGAGCTGCACAGCACGCTCACTCGATGTCGTACGGGACAATCTTTCACCCAACAGCCCAAACTTCGAACCGGTCGCACCGAAACGAGCAGGAGGTTCCCCACACGGAACATCTCTCTATGCCCGTTGGCAGATTTCCACCTTGCTGCCCTCAACCTACACCTATAAATCGGTGTGGTATGCCTCAACGCCCGGAGGTTTAGGCTACATCGGTTTATCGGGGCCCATATATCCGATATGCCTTCGGTACGTTCAAACTTGATCAGCGTGGGCCGCACACGGATCGGTCCTCAATCGACACGGACAGAGCTGCGCACACAAGACTCCCTCCTGCTGCGCCCTAGCCCCTGCCTAGTCTCATTTTCATTACTAAAATGATCTCGCATCACTCGAACCAATCCCGTGTGTCCCAAGCCTATCTCGCGAGTAGATCCCAACTACTCGACTTGTACCGAAGTCCTACGAATCTTTAAGCATAGCCTATCTACTCAAGGTCTTAGACACTACCCTCACTCTTATGGAAAATTTCTGGTTATGCAAGTGGGGTTCCATTCATCCTATACCTAATGCACATACATACTTCACCCTAGGCATGTAAACAAAGTAAAAACTTTATAAAAGAGTTAATGCAAACCGGGGCTTGCCTTTTTGCTGCTGGTCAGAAGTCAGTTCTTCCTCTGGAAGCAGGAAGTCGAGAACCTCCGGAGCTTCCTCGCCTTCAGCGACTACACGTTATTGAAATACTACATGTAAATTTAAATGCAATGTGTAAACTTGAATACTTCATTACTAATAACTCTAGCTAGCCCTCCCCTTTGGTTCTGAAATTTTTATGGTGTATTGGTAGGGTCCTAACCAGGGTCTTGACCAAGTTTCATTTGAAACAAAGTTCATTTGAGCTTTGTACAAATAAAAATCTATTTGACCAATAATTGAGCCTCTAAGAAATTCCCGGGGTTTTCATGGCTACAACCATTACTTTCTGGAAACTAGAATTCAAGATGGTTCTAATGGAATTGGTTTCATATCATTCGAAGAATTCTACTGAAATTTATGCCCTGATCAAGATTGGAGAAAATCTGAAAAATGTTTCTGTACATTTTCTATTTTCTCAGGGCAGTTCTCTTAATCACCCCATTAGGGTAACTAAATGAACTTGGATGAGTCTGAAAATTTTACTGGGATTCAGGGATTTTCTAATGAACCTCTCAGCCAATTTTCAGAATTTTTCATAAAGTAGTTCTCCAGATAAAATTCCCAACAGTTTAAATTTAGGGATTTAATTCTGGAAAACTATTTACTTTCATGAGCTGAATTTGGTATTGCTGGAAAGTACTCAGAATTCTGAGTTCAGAAAAATTTGGTTCATCGAATTTGGAGTTTACTAGCCAAAGTTCTATGGATTTGAAGTTTGAACTAAAACTGGAAATTCCAAAAATGTTTAAATCCTGCGGGTGGGTCCACCGCACACGTGTCGACCGCTGGAGCCGAGCCACACGGGGCCACAGACTCCTTCCCGAGTGGCCGCACTGGATCCCGGACCACAGAGAATCCCACCCATTTATCTCCAGCCGCTGACGCGTGGGACCTACCCCTTCGTCTTCCTCCGGCCACCCGTGCGACCCCGCCGCCGAGCTCGCCGGAGCTCTCGCCGGAGAGGGGTTCCGGCCTTCGGAACTTGCTGATTCTCGCCGCCACTGTTCATTCTTGTGCGAGGAACACGTTGCCGGCCTTACCTCGGATCGAGGGTGGCCAGAAACCTCGGTGCAACGGCGACCGTAGCTGTGGTAACCTCGGCGGCGTCGCTAGGGCACTTTACTGCCCCATCCTCGCTCTGGTTAGCTCCTACAGCATCGCCATGACCTAGGGAGCAACGTACAGGGCTCTGATCTCGCGAGAAACGTCGGCAACTAGGGGCTCACCGTGCGACCTAGGGCGATTTCGGGGAAAACTGGAAAAACTCGAAGAACTGAGGGTTTCCTCGATGGTTCTTCCTAGTTCTTGATCCCACGTGCCCGCACAGATGTCTACAACTGGGTTTCTAGGTCTGGGGAGGAGTGGTTCGGTGTGTGAGGCGAATTTGCCGATTTACCCGAACCGGGCTATATCACATGCTTTCGCAAGAACTGAAATTCCAGCCAGCACACCTCATGGCATGCGGCCGGCGTTGTTGGACAGGGAGCACCCTTCCAGGCGAACCTCCTGACCCGCTCACTTGACGGGGGATCAAGCCTAGCGGCCGGGCTGGGAGTTTTTGGTCGCGGCGGCTCTACCCGGTGTGGAAGGGAAACCAGGAGCTCGGGGGTAGCTTACCGTGGATGGGGCGCCGGGGTATCTTGTCTATCGTGTTGAGGGCGCCTCGGCGAAGCTCGGGGAGAGCTCAGACTCGCTTGCTAGCTGCTGGGACGGGAGGACGCCGGAGCACCGAAAGTTTTCGGTTGTGCGGCGGTGTTTCTTCGTTGAGGGTTTTGGGACCAATCACGACCGCGACTGGGGTCGGTTCAGGAGGAGATATCGCCGGGCGACCGCTTCGTCAGCGCGCGCTGTGGGCTGGCGCTCGGGAGGTGGCGATCGGGGAAGCAGCTCGCTGTCGCACGGAGGAAGGTTGCTTCGGCGAGAAAACAGAGAGCTGTCCGGTGTTGCACCTCCCTCCCACTGACCTGTGGGCCCAACCTTCCCCCTAATCCTCTCTTCTCAATTTCTTTTGTAAATATCCCAGCAACTACACATTGAATGAGAGACTTAGTCCCCAAGTCTTGGTTTGAATTTGAATTCTCAAATTAAACTTTGTTTGGTTAAATTTGCTTCATGTTTAAACTGAAATTCAAATTCAGTTTTGAATTATTGCAAATTTAACTCCCAACAAGATGAACTCCAATAAGGATGAAAATTTGTGGGCTAACTCAGAAAAATGTGCTGAGTTTGAATATGAGGCTAACTTTTGAATTTGAGAGATGAAAGTTGCTGCCATTTGAATTTACATTCAAATTGGCCTGTTTTTCAAATACCTCCAAAAGTGCCTCAAAAGTGTTGGATTTTTCATGAAACTTGGACTGAACCTTCCCAAGACTTTTAAAGTTCTAGGGGTAAGCTCAACCTCTCATGTTCATGTGTACAAATCCCTCATTGTGAAAATGAAGGCTTTCCCCTCTAATCACTCCTTTGATGGAGGTTACTTGCTCTTCACAATAATTCCTAAGATATCCACAATAAAAACTGTGGTGTTGTGAGGTGATAAAAGTTTTTGCAAGTCCCTTTTCTTGGGCTTTTACATCCCTCCCCCCTTAAAAGAATCTCGTCCCGAGATTACAAAAGAAGAGATAGCGATGTAATAGGGACTTACCCGTGTTGAGATGCCATGAACTCTGGGTAATTTGAGCGAAGAAATTCCTCGCTCTCCCACGTCGCTTCTTCGGCGGTGTGGTTGCTCCAGAGTATCTTATAGAACTACAATGTTCTGCTACGCGTGGTTCGGGCTTTCTCATCATGGATTTCCACCGGACACTCATCATAGGTCAAATCCGGTTTCAGCTCGCCGATGTCTTCGGTAGGAACAGCAGCTGTATGCTTCAAACATTTTCGCAGTTGCGAAACATGGAAAATATCATCTCGGTAACTCCAATCGATACGCCGCTGGTCCACACTTCTCGGTGATGGCGTAGGGTCCAATAAAACGGGGAGCGAGCTTCACCTTCACACCGAACCGGTGCACACCCTTCATCGGAGACACGCGGAGGTACACGTGTTCCCCAACGTCAAAGTGCAACGGTCTACGCCTTTTATCAGCGTAGCTCTTCTGCCGGGATTGAGCGGCTTTCAGATTAGCTTGAATCGTCCGAATGCACTCTTCGGCGTCGTTCACCACATCAACCCCGAACGTGACCCTTTCACCGGACTCGCACCAATTTAATGGGGTGCGGCATTTGCGACCGTAGAGAGCTTCGTAGGGTGCCATCTTGATACTCGCCTGATAGCCGTTGTTGTACGAGAATTCCGCCAATGGTAGGTGATCATCCCAGTTTCTACCATGGTGGATGGCAAATGCTCTCAACATGTCTTCTAGAACCTGATTCACCCTCTCTGTGGTGGTTTACTTTGATGATATCCTTATTTACAGCAAGTCATATGATGAGCATCTTGAACATTTGCGTGCTGTTTTTAATGTCTTGCGCGATGCACGTTTATATGGTAACCTTGAGAAGTGCACCTTTTGCATCGATCATGTGTCTTTTCTTGGGTATGTTGTTACTTCGCAGGGCATTAAGGTGGACGAGGCAAAGATTGTTGCCATCACGAGCTGGCCACTTCCGACTATGGTCACACAGGTTCGGAGTTTTCTTGGTCTCGCAGGTTTCTACCGGCGTTTCGTGCGGGATTTCAGCACCATTGCGGCACCTCTCCACGAGTTGACAAAGCATGGAGTGCCGTTTCAATGGGGACCAGCACAACAACAAGGTTTTGATGTTCTCAAGTCGAAGCTCACACAAGCACCATTGCTGCAACTTCCTGATTTTGAGAAGACCTTCAAGCTTGAATGTGACGCGAGCGGCATTGGCATTAGAGAAGGCCTTCGCTGAATTATTCTACATATGACAAAGAACTTTATGCTTTAGTGCGTGTCTTGCAAACTTGGCAACATTACCTATGGTCTAAAGAATTTGTCATACATTCAGATCATGAGTCTTTGAAGTATCTTGAAGGACAAGCTAATCTGAACAAACGTCATGCTAAATGGATTGAGTTCACAGAATCATTTCCTTACATCATTAAACATAAGAAAGGGAAAGACAATGTGATTGCCGATGCTTTATCTAGACGTTATACCATGCTGTCCCAACTTTCTCATAAAATCTTTGGTTTGGAAACCATAAAGAGGTTATATGCTATTGATTTGGACTTCAAAGATGCCTTTGAAAATTGTAGAGAGGTAAGAACGTGGCAAAAATTCCTGCTGCGTGAAGACCTTCTCTACCGTGCTAACAAGCTGTGTGTTCCAGCTAGCTCCGTTCGTCTTTTGTTGTTGCAGGAAGCACATGGAGGTGGTTTGATGGGACATTTTGGTGTTAAAAAGACAGAGGATGTGCTGGTCCGCTCACTTCTTTTGGCCATGAATGAGGCGCGATGTGGAGCGCTGCGTTTCACGTTGCACGACATGCAACAAAGCTAAGTCTCGACTTAACCCACATGGTCTTTATATGCCTCTTCCGGTTCCTAGTGCACCTTGGGAGGATATTTCGATTGACTTTGTTTTAGGATTGCCTAGAACAAAGAGGGGGAGGGATAGTGTCTTTGTTGTTGTTGATCATTTCTCTAAAATGGCTCATTTTATACCCTGCCACAAGACCGATAATGCTTCACATGTTGCTGATTTGTTCTTTAATGAGGCTGTGCGTTTGCATGGTGTTCCCAATACTATTGTTTCTGATAGGGATGCTAAGTTTTTGAGTCACTTTTGGAGAACTTTATGGTATAAATTGGGAACAAAGTTGCTGTTTTCTACTACTTGTCATCCACAAACTGATGGGAAAACGGAGGTAGTTAATCGTACCTTATCTACTATGTTGCGGGCTGTTTTGAAAGACAATTTGAGGTTGTGGGAGGAGTGTTTGCCACATATTGAGTTTGCTTATAACAGGTCTATTCACTCCACAACCAAGTTAAGTCCGTTTATGGTAGTCTATGGTTTCAATCCTCGTGCTCCAATTGATTTGCTACCTTTACCACATACTGAAATTGTGAACTTAGATGCTACACAACGTTCTGAATTTATTCTTAAGTTGCATGAAACTACTAAGTTACAAATTGAAAAAATGAATGAAAAGTATCGCATTGCTGCTAGTAAAGGTAGGAAGGAGGTAAAATTGGAACCCAGTGATTTGGTGTGGGTTCATTTGAGAAAAGATAGGTTCCCGGATTTGAGAAAGTCCAAACTCATGCCACGTGCTGCTGGACCTTTTAAGGTTCTTGAGAAGATAAATGACAATGCATATAAACTTGAGTTGCCTCCCGAGTTTGGGGTTAGTCCCACATTTAACATTTCAGATTTGAAGCCATACTTGGGTGAGGAAGATGAGCTTGAGTCGAGGACGACTCCAATTCAAGAGGGGGAGGATGATGAGGACATCTCTCCTTTGCATACAATGCAAGGACCGATCACTAGAGCACGTGCACGACAATTGGATCTCCAGGTACGTTCTAACCTTGTCAATTGTTTTTCAGAACTTACGCTTGTTTCCATGCATGTTTTATTGATTAGGAACAATGGAGAGGACCAGCAAGGGCTGGTAGGAGTCCAAGGAGTCAAGGAGGAGGAGATAGGACGTGCACACCAAGGAGGAGCCCAAGTACACCTCGACTTCGACTCCACCTCGGGTTCCAGGAGCTGCCTTCACCAAAACTGACGTCCCGGACACATACGGAGTCGGATTTGGACGTTCTATATATGGTTCGAACCGTGATTTCATAAAGCTTCCAATGGAACCAGCCCCACCTCAAAATTCCTTCTAAGTTGACGGGAATCAGCAAAACAAGTGGGCATCCAGAATCTGTCCGGTGCTGCGCCACCGCCTTTTGGGCTGCTGGCCCGTGTATCATGTGGAAGCCCATTAGGGTTGCGTCCAGGGGTCTTGCACGCCCCTAAACTCCTTTTTATACAGCAGCCGTCACCACATTAGGGTCAGGTTTTGCTTAGTTACAATCTGTCATTGAACAGTGTCGCCGATCATCGGTTGTGAGACCCCAAATTCATGATCAATTCAGTTTTGATTGCAACTTCTCTGTTCTTGCTTGTGTTCTTGATTGCGCTTGCAGGGATAAGCCTTCGTGGCGAGGTCATTCGTGTGACACGGGTGATAACCAATGGAGCAGTGGTGTAGTGATTGCGGGGTTTCGTTCGTTTGGAGCCTTGGATCATCAACGTCGAGATCTCCACCCAATCAAGTTTACCCTACCTCTCGGAAGATCGGGACTCATCCTCACTATCACATTTGAAAAAGAGGCCAATTTGAATGTAAATTCAAATTGCAGCAACTTTCATCACTTAAATTCAAAAGTTGGCTTCATATTCAAACTCAGCACATTTTTCTGAGTTAGTCCACCAATTTTCATCCCCATTTGAGTTCATCTTGTCGGGAGCTAAATTTGCGAGAATTCAAAACTGAATTTGAATTTCAGTTCAAATGTGAAGCAAATTTAGCCAAACAAATCTCAAATTTGGGAAACCAAATTCAAACTATGACTTGGTGATTAAGCCTCACATTCAATTGTGAGTAGCTGGGGATATTTTAGTACAAACAGAGAGGAAAAATTCAAAAAGGAATTAGAGGGGAGGCCCGACCTGTCAGCAGCCTTAACAAAGAAGTATACTCAGTGATTTTTCCTCCCTCGGCCGAGAACGCGCGCCAGCGCACGGCAGAAGTCGGTGCCCGATTGCCTCACCCCTGCCACCTCCTGCTCGGTGACCGAAAGCGCCGGGTGCAACACCGGTTAAACCACCTGCCCAAGTAAAGCTGGCCTCATCCTCTTCACGTTGCCCGCACTCACCCGAGGCAAAACACTTCCCCGGCCGCTCCCCTCGGCTCCTCGTCGCACCGCTGATCCAGGCGTTCTCGTGACCGGAGCTCAACAGCAAAGAGACGCGCCGGAGGCCGCTCGAACTCACGGTGAAGATCTTACCCCCTCTCATGCTCTGTAGGGAGAGTATTTGTCCGTTTAGTCATTCGGTGTTCAAAGTACCGAATGGTTCAAAACGCGGAATTCGGAATGGGTAGTTCACCACAGGGGATTCCGAGCTACACACACGTTCTGCACTTGTCCACGACCACCTAGGATAAAAAACCAGCAAAAACCATGGGCTAGGGTTACGGTTCTTCAAAATTTTCCGGTCACAGCCGATATCGGGCCTAGGTCGACGGTGAGCATGTAGCTCCGGCCATTTCCATGGCCATCCAAGCTCATAATCGTGCTCAGCATGCCACAGCGGAGCTGTAGGAGCAAACCGTTTGAAGAATAAGGCCCTGAGTAGCACGGGCGACATCGCCGGAGTAGAGAGAACCACTGTCACCGTCGCGGGCATGGCTCCGGCCATCGCCGAGCTTCGGTGAGGGCACAGCGTGTTCCTTGAGCCAAGTTGGGCCCAGGCGGTGAGAACCATCGAAGGTCGTGCAGTGAAACGGCCGCCGGCGAGAACTCCGGTGAGGCACCGCCGCGGGAGTCGCGGGATGGCGCGAGGTAGACGAAGGGGGCCGGGTCCACCGGTCAGCCTCTGTTCGCGCGCGGGGATCCATTTGCGGCCGGGATTCGGTGCGGCAGCGCGGGTAAAACCCCATGGGCCGCGGTGTGGCCGGATTCTCAGTGGGCCGGTTTAAGGAGTGGGCCCCACCTGCAGAGTTTAAACATTTTGGGAATTTCCAGTTTTAGTGCAAACTTCAAATGCACATAACTTTTGCTAGGAAGCTCCAAATTTTGCTTAACTCAAAATTTTGAGTACTTTCCAGCAATACAAATTTCAGCTCATGAAACTTAATAGTTCTCCAGAATTAAATCCCTAAAGTTCAAACTGTTGGGAATTTTATCTGAAGAATTACTTTATGAAAAATTCTGAAATTTGGCTGAGAGGTTTATTGGAAAATCCTTGAGTCTCAGTAAAATTTTCAGGCTCATCCAAGTTCAATTAGTCCCTCTAATGGTGTGATTAAGTGAACTGCCCTGAGAAAATAGAAAAATGTACAGAAACATTTTTCAGATTTTCTCAAATCTTGTTTCGGGCACAACTTCCTCTAGAATTCTTCAAATGACCTGAAACCAGGTCCATTAGAACCATCTTAAATTCTAGTTTCCTGAAAGTAATGGTTGGAGCCATGAAAATCCCTGGAATTACTTAGAGGCTCAAATATTGACCAATAGGCTTTTATTTGTACAAAGCTCAAATGAACTTTGTTTCAAATGAAACTTGGTCAAGACTCTGGTTAGGACCATACCAAGCCACCATAAAAATTTCAGAGCCAAAGGGGGGGTTAGCTAGAGTTACAGTAATTAGTTATTAAAGTTTACACATTGCATTTGAATTAACATGTAGTATCTCGTTAAACGTGTAGTCGCTAAAGGCGAGGAGACTCCAGAAGTGCTCGACTTCCTTCTTCCGGACGAAGACCTAAACCCTGACCAGCAGCAACAAGGCAAGCCCCGGTTTGCATTAACCTTTTTATAAAGTTTTCTTTATTTACATGTCTAGTGTGAATTATGAATGTGCATTAGGTGTAGGATGGATGGAACCCCACTTGCATAACCAGAATTTTCCTATAAGAGTGAGGGTAGTGTCTAAGACCTCGAGTAGACAGGCTATGCTTAATGATTCATAGGACTTCGGTACAAGTCGAGTAGTTGGAATCTACTCACGAGTTTAGGCTTGGGACACACGGGATTGGTTCGAGTGATGTGAGCTCACTTTAGTAATAAAAATTAGACTAGGCAGGGGCTAGGGCGCAGCAAGAGGAAGTCTTGTGTGCGCAGCCCTGTCTGTGTCGATTGAAGACCGATCCGTGTGCAGCCCTGCTGAACAAGTATTGAACGTACTGAAGGCATATCGGATATATGGGCCCTGATAAACCGATGTAACCTAAACCTCCGGGCGTCGAGGCATAACACACCGATTTATAGGTGTAGGCTGAGGGCAGCAAGGTGGAAATCTGCTAACGGGCATAGAGAGATGCTCTGTGTACGGAACCTCCTGCTCGTTTCGGTGTGACCGGTTCGACATTTGGGCTGTTGGGTGAAAGGTTGTCCCGTACGACATCGAGTGAGCGTGCGGTGCAGCTCCATGGGTGGGCGTACGTGACGTGCTCTTTGGGTCTCCATGCAGGTGTATATCGAGTCGATTCGCCGTCCCTCACGGTGACAAGTACCGCTTGTTCACTGCGTCGGATAAACTATAGGTGTGTCCGTTTGCTGAAATTTTACCATCCCATGTTCATTGTACCTGTCGAAGTGTGTAGCCGACACTTCCCCCGGGCCTGCTCTGGGTAGCCCGCGGAGGTTCTTTTTCGGAGGGGCTAGTCACTCGCGGAGAGCTTCAGCGTTAGGGACGATTGAGGGAGAAGCTTGACGCGGGGAATTTTACGTGGTTCAGGCCGCCGGAGCGTAAAACCCTACATCCACGGTGAGCATATTGCTCGCTGTATTGCTTGCTGCTCAGAACCGGAGTCCTGAGCTTTAGGGTGAGAGATGTCGAATCTAAGGGTGCGAATGGCTGGAGTGCGAACCCTCGCTAACGTCGCCTACCCGAGCCTTTTATAGTCCAAGGCTCGAGCGGCTTACAAGGTGGGCCCGGGACCCGACAGGTGGTCCCGGGGAGATTGCCTGCCATCTACCGTATCTGCAGTTATGCCGGTAGTTGTCTCTGGTGAAGGCCTTCGAGTCTTCGTTCTGCCGCCCTGCCCATGCCACAAGCTAGTCGTAGTGGTTGATGATGGCAGGGGCGGCCGGGGATGTCTTGTCGCTGTGTTTATTGGCGGGCAGGCTCTGACACGGCGCGCCAGTCTGCGATGTGACTGGGCGCAACGGCACCTGACAGAGGCGTGCTCCGCGTCTCCGCGTCTTGGGAAGGCGCGGGCCTTGAATACCTTGTACGGGCAAGGTATGGCGCGTCTTTACTCCTGCTGCCTACCGCGCGGGGGCAGGCAGCGTTACTCTGCTGGCCACGTGGCGGGCCCGGAGCTCTCCTCTGAGGAGAGGGAGATCCGGCCCCGCGGGACACGTGGAGCCTTCGGAGCTCTCCCCGCGGGGTAGGGGGAGGGGCGGAGGTCCGGCTGCTGCTGGCCACGTGGCGGGCCTGGAGCTCTCCTCTGAGGAGAGGGAGGTCCGGCCCCGCTGGACACGTGGAGCCTCCGGAGCTCTCCCCGCGGAGGGGGGAGGTCGGGCTAAGTTGGCCACGTGGCGGGTCCGGAGCTCTCCTCTGAGGGGAGGGAGGTCCGGCCCCGCTGGACACGTGGCGCCTTCGGAGCTCTCCCTGCGGAGAAGGGCGAGGTCCTTAGGCATTTTCGCCTGTGCGCGGGGGTACCCCATATCGAGGGTACCGACAGTGGCCCCCGGGCCCATCTCGGGGGAGATAGCGAGCCCAAGGTTGGGCCTCCGTCTCTTCCATTCCGTGCACCTTCTCTAAGTCCCGCATTGACCGTTGCCGCAGCACGAACAATCGCGGGATCGTGGGAGCGTGTGCCCACTTGATGGTTGCTTTTACTGCGGCGGTTCCCAAGGCTGCCACTTCTGCACGTTGCAGCGCTTTTTTCGGGAACCGCCAAAGCGTCTTTCCGGCTCGTCTCCTTGGGAGGCTGACTTCTTGGCCCACCGCTTCAACTGGACGACTTGGATCTACTTGTCATCGATGCTTGGTCTTGGAGCCGAAGCGGTTGCCCAAGCGGCGTATTCGAAGAGTTTTGAATCGCTTTTGTCGGTACCTGAGATATGGGGTACCCCCGCGCACAGGGTAAAATGCCTAAGGAACTCGCCCTTCTCCGCAGGGAGAGCTCCGAAGGCGCCACGCGTCCGGCGGGGCCGGGCCTCCCTCTCCTCAGAGGAGAGCTCCAGGCCCGCCACGTGGCATACAGAAGCCGGACCTCCCCCTCCGCGGGAGAGAGGTCCGAAGGCGCCACGCGTCCAGCGGGGCCGGACCTTCCTCTCCTCAGAGGAGAGCTCCGGGCCCGCCACGTGGCCAACAGAAGCCGAGCCACCCCCTCCGCGGGGAGAGGTCCGGAGGCTCCACGTGCCCCGCGGAACGGGCCCTCCTCTCCTCTGAGAAGGGCTCCGGGCCCGCCACGTGGCAGCAGAACGGCGCTGCCTGCCCCCGAGCGATAGGCAGCGGGCGTAAAGACGCCCCATACCTTGCCCGTACAAGGTATTCAAGGCTCGCATCTTCCCGAGACGCGGAGACGCGGAGCACGCTTCTGTCAGGTGCCGTTGTGCCCAGTCGCATCACAGACTGGCGCGCGGTGTCAGAACCTGCCAGCCAATAAACACCGCGACAAGACATCCCATGCCGCCTGTGCCGTCATCAACCACTACGACTAGCATGTGGCATGGGCAGGGCGGCAAGATGAAGACTCAGAAGCCTTCGACCAGAGGCAACTACCGGCATAACTGCAGATACGGTAGATGATAGACAATCTTCCCGGGACCACCTGTCGGGTCCCGGCCCCCCTTGTAAGCTGCCCGAGTCTTGGACTATAAAAGGCTCGGGTAGGCGTCGATAGCAAGGGTTCGCACTTTGCAACTCATACGCTAGCCATACACTCTCAAGCTGTAACTCGCCCCCAAGCTCAGGACTTCGGCCCTGAGCAGCAAGCAATACAGCGAGCTCCATAGCTCGCCGTGGACGTAGGGTTTTACGCTCCGGCGGCCTGAACCACGTAAAACTCGCCGTGTCAAGCTCTTACTAACTCGTCCATCTGCGCAAGATCTCCGCTAGAGACTAGCCCCACCGAAAAAAGAACCTCCGCGGGCTGCCCAGTGCAGGCCCGGGGGAAGTGTCGACTGAACACTTCGACATTTGGCACGCCAGGAAGGGGGCTTTTCTCCTAGCGCGACGAGTTTCCGCCGACGAAGATGACCAAGCTTCCTTAAGCGGCAAACTCTCCCCCTCCGCATTCACGGTGAACCGTGACCACTGGGGAGTACATGTCGACACACTCAGGACGGAGTGTGTCGGCACAAGCTGGTAGCCAGCAGCCGACTCCGGCAACGCCGACTCCGGCGTTGCAGGCTCCGACCAGTGTGAGATCTTCTGCAGCGCTGAGCATACACCATGGGGGTGCGCTAGCTGCAGCAAGAGCGCTGCTGCGCAACCCACCTGCGGGGGATGCGCCCCATTCGGCGACCCAGCAATGGGTCCGCGAGGTGGACCGCCTCGTCGTCGCCGCCGCGAACCCTCGGTTTCGGCGTGGACGGCGCCCGGGACAACCGGCTGTGTCGCTGACGCACACGCCCACGGTTGACGGGCTAACGGCGGATTCCAGCTCCTCCAGGCTCCTGTCGACGGGCCTGAGAAGGGAGCTGGAACAGTGCCACTTGGGCCAGGACGCCCGGGTGTACCTCGAGCGACGCCGAGAAAGGCGTCGCAACCATGAGGCTGGCGACAGCATGTCGTCGGCCTCGACACAACCTGAAGGGCAGGTCTTCGCCACGCGAGCCCTGCCTCAGGCATATGCCGCGCAGCATATGCCACAGCCATATGCGCCGCAAGCAGCGCCCCCGGTCTATGGTGCAGCCTTGCCCATGCTGGGATACACGGTGCCAAGTGCGAACCAAGCGTTCACAGCGCCGATACCTGCAGCAGCAGGTGCAGGATGTGCGGCCCTTGCACCCCACCTTCGCTTCGCGAGGTGGCCGCGCAAGTTCCGGCCGCACCTGCCCGAGAAGTAAGACGGTAGCGTCAACCCGACGGAGTTCCTCCAGATCTACTCCACCGCCGTACTTGCCGCAGGAGGGGACGAGGCTGTCATGGCCAACTACTTCCCCGTCGCCTTGACCGGCCCAGCTCGGTCTTGGCTCATGAATCTACCTCAGGGGTCCATAACCTCCTGGGGAGAGCTCTGCCGGCAGTTCGTTGCCAACTTCGGCAGCTCCTACACCCGTCCCGGCACGGAGCTTGACCTCCACGCTGTCAAGCAGCAACCTGGGGAGTCGCTGCGCTCTTTCATCCAGCGGTTCTCCCAGGTACGCAACACCATTCCACATATCCAAAGTGCCTCTGTGGTTGTGGCGTTCTGACAGGGTGTCCGGGACGAGAAAATGCTTGAGAAGCTCGCGACCAGAGAGGTCCGCGACGTCTCTGAGATCTTCAGTCTGGCGGACAAATGCGCCAGAGCAGCTGAAGGGCAGAACTGGCACTCTCTGCCGACCTCCGAGCCAGGTGGACAACCCGGGTCTGGCGCTTCTGCCTATGGGGGCGGCAAGAAGGCCAAGAACCGGGGGAGTGGCAAGATGAGGTCATCGTTCACGGCTCCCGTCGCCGCAGCAGCGACGGCTAGTGGAGCTCGGGGGCCACGCCCCGACAAAAGGCAGCGGCAGTCACCGGCCCCAGACAGTGACCAGGGCGGACTATGCCCCGTGCATGGCGCCAGCAACCATACTGCTGCCGAGTGCTAGGATATCCAGAGACTCGCAGAGCGCTTCCGCAAAGGAAGACAGCAGAGAGCTGAAGCACCGCCTTACCCTCAGAGGGATGGCAAACAGAAGGTCGATGCCCCAGTCACTGCCGCCCATCAGGTGGGGTTCTAGGAGCCTCAGCGCGTCATAAAGACAGTGCATAACGGCGAGGACTTCAGCTCTGACGGTGACGGGCCAGGGCGGTAGCCAACTGCGGCATGCCTCCGTGCCTCAGACATACCTCCCGGGGGCCGCCCAAGATCTGTCAACCCCTTGAAGGCCTTGCCAGAAGGGGAAGACGCCTTGGGTCATCCAAGACGAGCCCGGGTCCACCTACCCCTTGAAGGCCTTAGCCAGAAGGGGAGAACTCCCCGGGGGCCCCCAGGAGAAGCCGCGCAGGACCTGATCCAGCGCGAAGATGACAACCTCGTCGATGAGACTCGGCTGCAGGTAACACCCCACAACGCGCGGTCTCGGCTGATGCTCTAAGCACTACCGCCAAAGAACCGAACGCATCGGGGACCCGCAGGAGGGCAACCTGGTGTCGCGGCATGCTCTATTCCAAAAAGGACCCATAAACTCTCCCCCAGCAGGGAAGGTCCCTTCAGAATCACGAAAGCTGCCGCCCCAGGTACACATGCCTTTCAACCGAGTGCGGGATCCGTTCCCAAAAGACTATTGCCATGAAGCAACACTGTAAGTCCTACTTCCCGAGCATCAGTAGAACAAGGTTATTCCCTTCTGTAATGAATCCCATAAAATTTAGGAACAGAGCTTGGGGCAGCTAAGTCTCAAGGGATGGTACAGGACTACATCCAGTTTAGCCTGGTTCCGACCCTAAGCGCGTAGAGTCTTGCTTCCCTGGAAGATGAGGCGAAATATTGCCTCCATGTACAGCCAGAATTCCACCTATGGGCGTGAATACAGAAACCTGTTCTACTTAGCTCTCTCTCTCATGCGCTCATTTAAATTATGCATTAATTTTTATGACCGCACTACCTTTGTATGTTCATCGTACATCTAGCTCCCCCTCTCCTGTGCTCATCCATAGTCGGCATTCGCTATCCTACCGAGGGCGGCTGCGCTTGAGGCACCTGCCGATGGCCGAGTGAGTCTCTTGGTCCTCCCCCAGTTAGGTGTTGCGGTGCCAGTTGGTCACCTCCAGGAAAGGCCTGCGTTGTGCATGGGGGGTCCAGGGTGCGTATCCAGCTTAGCAGGCCATGAGCCCAAAGCATGCGCATCCTGCCCTCCGGAGGTACAGGGGAGTACAACCGCTTTGCCTGGTCATGAACCCAATGCACGTGCACTCTGCTTCCCCAGTGCATGGCCCGGTACTAGGGATCGGACGGCCGTACCTGGACCTCGGAGGGTGCCGGAGCTCCGGCGCCTCGTGCACAGAATTGCCCAAGCCCTGTATAACGGATCAGGGTTGTAAGACGGATAAGACTAGGAGACGGGAGGGGAGGACCCCCCGAGGAGAATTACGTTTCCTCTGCCTGTGTGCAGGACCTCCAGGTTGCGGCAACAGGGTCTGCATGAAGCAGGGGGAAAGGAGCTACCAACTACTCCGGCCTAGGACTGGAAGAACCGGGTCCTGCCCCTTCAGCAGGGGCGGGACCCGAGGGTCCCACGTGTCCAGTGGGCCCAGAGCTCTCGCCTCCCCTGAGGAGGGCTCCGGGCTCGCCACATGGTAGGCAGAAACCGGATCCCCCCCCCTCGGTGGGAGGGCTCCGAAAGCCCTACGTGTCCAACATGGCCGGAGCTCCCGCCTCTTAAGGAGGGGCTCCGGACCCGCCACGTGGCAGGCAGATTTGGAGCTTCCCGTAGGGCGAGATCCGGAGACCCCCGGGGCCCCTAACACGGTTAGGACCCGGGGGAGGTGTCTATGCAGAACTCCGAGATTGGTCAAGGCCTCCGAGTACCTTGCGGAGCTAAGGACTCGGCCAGGAAAAGCCAAAAAGGAGAGAAAAAGCATCACAGACACAAATATCCAAAAGAGTCGAACTAAGCGAGGCTCCATGAGCTAGACTACAGACTCGATAAAAAGGGAGAAACAAGTCCTAAGGACCTCCCGGCTCCCACCGGAACCTTGCGGCTATAAGGGTGGCCACATCCTCGACTTCAGCCCTGGCAGCTTCCTCCCGCTCCGCGGCTGGGCCCTCTCTCGCTGGCTCTAGCGAGAAAGAGGGGTCGCGGCTCTTGAAGCATGCCAGCACATGTGAGGCAACCTCTAAAGCTAAGTCGCGGCCCTCGGCCTCAAGCTCGCTGGCGACCAACGAGTCTAGTCTGTCCAGCTTGGCGCCGATCGACTCCAGCGCAGGGATCACCTCCGCCACCTTCAATGCAGGAGCCGCGGCCCTCACCGGACTGAAGCCAAGAGGGATCAGGGCGGACCCCGCTCGATCAACGAAGCTTGAGACCGCGAGAGCCTCGGAGGACCGCAAGGCTGAGAGCTCCTCCACCTCGCGGCGGGCCGCCTGCAGAGCCTCCAGGTTCCTCTCGGAGAATTCCTTCTCCTTGGCTGCCAGGGAGCTCTCCCGAAGATGGAGAGTCTGGGTGAGCCGCTCCAACTCGGCAGCCTTGAAGTCGGCGGCCAACTCCCGGTCCAAGACCGCCCGGCGATCACGGGAGACCTGTTCCTCCGTCAAGTCAAGGTCTGCCTTCAGGATCTCCAGCTCCTCGATCCGGGCTCGAAGGTCATCCTCGCCCGCCGCCAGCTGCGCGGCGACCCTCTCCGCCTCAGCTGCCGTGGAACGTTCCCGTTCCTCAACGGCGAGTTTACGGCGCTCCAACTGCTGCCGTATCTCTACAGAAGCAGAGAGGCTCTCCTCGGCCCGGGCGTGTGCCTCCAGGGCCTCCCTGTTGATCCGCCGCGATTGGGTGTCCATGCGGTTGACAGCCCGCTTCATCCGGTCGAGGAGCGCTTCCCTGAAGTCGAGCAACTCCCTCCTGGAGTCGAGCTCACTCTTAACCTTCGCGGTCCTCTCCCGCAAAAGGTTCCCCCAGGTGAGGAGGCGATCCCGTTCAACCGTGTACTCCTCCCGCTCGCGCCCTAGTGCAGCCAAGACCTGCCGAACGCTCGACTCGGCAAGCGCGAAGGCATCCGCCAGGGGCAATGGAGCAACAGAGGCCGGGGCAGTCCCCCCGACCTCCTCCATTACCTCGTCCTCAGGAAGAGCCGACGCACCAGCGACCGAGACGAGACGCCGATCAGGAGAAGCTGGCTCCGAGGCTCTGGCAGCCAGGCCTGCCGGGCTCTCTTCAGCTTCTGGCTCCTTGATCTGAGGAGAGGGGCGAGCCGGGGAAGGTGGTGCTGGAGAAAAGGCCGGGCCGCCTAGTGCAGGGTCGACCTGCGCTGGCTTGGGGGCCGCGGTGGCCGTCTCGGCAGGAAGAGACGACGCCGCCGTGGAGTCCGGACACGCCGGAACAGGAGAAGTTCGCGCTGGCCTGGGGGCCGCGGCAGTTGCCCCTGGCTCCGAGCGCAGTGGCACAGATTCCCCGCAAGTCGGGGATGGCCGGGAAGCGCGGACACTCCAGTGGGCTCTGAACCCCGACTTCCGAGCCGGGGTAGGACTCCCAGAGCCCGCTACCGTCACTGACGGCCGCTCCGCAGTCGCCTGAAACGGCGGAACAGGGGACGCCCCAGAAGCTTCCCCCAGCGCATCAGCCCAGGGCCTCTTCGAGTCGCCACCAGAGGGAGTGTCAGGCACCCCAGAATCCCGACTTGGCACAGACGCCGCTGCTGGAGGAGATCGAGCGCGCTTCTTCTCTGGTGGCGGGTTGGAAGCCATGGCGAGGGAGAACTCAAGGGCAAGAGGGCAAAAGCACAAGAGTCCGAGAAGAAACGCAGAGAAGTGCGAAGGGAAGCTGCAATGTGGGTAAGACCCCCTCTAAAAACTTCCCTGGTGCAATTCCAAGTGATTCGGAACTCTTCGAATACCACGCATCGGCAACCACTTCGGTTCCTAGACCGAGTGCCGATGACGGGTGGGCCCAAGCCGCCTAGCTGAAGCGGTGGGGTCAAGGAGTCAGTCTCCTTAGAAGATGAGCCGGCAAGGCGCTTCGGCGGTTCCCGTAGAAAGCGCCGCAACATGCAGAAGTGGCAGTCTTGGGAACCGCCGCAGTAAAAGCAACCATCAATTGAGCGCACGCTCCCACGATCCCGCGGCCGTTCGTGCTCCGGCAGCGGTCAATTCGGGACATAGAGAAAGTGCGCGGATCGGAAGAGACGGAGGTCCCACCTCGGGCTCGCTATCTCCCCCGAGATGGGCCCGGGGGCCACTGTCGGTACCTGAGATATGGGGTACCCCCGCGCACAGGGTAAAATGCCTAAGGAACTCGCCCTTCTCCGCAGGGAGAGCTCCGAAGGCGCCACGCGTCCGGCGGGGCCGGGCCTCCCTCTCCTCAGAGGAGAGCTCCGGGCCCGCCACGTGGCATACAGAAGCCGGACCTCCCCCTCCGCGGGAGAGAGGTCCGAAGGCGCCACGCGTCCAGCGGGGCCGGACCTCCCTCTCCTCAGAGGAGAGCTCCGGGCCCGCCACGTGGCCAACAGAAGCCGAGCCACCCCCTCCGCGGGGAGAGGTCCGGAGGCTCCATGTGCCCCGCAGAACGGGCCCTCCTCTCCTCTGAGAAGGGCTCTGGGCCCGCCACGTGGCAGCAGAACGGCGCTGCCTGCCCCCGAGCGATAGGCAGCGGGCGTAAAGACGCCCCATACCTTGCCCGTACAAGGTATTCAAGGCTCGCGTCTTCCCGAGACGCGGAGACGCGGAGCACGCTTCTGTCAGGTGCCGTAGCGCCCAGTCGCATCACAGACTGACGCGCGGTGTCAGAACCTGCCAGTCAATAAACACCGCGACAAGACATCCCATGCCGCCTGCGCCGTCATCAACCACTACGGCTAGCATGCGGCATGGGCAGGGCGGCAAGATGAAGACTCAGAAGCCTTCGACCAGAGGCAACTACCGGCATAACTGCAGATACGGTAGATGATAGACAATCTTCCCGGGACCACCTGTCGGGTCCCGGCCCCCCTTGTAAGCTGCCCGAGTCTTGGACTATAAAAGGCTCGGGTAGGCGTCGATAGCAAGGGTTTGCACTTTGCAACTCATACGCTAGCCATACACTCTCAAGCTGTAACTCGCCCCCAAGCTCAGGACTCCGGCCCTGAGCAGCAAGCAATACAGCGAGCTCCATAGCTCGCCGTGGACGTAGGGTTTTACGCTCCGGCGGCCTGAACCACGTAAAACTCGCCGTGTCAAGCTCTTACTAACTCGTCCATATGCGCAAGCTCTCCGCTAGAGACTAGCCCCACCGAAAAAAGAACCTCCGCGGGCTGCCCAGTGCAGGCCCGGGGGAAGTGTCGATTGAACACTTCGACAGCTTTGAATCGCACCTGGGAAGTTTTAAAAGGGGATCTTACCCGCATCGCGGCCTCCCTTCGCACTTCCCAGCGCTTGGACATTCCTTGAGTTCTTGCGCCTTTGTCTTCCCTGTTCTTGAGCTCTCTCCTGCCATGGCTTCCAACCTGCTTCCGTCGCGTCTCGCTCGGTCGGCCGAGCTCGGACCAGTGCGCAGGCTGCTGGGCTGGCACGCGGAGGAGCAGAAACGCCGGCTCCGCCAGGGATCTCTCCCCCTGCTCCTGAAAAAGGGGGAGATGGTCTTCTTCACTGCTTACGCCATGGCGGGGTTTGTCCCACCAATTTCTTCCTTCTTCGTCACGCTGCTGGACACGTACGGTCTCCAGCTCCACAACCTTTCCCCCAACTCCTTCGCGATGGCCGCCATCTTCGTCCATTTCTGCAAGATGTTCGTGGGGGTGCACGCTTCAGCGACGCTCTTCCGCTACTTCTTCGTGTTGCGGACGACCGGGCGCAGCTCGAAGACCCAGCTGGGCGCGTACTACTTCCAGCATCACTGCAAGGATCCGAAGGCCTCTGGGTACCTTCTACCTTTCGGTGCGTCGAGGTGGGAAAACTGGAGGGAGAACTGGGTGATCGTGCAGACCAACAAGAACGATCGCCTGCAGCTCCCAACTGCTGGCCCAACCACCGAGCGTCACTTCTGGGAGGAGGTCCCAGAGCTGGAGCAGGAGTACGCACCGGTCTTGGAGCGGATCCGGTTCCTGGCCAACGAGGGGCTGACGTCCCTGATGGTGCTAGTGGATTTCTTGTCGCGCCGTATTGCGCCCTTGCAGCAGCGCAACCGCCTGGCATGGTACTACACTGGCGAGCTCGACTGCACCAGGATGGAGAGGGGTCTCGGCTCTGATCCTTCCGATGAGGAGCTGTACGAGATGGTGGCCAAGGTGAGCAGCGACTACGTCACTGGTGGCGACCTCGCCTTCCCGGCCTCTGGCACTGCCCTCTTCTTGGAGCCGCAGAGGAGGTCAGAGCTGCTGCAGAAGATGCCGAACCTCGACGACATTTGGATTGCCGTTCGCCAGGTTGGGGATGCCCTCCGAGGCATCTCGATCCCTAGGACCGAGCGCTCCGGATCGGAGCACGAGGCGTCTGTCACTGTCCAACCCGCAACGAGGGCCGGCGGAACTCAGGCCGCCGACAAGGGGAAGGGGAAGGAGCCGGCCCCCGGGCAGCCAGAGAAGAAACGTGCCCGGTCTCCTCCGAGGGCGTCGCTTGCGCCGAGCCAGGGGGCCGGGGCACCCTTGCGCCCATCTCCCGGAGGCGCTGGTCCGTCGAGTGGCAACCCAAGAGACCCCAGGTGACCCACTCCGGCGGGTCTCTTCTCGGACAGCGGCAGTCCGAGGAACCCCAAGCGTCCCACCACTCTTCCTCAGGCGGAGGGGCTTCCAGGAAGGACGCCGGTGGGGCGACGCTCGGGAGTGTGCCGGGGGCTCAGACGCCACAGCCAGCGTTCCGGCTGCAGGTCCTGGCGGTTCTGCCCTGGCCTAGAGGCCGGGGCTCCAAGCCCGTTGGAGCGCTTACGTCGCCCAGTAAGTGTTGCTCTTTCTGGCTTGTAGGAGTAGCGTTCCCTTCTCCTCTCTTATCCTAAGAGCTTTCTTTGCCTGCAGGGACTCACCGGCTGCGGGGGGCGAGCATCCAGGAACTGCGGTTGTTCCGACGGCCCCCAAGTCGGCGGGGGCTTCTTCTGTGCCAGCGGGTTCGCCCTCTGCGGTGGCTGCGGCAGCACCTGCTCGTCCTCCTTCGCCAGCCCGGAAGTCCGGTGCTGAGGTTGGAAGGGCTGCTTTAGGCGCAGATGCTGGCTCCCTGGCTCCCCCGGGTCAGCGTCTTACCTCAGTTGCCGAGGCACCAGCACCTTCGCCGGTCGTGGACGCGACGGGGGAGGTCAGAGGCACTACTCCTGCCCCTGCCGCCCCGTTGCCCATATGGGATGGCTTGGGGCGTGCTCAGGCTGGCGCCCGACAGATCCAGGCCGCCTTTGAGCGGGAGCGGGGGACGCTGGCTGGAGAGAGGGAGCGCCTCCTTAGCTGGGAGCATCTCCTGAAGCAGCGGACCCAGGAGGCTAAGGCAGAGCTCGACTCAAGGCAGTCGAGGCTTGACGCCATGGGTGCTCTGCTCGATGCTTAGAAGAAAGCCGTCGGTCGCCTGGACTCAGAGACCCGGCGGCTCCACGCTACCTTCTGCGAAGCTCAGGCCAAGGCCGAAGCGCGCTCTGCTGCCGTGGAGGAGTTGCGATTGCAGGTAGTTCGCCGAGAGTGCGCCGTCGCCGATCGGGAACGGGCGGCCGAGGAGGAGAAGGTCGCCGCACGGCTGAAGGCCAGAGAGGGCGAGCTGAGGGCTCGGGCCGAGGAGCTGGAGCTCCACGAGTCGGCTGCTGCCGCGAGGGAGGAGCAATCCTCCCGGGAGCGCAAGGCGGCGCTGGATCGCGAGCTGGCAGCCCGCCAAGAGGTAGAGAAGCTCCAGGCTTCACGGTCTGTCGAGGCCCAGGCGGTCTGGAGCTTTGTTACCGAGGCGGGGTCCGCCTTGGTTCCTCTTGGTTTCAGCCCGGTGCAGACGGAGGCTCCAGCGCAGGAGGTGTCTGGGGCAATCCCGGCGCTTGAGTCCATCGGCGCCAAGCTGGGCCGGCTCGAAGCGTTTATCACCGACGAGCTTGAGGTGGAGGGACGAGGCCTGGCGAAGGAGGTCGCTACGCATGTGCTGGCGTGCTTCCGGAGCCAAGACCCTTCCTTCTCTCTGGAGCCAGTCGGACTAGGGCCCGCCGTCGAGCGGGAGGAAGCTGCCAGGACCGAGGTCAGGGACATGGCCACCCTTGTGGCCTCTAGGTTCCAGCGGGAGTCCGGGGTCTCTTAGGCAGCCGCCCTCGTGGCCAAAAGGCCCGGTATCTTTTTCCCTTTTTTCTTTACTTTTGTTGAGTCTGTAGTCCAGCTCATGGAGCCTTGAATGAATAGACTCTTGTTATCTTTTGCGTCTGTGTGCTTTAGTCTTCTTCTTGGCTTGGCCTGACCAAGCCCTTAGCTCCGCAAGGTACTCAGAGGCCTTCACCAATCTTGAAGCCCTGCACAGACACCTTCCCCCGGGTCCTTATTGTGTTAAGGGCCCCGGAGGTCTCCGGAACTCGCCCCGTGAGAACGGGGAGGTCCGGGTCTGCCGACCATGTGGGGGGCCCGGAGCTCTCCTCTGAGGAGAGGAAGGTCCGGCCCCGTGGGACACGTCGAGCCTTCAGAGCTCTCCCCGCGGAGGGGGGAGGTCCGACTTCTGCCGGCCACGTGGCGGGCCCAGGGCTCCTCCTAAGGAGAGGGGAGCTCCGGCCCCGCTGGACACATGGGGCCTTCGGGGCTTGCCCCTGCAGAGAGGGCGAGGTCCGGATCCTTCGATCTTGCATTGGAGCTCCAGTTTTGCGCGGTCCCGTAGTGGCCCCCTGGTAGGTGTGGGCGCTCCTACCATACTCCTGCGGGGAGCTAAGGCCGGGAGGTCCTGCACACAAGCAAGGGAAACATAATTCTCCTTGGGGCTCCCCCTTCCCTATCTCATAGTCTTATTTGGCTTACGGTCCTGATCCGGTGTACGGTGCTTGGGAACTACAGTGCGTGAAGTGCCGGGAGCTCGGGCCCCCCTGGCCATCGGCAGGTACCTCAAACGCGACCGCCTTCGGTAGGATAGCAAATGCCGACTAGAGGTGAGAATGGGAAAAGGGAGCTGAGGGCATGGTGAGCATACACAGGAAGTCCGGTCATAAAAATTAATGCGTAATTTAAATGAGCACAAGGGAAGAGCAAAGTAGGACAGGTTTCTTTTCATATAAATTTCCATAGGAGGAAGGCAGGCTAAACATGGAGACAACGACCCGCCCTATTAAGAAGGGAAGCAAGACTCTACGCGCTTAGGGTCGGAACCAGGCCAAGCTGAACGTAGTCCTGGACCGTCCCCTGAGTCTTAGCTGCTCCGAGCGCTGTTCCTGGAATGTATGGAATCTATTACAAAAAGAAGAGACTATCCTATTATTGCTCTAGGGGTAGAACTTACGGAGGTGTTCTATGTTCCAAGGGTTCAGGAGTGGGTCCCCATCCTCGGTGGAAAGACGTATGCACCCAGGGCGGCATACTTTTGTGACTCGGAAGGGACCTTCCTAGCCGGGGGAGAGTTTGTCGGTCCCTTCGCGAGAAAGTATGCGCCGCAACACCAGGTCGCCTTCCTGCAGCTCCCGGACACGCACAGACCTTTGGTGGTAGCGCCGGAGCGCTTGTCGGTACCGTGCGTTGCGGAGTGCTGCATGTAATCGAGCCTCATCGACAAGGTCGATGACTTCACGCCGGAGGTTGTCCTGCACGGCTTCGTCGTAAGCTCAGACACGGAGGGACACCATGGTGATCTCTGGGGGAAGCACAACCTCGGCCCTGTATACCATGAAGAACGGTGTCTCTCCAGTGGCCCGGCTCTGGGATGTCCGATTAGCCCATAGTGTGCTCAGAAGCTCGTCCACCCACTTGGCGCCATGTTTCTTCAAGCCGGCATAGGTGCGGGTCTTGAGGCCCCAAAGAATCTCGGCGTTGGCCCTCTCAACTTGTCCATTGCTCTTTGGATGAGCAACGGAGGCATAGCACACCTGGATGCCGAGGTCTTCGCAGTATTCTTGGAACGCTGCGCTGGTGAACTGGGTCCCGTTGTCAGTGATGATTCTGTTCGGGACCCCGAACCAGCAGACGATCGTTTTGATGAACTTTACTGCGGATTGCTTGTTGATGGTGACGACAGGTGTGGCTTCCGGCCACTTGGTGAACTTGTCGATGGCGACGTAGAAGTACCGGAATCCCCCAACGGCTCTGGGGAATGGTCCCAGGATGTCCAACCCCCATACGGCGAACGGCCATGAGGGCGGGATCATCTGAAACGCCTGAGCCAGTGTATGGATCTGCTTGGCGTGGAACTGGCATGCCTTGCAGCTCTCGACCAGCTTGACGGCATCCTGGAGTGTTGTCGGCCAGTAGAAGCCATGCCGGAAGGCTTTACCGACAAGCGTGCGTGAGGAAGAGTGACTCCCACATTCGCCTCCATGGATCTCAGCGAGCAAGTCGCAGCCTTCCCCCTGGGTTATGCACCGCAATAGGACGTGGTTGGCGCCACGCCGGTAGAGGTCCCATTCTACCAGCGCATATCTCTTAGCCATGCGCACGATCCGTTCAGCGGATACACGTTCATCAGGGAGGATGTTGTCTTTCAAGTAGTCCCGGATCTCCGTGATCCATGCATCGGGTCTGACTTGAGCTTCTGGATCTTGAGCGTTGGGTTGCACGGAGTTCCCAGTGACGCTTACGATCCTTGGCGGCGTCCATGGCTGTAGGGCCGCCGGGACTGCCAGCTTCGAGGTGCTGGTCTAGCCCCCTTTGCCCGGCTCAGCAGGCCGGGCTGTGGGCCACAGCAACGTCCTCTCGAAGACTCCTTCAGGCACAGGGGCTCCAGTGGAGGCCTTCGTTGAGAGGTCGTCAGCTGCAGCATTGCCAGCGCGCGGTACATGGCGCAGGTCCAAGGCGAGGAAGTCTTTCTCCAACATCTGCACATGGAGCAGATCAGCAGCTAGCTGTGGGTCATTGCAGGAGCATTCACCATTAACTTGTTTGATGACTAGCTGGGAGTCGCCCTGTGCCAACAACTGGTGAGCGCCCAGAGACAGGGCTGTCTTTAGGCCAAAGATGAGTGCTTCATACTCTGGCATGTTGTTGGTTGCCTTGAAGTTGAGACGCACCATGTACCCAAACTGCTCCCCCGATGGCATGAGAAGCAGTACGCCGGCACCGGCCCCCTGCTTTCGCGAGGAGCCATCGAAGAAGAGCGTCCAGTGAGGCCCGGTGAAGACCGGAGCTCGGTGCTTCGGTTCACCGTCTTCGTGGCCTCCTGGGTCAGCCTTCGTTGGCGTCCACTCAGCCACGAAGTCAGCCAGTGCTTGGCTCTTGACTGCATGGCGAGGAAGGAAGTCCAACTCAAACTCCGCCAGTTCCGCTGCCCATTTAGTGACATTGCCGGTCGCATGAGGGCTGTGAAGGATCGCCTTCAGCGGATAGGAGGTGACCACCGAGATCCGGTGAGCTTGAAAGTAGTGGCGGAGCTTCCTGGATGCCACGAGCACTGCATACAGCAGCTTGTGGAGCTCCAGGTACCTTGTCTTAGCGTCGTGGAGGACTTCGCCGATGTAGTAGACAGGCCTCTGGATGGTCCGGACCTTCCCTCCCGGGCTAGAGATGTCTTCATCCATTGGATTAGGCCTACCGGAGGTGGGTGGGTCCAGTGGGGCTTCCGGGAGCTGGGACTCGAAGGCTCCTAGGCCGCCTTGGACCTCCGGGAGATCACGCTGGTTTTCTGGGAGCTCCAGGAGGTCCCGTTGGACCTCTGGGAGGTCCCGTTGGACCTCCAGGAGGTTGTCATGGAGGTCCGGGAGTCCGTCTTGGACCTCCGGGAGGTTGTCTTGGAGGTCCAAGAGGCCGTCTTGGACCTCCGGGGTCTCCTGGTGCTTGTCTTCTGCTACCGGAGCAGGCTGTGGTGACGAGAGGTCCGGCCACTCTGCGACGAGGACCATGCTCACCACTTCAGTTGTTGCCGTGATGTAGAGCAACAAATGCTCTTCGGGCTCGGGGGCTACCATGATGGGTAGGGTCGTCAGGAGTTGCTTCAACTCTTGAAAAGCTTCTTCTGCTTCGTCGGTCCAAGCAAATGGACCGGATTTGCGCAGGAGCTTAAAGAAGGGGAGCGCTCGCTCTGCTAGCCTCGGTATAAACCGACTCAGCGCGGCTAGGCATCCCGTGAGTTTTTGGACTTCTTTGATGCGGGCGGGAGGCCGCATCAGGTCGATGGCCTTGATCTTCTCTGGGTTGGCCTCAATTCCTCGATGTGAGACCAGGAATCCTAAGATCTTTCCAGAGGATACGCCGAACACACACTTGTCGGGGTTCAGCTTGGTGCGTGTAGAGCGCAGTTTGTCAAAGACTAAGGCCAGGTTATCTAACAAGGATGAACTCTGCCTGACCTTGACAACGATGTCATCGACATACACCTCGACTAGGTCTCGTATTAACTCTCCAAAGGTTTTGTGCATTGCACGTACAAAGGTGGGAAGAGCATTCTTTAGGCCATAAGACATAGAGACATAACAGTACAGGCCGTCTACTGTGATGAAGGAGGTGTGTTATTCATCTTCTCTAGACATAGGGATCTGATGGAAACCCGAATAGGCGTCTAGGAAGCACAGCATATAACAGCCTGATGTCGAGTCTACTATTTGATCTATTCTAGGGAGAGGGAATGGATCTTTGGGACATGCCTTATTGAGACTGGTGTAGTCGATGCACATCCGGAGCTTCCCGCCGGCCTTCGGGACAACGACGGGGTTCACCAACCACCGGGGGTGGTGGACTTCCCGTATGAAGCCAGCGTCCAACAGCTTCTTGATTTCTTCTCGGATGAAGTTTTGCCGCTCGATGGACTGCTTCCGAGGCTTCTGTTGGACTGGTCGGGCGTCGGGGAAGACCTTCAAGTGGTGCTCGATCACCTCCCTAGGGATCCCCGGCATCTGTGACGGCTGCCATGCAAACACGTCGACGTTGTGCCGGAGGAAGGTGATGAGCGCACCTTCCTATTTGCTATCCAGGCCCCCGGCTACCCAGATGGTCTGGGCAGCATCGGCGCCGACTTGGACGACCTTCAGGGGGACATCGCCCTCGTCGAGGGGTTGCACACGGGGTGATGCAGTAGAGGCACGGTGGCGTGCACTCGGGTGGAGCCGGTCTGATTCTGCACTGCCAGGGGCTGGTGCTCGAGCTGTTGCAAGTGCCTGGAGCTTTTCCAAGGCTGACACTGCGGCAGTGCGGTCTCCATGAATCCTGAGGACGCCTGTTGGTGTAGGCATCTTCAAGACGAGGTAACCATAGTGGGCTACAGCCATGAATCGGTACAGGGTTGGCCTGCCGATTATGGCGTTGAAGGGGAGGTCGATCTCCGCCACGTCGAACAGAATGTACTCTGTTCAATAGCTGTCCGGTGCCCCAAAGGTCACCGGAAGGCTGAAATTGCCATAGGGAACGACTTGTCCCGGCCCTACCCCTGAGAACGGGCTCGATGGGGTGAGCTTGGCCATCGGGATCTGCAGCTTCTGGAAAGCTGCGCGGCTGATGAGGTTCAGCCCAGCCCCACCATCTACCAGAACGTGGTACATCCTCACGTTGGCGATGGTGGGCGCTACCAAGAGCGGTAGTTGGCCGTCCCCAGCCATGTTCCTGGGGCAGTCGGTGGCATCAAAGCTGATGGGGGTTCCCATCCACTTGAGGTGCGGCGCGGCACTTGGGAGGGGAGCCACCGACGCTACCGCTCGGCGCAGAGTCTTAACCGCGCTTCGGGACGAGGGGTCAGCAGACCCGCCATAGATGACGTAGAGCATCTTCCGGCGCTCGTCATCGCTGGAGCTGGAGTCCTCCTGGTTGCGCACCGCCTTCACGGCGCGCTGAGGCTCCTGGAACTCCACTTGGTGGTCGGCGTTGTCTGGGGTGTCGACCTTCTGCTTGCCCTCCCTTTGACGGAAGGGTGGGGCATCAGTTCGCAGCTGCTTCCCTTTGCGGAAGCGCTCCGCGAGCTTCTGAATCTCCCGGCACTCGGCAGCAGTATGGTAACTGGTGCCGTGCACGGGGCATAGCTCGCCTTGGTCACCATCTGGAGCTGGTGACTGTCGCTGCCTTTTGTCAGGGCGTGGCCCCCGAGCTCCACTGGGTGCTGCTGCTGCAGCAACAGGAGCCGCGGTCGGTGGCTTCATCTTGCCACCGCCCCGGTTCTTGATCTTCTTGCCGCTTCCATGGGAAGCAGCACCAGATCCGGGCTGTCCTCCTGACTCGGAGGCTGGCAGTGAGTGCCAGTTCCACCCTTCTGCTGCCCTGGCGCACTTGTCCACCAGGCTGAAGAGCTCTGAGACGTCGCGAACCTCTCTGGTCGTGAGCTTCTCGAGCATCTTCTTGTCCCGTACACCCTGCCGGAACGCCACCACCACAGAAGCATTTTGGATATGCGGGATGGTGTTCCGCACCTGGGAGAACCGCTGGATGAAGGAGCGCAGCGTCTGTCCAGGTTGTTGCTGGATGGCGTGGAGGTCGAGCTCCGTGCCAGGCCGGGTGTAGGAGCTGCCAAAGTTAGCAGTGAACTGCCGGCAGAACTCTCCCCAGGAGGTTATGGAACCCTGAGGGAGGTTCATGAGCCAAGACCGGGCTGGGCCGTTCAAGGCGACGGGGAAGTAGTTGACCATGACGGCCTCGTCCCCTCCTGCAGCAAGGATGGTGGTGGAGTAGACCTGGAGGAACTCCACTGGGTTGATACTGCCATCGTACTTCTCGAGCAGGTGCGGCCGAAACTTGCGCGGCCACCTTGCGAAGCGAAGGTGTGGCACCAGGACCGCACATCCTGCTCCTGTTGCTGCAGGCGTTGGTGCCGCGAACGCTTGGTTCGCTGCTGGCACTGTGTACCCCGGTATGGGCAAGGCTGCGCCATAGACCGGGGGCGCCGTTTGCAGGGCATATGGCTGGGGCATATGCTGCGTGGCGTATGCCTGGGGCAGAGATCACGTGGCGAATGTCTGCGCCTCAGGCTGGGTTGAGGCAGTCGACATGGTGTCGCCAGCCTCCTGGTTGCGACGCCTTTCTCGTCGTCGCTCAATGAACACTCGGGCATCTTTGCCCAAGTGGCATCGTTCCAGCTCCGTCCTCAGGTCCGTCGATGGAAGCCTGGTGGAGCGGGGATCTGCCATCTGCCCGTCAACCGTTGGCGTGCGCGTCAGCGACACAGCCGGTTGGCCGGGACGTCGTCTCCGCCAAAGCCAAGGGTTTGCGGCGGCGACGACGAGACGGTCTACCTCGCGAATCCACTGCTGGGTCGCTGACTGAAGCGCGTCCCCAGCAGGCGGATTGCGCAGTAGCGCTCTTGCTGCAGCTAGCGCGCCCCTGTGGGGGACGCTCAGCGCTGCAGAGGATCTCACGCTCGCTGGAGCCTGCATTGCCGGAGTCGGCTGCTGGCTTCCAGCTTGCGCTAACACACTCCGTCCAGAATGTGTCGAGACATAGTCCCCGCTTGTCACCGTTTGTCGTGAACGTGGGGGAGGAGAGCTTGCCGCTGAAGGAAGCTTCGTCATCTTCGCTGGCAAAAGCTCATCGCGCAAGGGAAAAGCCCCCTTCCTGGTGCGCCAAATGTCGAAGTGTGTAGCCGACACTTCCCCCGGGCCTGCTCTGGGCAGCCCACGGAGGTTCTTTTTCGGAGGGGCTAGTCACTCGCGGAGAGCTTCAGCGTTAGGGACTTTTGAGGGAGAAGCTTGACACGGGGAGTTTTACGTGGTTCAGGCCACCGGAGCGTAAAACCCTACGTCCACGGTGAGCAGAGTTGCTCGCTGTATTGCTTGCTGCTCAGAACCGGAGTCCTGAGCTTGAGGGTGAGAGATGTCGAATCTAAGGGTGCGAATGGCTGGAGTGCGAACCCTCGCTAATGTCGCCTACCCGAGCCTTTTATAGTCCAAGGCCCGAGCGGCTTACAAGGTGGGCCCGGGACCCGACAGGTGGTCCCGGGGAGATTGCCTGCCATCTACCGTATCCGCAGTTATGCCGGTAGTTGTCTCTGGTGAAGGCTTCCGAGTCTTTGTTCTGCCTCCCTGCCCATGCCGCAAGCTAGTCGTAGTGGTTGATGATGGCAGGGGCGATAGGGGATGTCTTGTCTCTGTGTTCATTGGCGGGCAGGCTCTGACACGGCGCGCCAGTCTGTGATGTGACTAGGCGCAACGGCACCTGACAGAGGCGTGCTCCGCGTCTTGGGAAGGCGCGGGCCTTGAATACCTTGTACAGGCAAGGTATGGCGCATCTTTACTCCTGCTGCCTACCGCACGGGGGCAGGCAGCGTTGCTCTGCTGGCCACGTGGCGGGCCCGGAGCTCTCCTCTGAGGAGAGGGAGATCCGGCCCCACGGGACACGTGAAGCCTTCGGAGCTCTCCCCGTGGGGGCGGGGGGGGGGGGGGGGGGGGGGGGAGGTCCGGCTGCTGCTGGCCGCGTGGCGGGCCCGGAGCTCTCTTCTTAGGAGTGGGAGGTCCGGCCCCGCTGGACACGTGGAGCCTCCGGAGCTCTCCCCGTGGAGGGCGGAGGTCCGGCTCAGTTGGCCACGTGGCGGGTCCGGAGCTCTCCTATGAGGAGAGGGGGGTCCGGCCCCGCTGGACATGTGGCGCCTTCGGAGCTCTCCCTGCAGAGAAGGGCGAGGTTCTTAGGCATTTTCCCCTGTGCGCGGGGGTACCCCATATCGAGGGTACCGACAGTACCTACATGTAGAGTTTCATGCCTAGGTGAGTCGATTAAGTCTTGTTGAGCCATCGTGCTCACGGTTGCTGCTTAAGTGTTTTTCAGGTGAGGAGCCACCCACGGACATGGGTTACGAGTCCACTGGCGAGGGTTACTGTGACACCCTCATCTCGGGTGTCAGCATATGTTCATGAGTATGAAGAAGAAAACATTTTAAGAAAAGATGGAACAATGACAAATATCAAAAGGATAGCCAATAAAGCTCTCAGAGAGCACCGAAGGAAACTTCCGCGGCCAACCGGCCACGTGACGTGTTCGGAGCTCGTCCCTGCAAGGTGAAGAGAGGTACGCCGCTAAACTGGCTACGTGGAAGGCTTGGGGGTCACCTCTGTAATTGGAAAAAGGTTCGACCCTGTGGGACACGTGTTGCCCACGGAGCTAGCCTCTGCGGAAGAAGCAAAGGCATTTTCGTAGGACACATGTCATCCTCGGAGCTAGTCCTCGCGGAAATCAGAGGACCCGTCGCGCGGGATACGTGTCGATCTCGGAGCTCATCTCAGAGGAATCTGGATCTATCGAACATGTGTCGCCACCGGAGTTATCTCCGGGAGGTCTTTCGTTGCTAGACACGTGTCGACCTCGGAGCATGTTCCTGAGGAAGGAAGAGAGGGAAGACCGGCACCTACACGTGGCGTGCGCGGAGCTCACCTCCAAACAAGGGGGAGGTCTCGGTCGATTGACACATGGCACAACCGGAGCTCGTCTCTACGGAGAAGTAGATACCAGGCCCCGGAAGGACACGTGGAGCCTCCGGAGCTCATCACCACGAAGGTAACGAGCCTGGAGCGGTTTTTACGCGTAAAGATACCGGTACGCAACAGAAACCGATCTAAGTTTCCACGATGTTACCAAAGATAAGACGATTAGGATCCAACAAAGATTTGAATAAGACTCTTATTCGGGATCCAATCAGATTAGGACTCTTCTCTTCCCGATTATAAATAGAACCCGAAACCTCTGGCCGAAACCACAAACTTCTCTTTCAACTCCTGAGCCGACGACTTAGAGCCCTAGCCCTAACTCGCCAAGCAAAACATCACCGAAGCGCAACAAGGGAGATCATCGGAGGAGAATCAAGCGGTCTGAGGAGGACCTCGAAGACAAGAAGAGCGTGAGGTAGGACTTCAATACCACCTTACGACATCATTGTGTTCATCTCTTTGCATCTGTTCTTCAATTCCTTTTGGACCGAAGCCTTCTCGTGGGCAGATCACTCGATGATCAGTTTGATCTAAAAACAAGATCATCGCCACGTCCACCTTTGATCCGAACACCTCTGCTCATGTAAGGCCATGCAAGAACACGTACAGATCAATCTAATAAAACTAATCATGAGACAGCATGCATATGCATCATCACATCTAGTTTAAGGTTTGTGCATAAATATTGATTGCTGTGAATCCTGTATGCACGTGATCCTACCTAGCAGGACAAGCTCAGGGAGCTGTCTACGACGAACTGCAGCAACAAGGTTTTGAGAATCAAGAACAACCGGAACCGCAAGAACAAGGCAAGTGCTCCTTGACCATATTGATCCTATACTTTGGGAAAAACTGTTTATTTTTGCGAAAAGGTGTGCGTACTGAGTCAAACAAGATGGGAAACCCTTTTATAGGAGTTTACTAGTTCTGATTAAACCACCCTTGTCGCCCGGGAAGTTTATGAGTCGGGTATGGTTTTTGGCTTTATGCTTCGCTGAGTCCATGGGATTGGGAAGCGAGATAGATGTGTCTAGCTAACTGCACTCGTACTGATAATAAGTAACTGATGAGGTTAATGAACATGGATCGGAGGGAGATCTAGGCAAGCCTGGGTTTGTGAACGAGGTAGCATGAGATGGTGGTTTTACTTGCCGTAGATCTAAGGACCGGTTCATGCATGCACATGCCAGGATAACAGTGCCACCACAAGGCCAAGTATGGGTGCGGCTTAGCTGAGTAATTAGGTAAGTTGCTAGAGTGTTATGGACTGTGGAAGGCGCGGGGAATGGGAGTCGAGTGAGGACTGCCCTGGGAACTGCATGGCACAAGAGGGGGCCCGTGGGTGGGAGAATTGGAGATTCTAGCCTGCCGTGAAACCTTAGTGAGTCCATACATCTAGTAACCCCTTTGTAAAGGCTATTTTGTGATCTCTTGACCATACACCGACGGTTGTGTACTGGTATAATGGAGGTTCTGCAGTCGCCGACGGGTGATGAAATCACAAACTTGTGGGTAAAGCGGTGCAAACTCTGCAGAGTTATTAAAACTATCATGATAGCCGAGCTTACGGTCACGAGCACCTGGCTAAACTGCCATGATTAGTTGGGATGATTTTTGCCATGATTAGTTTGGATGATTTTTGCCATGATTAGATGGGATGGTTATTGAGAGGGTTCTTGGTTATGGTTATTGGTTTGGAACTGTTGAGTCCGGATGATGAGGTGGTTGCATGACTGTTGAGACATGACATGAGATTGGTCTCGGTGTGAGACAAGGTTGTTTTACGAAGTGAGATGGTAGCGAATACGAGGAGGTATTCGTGAGTATGAATAAAGGATTGGTTAATGTTTGGATGGAACACGGGAAGTGATGGAGGTATGTTGGTAATTTAATTCATGCTGGGATTACATTCATCTAAAGTTAAGTTGCTGTTTTATCATGGATTTACAAGTTTGCTTTTCTGCAAATAAGCCTTTTTATACCTACCTTGTTTATGAGCTGCATATCATGTATTTTCCCGCACTTGCTGAGTACATCATTGTACTCAAACTTGCATTATTATTTCTTCATCAACAGCAAGAGAAGGCTACTATGAAGATCAAGTAGAGCATTATGGCGTGTGATCTATTCTCAACATTGCCTGTGGAGGGAGTAGAGATGGAGCCACTTCTGCTTAGTTATGCTTCCACATTAGTTTTTGCTTCCGCATTTAAATAAAGACTTCCGCTGCATAGAAATAAGACTTCCGCTGTAAGCATGAGTCCAAGACTCATGAGATATTGTAATAAACTCTGTTATTCGTGGTAATATATAATCTGAATTCAGTTTGTGGAACGTATGTGTATGTGTGATGAACATCCTGGGCACACATATGCATTAGTTCTCGGTTCTGTGGTTTTCCCACAGAATTGAGGGCGTCACAGATTGGTATCAGAGCCACGGGATGACAGTAGGTTACACGCCTAGATAGAAAGCCTTAGATAGATAATAGAGCTACGGGTTAACCCCCAAGAAGGAGTTAAAAGCACCCTAGGATGAATAGCTTAGATTGGCCTCTAAAACCACCTTGACCTAGGAAACCATCCTTGAATAGGAGTTGTGTGGGCCCTTGTGATGATTATTTGTGATTATGTGCTTAGTGTGAGTTGTGGGATGTCTCAAAACGTTGTCCATATCCACACGTAAGAAGAAAGAGGTGTGAGATGTTTCGGCACTTGCTCACATCCTCATAAGGGCTAATATATATACATAGTCCAACTTACCTTGATGCATATAGTTAAAGGGAATCTACCTAACCTACTAACCTTCTATTCTATTTTGACCTCTCTCATAGATGGTGAGAGGAAACGCTGGCCGAAGGAACGTCCGTGACAACCAAGAGGATGATCACGAGGAAGTTCCCGTTAACCTCGGAGCTGGCGAGAACAACCTAGAAAGGTTTATGGCCATGCAAAACCAGCTTATGCAAACCATGATCCAAACTTTGGGTCAGTTGCAGGCCAACCAAAACCCCGTTCCGGCACCACCACCACCACCACCGCCGGCTCATAACAGGTTGGGAGAGTTCATGAGGACTCGACCACCCACCTTTGCTCAAGAAAGCGATCCAATGGAGGCCGATGATTGGTTGAAATCCATGGAGAAGAAGCTCGCCATTGTTCAGTGCAACGACCGAGAGAAGGTTCTCTTTGCGTCGCACCAACTTATGGGAGCCGCTGCTGACTGGTGGGATGCCTTGAGCAACGCCCATGCCAACCCGGAGACAATCACTTGGACTGAGTTCAAGGAAAGTTTCCGCTCCCACTACATCCCTGTTGGTGTAATGATGCTCAAGAGGCAGGAGTTTGAAGGTCTCCGCCAAGGACAGAAAAGTGTGAATGAATATCTTAACAAGTTCATACAACTGTCCCGGTACGCCCCCGAAGATGTCAACTCAGATTAGAGGAAGCAGTACCTGTTCATGAGAGGGTTGAACAATGAGATCCAAGTTCAGCTCCTCAACAATGACTATGTAAGCTTCCAGAAGCTAGTTGATAAGGCTATTGTGGTGGAAAATAAGATCCGAGAGATCGAGCGAGAGTGCAAAAGGAAGATGCCATACCAGCCCCAAGGGAGCAACGTACGACCTAGGTACATGCCCCCTGCACCGCAGTATGGACCGACCACTCCTGCGTACCACCCTGATCAGCCACCACAGCAACGATTCGTTGCACCGGCAGCTCGTGTGCCCATGCCTCCTGCGCCCGGCCTAACAATGGCGCTCCTGTTCAAAACCCCTGCCCCAACGTACCTGCTGCCGTAGGCAACAGGGCATGCTTTGCATGCGGGGAAGTAGGCCACTTCGCTAATCAGTGCCCGAGGAGAGGCCCTGGACAGCAAGGTAACGTGCCCAAGCAGAACCAGCGACCAAACGGAGGGGACAACCAAGGGAACCGTGGACCGCAGAACTATGCTCGTGGCCACGTTAACCATGTCACTGCTGAGGAAGCACAATAGGCTGAGGACGTCGCAATTGGTATGTTCCTTGCCAACTCCAACTCAGCCACCATTTTATTTGATTCTGGAGCATCACATTCCTTCATATCATCTGAATATGTTGCCAAACATCATCTACCCGTATCCCACTTAGAATGTGCTATGTTAGTTAATTCTCCCGGAGGAGAAATGAGGACTAATGTAGTATGCCCTAAAGTAAGCCTTCAAATAAGGGTGGTAGACTTCCTTGCCAACCTTATTGTTTTGGACTCCCACGGGATTGACATCATACTCGGAATGGATTGGTTAAGCAAGCACAATGGAGTAATCCAATGTGCTGAAAGGAGCGTGCAGTTGACAAACGAGCACGGTATTCGTGTCAAGTTTGAGTCAGCCCAGCAAGCAACCAAACGGGCAGGTTTGAACCATGTTGAAGGAACAACATTGGACAGCATTCCAGTGGTTCAGGAATTTTCGGACGTGTTTCCGAAAGACTTCCAGGAATGCCACCTGACCGGGACATCGAGTTTGCCATAGATTTGGCACACGGAACTGCACCTATAGCTAAGAGACCATATAGGATGCCCGTCAATGAGTTAGTTGAACTCAAGAAGCAACTTCAAGAACAGTTGGAGAAAGGTTTTATCCGTCCAAGCTCGTCACCATGGGGAGCTCCGGTACTCTTTGTGGACAAGAAGGACGGAACCCAAAGAATGTGCGTGGACTATAGGTCTCTCAACGAGGTAACAATCAAGAACAAATACCCTCTGCCCCGTATAGAGGACCTGTTCGATCAAATGAAAGGAGCCCGAGTGTTCTCCAAGATTGATCTTCGGTCAGAATACTTCCAGCTGAAGATTAAGCCCTTCGATATACCTAAGACAGCCTTTCGGACACGGTATGGTTCGTATGAATATACCGTTATGTCTTTTGGATTGACGAATGCACCCGCATACTTCATATACCTTATGAACAAGGTTTTCATGGAATACTTGTACAAGTTTGTCGTGGTTTTCATCGATGACATTATGGTGTATTCAAAAAGTAAGGAGGAGCATGAAGAACATCTGAGATTGACCTTGCAGAAGTTGCGCGAGCATCAGTTGTATGCCAAGCTCAACAAGTGTCAATTTTGGCTAAAGGAAATATCTTTCCTAGGCCACATCATCTCCAAGGAAGGGGTATCGGTTGATCCTGGAAAGGTGAGAGATGTTCTGAAATGGGACCAACCGAAGAGCGTGAGGGATATTCAAAGTTTCCTTGGGATGGCAGGATACTATCGGCGCTTCATTAAAGACTTCTCTAAAATAGCAAAACCTATGATGGAGTTGCTAATGAAGGGAAAAATCTTTCAATGGACACAAGCCTGCCAAGAAAGTTTTGAGGAACTCAAGAAAAGGCTAACCACAGCACCAGTTCTGGTATTGCCAGACGTAAGCAAGAGCTTTGACATATATTGTGACGCATCCAGACAAGGGCTCGGATGTGTGCTCATGCAGGAAGAACAAGTGGTAGCCTATGCCTCATGACAATTAAAGAAGCACGAGCTTAATTATCCTACACATGACTTGGAGTTAGCAGCAGTAGTGCATGCATTGAAGATTTGGAGACATTATATCCTTGGCCATCGATGTGAGATCTATACGGATCATAAGAGACTCAAGTACATATTTACCCAAACAGATTTGAATTTGAGGCAACGTCGATGGTTAGAACTCATCAAGGATTATGATGTGGGAATCAACTACCACCCCGGGAAGGCCAATGTAGTAGCTGACGCATTGAGCATAAAGGGAGCATGCCACCAACTCACGGTTCGGGAGCTACCACCCGAACTACGTAAGGAGTTCGAACGGTTACACCTCGGATTCTTGAATAACGTGAAGATAATAGAGAACCACTCCCCATTGGAGCAAGAAATAAGAGAGGGCCAAACAACGGACGAGGGGATCAAGGAGATCAAGGAAAGAATCCAACAAGGGATAGAGAAGGATTTCAAGGAGGATGGAAAGGGTACGCTTTGGCTAGGAAAAAGGATTTGTGTGCCAAACATAAGACACCTTCGCGACATGATATTGAAGGAGGCACATGATTCACCCTATTCCATACATCCAGGGAGCACTAAAATGTACAAGGATTTGAAAACTTGCTATTGGTGGGATGGTATGAAGAGGGATATAGCCGAATACGTTGCCCTATGCGACACATGCCAACAGGTAAAAGCCGAACATCAAAAACCCGCTGGATTGCTGCAACCTTTGAGAATACCCGAATGGAAATGGGAGGACATCAGTATGGATTTCATCGTCAGATTACCACGTACTCAGTCAGGATACGACTCCATCTGGGTCATTGTGGACCGGTTGACAAAAACCACCCATTTTCTTCCGGTAAAGACCAGTTACAACGTTGCACAATTGGCAGAGTTGTACATGGGGCAGATCATGTGCCGTCACGGAGTTCCGAAAAGGATAGTCTCCGATCAAGGTTCTCAGTTTACCTCTAGATTCTGGAGGAAGCTGCAGAAAGCCATGGGTACACGACTGGATTTTAGCTCTGCCTATCACCCACAAACAGATGGACAAACCAAAAGGACGAACCAAATTTTGGAGGATATGCTGAGAGCTTGCGCCTTGAAATGTGGGCGTAGTTGGGATAGGAGTTTACCGTATGCCGAGTTCTCCTATAACAACAGCTATCAAGCTAGCTTGGAGATGTCGCCTTTCGAAGCCTTATATGGTAGACGGTGTAGAACGCCGCTGTTCTGGAACAAAGCTGGAGAGAACCAGGTGTTTGGACCCGAAGTACTACAAGAAGCTGAAAAGCAGGTCCAAACGATACGGGAGAACTTAAAGGCTGCTCAGTCACGACAGAAAGGCTATGCGGACAATAGGCGTAGGAAGTTGACCTTTGAAGTAGGAGACTTCGTATACCTTAAGGTATTGCCTATCCGAGGCCAAAGACGTTTCAACGTCAAAGGCAAGCTAGCACCTCGCTACATCGGACCCTTTAAAATTTTGGACAAGCGAGGAGAAGTAGCCTATCAACTAGAGCTCCCAAACCACCTCCTCGACGTACATGACGTGTTTCATGTATCCCAGCTCAAGAAGTGCTTGAGAGTACCAGAGGAACAAGTGTCAATGGGGGAGCTTGAACTTCAAGAGGACCTGACTTACGCAGAACACCCTGTCCGAATCTTGGACGTAAAGGAAAGGGTCACCCGAAACAAGGTGATTCGATGGTGCAAGGTACAATGGAGCCATCACACCGAAGCTGAGGCCACATGGGAATGTGAAGAGGATATCAAGGCGGAATTCCCCCATCTATTTTCTACAAACGAATCTCGAGGGCGAGATTCAATTTAAGGGGGGGTAGATTTGTGACACCCTCATCTCGGGTGTCAGCAAATGTTCATGAGTATGAAGAAGAAAACATTTTAAGAAAAGATGGAATAATGACAAATATCAAAAGGATAGCCAATAAAGCTCTCAGAGAGCACCGAAGGCAACTTCCGCGGCCAACCGACCACGTGGCATGTTCGGAGCTCGTCCCTGCGAGGTGAAGAGAGGTACGCCGCTAAACTGGCTATGTGGAAGGCTCGGGGGTCACCTCCATAATTGGAAAAAGGTTCGACCCTGTGGGACACGTGTTGCCCACGGAGCTAGCCCCTGCGGAAGAAGCAAAGGCATTTTTCGTAGGACACATGTCATCCTCGGAGCTAGTCCTCGCGGAAATCAGAGGACCCGTCGCGCGGGATACGTGTCGATCTCGGAGCTCATCTCAGAGGAATCCGGATCTATCGAACACGTGTCGCCACCGGAGCTTATCTACGGGAGGTCTTTCGTTGCTAGAGACGTGTCGACCTCGGAGCATGTTCCTGAGGAAGGAAGAGAGGGAAGACCGGTGCCAACACGTGGCGTGCGTGGAGCTCACCTCCAAAAAAGGGGGAGGTCTCGGTCGATTGACACGTGGCACAACCGGAGCTCGTCTCTGCGGAGAAGTAGATACCAGGCCCCGGAAGGACACGTGGAGCCTCCGGAGCTCATCACCACGAAGGTAACGAGCCTGGAGCGGTTTTTACGCGTAAAGATACCGGTACGCAACAGAAACCAATCTAAGTTTCCACGATGTTACCAAAGATAAGACGATTAGGATCCAACAAAAATTTGAATAAGACTTTTATTCGGGATCCAATCAGATTAGGATTCTTCTCTTCCTGATTATAAATAGAACCCGAAACCTCTGGCCGAAACCACAAACTTCTCTTTCAACTCCTGAGCCGACGACTTAGAGCCCTAGCCCTAACTCGCCAAGCAAAACATCGCCGAAGCGCAACAAGGGAGATCATCGGAGGAGAACCAAGCGGTCTGAGGAGGACCTCAAAGACAAGAAGAGCGTGAGGTAGGACTTCAATACCACCTTACGACATCATTGTGTTCGTCTCTTTGCATCTGTTCTTCAATTCCTTTCGGACAGAAGCCTTCTCATGGGCAGATCACTCGATGATCAGTTTGATCTAAAGACAAGATCATCGCCACGTCCACCTTTGATCCGAACACCTCTGCCCATGTAAGGCCATGCAAGAACACGTACAGATCAATCTAATAAAACTAATCATGAGACAGCATGCATATGCATCATCGCATCTAGTTTAAGGTTTGTGCATAAATATTGATTGCTGTGAATCCTGTATGCACGTGATCCTACCTAGCAGGACAAGCTCAGGGAGCTGTCTACGACGAACTGCAGCAACAAGGTTTTGAGAATCAAGAACAACCGGAACCGCAAGAACAAGGCAAGTGCTCCTTGACCATATTGATCCTATACTTTGGGAAAAACTGTTTGTTTTTGTGAAAAGGTGTGCGTACTGAGTCAAACATGATGGGAAACCCTTTTATAGGAGTTTACTAGTTCTGATTAAACCACCCTTGTCACCCGGGAAGTTTATGAGTCGGGTATGGTTTTTGGCTTTATGCTTCGCTGAGTCCATGGGATTGGGAAGCGAGATAGATGTGTCTAGCTAACTGCACTCGTACTGATAATAAGTAACTGATGAGGTTAATGAACATGGATCGGAGGGAGATCTAGGCAAGCCTTGGTTTGTGAACGAGATAGCATGAGATGGTGGTTTTACTTGCCGTAGATCTAAGGACCGGTTCATGCATGCACATGCCAGGATAACAGTGCCACCACAAGGCCAAGTATGGGTGCGGCTTAGCTGAGTAATTAGGTAAGTTGCTAGAGTGTTATGGACTGTGGAAGGCGCGGGGAATGGGAGTCGAGTGAGGACTGCCCTGGGAACTGCATGGCACAAGAGGGGGCCCGTGGGTGGGAGAATTGGAGATTCTAGCCTGCCGGTGAAACCTTAGTGAGTCCATACATCTAGTAACCCCTTTGTAAAGGCTATTTTGTGATCTCTTGACCATACACCGACGGTTGTGTACTGGTATAATGGAGGTTCTGCAGTCGCCGACGGGTGATGAAATCACAAACTTGTGGGTAAAGAGGTGCAAACTCTGCAGAGTTATTAAAACTATCATGATAGCCGAGCTTACGGTCACGAGCACCTGGCTAAACTGCCATGATTAGTTGGGATGATTTTTGCCATGATTAGTTGGGATGATTTTTGCCATGATTAGATGGGATGGTTATTGAGAGGGTTCTTGGTTATGGTTATTGGTTTGGAACTGTTGAGTCCGGATGATGAGATGGTTGCATGACTGTTGAGACATGACATGAGATTGGTCTCGGTGTGAGACAAGGTTGTTTTACGAAGTGAGATGGTAGCGAATACGAGGAGGTATTCGTGAGTATGAATAAAGGATTGGTTAATGTTTGGATGGAACACGGGAAGTGATGGAGGTATGTTGGTAATTTAATTCATGCTGGGATTACATTCATCTAAAGTTAAGTTGCTGTTTTATCATGGATTTACAAGTTTGCTTTTCTGCAAATAAGCCTTTTTATACCTACCTTGTTTATGAGCTGCATATCATGTGTTTTCCCGCACTTGCTGAGTACATCATTGTACTCAAACTTGCATTATTATTTCTTCATCAACAGCAAGAGAAGGCTACTATGAAGATCAAGTAGAGCATTATGGCGTGTGATCTATTCTCAACCTTGCCTGTGGAGGGAGTAGAGATGGAGCCACTTCTGCTTAGTTATGCTTCCGCATTTAAATAAAGACTTCCGCTGCATAGAAATAAGACTTCCGCTGTAAGCATGAGTCCAAGACTCATGAGGTATTGTAATAAACTCTGTTATTCGTGGTAATATATAATCTGAATTCAGTTTGTGGAACGTATGTGTATGTGTGATGAACAACTTGGGCACACATATGCATTAGTTCTCGGTTCCGTGGTTTTCCCACAGAATTGAGGGCGTCAAAGTTACCCTCCGTTGGGGACCACGGCTGAGTGGGAGCCGTACACGCCGCGCTGAGCTGAGTGCAGCTAGTGTGGGTTGCCCTAGGGCTGGGCAACCGACTTTTGCTAGATAGGCGGGCGTGAGTTGTAAAAATTAAAACTTCCGCTGTGTAATGTATACCTTAGTTTGTAATTGAGTAAGTGTACTACTTTGTACATCTCAGTTTGTTTTCTATGTAAAACAATATATCCTTATGATGTGTGCTGTCGGGTGTCGCATCACGCGGCACCGCCCTCTGCGATCCTGGATGAGCGGATTCCGGTCCGCCACAGGCTGGTATCAGAGCGGTATTGGGGATAGCACATTAACTAAGGACTGTATTACGGGAAAACTTAGGTTTACGGTGAGGATTCAGTAGTTTGCCCAAGTAAGGACTATATTAGCATAGTTACTTAAAGTGGCAAGACTAACATATGTGTTATAATTCTGAATTTTAATTATGTAACGACGCACCTACGCTCTGGTAGGAATGGTAAGGAATGCCACCGAAAGCTGTTCAATTTCGGTTAGCTCCCCTGACAAGGAACGTGGTTCAGGGATAGGTCTCACAGCTTGGTGTGAGACGTTAATATGAAACTCTTGGACTCTTCATGTTCCTGAGTTCATATGAAATGCTGATCCCTAGCATGCATTAGGCAAGTAAGTGGAGACCCCATCGCGTGGTCAGTAATGCGAGAGTGTGTTCGTCTGGAAATAGCCCAGGAGGACATACGCAGCGCTTGATATCGGTGTTCCCTGCAGGGCAGTAGGTGGTATCCGTTGGGTTGATAACATTCCCAACCGTACGACCCGTTCATGACATACTCGGGTTCCCCGTTGTGTGGTGTTGAAACACGATCACGTACCTTGAGACGTGACTTAACTCAAGGACGGCCGTATGACAATGATACGGGCATTTGTATTTACATTCAAATAGGGATCTGCCTGAAATGGATATAACCATTGAGTGCATCATTATTGTGTGGTATTCTGCAGGTACTAACCATGTATGTATTCCGTGTAGCAAACGTGTGCGAGAGGCCGTTTAGTGCCACAACTGAGACGTATATGCCGGTATAATCCGGGTAGGATTTTCTTTTTGTGAGGAACGTAGTACCGACATATCATAGGCATGTGCATGAAAGATAATGATAACAAGGAATTAAAATCACTAAGTTTCAACATTTAGGATCCTGGTTGAGTCGAAAAATTTGATAGTTGATCAGTATAGTTCCAAAAGATTGAAAAACAGAGTGCTCTGTTTTAGGCAGCAAGTTTGCGGAACCCTAACAGAGCATAACTCACAGATCATTTGGCCAATGGAGGTGGGGGAGATAGTTCTGGAAATCTGTTTAAGCACTCTACAACTTAGTTGCAGACTTCCAGAGCTGAATCACCCCTTAAGATGGCTTAAATCCCAGAGGATTGTAAACTGTCCAGAACCAGGACAGATTTGAAATACTCTCTGGACTGTTCTGTTTTTCAAGCATAACTTACTATAGCAAAATCTAAAATTTTCATATCATACATCTTTAGAAAGGGTAGGAGATGTGTTACATCTTTGTAATTCAAAGTTTCTGTATTTGCAGCACGGAATTCAGTGGAAATATGAATTGAAAACAGCAACTTCCCAAAGGAGGTCCTGTTGAAATTCTTCCAGAAATTCTGTTAACTTTGAATTACCATAACTTTTAAACAAGAGCTGATCTGAGGGCAAATAAATAATCGTTGGAAAGATACTGAAGTTAAATTTAACTTTGGTATTCAACTTGAGCCATTAAAATGCCCAGAACCAGATCAAAATCTTGGATATGTAGAAACTGGTCATTCTGACAGAGGAATGACAGTTGAACTCATTTGAGAGATTGTTGTGCCCTAGGGGGTTTAAGCACTTCCAATGGGTAGAACATACTCATGAGATGATATCTTCAACTAGTGAAAGATTTGAGTATAGGTCTTACTCAAGTTTCTTTTGCTGGATACCATGTTTGTGTCGTATTGAAGATAAAAGGGTGGTATACGTGATGACAAAGCGATTGTAACGTCTCGTAGTGACCAAACCTAGTTGTGGTGAGCTTCCAAAGAGGAGGTTTATCAAATTGGATTTAACTAGATTTTATTTGGTCTGGTAATGGTGTAGCTTTTGCAAAGTTATTACATTATCTACATACGAGATGTATCGCATGTTTTACTGTCATTATGTTTATGCCATTTCATTGGACTGCATGAAGTTGTTGCGGGACTGATATTTATTGTCGTATGGTTGCATATGGTTTGCACTCGGACCACGCATGAGATTGGTGGCTCTAGCCAGCAGGGAGGCGATGACTCCCAGCCACCTGCCTATGACAGCACCCCGCAGCAGCAACCACCACCGCCGCCTCCACTTACCCTAGCGGATGTGATGGCGGCACTGGTGGGTGGTCGTGACGAGCAGACCGACCTGCTCCGCACGATCGTGCAGAATACGTCCCAGGCGGGGGGGGTCAAGAGAGGGGGCCTCGTGAACCCCGTGATGTGACGTACTAGGATTTCATGAGTACGCATCGTCCGGTGTTCACAGAAGCCGCAGAACCACTGGAGGCTGACAACTGGCTGCGGACAATCGAGTCCAAATTAGGGTTGCTCCAATGTACGGAGCGGCAAAAGACTCTGTTCGCGGCGCAGCAGCTTCACGGAGCCGCTGGTGCGTGGTGGGTGAACTATGTCGCCTCACGTCCGGATGGCCATGCCGTTGAGTGGGAAGAGTTCCGGGAGGCGTTCCGCGCCTACCATATCCCTCCCGGGATAATTAAGAGGAAGTTCCAAGAATTCTTGGAGCTGAAGCAGGGCGGGAGGAGTGCCCATGACTACTCCCGTGCCTTCAACCATCTGGCGCAATATGCGTCAGACTACGTCTCCACCGAGGAGAAGAAACGGGAGCACTTCTATCGGGGGTTACACCCCGAGATGAAGACACATCTCGTTCAATGGAATCGCGGCACCTTCAACGACCTCATTAATGCCGCGATTATGCAAGAGGACGCTCAGCGGGAGTTGGCAGCTGAGCAGCGGAAGCGCAGCACTCCACCCAGCAGTGAGGGCGACGCTCCCCAAAATTACGACATGGTGTATCGGACAACATCCGGACAGCAGTGGCATCCACCGGCGCGACCTCAGCAGTTCGGGGGACGTTCTTTCCAGGAACCCCCATTCCGACCGCCGATGCCACCACCGCGACCGCAGCAGCAGCAGACGACACCCCGGGCATTCCCACCGCCACAACGCGCCCCGGATTTCCGTCCGCCGATCAGCGGAGGGCCGCCCCGCTACACTTGTTTCACGTGTGGCCAGGCGGGCCATTTCGCGAAGGACTGTCCCCAGGGGCAGCAGAGCAGCGGGCAAGCCCAGTTCCAGGGCGGTGCTCGAGGCTGACCTCCGGTCAAGAAGGTTGGTCAGCGGACTGGGGGTGTTCGCAACCTTGACAATAAGGACGCCCCAGAGGGAGACAACGTGCTGGCTGGTACGTTCACTCTCAACGATCAAGCCATCATCATATTATTTGATTCTGGTGCAACCCACAATTTTATAAGTGCATCATATGTGGTTAAGCATCGACTGGAAGCCTTTCCCACCGAGTGTTCTTATATGATCTGCTCACCAGGAGGAAAGATTTCAGCAACTATGATGGTTCTGAAAGCACCACTGTGCTTAGGTGGGAAGATATATCCCACCACTATGATTATTTTTGAGGGGCAGAAGATTGATGCAATCTTAGGAATATCATGGCTAAGCTACCATGGCGCTGTCCTGGAAACTTTATCACGGACGGTTCACCTCAGCTCCCCACTACACCGTCCGCAGTCCCTCATATTAGATAATCCAGTCTGGGAAGTTTCAGAAATTAATAATGCTGAAGATCTCAAGTTAGAGGACATCTCCGTAGTCCGGGAGTACCCCGACGTGTTTCCGGATGATCTTCCGGGCATGCCACCTGAGCGGGATGTCGAGTTCAAGATTGAACTTGCACCCGGGACTATGCCCATATCACGGAGACCATACAAGATGGCTCCGAACGAGCTGGCTGAATTAAAAGAACAGCTCAATGATCTGTTGAGAAAATGTTTCATTAGGCCGAGTTCCTCGCCTTGGGGATGCTCGGCGCTGTTCGTGAAGAAGAAGGATGAAACCTTGAGGCTGTGTGTGGACTACCGGCTGCTCAACGCCGTCACCATCAAGAATAAGTACCCACTGCCCCGCATTGACATATTATTTGATCAGCTTGTGAGTGCAAGTTTGTTCTCCAAGATGGACCTTCGCTCTGGGTATCATCAGATAAAGATCCGAGAGAAAGATATCCCGAAGACGGCCTTCTCGATGAGATATGGCTTATATGAATATTCCGTCATGTCTTTTGGTTTCACTAATGCTCCAGCCCATTTCATGTATCTCATGAACTCGGTGTTCATGCCGGAGCTGGACAAGTTCGTGGTGGTGTTCATTGATGATATCTTGGTTTACTCCAAAACAGAAGTAGAACACGCCGAACACTTGAGAATCGTTCTTCAACGATTGCGAGACCACAAACTCTACGCCAAGTTCAGCAAATGTGAGTTTTGGATCAGCCAAGTGCTATTTCTAGGACATATCATCTCAGCGGAAGGTATTGCGGTTGACCCAAGAAAAATAGAGCAAGTGCTGAAATGGAAAGCTCCCACTTCAGTTCATGAAGTCAGAAGCTTCCTCGGCTTAGCAGGATACTATCAGAGATTCATTCCAAGCTTCTCCAAGCTTGCTAAGCCGATGACAGAATTGCTGAAGAAGGGAACAAAATATGTTTGGAACACGGCGTGTGAAGGAGCGTTCCAAGCATTAGTGAAGCATCTCACAACAGCCCCGGTCTTAGCTCAACCGGATACAACCAAGCCCTTCGACGTGTATTGTGATGCGTCCGGTATTGGGCTCGGCTGCGTGTTGATGCAGGAAGGATGTGTGATCGCATATGGCTCACGCCAACTTTGGAACCATAAGAAGCATTATCCAACTCATGATCTTGAGCTTGCTGCTGTGGTTTTGGCGCTGAAAATGTGGAGGCACTATCTCCTGGGGAATTTGGTGCATCTCTATACTGACCACAAGAGCCTGAAGTATATCTTCACCCAGAAGGAGCTGAACATGAGGCAAAGGAGGTGGGCAGAATTAATTAAAGACTATGAGATTGAGATCCATTATCACCCCGGCAAGGCAAATGTGGTTGCCGACGCGCTGAGTCGGAAGTCACATATTCATAACCTCACCATTACCCCGGTGGAGGAGGAAGAGCCGACTTTATACTTGGTTCCTTATGGACCGCTCTACAACCTTGCCCTCATCCCTACCATTAGGGAGGACATCATATTACAGCTCAGAAGACTGATAAGAGTATGGCATATCTCCGGAGACGGATAGACAACAGGGAGATCAAATGTTTCCGGAAAGATGATGAGGGGACGCTGTGGTTCAATGACCGCATAGTCGTACCCCAGGATATGGAGCTGAGGAAAAAGATCCTTGATGAAGCTCACTTGTCTAAATACTCCATTCATCCAGGCAGCAACAAAATGTACCAAGATTTGAAAAAGAAATTTTGGTGGACACGGATGAAGCGGGAAGTGGCTAAATACATATCCGAGTGTGATACGTGTAGACGAGTAAAAGCTGATCATATGAGGAAATCAGGGCTGCTGCAACCCCTGGAAATCCCGGCATGGAAATGGGAAGATGTGAGCATGGATTTCATTGTGGGATTACCCTTGACTTCCAACAAGCATGATTCCATTTGGGTAATCGTTGATCGGTTAACCAAGACGGCTCACTTCATCCCAGTGCATACACGTTACAATGCCGGCAAATATGCGGAGCTGTACATAGCGAAGATTCTATGTTTATATGGAGTACCCAAGACCATAGTCTCAGACTGAGGTGCATTATTTGTATCTTGCTTTTGGGAGCAGTTGCACGCTGCTCTGGGTACTAAGCTGATTAGAAGCACCGCCTATAACCCTCAGACAGATGGGCAAACAGAGAGGGTGAACCAAGTACTAGAAGACATGTTGAGAGCATGTGCCATCCACCACGGTAGGAACTGGGATGATCACCTACAGTTGGCAGAATTCTCGTACAACAACGGCTATCAGGTGAGTATCAAAATGGCACCCTACGAAGCTCTCTATGGTCGCAAGTGCCGCACCCCATTAAACTGGTGCGAGTCCGGTGAAAGGGTCACATTTGGGGTTGATGTGGTGAACGACACTGAAGAGCGCGATTGGATGATTCAAGCCAACTTGAAGGCCGCTGAATCCCGGCAGAAAAGCTATGCTGATAAGGGGCGTAGACCGCTGCACTTTGACGTCGGAGAGCACGTGTACCTCCGTGTATCTCCGATGAAGGGCATGCACCGGTTCGGCGTGAAGGGGAAACTCGCTCCCCGTTTCATTGGACCCTATGCTATCACCGAGAAGTGTGGACCAGCGGCATATAGACTGGAGCTACCGGCATCTCTTGCTGGTGTCCACGACGTTTTCCATGTTTCGCAACTGCGAAAATGTCTGAAGCATACGACTACTGTGCCCACTGAAGACATCGGCGAGCTGCAACCGGATTTGACATATGATGAATATCCGGTGGCAATTATTGATGAGAAAGCTCGGATCACACGTAGCCGAACGTTCTGGTTCTACAAGATACTCTGGAGCAACCACACCGCCGAAGAAGCGACGTGGGAGAGTGAGGAATTCCTTCGCTCAAATTACCCGGAGTTCATGGCGTCTCAGCACGGGTGAGTTCCTATTACATCGCTGTCTCTTCTTTTGTAATCTACGGACAAGATTCTTTTAAGGGGGGAGGGATGTAAAAGCCCAAGAAAAGGGACTTGCAAAAATTTTTCTTCACCTCACAACACCACAGTTTTTATTGTGGATATCTTAGGAAAAAGTGTGAAGAGCATGTAACCTCCATCAAAAGGGTAATTAGAGGGGAAAGCCTTCACTTTCACAAAGTAGGATTTCTACACATGAACATGAGAGGTTGAGCTCACCCCTAGGACTTAAAAATTCTTGGGAGGGTTCAAGCCAAGTTTCATACAAACCCAACACTTTTTGAGGCACTTTTGGAGGTATTTGAAAAGGAGGCCAATTTGAATGCAAATTCAAATTGCAGCAACTTCATCACTGAAATTCAAAAGTTAGCTTCATATTCAAACTCAGCACATTTTTCTGAGTTAGCCCACCAATTTTCATCCCTATTGGAGTTCATCTTGTCGGGAGCTAAATTTGCAATAATTCAAAACTGAATTTGAATTTCAGTTTAAACGTGAAGCACATTTGACCCAACAAAGTTAAATTTGAGAACCCAAATTGAAACCAATACTTGGGGGCTAAGTCTCCCATTCAATTCTCAGTAGCTGGTATATTTACAAAAGAAAGGGGGAGAAAGAATTAGAGGGGAGAAGAGGGCCCACTGGTCAGCCACCCTGAGAACCAAACCGACTCAGGCCCGAGGTCGAACACCCCCGCAGGCGACAACGCACGGGGTCGACCCCGTCCCAACGCGGCCACCGCACGGTGAAAGCGCGGAGTCACCACGCCAGCGCGACGCTTGCTCGGCTGTTTTCACGGTGCCCCGGCTGTCCCAGCGTTCCCCCTCCCACAATCGCCCCCGCGCGCAAACTTGTTCCTCGCCACTCTCTGGTCGCCGGCGTCCGAGCAACCCAGGCACTCTCGTGCCCGGCAAGCAACACAAGAAAGAACCGCCTATAGGTACTGATCACCACCGTACTGACCTCGCCCTCTCTCTCGCACGGTCGGCAAAGAATTTGGGGGATTAGTGTGTCGGGGTGTTTAGAACCGAACCATGCGAAATCTGGAAATTCGCAGCAAGTAGGCCACCACTCCTTAGGCCGAGCTAAAGACATGATCTAGACTCTCCCACGCGTCTCTGAGATCAGAAATCAACGAGTTTCATCGAGTATGGGCGATGTTCTTCAAGCTTTTTGCATCGGCGCCGATTTCCGGTCTAGGTCACTGGTGAGGTCGTAGTTGCAGCTGTTTCCACAGATCGGTGCCCATATCCGTGATCAGAGGGTGTCAGCGGAGCTCCCCGAGCAAACCGCATCGAAAAAGGTGCAGGGGATGCTGAGTTCGACGTCGCCGGTGAGCTTCCGGCCGCTGTTGCCGTCGGGAGCCCTGTTCCGGCCGTTGTCAAGCTCCGGTGAGGGCACCAGTGTGTTCTCCGAGTCGAGTTAGCCACAGGCGGCAATTTCCGTCGAAGTTCGGGCAATGAAACGGCCGGCGGCGAGCGCTCCGGCGAGGCGCCGTGTAACACCCCAAACTTTTGATTCAAAACCCTAAATCATGTTAAGAGTGGAATTAAAAAAATTTTGGACGTGCTGCATGTTTTGCAAAAATTCAAATTCAAACTGGAGTTCAAATTTAACCCAAATCAGAAAAGAAATAGAAAAACAAAAAGAGAAAACAGAAAAAAACCGGCCAGTGGGCCGAAACCCACCAGCCGGCCCATCCAGCGCCCGCGCCAGCTCGCAGCCGAGCGCGCTGCTTCCTCACGCTGACAGGCGGGACCCACCCGATCTTCGTCTACCTCGCGACAGCGCCGGACTCCCTCGCACCCGAATCAAAACCGATCGGGATTTCGGCGTATCCCCGCTGAATTCTGTTCGTAGGCGACGCGGACATGATCTAAACCACCCCGCCGCCCTCCCCCGTCTATAAAAACCCCGGCCTCGTTCTGTTTTTCCCCCACGATCGCCGATTTTTACTCCGGTGAGAACCGAGACTTCTCTGGCGAATTCTGGCCGATCTAAGCTCGGAAATTCCGATCTAACTCGCTGGTCTTGATCCATCGCCTCCGGGGAACCTTGCAGGTGCAGAAAACTCGGTGATTTGCGGTGTAAACGCAGAGCCGACGAGCTTCGCCGTGGTTTTGCCTCGGACCTCATCGCCGATCACCTTCCAGGACCTCCGAGCTCAAGAAAACCCCCGAGGTGAGATCCCCGACCTCCCCTCTACCGATCTATGCCATAAAATCACAGTTCTAGGAAGAATTCCCGAAGATCCAAAAGTTTTCGGCGAGATCGCCGCTTCCCGCCGCCGTGCGCCGCCGGCAGCGCCGCCCGCGCTCGATCAGAGCGACGTGGCCGCTTGTGCGCCGTTTATTTTAAATCGCACGGTAGGGTTTAAATCCCCGCGTACCGGTTCGATGTTATAATCTCGGCCGTCGGTTTAAAATCGGACGGTCCACGTCAGCCCCGCGTTATAAAGACTGGAAATCTTACGTGCTACCCCCTGGGGTTCTCGAGAAATAAGAGCTAGCCCCGGAAACTTCTGATCTAGCCCCTGGAACTTCAGAAAATCATGTAAATTCATTTAAAAATCAGTTTTAGCCCCTGGACTTAATAAAAATTAGGAAAAACACCTCTGATAAGTGTAGCTAGACCCCTGGAAATTCTGGAAATAATATTATAGACCCTGTAATGGGGTGAGTTTACCTTTTTAGCCCTGTTTAGTATTTAATTTAGGAGATTGACTATGTTGCTAGTGTTTAAAAATTAAAAAGTGGGACAAACATATTGTCAAAATTTAATTAAAGACTTTCTCAGTATTTAGGAAACTTTGGAGTGAGATAAAAACATATTTTGGGCTGAATTGAATCTGTCTAATTTATTATTCACATTTAGGGACATATTTTTAAGCAATGAATAGTTTTAGAAAATAGGGAAAATTATTGTGAAATAATTTGCATCAGAGGCAAAGGTCAAAATATGTTATTAAATTATTTAGGACCAGAACCTATTCTGTTAGATGATGTGTTTTACTAATTTCATAATAAAGAACACATTTATGTATAGGAAAATAAATCTAAAAATATAGCAACTAGTAAATGATAAATGGAGTTTCTAGAATCCAAAGAATTCAGTTTAAGGTTGGTAGAAATTCTAAAGGCACATATGGAGAAGAAAAATACTTTTCATACATACTTGGTAGTGAAAAGGTGTAGTAGTTGAATATAAGGAATTTATTTAAATGGTAAACTCATACATATACAGTAGGTAAGTATAAATGTGAACATAAAAGTAGGAATCATATACACATGATTAAAAGTGCATGCAAGCCACAAATCAACACACATAGAGTAACCACAACACATATAATGGTGAATGACTTTCATAAATGTGAATGTGTGGTTTGTATGAGGTGGAAGTGTGAACTATGTATTATGGATTGTTGTTTTTCTTTTGCTATGTGTGATGGTATGATGTAGAACCTGCTCCAGAGCAAGTTCTTCCTTTCCAAGATCAGGACTACCCATTCCAAGAGCAGCAGGAAGGAGGCAAGTGTCCTTGACCACTTTGATCCTATACTAGGATGTGTAGGTAGAATTATTTGCATTGTCAATTGAAATATGAAACCCATGCTAGGATGTTTCCCTAGAATTGCATTACCTTGTTTCCTTGTAGCTTGGGTTGGGATTTATTTTATCATGTCATTTATTATTATGCATATGCTTAGTCATGCTTAGAATGGGATATTTGGGATATGAGATCATCAGTTTATTTTACCATACTCTTGAATGAGATATTGTGAGTTATGTAGAGGTAGGGATCAAGGCAAGTTGGATGTTTTGGTTGTGTGTTGGGTGCACGAGACTCGGGTTTGTGTTTAGTACTTGCCTGGATCCTAAGGACCGGTTCATGGAGCATGTAACCTGGCTTTACAGTGCCAACCACATGCTGAGATGGGGCAGCTTGGCCAATTAATTAGGTGTATCCCCGACGTAGTATGGGTGTGTTGGATGGTGCGGGGAATAGGTGTCAGCTGGACTACCATATGAACCGCAAGGCTCAAGAGGGGGCCACTGCAGCGGGGTTGGAGCCTCTTGTATGCTGTTAGGGGTGAAACCTCAGTGGGCCCATGCTCGTCGGGAATCCCTTTGTAAAGGCTTCGTAGTGATCTCCTGGCTACACACCTGGGAAGTGTGAATGTGGATCGTAGCCACTGGCATAATGGAGGTTCTTTTAGTCCACCCAGCAATGGGGGATGAAATCACTACATGTGGGTACAGTGGTACAAACTCTGCAGAGTCAAAACTGTCATGACAGCCGTGCTCACGGTCAAGAGCAGCTTGGACTTATTCATGATTAGAGGATGATGATTTTGGAAGTTGTGGATGTTAAGCGGGGAGCTTAACATTGGAAATGATGTTATGGTTATTGGATTATGATGATGGGATGGGAGATTTGGACCATTTCACCTGTGTAGTAATGTAGGTGCTTAATAAGCTAAGGTGAATGGTATTAATTGCGTAGTGCTTTAACCATGAGTTCAACCTCTCCTTGTTCTAGCCATGCATGATATAATTTTCCCACACTTGCTGAGTACCATTGGTACTCAACCTTGCATATTTGTTGGTTTATATTGCTGCTCAGGTCAAGATAATGAGGTGGTATATAATGATCAAGACTTTGGACCCGAAGAAGGTTTCTAGGTTCATGGAGTCCCCTGGGTAACGCCTGTGACGGAGCCCTCAAGAATAATATTCCGCTGCTAGTTTATTTACTTGTGATGAACTTTTTATTGTCCAACGAGACATTTCCTATGTAAGACTTATTTATATTCGACACCTGGCTTGTAATAAATTATGCTTCACTATTTGTCATCACATGTATGAGAAAATGATCCTGGCATACATGTGATATTCACTCGGTTGTTCTTCGGAAAAACCGGGTGTGACAGAAGTGGTATCAGAGCCAAGGCTGCCCGTAGGAACGTGGACCTAGGTAGAAATGGACGTATTTAAGGGCCCTATTTTCTTAAAAACTATTTTACAAGGTGTGTGCTGAAAAGTGTTATTTAATGGAGTCACTTTCTTCATCTTACCCCAACTTTCATTCAAAATAGGATTTTTGTTTGAGAGTTTATCTAACCTAATTTTAAATTCTTTTTGTTTTAGATGGTTCGCATGATTCGCACCGCTCGCAAGTCCACAGGAGGGAGAGTTCCCGTATTTGCCCTTGCCGAGAGGGAGGAGAGTTGTCCGGTGACGTACCTTTCCTATGGATTGGCAGTAGGAGGCTTATTGCGTCGTCTTCGGCGTATGCTCGAAGCCGCCGGCAATATGGGCAAGCTAATCATCCACTATAACTCCACCAGGACCATCCGTGAGAAGAGGGAAGAATGGAGTTCAGAGATGAGGATAATACACGAAAATCAGCTGCTTAAGATTCACCACTCTCCCGCTTGTAGAGCGACACAGGTCGATGCGGAGATAGATGTCACCTAGGAGGCCATCACCTGCCAGAGTCACATCTATCATCGCCACTTGATCAAAACTGAGTACATGTATGTCCTCCAGCGTGAGAGTGGTACCACAGAGTACAAGTACCCGCCGGTGCAGCAAGGGACTTCCCATGAGCACATGGACTTGTGCTTGGAAGATGCTTCTATGCTCAGCACTCGACTGCAGGAGTGTCAACAAGAGCTTCAGGATGTCCGGGACAACCTGAAGGAAACGGAGGCGTTGCTGCGAGCCTGTTTGAGGGCGAGAGAAAGAGGAGATGGCTAGAGTTAATCAATGACTTTGATGTGGGCATCAACTATCATCCCGGGAAAGCAAACGTCGTGGCCGATGCTTTGAGTCGGAAAGTGCAGGTCAATAAGTTGAACGTGAAGGACATGCCTGCAGAATTGAAGGACGAGGTTATAAAGCTCAATCTATGCCTGGTAAATAGTGGTGAAGCCATCGCCATGGAAATGGATTCCACACTCGAGCGAGACATACGTGAGGGTCAAAAGAATGACGAGAAGATACAAGAGATCAGACAACTCATCAAGGAAAATAAAGCTCCTGGTTTTAGAGAGGATGAACAAGGAACGGTGTGGCACGGAAAAAGAATATGTGTGCCTGAAGTAAAGGAGATCCGTGAATTGATTTTGAAGGAGGCTCACGATTCCGACTATTCCATTCATCCTGGGAGTACGAAGATGTACCAGGACCTCAAGGGCAGGTATTGGTGGTATGGCATGAAGCGAGATGTCGCGGAACATGTTGCCCTATGTGACACATGTCAGTTGGTGAAAGCAGAACATCAACGACCCGCGGGATTATTGCAACCACTCAAAGTGCCTGAATGGAAATGGGAAGAAATCAGCATGGATTTCATCGTGGGATTGCCTAGGACCCAATCAGGGTATGATTCGATATGGGTCATCATTGATAGGCTAACAAAGGTAGCTCACTTCATCCCCGTGAAGGAAAGCTACAGCGGATCCAAATTGGCAGAGTGGTACATGTCAAGGATCATGTGTTACCATGGAGTGCCAAAGAAGATTGTGTTGGATCGAGGGACACAGTTCACCTCAAGGTTCTGGCAGAAGTTGCACGAAACCATGGGAACCCATCTGAACTTTAGTTCTTCCTATCATCCCCAAACTGATGGGCAGACGGAAAGAACCAATCAGATCCTTAAAGATATGCTAAGGGCATGTGCACTCAAAAACAATAGGAGTTGGGACAAGAACTTACCATATGCGGAGTTTTCCTATAACAACAGCTATCAAGCTAGTATGAAGATGTCACCGTTTGAAGCCTTGTACGGGAGGAAGTGCAGAACTCCCCTTTTTTGGAACCAAACGGGGGAAAGTAAAGTGTTTGGTCCAGAAGTACTACAAGAAGCCGAGGCGAAGGTAAGAGAAATTCGCAACAATTTGAGGATAGCACATACACGCCAAAAGAGTTATGCTGATGTACGAAGAAGAGAGCTCGTTTTCAACGTGGGAGACTATGTTTATCTCAAGGTGTCCCCTATCCGAGGACTTCGTCGGTTCAAGGTGAAAGGGAAGTTGTCACCTCGATACATCGGACCCTTTCAAGTTCAGGAAAGGAAAGGCGAAGTGGCGTATCAACTAGAGTTACCGGCTCGTCTATCGGATGTGCACGATGTATTCCATGTGTCACAACTCAAGAAATGCCTGAGGACGCCTGAAGAGGTGTTACCCATGAATGAAGTGGATGTAGTTGAGGATTTGTCTTATGCCGAGCAACCATACAAGATTTTGGAGACAATGGAACGCCTCACCAAAAATAAAAGAATCCGGATGTGCAAGGTGCAGTGGAAGCATCACTCAGAAGAGGAAGCCACCTGGGAGCGGGAAGATGAGCTCAAGGCACAATTTCCGGAATTGTTTTCTTAGAAACACCAATCTCGAGGACGAGATTTCTTTTAAGGGGGGTAGAGCTGTAACACCCCAAAATTTTGATTCAAAATCCTAAATCATGTTAAGAGGGGAATTTAAAATTTTTTGGACGTGTTGCATGTTTTGCAAAAATTCAAATTCAAACTGGAGTTCAAATTTAACCCAAATCAGAAAAGAAATAGAAAAAGAAAAAGAGAAACAGAAAAAAACCGGCCAGTGGGCCGAAACCCACCAGCCGGCCCATCCAGCGCCCGCGCCAGCTCGCAGCCGAGCGCGCTGCTTCCTCACCCTGACAGGCGGGACCCACCCGATCTTCGTCTACCTCGCGACAGCGCCGGACTCCCTCGCACCCGAACCAAAACCGTTCGGGATTTCGGCGTATCCCCGCTGAATTCTGTTCGTAGGCGACGCGGACATGATCTAAACCACCCCGCCGCCCTCCCCCGTCTATAAAAACCCCGGCCTCGTTCTGTTTTTCCCCCACGATCGCCGATTTTTACTCCGGTGAGAACCGAGACTTCTCCGGCGAATTCTGGCCGATCTAAGCTCGGAAATTCCGATCTAACTCGCTGGTCTTGATCCACCGCCTCCGGGGAACCTTGCAGGTGCAGAAAACTCGGTGATTTGCGGTGTAAACGCAGCGCCGACGAGCTTCGCCGTGGTTTTGCCTCGGACCTCGTCGCCGATCACCTTCCAGGACCTCCGAGCTCAAGAAAAACCCCGAGGTGAGATCCCCGACCTCCCCTCTACCGATCTATGCCATAAAATCACAGTTCTAGGAAGAATTCCCGAAGATCCGAAAGTTTCCGGCGAGATCGCCGCTTCCCGCCGCCGTGCACCGCCGGCAGCGCCGCCCGCGCTCGATCAGAGCGACGTGGCCGCTTGTGCGCCGTTTATTTTAAATCGCACGGTAGAGTTTAAATCCCCGCGTACCGGTTCGATGTTATGATCTCGGCCGTCGGTTTAAAATCGGACGGTCCACGTCAGCCCCGCGTTATAAAGACTGGAAATCTTACGTGCTACCCCCTGGGGTTCTCGGGAGATAAGAGCTAGCCCCGGAAACTTCTGATCTAGCCCCTGGAACTTCAGAAAATCATGTAAATTCATTTAAAAATCAGTTTTAGCCCCTGGACTTAATAAAAATTAGGAAAAACACCTCTGATAAGTGTAGCTAGACCCCTGGAAATTCTGAAAATAATATTATAGACCCTGTAATGGGGTGAGTTTACCTTTTTAGCCCTGTTTAGTATTTAATTTAGGAGATTGACTATGTTGCTAGTGTTCAAAAATTAAAAAGTGGGACAAACATATTGTCAAAATTTAATTAAAGACTTTCTCAGTATTTAGGACACTTTGGAGTGAGATAAAAACATATTTTGGGCTGAATCGAATCTGTCTAATTTATTATTCACATTTAGGGACACATTTTTAAGCAATGAATAGTTTTAGAAAATAGGGAAAATAATTGTGAAATAATTTACATCAGAGGCAAAGGTCAAAATATGTTATTAAATTATTTAGGACCAGAACCTATTCTGTTAGATGATGTGTATTACTAATTTCATAATAAAGAACACATTTATGTATAGGAAAAAAATCTGAAAATATAGCAACTAGTAAATGATAAATGGAGTTTCTAGAATCCAAAGAATTCAGTTTAAGGTTGGTAGAAATTCTAAAGGCACATATGGAGAAGAAAAATACTTTTCATACATACTTGGTAGTGAAAAGGTGTAGTAGTTGAATATAAGGAATTTATTTAAATGGGAAACTCATACATATACAGTAGGTAAGTATAATGTGAACATAAAAGTAGGAATCATATACACATGATTAAAAGTGCATGCAAGCCACAAATCAACACACATAGAGTAACCACAACACATATAATGGTGAATGACTTTCATAAATGTGAATGTGTGGTTTGTATGAGGTGGAAGTGTGAACTATGTCTTATGGATTGTTGTTTTTCTTTTGCTATGTGTGATGGTATGATGTAGAACCTGCTCCAGAGCAAGTTCTTCCTTTCGAAGATCAGGACTACCCATTCCAAGAGCAGCAGGAAGGAGGCAAGTGTCCTTGACCACTTTGATCCTATACTAGGATGTGTAGGTAGAATTATTTGAATTGTCAATTGAAATATGAAACCCATGCTAGGATGTTTCCCTAGAATTGCATTACCTTGTTTCCTTGTAGCTTGGGTTGGGATTTATTTTATCATGTCATTTATTATTATGCATATGCTTAGCCATGCTTAGAATGGGATATTTGGGATATGAGATCATCAGTTTATTTTACCATACTCTTGAATGAGATATTGTGAGTTATGTAGAGGTAGGGATCAAGGCAAGTTGGATGTTTTGGTTGTGTGCTGGGTGCACGAGACTCGGGTTTGTGTTTAGTACTTGCCTGGATCCTAAGGACCGGTTCATGGAGCATGTAACCTGGCTTTACAGTGCCAACCACATGCTGAGATGGGGCAGCTTGGCCAATTAATTAGGTGTATCCCCGACGTAGTATGGGTGTGTTGGATGGTGCGGGGAATAGGTGTCAGCTGGACTACCATATGAACCGCAAGGCTCAAGAGGGGGCCACTGCAGCGGGGTTGGAGCCTCTTGTATGCTGTTAGGGGTGAAACCTCAGTGGGCCCACGCTCGTCGGGAATCCCTTTGTAAAGGCTTCGTAGTGATCTCCTGGCTACACACCTAGGAAGTGTGAATGTGGATCGTAGCCACTGGCATAATGGAGGTTCTTTTAGTCCACCCGGCAACGGGGGATGAAATCACTACATGTGGATACAGTGGTACAAACTCTGCAGAGTCAAAACTGTCATGACAGCCGTGCTCACGGTCAAGAGCAGCTTGGACTTATTCATGATTAGAGGATGATGATTTTGGAAGTTGTGGATGTTAAGCGGGGAGCTTAACATTGGAAATGATGTTATGGTTATTGGATTATGATGATGGGATGGGAGATTTGGACCATTTCACCTGTGTAGTAATGTAGGTGCATAATAAGCTAAGGTGATAGGTATTAATTGCATAGTGCTTTAACCATGAGTTCAACCTCTCCTTGTTCTAGCCATGCATGATATAATTTTCCCACACTTGCTGAGTATCATTGGTACTCAACCTTGCATATTTGTTGGTTTATATTGCTGCTCAGGTCAAGATAATGAGGTGGTGTATAATGATCAAGACTTTGGACCCGAAGAAGGTTTCTAGGTTCATGGAGTCCCCCGGGTAACGCCTGTGACGGAGCCCTCAAGAATAATATTCTGCTGCTAGTTTATTTACTTGTGATGAACTTTTTATTGTCCAACGAGACATTTGCTATGTAAGACTTATTTATATTCGACACCTGGCTTGTAATAAATGATGCTTCACTATTTGTCATCACATGTATGAGAAAATGATCCTGGCATACATGTGATATTCACTCGGTTGTTCTTCGGAAAAACCGGGTGTGACACGCCGCCGCGGGAACTGCGGGAGAGCGCGAGGTAGACGAAGGGGGGGCCGGGTCCACCGGTCAGCCTCTGATCTCGCGCGGGGATCGGGTTTGCGGCCGGGATTCGGTGCGGCAGCGCGGGTAAAACCCCGTGGGCCGCGGTGTGGCCGCATTCTGAGTGGGCCGGCTCGAGGAGTGGGTCCCACCCGCAGGATTTAAACATTTTTAGAATTTCCAGTTTTAGTTCAAACTTCAAAGGCATAGAACTTTGGCTAGGAAACTCCAAATGCGATGAACCAAATTTTTCTGAACTCAGAATTCTGAGTACAATCCAAATCTGAAACCCAATTTGTATGAAACCCATTAATTAATTCTGGAAAATTCTTTCAAATTTTCAGCAAAAGAATTTTAGAGGGAGTTTGGTGCATCCAAAATCCCCAAATTTTACCAGAATGTTCTTTAGTACATTAGTAAACCCCTGTAAAAGTTTCAAACCATTTGGAGTTGATTTGGTCGGAACAATTCAAATTTGAAGATGCTGTGTTCATTTGAATACAGAAACATTTTCAGAGAATTTCCAAAACTTGGAAATTCAGTTCTGGGCAAGTCTTAGCTCCAAAAATGCTAGGAAAATTCATGCAAACTCTATGAGCTATAATTGAAATTGTAGTTCACTAAGTTGGGCATGAACAGGGATATTATCTCAGAATTAATTCTTCTTTGCTTATTTGCTAAGAGAATTATTCTGGGCAAACCACTCCATGAAAAGTGCTAGTGTTTGGTCCAGAGAGTTTTCTTGTGATAAGGAACTCACACAAAAATTCTCAGCTCCATTGGAGCTCTGGATCACCCCTGTCCTGTTTAACCACTTGAGGAATTAATATGGAAAAGGGGGGAAGACCACTTAGCATTTAACCATCTGATTAAGTCTAAGCCAAACCACCAACACCAGTTCATCTTTAAATTCTTAAACAGAGTTCCAGTTGTTGGAACTGGTTATTAGAACTAATAGCAATAACCTTACAACAAACTTGTATGCACTTTGCATTTAAATTTACATGTAGTCTTTCAATAACGTGTAGTCGCTGAAGGCGAGGAAGCTCCGGAGGTTCTCGACTTCCTGCTTCCAGAGGAAGAACTAACTCCTGACCAGCAGCAACAAGGCAAGCCCCGGTTTGCATTAACCTTTTTACAAGTTTTTACTTTGTTTACATGTGTCATATGAAGTATGCATGTGCATTAGGTATAGGATGATTGCAACCCCACTTGCATAACCAAAGGTTCCTAAAAGAGTGAGGGTAGTGCCTAGGACCTCGAGTAGACAGGCTATGCTTAATGAGTCATAGGACTTCGGTACAAGTCGAGTAGTTGGAATCTACTCGCGAGATAGGCTTGGGACACACGGGTTCGGTTGAGTGATGTGAGATCACTTTAGTAATGAAAATGAGACTAGTCAGGGGCTAGGGCGCAGCAAGAGGAAGTCTTGTGTGCGCAGCCCTGCCCGTGTCGATTAATGACCGATCCGTGTGCGGCCCTGCTGAACAAGTATTGAACGTACCGAAGGCATATCGGATATATGGGCCCCGATAAACCGATGTAGCCTAAACCTCCTGGCGTCGAGGCATAACGCACCGATTTATAGGTGTAGGCTGAGGGCAGCAAGGTGGAAATCTGCCAACGGGCATAGAGAGACACTCCGTGTGGGGAACCTCCTGCTCGTTTCGGTGCGACCGGTTTGATGTTTGGGCTGTTGGGTGAAAGGTTGTCCTGTACGACATCGAGTGAGCGTGCTGGGCAGCTCCACGGGTGGGCGTACGTGACGTGCTCTTTGGGTTTCCCTGCAGGTGTATAAAGAGTCGATTCGCCGTCCCTCGCAGTGACGAGTACCGCTTGTTCACTGCGTCGTAACGTAGACTAATGAATGAAATGTTATGATTCCATATTGCTGTTATGATATAATTGTATTGCTACATGTGTGCCACCAAATATTGCTCACTAAATTTCAGCTTCATGAACCGTTAACTTGTTGCTAAAAGATGAACTAAGGATGAACTTGTAGGCGTGTCCATTTGCTGCAACATTGCTATCCTAAGTCAGGGTACACCTCATGTAGAGTTTCATGCTTAGGTGAGTCGGTTAAGCCTTGCTGAGCCTTCGTGCTCATGGTTGCTGCTTAAGTGTTTTTCAGGTAAGGAGCCACCCACGGACTCGGAGTACGAGTCCACCGGCGAGGGTTACCCTCCGTCGGGGACCACGGCTGAGTGGGAGCCGTACACGCCGCGCTGAGCTGAGGAGTGCAGCTAGTGTGGGTTGCCCTAGGGCTGGGCAACCACTTTTGCTAGATAGGCGGGCGTGAGTTGTGCAAAAGAAACTTCCGCTGTGTAATAAAGACCCTAGTTTGTAACTGAGAAGTGTACTACTTTGTACATTCAGTTTGTTTTTCCCATGTAATATAATGTGTTCTTATGACGTGTGCTGTCGGGTGTCGCATCGCGCGGCACCACCCTCTGCGATCCTGGATGAGCGGATTCCGGTCCGCCACAGCCTGGTATCAGAGCTGCAGTGGGGATAGCACAGTATTTAAGGACTCATTATGGGAAAAACTTAGATATACGGTGAGGATTCGGTAGTTGCCCAAGTAAGGACTATACTAGCATAGTTACTTAAAGTGGCAAAGACTAACTTATGTGTTATAATTCTGAATTTCAATTATGTAACGACGCACCTACGCTCTGGTAAGTATGGTAAGGAACGCCACCGAAAGCGGTTTAATTTCGGTTAGCTCTCCCTGACGAGGAACGTGGTTCAGGGATTGATCTCACAGCTTGGTGTGAGATGTTAATATGAAATTCTTGGACTCTTCATGGTCCTGAGTTCATACGAAACGCTGATCCCTAGCGTGCATTAGGCAAGTAAGTGGAGACCCCATCGCGTGGTCAGTAACGCGAGAGTGTGTTCGTCTGGAAATTGCCCAGGAGGACATACGCAGCGCTTGCCATCGGCGTGCCCTGCAGGGCAGTAGGTGGTATCTGTTGGGTTGATAACATTCCCAACCGTGACGACCCGTTCATGACCTACTCGGGTTTCCCGTCGTGTGGTGTTGAAACATGATCACGTGCCTTGAGACGTGACTTAGCTCAAGGACGGCCGTATGACAATGATACGGGCGTTTGTATTTACTTTTAAATATGGTACTGCCTGAAATGGAAACAAAACCATTGAGTGCACCACTATTGTGTGGTCTTCTGCAGGTACTAACCACGTTGTATCCGAGTAGAAAACGTGTGCGAGAGACCGTTTAGTGCCACACTTGAGACGTATATGCCGGTATGATCCGGTTAGGATTTTCTTTTGTGAGGAACGTAGTACCGAGATATTGTAGGCATATGCATGAAAATAATGATAACAAGGAATTAAAATCTATAGGTTCAACATTTAGGACCCTGGTTGGGTATAAGAATGGGATAGTGATGAGGGTAGTTCCAAAAAGACTGAAAAACAGAGTGTTCTGTTTTGGACAGCAAGTTTGCTGATCTTCAACAGGGCATAACTCACAGGTATTTTAGCCCACAGAGGTGTGCTATATAGTTCTGGAAAGGTATTTAAGTACTCTACAACTTTGTTGTAGACTTCCAGAGCTGAAACTCATCTTAAGATGACTTAAATCCCAGAGGAATGTAAGCTGTCCAGAACCAGGACAGAGTAAAACATTCTCTGTTCTGTTTTTCAAACATAAATCCCAGTAGAAAAATTTAAAACTTTCTTATGATACATCCTTAGAAAGAGTAGAAGATGTGTGACATCTTTGCAATTCAAAGTTTCTTAAGTTTCAGCACAGAGTTCAATGGAAACTCGAATTGAAAACAGCAACTTTCCAAGGGAGGTGCTGTTAAAATTCTTCCAGAAATTCTGCTGACTTTGAATTAGCATAACTTTTTAACCAAATCTGATCTGTGGGCAAATGAATACTCGTTGGAAAGATACTGAAGTTGACTTTAACTTTGGTATTCAACTTGAGTCGTGAAATTGCCCAGAACCAGATCAAAACTTGGAATAGGTAGCAACTAGTCATTCTGACAGAGGAATGACAGTTGAACTCCTTGGAGAGGGTGTTGTACCCTAAGGGTGGTATACGTGATGACAAAGCGATAGTAATATCTCATAGTGACCAAACCTAGTTATGGTGAGCTTCCAAAGTGGAGGTTCATAGGTTGGATTAAACTAGCTTGTGTTTGGTCTGGTAATGGTGTAGCTTGTGCAAAGTTATTACATTATCTACTTACGAGATATATCGCATGTTTTTGTTGTCATAATGTTTTTACGCCCATTTTTATTGGACTGCATGCAAAATGTTGCGGGACTTATGTTTAATGTCGTATGACTGCAGATGGTTCGTACTAGGACCACGCACGAGGTTGGTGGCTCTAGCCAACAGGGAGGCGATGACTCCCAGCCACCGGCCTACGACAGCACCCCGCAGCAGCAGCCACCACCGCCGCCTCCGCTTACTCTAGCGGATGTGATAGCGGCATTGGTGGGAGGTCGTGAGGAGCAGACCGACCTGCTCCGCACGATCGTGCAGAATACGTCCCAGGCGGGGGGACGTCAAGACAGAGGGCCTCGGGAGCCCCGGGAAGTGTCGTACTCGGATTTCATGAGTACGCACCCTCCAGTGTTCACCGAAGCCGAAGAACCACTGGAGGCGGACAACTGGCTGCGGACCATCGAGTCCAAGTTCAGGATGCTCCAATGTACGGAGCGGCAGAAGACTCTGTTCGCAGCACAGCAACTCCACGGTGCCGCTGGTGCGTGGTGGGCGAACTATGTCGCCTCACGTCCGGCTGGCCATGCCGTGGAATGGCAAGAGTTCCGGGAGGCGTTCCGCGCCTATCACATTCCTCCCGGAATCATGAAGAGGAAGTTCCAAGAATTCTTGGAGCTGAAGCAGGGCGGGAGGAGTGCCCATGACTACTCCCGTGCCTTCAACCATCTGGGGCAATATGCGTCAGACTATATCTCCACGGAGGAGAAGAAGAGGGAGCATTTCTATCGGGGGCTACACCCTGAAATGAAGACGCACCTCGTTCAGTGGAATCGCGGCACTTTCAACGACCTAGTCAATGCCGCGATCATGCAAGAGGACGCTCAGTGGGAGTTGGCAGCTGAGCAGAGGAAGCGCAGCGCTCCACCTAGCAGCGGTGGTGGTGCGCCTCAGAAGTACCGTATGGTGTATCGGACACCATCCGGACAGCAGTGGCGTCCAGCGGCGCGACCTCAGCAGTTCGGGGGACGTCCCTTTCAGGCACCTCCGTTCGGTCCGCCGATGCCACCACCAAGACAGCAGCAGCAGCAGCAGACGGTACCCCGGGTGTTTCCACCGCCACAACGCGCCCCGGGATTCCATCCACCGATCAGCGGGGGACCGCCCCGTTTTACCTGCTTCACGTGTGGCCAGGCAGGCCACTTCGCGAAGGACTGTCCCCAGGGGCAGCAGAGCAGCGGGCAAGCCCAGTTCCAGGGCGGTGCTCGAGGCCGACCTCCGGTGAAGGTTGGTCAGCGGACTGGGGGCGTCCGCAACCTCGACAATGAGGATTCCCCAGAGGGAGAGAATGTGCTGGCGGGTACGTTTACTCTCAACCATCAAGCCATTGTCATATTGTTTGATTCTGGTGCAACCCACAACTTCATAAGTGCATCGTATGTGGTTAAGCATCAGCTGGAAGTCTTTCCAACCGAGTGTTCGTATATGATCTGCTCACCGGGAGGAAAGATTTCAGCAATGATGATGGTTCCAAAAGCACCACTGTGCTTAGGTGGGAAGATATATCCCACCACTATGATTATCCTTCAGGGGCAGAAGATTGATGCAATCTTGGGAATGTCATGGCTAAGTTACCATGGCGCTGTTCTGGAAACCTTATCATGGACGGTTCACCTCAACTCCCCATTACACCGTCCACAGTCACTCTTATTAGATAATCCAGTCCGGGAAGTTTCAGTGATCAACAATACTGAAGCTCTCAAGTTGGAGGACATCCCCGTAGTCCGGGAGTATCCCGACGTGTTCCTGGATGATCTACCGGGCATGCCACCTGAGCGGGATGTCGAGTTCAAGATTGAACTTGCACCCGGGACTACGCCCATATCACGGAGACCATACAAGATGGCTCCAAATGAGCTGGCTGAACTGAAAGAACAGCTCAATGATCTGTTGAGCAGGGGTTTCATTAGGCCGAGTTCCTCGCCTTGGGATGCTCGGCGCTGTTTGTGAAGAAGAAAGATGAAACCCTGAGGCTGTGTGTAGACTACCGGCCGCTCAATGCCGTCACCATCAATAATAAGTACCCACTGCCCCGTATTGACATTTTGTTTGATCAACTTGTGGGGGCAAGTGTGTTCTCAAAGATGGACCTTCGCTCTGGATATCACCAGATCAAGATCCGGGCGGAGGATATCCCGAAGACGGCGTTCTCGACGAGATACGGCTTATATGAATATCTCGTCATGTCCTTTGGTCTCACAAATGCTCCAGCCCATTTCATGTATCTCATGAACTCGGTGTTCATGCCGGAGCTGGACAAGTTCGTGGTAGTGTTCATCGACGATATCTTGGTTTACTCCAAGACAGAAGCCGAACATGCCGAACACTTGCGGACCGTTCTTCAACGATTGCGGGACCATAAGCTCTACGCCAAGTTCAGTAAATGCGAGTTTTGGATCAGCCAAGTGCCGTTCTTGGGACATATCATCTCAGCAGAAGGCATTGCGGTTGACCCAAGCAAAATAGAGCAAGTGCTGAAATGGAAAGCTCCTACTTCAGTTCATGAAGTCAGAAGCTTCCTCGGGTTAGCGGGATACTATAGGAGGTTCATTCCAAGCTTCTCCAAGCTCGCTAAGCCGATGACAGAGTTGCTGAAGAAAGGGACGAAATATGTTTGGAACACGGCGTGTGAAGGAGCGTTCCGAGCATTGGTGAAGCATCTCACCACAGCCCTGGTCTTAGCTCAGCCGGATACAACAAAGCCCTTCGACGTGTATTGTGACGCGTCCGGTATTGGGCTTGGCTGCGTGTTGATGCAGGAAGGACGTGTGGTCGCTTATGGCTCACGCCAACTTCGGCACCATGAGCAGCATTATCCCACTCATGATCTTGAGCTTGCTGCAGTGGTGTTGGCGCTGAAAATGTGGAGGCACTATCTCCTGGGGAACTTGGTGCATCTCTACACCGACCACAAGAGCTTGAAATACATTTTCACCCAGAAGGAGCTGAACATGAGGCAACGGAGGTGGTTAGAATTAATCAAGGACTATGAAATTGATATTCACTACCACCCCGGCAAGGCGAATGTGGTTGCCGACACGCTGAGTCGGAAATCACATGTCCATCACCTCACCATTACACCGGTGGAGGAGGAAGAGCCAAGTTTATACTTGGTTCCTTATGGATCGCTTTACAACCTTGCCTTCATCCCTACTATTAGGGAGGACATCATTGCAGCTCAGAAAGATGACAAAGGCATGGCACATCTCCGGAGACGGATAGACAATGGAGAGATTAAATGTTTCCGGAAGGATGATGAGGGGACGCTATGGTTCAACGACCGCATAGTCGTACCCCGGGACATGGAGTTGAGGAAAAAGATCCTTGACGAAGCTCACTTGTCCAAATACTCCATTCATCCGGGCAGCAACAAAATGTACCAAGATTTGAAAAAGAAATTTTGGTGGACACGGATGAAGCGGGAGGTAGCGAAGTACGTATCCGAGTGTGATACGTGCCGACGAGTGAAAGCTGATCACATGAAGAAATCAGGGCTGTTGCAACCCCTGAAGATCCCGGCATGGAAATGGGAAGATGTGAGCATGGATTTCATTGTGGGATTACCCCTAACATCCAACAAGCATGATTCCATATGGGTAATCGTTGATCGGCTAACCAAAACGGCTCATTTCATCCCGGTGAATACACGTTACAATGCCGGCAAATATGCGGAGCTGTATATAGCAAAGATTCTATGCCTATACGGGGTACCCAAGACCATTGTGTCAGATCGAGGTGCATTATTTGTATCTTGCTTTTGGGAGCAGCTACACGCTGCATTGGGTACTAAGTTGATCAGGAGCTCCGCCTATCACCCTCAGTCAGATGGCCAAACAGAGAGGGTGAATCAAGTATTAGAAGACATGTTGAGAGCATGTGCCATCCACCATGGTAGGAACTGGGATGATCACCTACCATTGGCGGAATTCTCGTACAACAACGGCTATCAGGCGAGTATCAAAATGGCACCTTACGAAGCTCTCTACGGTCGTAAATGCCGCACCCCATTAAATTGGTGCGAGTCCGGTGAAAGGGTCACATTCGGGGTTGATGTGGTGAACGACGCTGAAGAGCACGTTCGGACAATTCAAGCCAATTTGAAGGCCGCTCAATCCCGACAGAAGAGCTACGCTGATAAGAGGCGTAGACCGTTGCATTTTGACGTTGGGGAACATGTGTACCTCCGCGTGTCTCCGATGAAGGGCGTGCACCGGTTCGGTGTGAAGGGGAAGCTCGCTCCCCGTTTCATTGGACCCTATGCCATCACCGAGAAGTGTGGACCAGTGGCGTATCGATTGGAGTTACCGGCATCCCTTGCTGGTGTCCATGATGTTTTCCATGTTTCGCAACTGCGAAAATGTTTGAAGCATACAGCTGCTGTTCCTACCGAAGACATCGGCGAGCTGAAACCGGATTTAACATATGAGGAGTATCCGGTGGAAATTCTTGATGAGAAAGCCAGGACCACGCGTAGCAGAACGTTGTGGTTCTACAAAATACTCTGGAGCAACCACACTGCCGAAGAAGCGATGTGGGAGAGCAAGGAATTCCTTCGCTCAAATTACCCGGAGTTCATGACTTCTCAACACGGGTAAGTCCCTATTACATCGCTATCTCTTCTTTTGTAATCTCGGGACGAGATTCTTTTAAGGGGGGGGGATGTAAAAGCCCAAGAAAAGGGACTTGCAAAAAATTTTCTTCACCTCACAACACCACAGTTTTTATTGTGGATATCTTAGGAAAAAGTGTGAAGAGCAAGTAACCTCCATCAAAAGGGTAATTAGAGGGGAAAGCCTTCACTTTCACAAAGTAGGATTTCTACACATGAACATGAGAGGTTGAGCTCACCCCTAGGACTTAAAAAGTATTGGGAGGGTTCAAGCCAAGTTTCATACAAACCCAACACTTTTTGAGGCACTTTTGGAGGTATTTGAAAAGGAGGCCAATTTGAATGCAAATTCAAATCGCAGCAACTTCATCACTCAAATTCAAAAGTTAGCTTCATATTCAAACTCAGCACATTTTTCTGAGTTAGCCCACCAATTTTCATCCCTATTGGAGTTCATCTTGTCGGGAGCTAAATTTGCAATAATTCAAAACTGAATTTGAATTTCAGTTTAAACGTGAAGCAAATTTAAACCAACAAAGTTAAATTTGAGAACCCAAATTGAAACCAATACTTGGGGGCTAAGTCTCCCATTCAATTCTCAGTAGCTGGGATATTTACAAAAGAAAGGGGGAGAAAGAATTAGAGGGGAGAAGAGGGCCCACTGGTCAGCCACCCTGAGAACCAAACCGACTCAGGCCCGAGGTCGAACACCCCCGCGGGCGACAACGCACGGGGTCGACCCCGTCCCAACGCGGCCACCGCACGGTGAAAGCGCAGAGTCACCACGCCAGCGCGACGCTCGCTCGGCTGTTTTCACGGTGCCCCGGCTGTCCCAGCGTTCCCCCTCCCACAATCACCCCCGCGCGCAAACTTGTTCCTCGCCGCTCTCTGGTCGCCGGCGTCCGAGCAACCCAGGAACTCTCGTGCCCGGCAAGCAACACATAAAAGAACTGTCTCGAGGTACTGATCACCACCGTACTGACCTCGCCCTCTCTCTCGCACGGTCGGCAAAGAATTTGCGGGATTAGTGTGTCGGGGTGTTTAGAACCGAACCATGCGAAATCTGGAAATTCGCAGCAAGTAGGCCACCACTCCTTAGGCCGAGCTAAAGACATGATCTAGACTCGCCCACACGTCTCTGAGATCAGAAATCAACGAGTTTCATCGAGTATGGGCGATGTTCTTCGAGCTTTTTGCATCGGCGCCGATTTCCGGTCTAGGTCACCGGTGAGGTCGTAGTTGCAGCTGTTTCCACAGAGATCGGTGCCCAAATCCATGATCAGAGGGTGTCAGCGGAGCTCCCCGAGCAAACCGCATCGAAAAAGGTGCAGGGGATGCTGAGTTCGACGTCGCCGGTGAGCTTCCGGCCGCTGTTGCCGTCGGGAGCTCTGTTCCGGCCGTTGTCAAGCTCCGGTGAGGGAACCAGTGTGTTCTCCGAGTCGAGTTAGGCACAAGCGGCAGTTTCCGTCGAAGTTTGGGCAGTGAAACGGCCGGCGGCGAGCGCTCCGGCGAGGCGCCGCCGCGGGAACTGCGGGAGAGCGCGAGGTAGACGAAGGGGGGGAGGGTCCACCGGTCAGCCTCTGATCTCGCGCGGGGATCGGGTTTGCGGCCGGGATTCGGTGCGGCAGTGCGGGTAAAACCCCGTGGGCCGTGGTGTGGCCGCATTCTGAGTGGGCCGGCTCGAGGAGTGGGTCCCACCCGCAGGATTTAAACATTTTTGGAATTTCCAGTTTTAGTTCAAACTTCAAAGGCATAGAACTTTGTCTAGGGAACTCCAAATGCGATGAACCAAATTTTTCTGAACTCAGAATTCTTAGTACAATCAAAATCTGAAACCCAATTTGTATGAAACCCATTAATTAATTCTGGAAAATTCTTTAAAACTTTTCAGCAAAAGAATTTTAGAGGGAGTTTGGTGCATCCAAAAATCCCCAAATTTTACAAGAATGTTATTTAGTACATTAGTAAACCCCTGTAAAAGTTTCAGACCATTTGGAGTTCATTTGGTCAGAACAATTCAAATTTGAAGATGCTGTGTTCATTTGAATACAGAAACATTTTCAGAGAATTTCCAAAACTTGGAAATTCAGTTCTGGGCAAGTCTTAGCTCCAAAAATGCTAGGAAAATTCATGCAAACTCTATGAGCTATAATTGAAATTGTAGTTCACTAAGTTGGGCATGAACAGGGATATTATCTCAGAATTAATTCTTCTTTGCTTATTTGCTAAGAGAATTATTCTGGGCAAACCACTACATGAAAAGTGCTAGTGTTTGGTCCAGAGAGTTTTCTTGTGATAAGAAACTCACACAAAAATTCTCAGCTCCATTGGAGCTCTGGATCACCCCTGTCCTGTTTAACCACTTGAGGAATTAATATAGAAAAGGGGGGAAGACCACTTAGCATTTAACCATGTGATTAAGTCTAAGCCAAACCACCAACACCAGTTCATCTTTAAATTCTTAAACAGAGTTCCAGTTGTTGGAACTGGTTATTAGAACTAATAGCAATAACCTTACAACAAACTTGTATGCACTTTGCATTTAAATTTACATGTAGTCTTTCAATAACGTGTAGTCGCTGAAGGCGAGGAAGCTCCGGAGGTTCTCGGCTTCCTGCTTCCAGAGGAAGAACTGACTCCTGACCAGCAGCAACAAGGCAAGCCCCGGTTTGCATTAACCTTTTTACAAGTTTTTACTTTGTTTACATGTGTCATATGAAGTATGCATGTGCATTAGGTATAGGATGATTGCAACCCCACTTGCATAACCAAAGGTTCCTAAAAGAGTGAGGGTAGTGCCTAGGACCTCGAGTAGACAGGCTATGCTTAATGAGTCATAGGACTTCGGTACAAGTCGAGTAGTTGGAATCTACTCGCGAAATAGGCTTGGGACACACGGGTTCAGTTGAGTGATGTGAGATCACTTTAGTAATGAAAATGAGACTAGGCAGGGGCTAGGGCGCAGCAAGAGGAAGTCTTGTGTGCGCAGCCCTGCCCGTGTCGATTAAGGACCGATCCGTGTGCGGCCCTGCTGAACAAGTATTGAATGTACCGAAGGCATATCGGATATATGGGCCCCGATAAACTGATGTAGCCTAAACCTCCGGGCGTCGAGGCATAACGCACCGATTTGAATTAATGCAAATTTAGCTCCCGACAAGATGAACTCCAATGGCGATGAAAATTGGTGGACTAACTTAGAAAAATGTGCTGAGTTTGAATATGGAGTCAACTTTTGAATTCAAGTGATGACAGCTAGCTGAAATTTGAATTTGCATTCAAATAGCCCTTTTTACAAATGTCTCTAAAAGTGCCTCAAACTGATTTGAATTTACATGAGACTTGGCATGAGCATCCCCAAGAGTGTTTAGGGCCTAGTGGGAAACCCATCCTCTCATGTTTATGTGTGTGAGCTCCTGCTTTTTGGAGTTATGGGTTTTCCCTCTAATCACCCTCTTGATTGTATTTACTTGCTCTTCTCAAATGTTCATGAGCTATCCACCAAATGAGCTATGGTGTGGTGAGGTGATGAACATTTTTGCAAGTCACTTCTTGGGCTTTCACAAGGGCGTAGCTCCGGCTAGCCGCCGGTGAGCTACTCCGGCGAGCCACCACCTCACCACAGCCAGCCAATGTGGCGCCCATGTGGCACACATGTGATATACGTATGGCATGCCACATCAGCAAATCTGTACATATGGCTGCACAATCATACTCCCCCTCAGCCCCTTAAAGCCCATTGCTTGTGTGGCAGATGAGGTGGCAGCCAACTCAACACTTTTGCCCACATGGCAGCCCAGTCAGCATCCACCTCATTGCCACATCAGCCTAGTCCACCCAATGTAGGTTTAGGACCCTCCTGTGGACCTGGTTCACATGAACCAAAGGCACGGAAACCCCTGTCAGCCATGGCCCACCTGTCAGCCACTAGAGTTATGCAGAAATGCTACAACCACCCCTTAGTGCACACAATGCTCCATAAAATATATTTTTTAGTGCAGAAAAATTCTAGAAAAATCACTAAAAATATGAATAGGCAATTAAAGTGCAGTAGCATGCAGGGATGACCCGAATAAATTCTAGAAAGTTTGTTAGTTACTAATAATTGTCCCAAAATCACTTAATCAACTAAGGAAAATTAGGAAAGGCTAATAAGTGCTCCCCAAAATGGTCATACCACCCCGATAACAATAATATAAGCCAGTTAGAATATTTATTGGCCACTAGGACACAGGACAAGTAATAAATTTCCCGAAAATAGATATTTATAATCATTCAAACAACTGAAGAAATTACCACTCCGGCTAGCCTCACCGGCCGGCAGCCCCTTCCCCACAGGTAGCCTACATGGCGCCTGTTTGGCATCCACGTGGCATGTTGTAGGATCGAAGAGCATGTGAAAAGCTACCATAGGGGGGTGACTGGTAGATTAAAACTTTTCGCAGCGGAAACAACAAAAACCCCTCAACAAAAATCAATTGGTTAAAGAAACCGTGTGTGCAAGTGTTTTCAAACGTGTTCAACCGTGACAAATCAAGTAGAGAGGTATAGAATCAAGTCACGGATCTAATGAAATAAGAATCATTTGAAAACACGAAGTAAAACTTGAGATACGATCAAAACATTAAACGAAGATCAATCTGTTCTACCCGATATAAAACAGATCTGCAACGCTGCAAAGAAACTCGTGTATCTCAAAAACTACAGATCAGAAGCTCGTGAAAATTTCATAGATGATAGATGATTGAGTTTTGAAGACAACCCAAAAAGAATCACGTCAATCGGATCTGTAAAACTCGAGTTATGAATGAAACACCGAAGCAACGTCGGTCTGTCCAGAAACTCGGCGAGAAAGACTTGACGAAAAACAAGTCGGACGAACAAGGCACAAAAGCTCCTCGAAACTATGAACTTTATTCAATAGAAACACAAGAGGAACAGCCCAAAGTTCTCTACCCACGAGAGCTCTGGCCTCCCTTGCTTTTATAGCCAGCCCTCAGGCTAAACAATCCAATCTAGGACTCCTACTCCTAATTGGACTCGTATCCTAACTTACCATAACTGCTCAGGACTCTCCTATTCGCAGATAGAAGCAATCGTGAGACTTCCAAACACCTTAGGAACGTCCTAAATATTCCTAAAACAACTCAACTTCGTGCCTAGCACGAAATCCTATCATAACCAACTCAAATCTTCCATATTTGAGCCATATCCGACTCAGCCTCATCCTGAGTACGCAATCCAGCCGGTTGGACCTTTCTGACCAATTCTTTACGTCCACTTCTCTTCATCACGCCTTGGAACAATGTTGCCACGTCCATGCACTCCTTGCACACGTGCAAACACCTTCCAACGATGTACACGCAACCTTCATATGCACTGCCCTTGATCCAAACATGTTGCGCGACCTCCCGATCAACTCAACCACAGCTCCTCCCGAACTTGGTTGTTGGAACCTCATCTCCTCCCTGAGACTAGTCCAAGGATCCCGTCACCAGCCATGTCTTGAACTCAAGCAACACCTGCACATGAATAAACAATCAATTCTTCCGAGCACAAGTCCTTGACTTGACTCACGTTAGTTCGAAAACCACAACACCTTACATGAGCACGTCACATAAGCATGTTGCAAACCATATCAAATGATAACAGCCATAACCACCAAAACACACCAAAAACTTAGCAAATTAATACTAAGAAAACCTTCCCATAAAGCAAGTTTAAAACATGGCAAGTTAAAAGAAAAAACAAGACGTTGCAGTTCTACGAGTTGAACTTCACGGGAGCTCCCTAAAAACAAGCTCCGGACCTCACAGAAGCTCTCCGGACCTTGCAGGAGCTCTCCGGACCTTGCGTTGGACCTTGCCAACACTTGGCGGACCTAACAAAGAACTTGTCGGACCTTGTCACAGAAGAATGTTTTGGCAATATTCAAAACTTTGAATGTTAATGCTAACTTTTATCCTAATTGCCAATGTATTCAGCACACATAGGTCTCACACATGTCACATCAGCAAAAGTGCACACATGGCTAAACAGCCATCACCATCTCGGCAAAGGCACACGTGTGGCAGCCACCCCGCACACCCTGGTCTAGGTGGCGCCCATGTGGCGCACACGTAGCAAATGCGTGGCATGACACATAAGCATAATAGAGCACATGGCATCCAAGCTAGCACCCTGTCAGCAAAGACACACACGTAGCAACCACCTTCTGTCCTTGGCGGAGACCTTCAAACTCCTGCCTCTTGAGCATCATTACACCAACAGGGATATAATGGGAGCGGAAACTTTCCTTGAACTCAGTCCAAGTGATTGTCTCTAGATCGGCATGAGCGTTGTTCAGGGCATCCCACCAGTCAGCAGCGGCTCCCGTAAGTTGGTGCGATGCGAAAAGAACCTTCTCTCGGTCATTGCACTGAACAATGGCAAGCTTTTTCTCCATGGATTTTAACCAATCATCGGCCTCCATGGGATCACCAGCTTGAGCAAAGGTGTGTGGTCGAGTCCTCATGAACTCTCCCAACCTGTTATGAGCCGGCGGTGGTGGTGGTGGTGGTGGCGGTGGTGCCGGAACGGGGTTTTGGTTGGTCTGCAACTGACCCAAAGTTTGGAACATGGTTTGCATAAGCTGGTTTTGCATAGCCAGCAGCCGTTCCAGGTGGTTTTCACCAGCTCCGGGGTTAGCAGGAACTTCCTCGTGGTCGTCCTCCTGGACGTTCCTTCGGCTGGCGTTTCCTCTCACCATCTGTGAGAGAGAACGAAATAGGTTAGAAGGTTAGAAGTTTAGTTAGGTTCCTTCAACTATATGCATCAAAGTGAGTTGGACTATATATATTAGCCCTTATGAGGATGTGATCAAGTGCCGAAGCATTTCACACCTCTTTCTTCTTACGTATGGACAATGTTTTTGAGACGTCCCACATCTCACACTAAGCACACAATCACAAATAATCATCACCAGGGCCCACACAACTCCTATTCAAGGATGGTTTCTAAGGTGAGTTTTAAAGGCCAATCTAAGCAATTCACCTTAGGACGCTTCCTTTGGTCAGCGTGGCTTAGCTACCTGTGACTCCTATTTAGGGTGTAACTTGCTGTTAACCCGTGGCTCTAATATCGATCTAAGATTTCTATCTAGGCGCGTAACCTACTGTCAACTCGTGGCTCTGATACCAATCTATGACGCCCTCAATTCTGTGGAAAACCACTGAACCAAGAACTAATGCATATGTGTGCCCAGGATGTTCATCACACATATACATATATTTCACAAACTGAATTCAGAATATATATATAACCACGAATAACAGAGTTTATTACAACGTCTCATGAGTCTTAGACTCATGCTTACAGCGGAAGTCTTATTTCTATGCAGCGGAAGTCTTTATTTTAATGCGGAAGCAAAAACTAATGCGGAAGCAAAACTAAGCAGAAGTGGCTCCATCTCTACTCCCTCCACAGACAAGGTTGAGAACAGATCACACGCCATAATGCTCCACTTGATCTTCATAGTAGGCTTCTCCTGCTGCTGATGATGAAGTAATAATGCAAGTTTGAGTACAATGATGTACTCAGCAAGTGCGGAAAAACACATGATATGCAGCTCATAAACAAGGTAGGCATAAAAGGCTTATTTGCAGAAAAGCAGATTTGTAAACCATGATAAAACAGCAACTTAACTTTAGGTGTAACCCCAGCATATATTAAATTACCAACATACCTCCATCACTTCCCGTGTTCCATCCGAATATTAACCAATCCTTTATTCATACTCACGAATACCTCCTCGTATTCGCTACCATCTCACCTCGTAAAACAATCTCGTCTCACACCGAGACCAATCTCATGTCATGTCCCAACAGTCATGCAACCATCTCGTCAATCAGACTCAACAGTCCCAACAACCAAACCATAACCAAGAACCTTCCCAATAACCATCCCAATAACCAACCCAACTAATCATGGCAGTTTAGCCAGGTGCTCGTGACCGTAAGCTCGGCTATCATGATAGTTTTAATAACTCTGCAGAGTTTGCACCTCTTTACTCACAAGTTTTTGATTTCGTCACCCGTCGGCGACTGCAGAACCTCTATTATACCAGTACACATCCGTCGATGTATGGTCAAGAGATCACAAAATAGCCTTTACAAAGGGGTTACTAGATGTATGGACTCACTAAGGTTTCACCGGCAGGCTAGAATCTCCAATTCTCCCACCCACAGGCCCCCTCTTGTGCCATGCAGTTTCCAGGACAGTCCTCACTCGACTCCCATTCCCCGCACCTTCCACAGTCCATAACACTCTAGCAACTTACCTAATTACTCAGCTAAGCCGCACCCATACTTGGCCTTGTGGTGGCACTGTTATCCTGGCATGTGCATGCATGAACCGGTTCTTACATCTACGGCAAGCAAAACCACCATCTCATGCTACCTCATTCACAAACTCAGGCTTGCCTAGATCTCCCTCCGATCCATATTCATTAACCTCATCAGTTACTTATTATCAGTACGAGTGCAGTTAGCTGGACACATCTATCTCGCTTGCCAATCCCATAGACTCAGCGAAGCATAAAGCAAAACCATACCCGACTCATAAACTTCCCAGGCGACAAGGGCGGTTTAATCAAAACTAGTAAACTCCTATAAAAAGGGTTTCCCATCATGTTTGACTCAGCACACACACCTTTTTGCAAAACTGTTTTATCCAAAATATAGGATCAATATGGTCAAGGAGCACTTGCCTTGTTCTTGCGGTTCCGGTTGTTCTTGATTCTCAAAACCTTGTTGCTGCAGCTCGTCGTAGATAGCTCCCTGAGCTTGTCCTGCTATTAGGATTCACGTGCATACAAGATTCACGGCAATCAATATTTATGCACAAACCTTAAACTAGATGTGATGATGCACATGCATGCTATCCTATGATTTTTATTAGATTGGTGTGCTCTTGCATGGCTTGCATGGACAGAGGTGTTCGGATCAAAGGTGGATGTGGCGATGATCTTGTCTTTAGATCAAACTGATCATCAAGTGATCTGCCCACGAGAAGGCTTCTGTTCGAAAGGAACTGAAGAACAGATGCAAAGAGATGAACACAATGATGTCGTAAGGCGGTATTGAAGTCCTACCTCACGTTCTTCTTGACTTCGAAGTCCTCCTCAGACCGCTCGGTTCTTCTCCGATGATCTCCCTTGTCGGGCTTCGGCGATGGTTTGCTCGGCGAGTTAGGGCTAGGGCTCTAAGTCGTCGGCTCAGGAGTTGAAAGAGAAGTTTGTGGTTTCGGCCAGAGGTTTTGGGTTCTATTTATAATCGGGAAGAGAAGAGTCATAATCTGATTGTATCCCGAATAAGAGTCTTATTCAGATCTTTGTTGGATTCTAACATCTTATCTTTAGTAACGTCATGGAATTTAGATCGGTTTCTGTTGCGTACCGGTATCTTTACGCGTAAAAAACCGCTCCAGAACTCGTTACCTCCGCGATGATGGGCTCCGGAAGCTCCACGTGTCCTTCCGGGCCTGGTGTCTCCTTTCCTGCAGGGACGAGCTCCGATTGTGCCACGTGTCACGAGCGAGACCTCCCCCTTCTTTGGAGGTGAGCTCCGCGCACGCCACGTGTTGGCGCCGGTCTTCCCTCTCTTCCTTCCTCAGGAACATGCCCCGAGGTCGACACGTGTCTAGCAACGAAAGACCTCCCGGAGATAAGCTCCGGTGGCGACACGTGTTCGATAGATCCGGACTTCTCTGAGATGAGCTCCGAGATCGACACGTATCCCGCGCGACTGATCCTCTGATTTCCGCGAGGACTAGCTCCGAGGATGACACGTGTCTTGCGGAAATGCCTTTGCTTCTTCTGTAGAGGGTAGCTCCGTGGGCAACACGTGTCCCACAGGATCGGACCTCTCCCCTTTGTGGCGATGAGCCCCGAACCTGCCACGTAGCTCTTTCAGCGGCGGTCCTCTCTTCACTTCGCAGGGATGAGCTCCGAACACGCCACGTGGCCAGCGGCTGCGGTAAGTTGTCTTCGGCGCTCTCGGAGGGCTTTATTGGCTATTCTTTTGATAATTCTCTCTGTTCCTATTTTAAAATGTTTCCTCTTCATAGAACATGAACATATGCTGACACCCGAGGCGAGGGTGTCACATTTTCGCTCTCCGACGAGTCTACGCCGACGAAGATGACCAAGCCTCCGTCAGCGGCAAGCTCTTCGAGCCGACGTTCCCAGCGAACTCCATCAATGTCAAGATCTGCCGCGGCGCAGAGGGCCACTCAAGCAAGTGCGCTAGCCGCCGCAGAAGCGCTCCTAGACAGTCCACCTGCTGAAGACGCTCCCCAGGGGGCCACCTGCAGTGAATCTGCGACGTCAACTACCTTGTCGCTACTGCCGTCAACCCTCTGCTGCGGCGGGGACGACGCCCTGCTCAACCTGGTGTCTCGCTGTCGCGCACACCAACGGTTGACGGGCAGACGGCAGACTCCCGCTCTACCAAGCTCCCAACGGCGGACCTGAGGGTAGAGCTGGAACGACGCCGCTCGGGAGAAGACGCTTGCGTCACCATCGAGCGACAGCGGCAAAGGCGTCGCATGCAAGAGGCCGACCACAGCATGTCGACCGTCTCGACTCAACCTGGGCCGCAGATGTTCGCCACGCAACCTCTGCCCCAGGCATACGCCATGCAGCATATGCAGCAGCCATATGTCCTGCAGACGGCGCCCCCGGTGTATGGCACACCTTAGCCCATGCCAGGGTACACCGTGCCAGCAGCCGTCCAAGGGTTCGCAACACCAAGACCTACAACAGCAGCGACCGGATGTGTGGCCCTGGCGCCACACCTCCGCTTCGCAATGTGGCCACGCAAGTTCCGGCCACACCTGCCGGAGAAGTACGACGGAAGCGTCAACCTGGCGGAGCTCCTGCAGGTCTACTCTTCTGCCATCCTAGCGGTAGGAGGGGATGAAGCCGTCATGGCCAACTAGTTCCCCGTTGCCTTGACCGGCCCAGCGTGGTCGTGGTTCATGAACCTGCCCTAGGGTTCCATAACCTCCTGGGTGGACCTATGCAGACAGTTCACGGTGAACTTCAGCTGCTCCAACACGCGCCCCGGCACGAAGCTGGACCTCCACGCCATGCAACAACAACCGGGAGAATCTCTGTGCTCCTTCATCCAGCGGTCCTCCCAAGTACGCAACACCATCCCCCACATCCCGGATGCATCAGTGGTGGTCGCATCCCGACAGGGTGTGAGGGGCAAGAAGATGCTCGAGAAGTTGGCCACCAGAGAGGTGCAAGACATCTCAGAGCTCTTCAGTCTGGCAGACAAATGCGCCAGAGCAGAAGAAGGGCGTCACTGGCATGCACAGCCAGCCTCCGAAGCCAGAAGACAGCCCGAAGATGGCAGAGTTCAAGCTGTACTCCCGACCACGTCAGACAGTCAAGAGCCAAGCACCGACTGACTTCGTGGTCAGGTGGACGCCACCACCAAGCATCCCAGTGGGCCCCGAAGGTGGAGAACTGGGGCCTCGAGCACTGGCCTTCACCGAGCCCCACTAGACGTTCTACCTCGACGGCGTGCCGCTCCTCATGCCAACGGGGGGAGCGGTTTGGGTACCTTGGACCTGTGCCATGTACCGCACGCCGACAACACCATCGCCAACATCCTGTCAACGAAGGTCTCCACTGGAGCTCCGGAGCCCCAAGGAGCCTTTGAAGGGACATTGCCACGACTCACAGCCCGGAGTGCTGACCGGGCGAAGGGGGCGAGACCAGCACCTTTAAGCTGGCAGTCCCGGCGGCCATGCAGCCATGGTGCCAGCCAAAGGATCGTATGCGCCTTGGGGACTCCGTACTACCCAGCGCCCAAGATCCAGAAGCTCAAGTAGCCCTGATGCATGGACCATGGAGGTTCGGGACTCCTTGAAAGACAACATCCTTCCTGATGAACGTGCATCCGTTGAACGGATTGTGCGGATGGCTAAGTGCTACGCGCTAGTATCTTTACTAGTGTGGCGCCACGGCATCCTATTGCGGTGCATAACCCAGGAGGAAGGCTGCGACCAGTTCGCAGTAATCCACGTTGGCGAGTGCTGGGAACGCTCATCTTCCCACACGCTGTTTGGTTAAGCCATCCGACATTGCTCCTACCGACCGAGAGCCACCTGGACGCCTTCAAGCCGGTTAGGAGATGCAAGGCGTGCCAGGTCCATGCCGAGCAGACCCGCACAACCGGTGCAGACGTTGCACCCAGATCCGTCAGGGGATACCGACTCCTCTACGTCGGGGGCCAGCCGGACGTCCCAGGGCCAGGTCACAGGAATTACCCTTCTACATGGTATGTGGGGCCGAAGCCATGCTTCCCCCCGAGATCGCCATGGGGTCCCCCCGTGTCCAAGCGTACGACGAAGCCACGCATGACCCGCTCTGCGTGAGGACATCTACCTCGTCGACGAGGCAAGATGGCAAACAATGCTCCGGATCACACGGCCCCGGCGGGAGCTCTAGCGCTACCACCGCCGGTCCATGCATGGGAGCACGAGGCAAGCGCTCCGGCCCTACCTCTGTAAGTCCTACCACTTACTCAGGTGTACATTTAAATTACGCATTAATTTATATGATCACCTTCCTGAGCTCTAGATAGTGTACGCCCTTCGTACACTCGGCTCTCCTTTCATGCTCTCATGTCTAGTCGACATTTGCTATCCTGCCGAGTGCGGTCGCGCTTAGGGTACCTGCCAAAGGCCCGGGGGCCTCTCGGACCTCCCCTAGTTAGGGCACTGTGACGCCAGTTGGTCTCCTCTAGCAAAAGACCTACGCCAAAGCGGGAGGTCCAGGAGCCTTGCTTTGCCCGGTCATGCACCCAAAGCATGCACACTCTACCTCCCCAGCGCTACGGTCTGAGTACTAGGGCCCGGACGGTTACACCCTGACTACAGCGGGAGCCAGACCTCCGGGACCAAAGGCACTGGATTGCCCTGAGCCCCGTACACTTGCCCGGGACTGTAAGCCAAATAAGACTAAGAGGCAGGGAAAGGAGGACCACTGGGCAGTACCGGACCTCACCCCCTCAGCAGGGGTGAGCTTCGAAGCCGGACCTCGTCTCCCTCTTCTCAGAGGCGAGCTCCGATGACCTCCAGACCTCACGCCCTCCGCTGGCCTGAGCTCCGATGCCGGCCCTCGACCTCTTCCCAGAGGCGAGCCCCGATGCCGGACCTCACCCTCTCCTCAGAGGGTGAGCTCCGATGACCTCCGGACCTCACGCCCTCCGCTGGCTTGAGCTCCGATGCCGGCCCTCATCCTCTCCACAGAGGCGAGCCCCGATGCCAGACCTCACCCTCTCCTCAGAGGCTGAGCTCCGATGACCTCCGGACCTCACGCCCTCCGCTGGCTTGAGCTCCGATACCGGCCCTCGCCCTCTCCACAGAGGCGAGCCCGATGCCGGAGCTCACCCTCTCCTTAGAGGCTGAGCTCCGATGACCTCCGGACCTCACGCCCTCCGCTGGCCTGAGCTCCGATGTCGGCCCTCGCCCTCTCCACAGAGGCGAGCCTCGATGCCGGACCTCACCCTCTCCTCAGAGGCTGAGCTCCGATGACCTTCGGACCTCACGCCCTCTGCTGGCCTGAGCTCCGATGCCGGCCCTTGCCCTCTCCTCAGAGGCGAGCCCCGATGCCGGACCTCACCCTCTCCTCAGAGGCTGAGCTCCGATGACCTCCGGACCTCTACCTCTTCCCAGAGGCGAGCTCCGAAGCCGGACCTCCCCCTTCCACAGGGCTCAGCTCCGATGCCAGACCTCACCCCCTCAACAGGGGTGACCACTGATGCCGGTCTTCACCCCCTCCACAGGGGTGAACACCGAAGCCGGATCTCTACCTTCCCTCAGAGGCGAGCTTCGAAGCTAGACCTCCCCCTTCCACAGGGCTGAGCTCCGATGCCAGACCTCACCCCCTCAGTAGGGGTGACCTCTGATGCCGGTCTTCACCCCCTCCACAGGGGTGAACACCGAAGCCGGACCTCTACCTCTCCTCAGAGGCGAGCTCTGAAGCCAGACCTCCCCCTTCACAGGGCTGAGCTCCGATGCCAGGCCTCACCCTCTCCTCAGAGGCTGAGCTCCGAAGCCGTCGAGACCCTGCCAGCACAGGGAGTACTCAAGACAAGAAGGTGTGTGGAAGAAGAAGGCCCCACCTCGGGCTCGTTACCTCCCCCGAGAAGGGCCCGGGGGCCACTGTCGGTATCCTCAATACCGGGTACCCCCGCGCACAGGGTGAAACCGCCTAAGGACCTCGCCCCCTTCGCAGGGGCGAGCTCCGAAGGCGCCCACATGTCCAGTAGGGCCGGAGCTTCCCTCTCCTCAGAGGATAGCTCCGGGCCTGCCACATGGCCCAGAAGACCGGACCTCGCCCCCTCCGCAGGGGCGAGCTCCGAAGGAGCCACGTGTCCAGCGGGGCCGGAGCTCCCCTCCCCTCGGAGGATAGCTTCGGGCCTGCCACGTGGCCCAGGAGGCCGGACCTCGCCCCCCCCCCCCCCCCCCCCCCCGCCCCCCGCAGTGGTGAGCTCCGAAGGAGCCACGTGTCCAGCGGGGCCGGAGCTCCCCTCCCCTCCCCTCGGAGGATAGCTCCGGGCTCGCCACGTGGTGAGCAAAGCCGGACCTCCCCCCCTCCGCGGGGGTGAGATCCGAAGGCTCCACGTGTCCAGCGGGGCCGGAGCTCCCCCTCTCCTCAGAGGAGAGCTCCGGGCCCGACACGTGGCCAGCAGAGCAGCGCTGCCCACCCGGCGCGGTAGGCAGCTGTCGGTACCCTCACTACCGGGTACCCCCGCGCACAGGGTGAAACCGCCTAAGGACCTCGCCCCCTCCGCTGGGACGAGCTCTGAAGGCACCACGTGTCCGGTAGGGCCGGAGCCCTCCTCTCCTCAGAGGATAGCTCCGGGCCTGCCACGTGGCCCAGAAGGCCGGACCTCGCCCCCTCCGCCAGGGCGAGCTCCGAAGGAGCCACGTGTTCAGTAGGGTCGGAGCTCCCCTCCCCTCGGAGGATAGCTCCGGGCCTGCCACGTGGCCTAGAAGGCCAGACCTCGCCCATCCGCGGGGGTGAGCTCCGAAGGATCCACGTGTCCGGCGGCGCCAGAGCTCCTCTCCTCAGAGGAGAGCTCCGGGCCCAACACGTGGCCAGCAGAGCAGTGTTGTCCGCCCAGTGCGGTAGGCAGCAGGAGTAAAGGCACGCCATGCCTTTACCGTACAAAGCATTCAAGACCCGTGTCTTCCCAAGACGAGGAGGCGCGGCGCACGCCAGGCAGGCGCCACTGTGACCAGTCTCAAGACAAGCACACAATGTCAGAAGCTACAGTCCATTGAAGGCAGCGACAAGACACGGACAAGACATGCCCTACCGTCCCTGCCATCACCAACGGCTGCACGCTACACCTAGCCTGCAACATGGGCAGGGTGGCGGGACGAGGACCTCGACGCCAGCGCCAAGACATAGAAGCTGGTAGGAAATCACCCCGGGGCCACCTGTCGGGTCCCCGGGGCCCACCTTGTAAGCCGCCCAAGCCTTGGACTATAAAAAGCTCGGGTAAGCAATGTTACAAAGGGTTGGCCTCATACGCACCCTCACGCTCTAGCCATTCAACATCTCTCACCCTCAAGCTCAGGACACCGGTTCTGAGCAGCAAGCAATACAGCGAGCATCTCTGCTCACCGTGGACGTAGGGTTTTACGCTCCGGCGGCCTGAACCACGTAAAACTCCCCGTGTCAAGCTTCTCCCTCAATCGTCACTAACGCTGAAGCTCTCCGCGAGTGACTAGCCCCTCCGAAAAAGAACCTCCGCGGGCTGCCTAGAGCAAGCCCGGGGGAAGTGTCGGCTACACACTTCGACATTTGGTGCGCCAGGAAGGGGCTTTTCCCTTGCGTGACGAGCTTACGCCGACGAAGATGACGACGCTTCCTTCAGCGGCAAGCTCTCCTCGCCCATTCTCGACGAACGGTGACCAGCGAGGACTACGTCTCGACACACTCAGCACGGAGTGTGTCGGTGCGAGCTGGAAGCCAGCAGTCGACTCTGGCAACACGAACTCCATCAACCTCATGGTCTACCGCGGCGAAGAGTGCCACTCAAGCAAGCGCGCTAGCCGCCGCAGAAGCGCTCCTGGACAATCCGCCTGCTGAAGACGCCCTCCAGGGGGCCACCCAGCAGTGGATCCGTGACGTCAACGACCTCAACGCTGCCGTCAATCCTTCGCTCCAGATCGCGCGGTACCGGCAGACGCCCTGGCGCCACCGGTCCGTGCATGGGAGCGCAAGACAGGCGCTCCGACGCTACCCCAGTAAGTTCACCATGCTTACTTAGGTGTTCATTTAAATTTCGCATTGATTTATATGATCACCTCCCCATGCTCTAGACAGTGTACACTCGGTTCCTCTTTCCTACTCTCGTCCATAGTATATATTTGCCATCCTACCGAAGGCGGTAGTGCTTGGGGTACCTGCCAGAGGCCCGGGGTCCTTCTGGACCTCCCCCTGTAAGGGTACTGTAACGCCAGTTGGTCTCCTCCAGGAAAAGACCTACGGTAGACCGGGGGGGAGGGGGGGCAGGAGCCTTGCTTTGCCTGGTCCTGCACCCAAAGCATGCGCACTCTGCCCCCCCCCCAGCGCTACGGTCTGAGTACTAGGGGGCCGGGCGGCTACACCTTAACTAGGGCTGGGAGCCAGACCTCCGGAACCAAGTGCACTGGATTACCCAAGCCCCGTATTCCGGTCCGGGACAGTAAGCCAAATAAGACTAAGGGACATGAAAGGGAGGGCCCCGGAGCAGCACCGGACCTCACCCCCTCAGCAGGGGTGAGCTCCGAAGCCGGACCTCGCCTCCCTTTCCTCACAGGCGAGCTCTGATGCCGGACTTCATCCCTTCCGCAGGGATGAACTCCGAAGCCGGACTGTGTGCCCTACACTGGGCTAAGGTCCGATGCCGGACGACACCCCTATCGCAGGGGCGATCTCCGAAGCCGGTCTCCACCCTCAGGGGTGAACACCGAAGCCAGACCGTGCGCCCTACACTGGGCTAAGGTCCGATGCCAGACGACACCCCTATCGCAGGGGCGATCTCTGAAGCCGGTCGCCACCCCCAGGGGTGAACACCGAAGCCGGACCGTGCGCCCTACACTGGGCTAAGGTCCGATGCCGTACGACACCCCTATCGAGGGGCGATCTCCGAAGCCGGTCGCCACCCCCAGGGGTGAACACCGAAGCCGGACCGTGCGCCCTACACTGGGCTAAGGTCCGATGCCGGACGACACCCCTATCGCAGGGGCGATCTCTGAAGCCGATCGCCACCCTCAGGGGTGAACATCGAAGCCGGACCTTGCGCCCTACACTGGGCTGAGGTCCGATGCCGGACGACACCCCTATCGCAGGGGTGACCTCCGAAGCCGGTCACCACCCCTACGCAGGGGTGAACACCGAAGCTAGACCTTGCGCCCTACACTGGGCTGAGCTATGAAGACGCACATCACCCCCTCCGCAGGGGTGAGCTCCGATCCCGGACCTCCCCTCTTCTCAGAGGCTCAGCTCCGATGACCTCCTGGACCTTGCACCCTACACTGGGCTGAGGTCCAATGCCGGCCCTTGCCTTCTCCTCAGAGGCGAGCCCCGATGCCGGCCCTCACCTTCTCCTCAGGGCCGAGCTCCGATGCCAGCCCTCGCCCTCTTTTCAGAGGCGAGTCCTGATGCCGGACCTCACGCCCTCCGTGGGCCTGAGCTCCGATGACTTCCGGACCTCCGCCCCCACAGCTGCGCCGAGCTCCAATGCCAGCCCTTGCCCTCTTTTCAGAGGCGAGCCTTGATGCCGGACCTCACGCCCTCCGTGGGCCTGAGCTCCGATGACTTCCGGACCTCTGCCCCCACAGATGGGCCCAGCTCCGATGCCAGCCCTCGCCCTCTTTTCAAAGGCGAGCCCTGATGCCGGACCTCACGCCCTCCGTGGGCCTGAGCTCCGATGACTTCCAGACCTCCACCCCCACAGCTGGGCCGAGCTCCAATGCCAGCCCTCGCCCTCTTTTTAGAGGCGAGCCCTGATGCCGGACCTCACGCCCTCCGTGGGCCTAAGCTCTGATGACTTCCGGACCTCCGCCCCCACAGCTGGGCCGAGCTCCGATGCCAGCCCTCGCCCTCTTCTCAGAGGCGAGCCCTGATGCCGGACCTCACGCCCTCCGTGGGCCTGAGCTCCGATGACTTCCGGACCTCCGCCCCCACAGCTGGGCCGAGCTTCGATGCCAGCCCTCGCCCTCTTTTCAGAGGCGATCCATGATGCCGGACCTCACGCCCTCCGTGGTCCTGAGCTCCGATGACTTCCGGACCTCCGCCCCCATAGCTGGGCCGAGCTCCGATGCCAGCCCTTGCCCTCTTTTCAAAGGCGAGCCTTGATGCCGGACCTCACGCCCTCCGTGGGCCTGAGCTCCGATGACTTCCGGACCTCCGCCCCCACAGCTGGGCCGAGCTCCGATGCCAGCCCTCGCCCTCTTCTCAGAGGCGAGCCCTGATGCCGGACCTCACGCCCTCCGTGGGCCTGAGCTCCGATGACTTCCGGACCTCCGCCCCCACAGCTGGGCCGAGCTCCGATGCCAGACCTCGCTCCCTCAGCAGGGATAACCTCTGATGCCGGTCTACACCCCCTCCACAAGGGTGAGCACCGAAGCCGAACCTCCCCCTTTCACAGGGCTAAGCTCCGATGCAGGGTTCACCCTCTCCTCAGAGGCTGAACTCCGAAGCTGTCAGACCCTATCAGCACAGGGAATACTCAAGACAAGGAAGTGCGCGGAAAGAAGAAGGCCCCACCTCGGGATCGTTACCTCCCCCGAGGTGGGCCCAAGGGCCACTATCGGTACCCTCAATACCGGGTACCCCCGCGCACAGGGTGAAACCGCAAGGACCTCGCCCCCTCCGCAGGGACGAGCTCCGAAGGCACCACGTGTCCGGCAGGGCCGGAGCCCTCCTCTCCTCAGAGGATAGCTCCGGGCCTGCCACGTGGCCCAGAAGGACGGACCTCGCCCCCTCCGCTGGGGCGAGCTCCGAAGGAGCCACGTGTCCAGTAGGGCCGGAGCTCCCCTCCCCTCGGAGGATAGCTCCGGGCCTGCCACGTGGCCTAGAAGGCCAGACATCGCCCCCTCCGCGGGGGTGAGCTCCGAAGGATCCACGTGTCCGGCGGGGCCAGAGCTCCTCCTCTCCTCAGAGGAGAGCTCCGGGCCCGACACGTGGCCAGCAGAGCAGCGCTGTCCGCCCAGTGCGGTAGGAAGCAGGAGTAAAGGCGCGCCATGCCTTTACCGTACAAAGCATTCAAGATTCGCGCCTTCCCAAGATGCGGAGGCGCGGCGCACGCCAGGCAGACGCCACTGTGACCAGTCACAGTCAAGACAGGCACACAGTGTCAGAAGCTGCAATCCATTGAAGGCAGCGACAAGACACGTACGAGACATGCCCTACCGTCTCTGCCATCACCAACGGCTGCACGCTACACTTAGCCTGCAACATGAGCAGGGTGGCGGGACGAGGACCTCGACGCCAGCGCCAAGACATAGAAGCTGGTAGGAAATCACCCCGGGGCCACCTGTCGGGTCCCCGGGGCCCACCTTGTAAGCCGCCCAAGCCTTGGACTATAAAAGGCTCGGGTAGGCAACGTTACAAAGGGTTGGCCTCATACGCACCCTCACGCTCTAGCCATTTAACATCTCTCACCCTCAAACTCAAGACTCCGGTTCTGAGCAGCAAGCAATACAGCGAGCATCTCTGCTCACCGTGGACGTAGGGTTTCACGCTCCGGCGGCCTGAACCACGTAAAACTCCCCGTGTCAAGCTTCTCTCTCAATCGTCACTAACGCTGAAGCTCTCCGCGAGTGACTAGCCCCTCCGAAAAAGAACCTCCGCGGGCTGCCCAGAGCAGGCCCGGGGGAAGTGTCGGCTACACACTTCGACAGCAGCGGGAGTAAAGGCGCGCCATGCCTTTACCGTACAAAGCATTCAAGACCCGCACCTTCTCAAGACGAAGAGGCGCGGCGCACGCCTGTCAGGAGGCGCTGTGACCAGTCACAGTCAAGACAGGCGTACAGTGTATGAAGCTGCAGACCATTGAAGGCAGTGACAAGACATGGACAGGACGTGCCCTGCCGCCCCTGCCATCACCAATGGCTGCACGCTACACCTAGCCTACGGCATGGGCAGGGTGGCAGGGCGAGGACCTCGAAGCCAGCGCCAAGACTGTGTAGCTAGTAGGAAATCACCCTGGGGCCGCCTGTCGGGTCCTCGGGGCCCACTTTGTAAGCCGCCCGAGCCTTGGACTATAAAAGGCCCGGGTAGGCAACGTTACAAGGGATTCGGCATTTTGCCCAGCTCCCGCTAGGCCATCCTCATACTCAAGGAAACCAGTGCTCCGAGCACTCCCGTGGACGTAGGGTTTTACACTCTGGCGGCTGGAACCACGTAAAATCCCCGTGTCAAACCACCTTCATCTTCCTCCACCATCCATTCCGGCGAGACCCACGCGAGAGGACTAGCCCCGCCTAATAAGAACCTCCGCGGGCTGCCCAGAGCAGGCCCGGGGGAAGTGTCGACCACAAACGCTTCGACATGCGCTGATGCTGGACAGGGTTGGTGGAGAGGTACACAGCGCTGACGTTGTCGCAGTAAATCAAGGTGCTCCTGGCGACGGGAGTGTGGAGCTCCTGAAGCAGCTGCTGAAGCCAAGAGGCCTCAGCCACGCCGTTAGCCACGGGGTGATACTCCGCCTCAGCACTCGAGCGCGACACCACGGGATGTCACTTCGAGGACCAGGAGATGAGGTTATCGTCCAGGAAGAGGGCGTACCCAGAAGCAGAACGGCGAGTGTCCGGGCATACTGCCCAGTCAGCGTCGGTGTACACGACCAGCTCGGAGGCCGCGTCACGTCGAAGGTGGAGGCTGTAGTTGAAGAATCTGCTTCACAGCGGTGAGGTGCGGCTCCCTCGGGTCATGCATGTGGAGGCACACCTGCTGAACCGATAGGAGATGTCCGGCTTGGTGAAGGTGAGGTACTGAAGAGCACCTGCAAGACTCCTGTAAGTAGTGAGGTCAGTGACGGGTGTCCCGTCGGTAGCGGAGAGCTTCGCTTGAGTATCCACTGGAGTGGAGCACGGCTTGCACTCAGCCATGCCCGCTCGCTGTAGGATATCCAGGCAGTACTGTCGCTGGTGAAGGAACAAGCCGCCTGGTCAGTCCTCGACCACAATACCCATGAAGTGGTGGAGGCGGCCCAGGTCGTTCATAGCGAACTCATGCTGTAAAGCAGAAATAGTGCGTCGAAGAAGAGCCGGACTGGACGCTGTCACGACAATGTCATCGACGTACAGTAGAAGGTAAGCAGTGTCACTGCCATGTCGATAGACAAACAACAAAGTGTCCGACTTAATTTCGACAAACCCCTGTGGGACCAAGAAGGAGGCGAACCGGCTATACCAGGCTCGCGGTGCCTGCTTCAGTCCGTACAAGGATTTGTTCAGCTTACAGACCATGTCTGGGTGAGTTGAATCAACAAATCCTGCCGGCTGACTGCAGTACACCGTCTCGGTCAGTGTACCATGGAGGAAGGCATTCTTGACGTCCAACTGGTGGACAGGCCAAGAACGCGAGAGAGCCAGCGACAGAACAGTACGAACCGTCGCCGGCTTCACCACCGAGCTGAAGGTCTCGTCGTAGTCGACCCCAGGGCGCTGAGTGAAACCCCATAGTACCCACCGAGCCTTGTACCTCTCCAAGGTACCGTCCGCCTTCTTCTTGTGCGTGAACACCCACTTGCCCGTGACAACATTGCCACGACTAGGACGGGGAACCAGGTCCTAGGTTCGGGTTGCAAGCAGGGCCTCATACTCTTCCTCCATAGCGCGGCGTCAGTGAGGGTCGGTAAGGGCGCTACGCACGGAAGTAGATATGGGTGAGATCGAATAAGAGTCGGTCGGTGGAGATGTCGTCGACGAGAAGGCAGCTCCGGTGAAGCGCTCAACTGGCCGAAGACTCCCGGACGCACGTCGAGTCACCATCGGGTGGATGTGACCAGGATCCCTGTGGAGAAGAGGAGGGTTGTACACCGGGCGCTCGGGTATAACAACCTTCTCTCGTCGTGGGTAGACGAGAGTGGGTCTCGGGGCCGCGCGTGGCGTAGCTGGAGCAGGGCCACCCCCCGTGCTCGTCGCTGGTAGACAAGTACGGGGTCGGCGAACCGTGACACAGGAGCTGCGCGTGGTGCAGTAGTCGACGTCGGGGACGCCGAGGCCGTGCACGGCGCGACTGCTGGCGTCGGGGATGTCGAGGCCGCGCTCGGCGCAGCAAGCGTCGTCGGGGGCACCGGGCCGCGCGTGGCGCAGCGGGCGACGTCGGGGGCGCCGAGGCCGTGCGTGGCGCAGCTGGTGGCATCAGGGACGCCGGTGCCGCGCGTGGCGCAACAAGTGGCATCAGGGACGCCGGGGCCGCACGTGGCGCAGCAAGTGGCATCAGGGACGCCGGTGTCATGTAAGGCACAGCAGATGGCGTTGAAGACGCCAAAGTCGCAGCGAGTGGGTAACCTGCAAGAGGTAAAGGGCAAGGTCGCTGTACAGGAGCGGCCTCGGGGTCAGTAGAGAAGAGGGAATCCAACTCAGCGACGGAGTTAGAGGACGGGGTGGAAAAGGGAAAGGAAGACTCGTCGAGGACGACGTGTCGGGAGATCAAGATACGACGGGTGGTAGGGTCAAGGCACCTATACCTCTTATGGTCAGGGGAGTACCCAAGGAAAACACACCGAGTCGAGCGAGGCGCAAGCTTATGGGGAGCCGTGGCGGAGATGTTAGGGTAGCAAGCGCACCCGAAGACACGAAGATGGTCGTAAAGAGGAGGGGCGCCGTTGTGGGGGCATGCAGGGCCGGCAGCCCAAGGGGCGGCTGCAGCTGCTGCGGTCCAGGCAGCGGCGCTGTCGTGGGGCGCTGCAGAGGCGACGGCGGCGGGCCAGACGGCAGCAGCGGCTCGAGGGGTGGCAGCGCTGGGGGCTGGATGGGCGGTGGGGGCTGCAAGAGCTCCGGCGGCGGCCAGATGCGGCTGCGCAGTGGCCCAGTGCGGTGACGCGGCGACATCTGGCCAGGGGGCGGTGGCGGCCACGCCAACCCTCCCAGAGGCGGCAGCAGCGCCCCCGGGCGCCTGCCATTCAAGCCCAAATCCGGGCAGCCCGGGCGCGCGCCGTCTCTGCCCAAAATCGGGCGGCCCGGGCACGGATCCGGCGGCAGCCCAGGGCGCTGCAGCGCGGGCTGGAGACGCGCCGGTGGCGGCCCCGCCGGGTGGCGCGGATGCGTGGGCGGGAGGCGCTGCAGTGGCGGCGGCGGCGGCCCCAGCGGGCGGCGCGGCTGCGCGGGCGGGCAGCGCATCGGCTTCGGCGGGCGACGCGCTGGCGAGGGCGACGGCGACGCAAGGCCAGTGCGGCGGCGGCTGGGCCATTAGGGTTAGGGTTAAGCCCTAATCCTAATCAATTCCTAGCTGATACCATATTAGAGGACTAATTGTGGCTGTATTAGATGATTAGAATAATGAGGGTACAGGGATGATTATATAGAGGGATTAGGTGAGGAGAAAAGACTAAACTACCCCTAACCCTAATCCCTCACTAATGACTAATATACCCCTGTGCCCCACACACAATTACAGAGTCTAACACTTGGTATCCTCCTTTTCTTTTGATGAGAATTACTAACTTAAAACCGGCTAAAAAATTTAGCCCAGAAGCCAGCCAGAGCTGATGTTAGCTTTTGTGGGTTCAAGTACTTAGGTCTTGTTGCAACAAAGAATCGGGCCATATTGATTTTTTTCATTCTGATTCTCTATGCTTAGTTCCAACACAATGATGACGTTTCCTGATGAACTCTGAGGTGATTATCTTGTTGTATTGCAGACCGATAAAGGTGATGAAGAACTGTGTAGTGTTTATGTGCCAACCAATCATTTGTATATCGGTGACATCTTTTTGGTGAACTCTGCTGAAATTATTAGGCCCAATCTGTCCATCCGAGAAGGCATAGGTTGGTTCCTTGCTCTCCGTTTAAGTTTTTTCTTTTCGCTCCTGTCCAGTGAAAAGAAAAGATTTTGCATCTCTTGTACAATTTTGATCGATTCCATTTGCGAGATAGGAAGCTATTATTAGGTTGTTCCACCCCTGTAATTATCAGACCATTATGTTTCCATGCTAATTCAACCTCATCACTGGCTTCTAATGGCATTATGCATATATTGGCTGATTATTCCTATCTTATGATTTTTCTTTTATGTTTTCTACAGAAATTATTGTTTCTGGAGGAATGACTATGCCACAGGTGATCACATCACTAGAACCAACACCTCATAAAAGCCAGATCCGATTAGACAGAGTGATGACTGTATGACGTGTGGAAGTCAGGTCTTTCAGGTATAACCTTACGCCGCAAGTAGCACTCAGAAAATATTTTTTTCGAGGGCGCTTCTTGTTGGTCCACTGGTCCCAGTTTTTTTATTCATCTACATATGAATACAGCAAAATATGAAAAGAAGGCAAATTGCTATTTGTCAGTGAAATTCTTTTCCGTATCAGTAAAACCGTCTGGTGCTTGGAGTATAGAACTGATATATATTGACTTGTTAATTGGATTGCAGGAATGTGGAGATGAGGTTGCCTATAACCCTATACTCCTGAAATATTAGAAGCAGCACACAATGAAGCAACAGCTGTATGTAGTTTTGCATTCAGTGTTAAGGGCCTAGTAGAAGCAGGGACACGGGCACAATGAAGCAACAACAGTATATAGATTGCACTCGGTGTAAGATGGTGATCTGCAATACAATGGTCCTACAGTACCTTCCGGGAGTGGCCAGTAACAAAAAAAATTGCAGCTTCAGTTGAAGCATATATGACTCAAATTCACAGTTCAGTAGCATGCTAGATCGTCTTTATCTGCAATAATGTTGAACAACCTTTTGGATCGTGTATGATGTAGTTTTCTGTGACATCGCCCCCTGATCTTTGGATACTTCTCTAAAAGGACACGGCATTTTTTCAACTCAACAGCTGACTGGCATCGCGCCCGATGCTAGCAGCTGCATGTTTCACACCAATTTAAGTCGCAGCTTTAGATGAAGTAAACGGGAGGACTGGTAATTCACTAAACACAAAGCCCATGAGCAGCCACAAATTCTTGGCGAAAACAGTCATGGCCACCACAACAAACAATTGATAGGCCTTCCCCGTGGATGTCATTTTGCTGCAAACCCCAAAACGGGAGCCAATAGATGGTCCTGAAGATAACCTACATCAAAGTAATAATTAACTTTTTATTAAAAATATCATTACGGAAAAGCCATATCAACCAGAACATGACAGCCTCTCCTACGAGAATGTCGTTTTTCTTTAACTCTCCTCTGAGTTAAGCCATCATTTTGAAATGTGATTCGTATTATTTGGTCTTGAAAGGCCAGTGGCTATGTTTATCATTTGCCAAACCGTCCTACCTACATGACGTTCGAAGAACAAGTTTTGTATATTTCCCTTCTAGTTGTAGTAGTCGTACTTGAGATTTTCTTATTTTCTCTTTAGTATATTATCTTTGGCTAGGTACCATAAGAATATTTTTATTTTGCAGGTTTAAGAATATGACATTCACGTGTAAATCCCATCTGAGTCGCATAGGCGATTAAACCAAAACAACAATATATATAGTGCAAATGACCCTTGTAATGCTAACATGTATTTGTGAACATCTGATCTATCATCAAAGACCACCATTAAAATAACCTTTTATTTAAATGATGATATGTAAGTCTTTCACCACTCCTAATCGCAGCCCTTCATGATGAATTAGATGATCACAAATGATTATTAGCATGTTAACATCATAAAAGTCATTATACTAATATGTCGTCAATATGTTGCCTTTATAAGTGACGCAGCACGCAATAAAGCAGCAGTGATTTGTAGATTGCACTCCGTGTAAGGAGCTCAGAACCCAAAGCTACAGTACAGTAGATTTATCATACATGGCTACCTGCAATGCCTTTTATGGTCTCTTACAGAAAAAAATGTACCTTCAATTCAAGCACCAGATGTATCCTGTTAATATTTCCAGCAATGTCCTGGATCGCGTCCGTGTGACAGTGATCATCCTTGTTCAACATTACATCAACCAGTTTTTTATTTTTTACTATTGTCAACGTTTCATTAAGAGGACAAACATATACTGATGGTCACAACTAAATCCACAAGCAAAGACAAGAAAAGGCAATCCACGCAACCAAAGGGCCTTGTAACTTAGAACACAACATCAGGGGCTAAAATCATTTAAGAACCTAAACGGGGGGGGGGGGGGGGGGGGGGGACTGAACGAGGAAAGAAAAGAGGTGACGGCTCGGTGCAAGGCCCCAGCGTAAGAGAGAAAAGGTCGGGATGGTACAGCAGAGATAAAGCAACAGTCTACAAGAACATCGTGTAGGATTCACATGTTAAGTTCAATGCTTCCAAAATAAAGCGCTCAGAAGGGCTGAGTAGCTTAAGAACTTTCCATGGAAGAGTGGCTATATATTCTGCATCTGGGAGAAGGAAATCCGGATTGTGTTTCCCTCGAGCGAGCTGGCATGTTTTGATACAAGGGCCTCTGTCGCCTCCTCTTCAGTCTCAAATAAGACGAGAGCCTGCCTCTTGCCATTCACCTCAAACAGCTTAGTGTTGACAACTGAACCATGTTCAGACACATGGTTTTGGATTGCATCCTCAGAGATCTCTTGTGGAAGTGCAGAAATGTGGATCATCTTGGTTGGAGCACAGCAATGCCGGTAGTTCTTGACAACATTGCTGTTGAACCGGTTAAGGCTTGAATTTAAGTAGTCATGGGCATCAGGGGCAGGAGTAATGTTGGGGTACTTTGAGTAGTTAACTTCTAGTTTCTTCCCAAATAGTATAGCCCCCTGCAAAAAAATGGCATCCAAATAAAAAGTGTTTGAGTGTACCGACAGATAACATGTGGGCAAGAAATAGGGATGCAATTGAAAACACAAATATCAACGATTAACAATTTACCTTGAGATAAGTCACAGCTAGCTCAGCCTGCAACCCATCAGCCATCTCAACAAGGGCATGATCTGGTTTGTTACGTAATATCTTGATCCGTACTATGTTTCCATACAAAGAAAAGAGATTGAAAAGCTTATCCTCATTAATTTTCTGCACAGAACATTGGATCATTACCAATAACAAGACTTAAGTCTCAAAATAGTACTTGAGAACTATATGGTAACTATTACAACAACAACAACAAAGCCTTTGTCCAAAGCACGTTGGGGTAGGCTATACATAAAATCCAATACTTTATCTTTTTATTTTTTTTAAAAAAAAAAGAGTAAGAGATATAAGAGTAAAAAAACTAAGTTTCTAGCATATGAATTGCTATTTTTCATGCATTCTTATCATGAGCTAATTCTCTAGCTACATTCCAATCTCTAAGTTTCGTTTTACCGCCTCCTCTCAAGTCAACCTTGGTCGTCCTCTACCCCTCGAATATTCTCTACCTCTTTATAATCCCACTGTTAACTGGTGCTTCTAGAGGTCTCCGTTGGATATGTCCAAACCACCTTAGTCATGTTGGACTAACTTCTCTTCAATATGGTAATTATTAATTAAGTTAATAAAATCTCTCTTGAGGACAGGAAATATCACCAACCACCGGCATAAACAATTGTTTCTTCACTTTAAAAACAATAGACAAAATGTAACCAAGGCAACACATCTGGTATAAATGACCTTTGTGGTATTAACATGCTAACAAACATATGTGACCATTTCATCCATTACAAGAGGCTACGATTAGGGGTGGTGAAAGACCCGTATCACTTAAATGTTCTCTGTGATAGGACCTTATAGGTGAGTCTTCCACCATCCATAATCATGGCCTTTCGTGATGGATCAGATGGTCACGGATGGTTGTTAGCATGTTAGCACCACAAAGACCATTTACACTAGATATATCGATTGCAACCAAAAGCCTAGAATTAGCAGAAGCTTGATGACAAAAAGATAGTAGAAAATCTTAAAGAAGCAAAACAGCTCAAGACTTACATCAGTATTCAAATTACTGGCAATGAGTGTGCACCGTTCATTGGTACCAGTCACTCCATGAGGTAAACTTCCACCAAATGCTGCAACAATCATTGCAGCCCTTCCCATCTGGTATGTACCAAATGCAAATGCTTTGTATTAGCATTCAAAGAGATTGGACAAGCGACAAAAACTATTTAGCTAATAGATTTTCCACTGAAACTACATCACCAAAGAAACCATTCAGACACCAACCTGGGCATATGAAGCTGCAAATCGAAGAAACAAGGTAATGTCAGGTAATGTTTTGGAGATATCAGTGAAATATAATTAAAATTTAAATGCACTACCTCCAGGTTGTTGGAAGGCAAAAAGACCAGCTGCATCAGGATAACCTTGCTGCTCCAAGAAAACCACACTATTTAGTATTAGAGCAACAAGGTGGAGGCAGAAAGAGTAGATACCAGGCTTGTAAATGGGCGCCTGGACGCCTAGGCGCCTGCCGGCCGCCTGGACGCCCAGGCGCCCGCCTAGTCGCCTGGCCAGGCGCCGGCGGCAGCAGAGGCAGGCGGCGGCGGCAGATGCGGGCGGCGGCGGGTGGGTGGGCAATGCCGGCGGTGGCAGAGGCGGGCGGGCGGCGGCTGGGGGCGGGGGGCGGGCGGCGGCTGGTGGGCGCGGGTGGAGGAGCTGAAGACTGGGCCTCACGCTGATTTGGCCCAAAATAACGTGGACCGTCGGATTTTTAGATTGGGTACATAAAAACCTACTCACTCTAATCCTAACCATTTCTCCCTCAACCATCTCTTCTCCACTGGTCTGAGTGGCGGCGGCGGCGAGCAGCAACACTGGCGGCGGCAGCGGCGAGCAGCAACACCAGCGGCGGCAGCGACAGCCAGCGTCAGGCGCCAGCAACAGCGAGGCGGCGGTGGTGCTAGGCGGGCGGCAGCAATGGCGGCGGCGGCGGCGGCAGCCAGTCGCCGGCCAGGCGAGTCGCCCGGCCATGGCGTCCGGGCCGGAGCGCCTGGACGCCTAGTCGCCAACTAGGTGTAGCCTAGGCAACGACTTGAAAACGCTGGTAGATACGAAAAGTAAATCTAACCTGAGAGTTTCTTGGACGTTGTTCTGTTGGCAATGATGGATTAGTGAAGTCCCTGAAACAAAAAATGTGGAATCCGGAGCAGGTGACTTTCATGATTTGAAGAAAATAAATTTTGTCACAGAAAATAGCAAGCTAATAACTGATGTTACATGTATAACATTACAAGATGTACAAGTCTCTAGATGGAACTTATATGATGCAAAGCCAAACTGTTAAGTCTAATCTTACCTAGACCGGTCATTGTTGTAGTGGACTTGCAGTTCACTGAGACTGGATATTCAAGAAAGAAAAGGAAATTATAAGGGGTGGAAAATGGGGGGGAAGAATTTCTGCTTAGATATATCACAACTCATACTTTGAGTATTGAATGTCTAGCTGGCAGCAACCATCATATATGTTCCTTCCCTGGGATATTTTGTTTTGTAAGAATAAAGTAATATCATATAGAGATGCACAATTGAAGGACATTAGTGCAACCATGTAACATTACATGCAAGGAACCAAATGCTTCCACGGCTTCTTGGCGTGACTGATACTGGATAAGGGCTTGAAAGCCTGAATAGAACAAGCAGAGTGTAAAGACAGAGAAGATTCTCTTTGTATTATTAAAGGTAACATATTTTCTTATCTCTGGCGGGGATAAAACAATTGAACATGTGGCATAAGTTAAAAAGGGGGGCAAATATACCCCAGGGGCAAAGTTGGTAAACACTGTTCTGCTATAGGCATCATACAACCTTGTAATAATAAGACAATAGAATTAGATAATTTGATATTAATTGCTAATACAACTTGTTGCTAGTTACTACACTAGTTTTACACACTACTTTTTGAAATAGGGTATAGCCTAGTGGACCCACATTAAAAATATATATAACAAAGCTTAATAAATTCACAGATCCACCTTCCCATCACATGCAATCCGTGAGCCAGAAAATGCTTATCAGGTGTACGTGTGTGTGTGGAGAAAGAGACAGTGAGAAGGAAAATCTGACCAGCTGACTTTTGAAATGTGACAATCTTCTCCACAAATCCATAAGCTTTGAAAACTTGGTGAAGAACCTCCACTGTTATAGGATAGATCATGTGGTGGATAGTAACTAAGAGGATTCGGTTGGGTTCAGACTCCTGAGGCCAATTAGATAAGACATGCAATCTAACTGAGCTATCTAAAAGAAGGGATAGAAAGATATAAAATACAGCTAATCATACTTCTAACCAATCCAAATATTGTAATTTATGGAACCAAATGTCGTAATTCAGTGGCATATGTGAAACAGTTTTTAGTATACTAGTTGTAACAATATATTGCAATTGTATGTCCAACTTTTAAGAACCCTTCCCCATTCAATCAATCACCACACAATTTATAGCAAGGGCAAATTTATAAAGTGGGTTGCTTCCACTGGGGAGAATTACAGAGGCAATTGAGAACTGAAGTACTAGGCCAAGCAAAAAAGATCATAATCTACATGTACAACAACAACAAACTAAACCAACACTGTAGAATCTCATGAACTATAATGAATGTTTCATAGACACAAACTAAGTATTTAGTAACTTACTAAAAGATATGTTTACCAATAGTGACTATGAAACATGTACATGGTACATATGGCTCTTTTACTTATCTCTTTTTTTGTACAAGTCAATTCTCCATTGATTCCATGTGTGCAAGTCAGATGTAATTATCACGCAACTAAATGTCAATTAAGATCACTAAGAAAAGAAAGAACCACGTGATGCAATAATATGCATAAGTCATATGCAGACCCCAAAAAATACTCCGTTCTGAATTAATTGACGTTTAGGACAGCCATTTAGTTCAATTTGAACTAAAGTAGCTGTCCTAAACGTCAATTAATTCAGAACAGAGGGAGTAATGGTATTGACAGGCTTGGATCATTCCGTGACACATAATAAACTGATTACCGTGGACCAACAATTAGGTAATTTACATGGCATACCTGATCAGAATTTCTTCCATGAGAGCTCTGATCAGTGGTAAGTTCTTGGTGGGATGAGAACTGCATGTATACATTCCTCCCTCTAAAATAGCAACAACAATGATACAAAGAAAAGATCTATCAGATATGAAAGCCAAATTGAAAAGATAAGGTTATTCCAACGCCAGACAAGAGGGTAACCGCAGCAGGAAGCCTAAATCGTCTTTGCCATCATTTATAAATTTTAAGAACCCGTGTTATCTATCCAATACTCCAGCATGTCAATTGTCATAACTACATAGCGGCTTATATTGCCTAACGTGTATGAAAGCGTGTCATAAGTACATAGCAGCTTAAATTGCCTAACGTGTATGAAAAATCTGTTTTTGGGGATCTTGGCGTCAATTAATCATCACAGTCAATGGGCAACAGCTGCACCTTATGCTAGGTTGAACAGTGCTGTAATATTGCAGTGCGCTCACGGAGGCATGCATGTCTTCCATCTGCAGAAGAGCCTGCGCCACAAAAAAATACGGCTCAGCAACACAAAAAAAATCGATTTATTCAGTATGCCAAGAGCAAGAAAGAAGGAAGAACTCACCTGGTTCTTGGCACGCAGCATGACGATCTTCGAGACAGCCCCGAATGGTTGCAGCAGCTGAAGCAGATCGGACTGCAATAGCAACAACACGGTAACTGAATAACCAATAAAGATGAAGTCCTCGCCGCCAAACCAACCAAATCGAACTATGATCCATCCCAGAAACAGCAAAGGCGGAAAGATTCAGGATTTCCCATTTTTCAACCCCTTCTCACCTCCGCAATCTCATGCCCGACGTTCCGGATGTGGATTACCTTAGATGGCTCCGTCATCCTCCCGCGCTGTACCACAAGCAGCAGCAACTAATTTCCACGAAATTGCTTGGATAAAATGGCACGAATCAATCGGGAAAACAGAGGAAGAGTGTTGGCGAGAGACCTAGAGCGTAAGCTCCAATCTTTATGCTAGAAACAGTACCTTCTTCGAGGGTTTAAGCGGGTGGGGGATCTAGGGTTCTGCCGGCGACCGCCGCCACGAGGAAAAGGTGGAGGGGGAGAAAGAGTGGGTGCAGGGACGAGGGGTGTAGCCGCTGTAGGGGTTTCTCTGTGTTTGCCTTTATGATTAGGCAGGAAAAGAGTAGCAGTGCCCTCTATCCGATCATACACGGTACCATCACAGTATCCTCTAACTTTAACATCTGACTTTATCCGTACAGTATACCGTATCATTATACACCGTTATGTGTTGAAGCCGAGAGTTTTTACTAATGTTACTAGTGTTTGGAGGTATGAATTGTCTATTAAAATTATGCATATGAAAGTAATTTAATAGTGTACGTAAGAAAAAACTCCCTCCGTTTTAAAAATTTTACACTGTTTAGTTTAAATTTGAACTAATCAGTGGCAAATAATTTGAAACGGAAGGGTATAATGATACAAATAAATACATTTAAGTTATGTGGGACGATACAATACAATATTACAGAACAAGGAAAGCTAATTAGTCTTAATTTCAATACAATATTACAGAACAAGGAAAGCTAATTAGTCCTAATTTATATATAAGTTGTCCTTCTCAATAAAGCATTGTTGTAGTAGATTATGCTTGTGATAATATCCATTTGTGGAATGTACATGGTTGGAACATAATAGACCTAAGATAGCATGTATGAGTAAAAAATGATCAAACAATAGTATGGATGAGATGAAATGTACAATATATTTGTATGTAAAGAGTAAGGGATGTTTCATTATTCACTTTGTCATTTCTTTTTCTTGCCTTTATCAATCTTCTTGCTCTTGGTTGCACCCTATTTGATCACTTCCTCATCTACATTATTATAAAACAAGTCATCATCTTGTTTTTCAATCTCATAATCATTGTCAATAAAGTTTGGATCCTCAGCATTATCATCACTATCACTTCCTGTTTCTGAATCAGGCACCACTCTTTTCATGTCCATGTGAAGTGGTAACCTTCATTGAGGTATAAAACTCAGACAACTTCTCACACCCTCTCTTCCGAACACGTTGCACCTTACTTAGACTAAATAGCTTTGCCAATTCTGCTAGCGTATTGGCTGCAATGTCCTCCAATTGCTGCCAGCTACATTGGTTGTGGTGATTTGTAAAAGTTTTTTTACCTTATGAACCACCTTCTTCATGATTATAGTATCCTACTCACAATTCTCAACCCACCCTACAGAAAAAAGCAACATTTACTACGTCAACAGTCATTTACACGGTTATAGGGTTGGCCGTCGTAATAAAAGTTCGACCGTCGTAAATAAGAGCTAATTTACAACGGCCTAACCTAGCCCGTCGTAAATAAGGCCCTTATATCTATTCGCGAGTGCCCACTTCTCTGCCGTCGCCGCCCGCGCCTCCGCTCGCACCCGCCGCGTCGCCGCCGCCCAGCGCCCTGGTCTCCCTGCCCCCCCCCCCCACCAGTCTCCCCGCGCCACGCCACCTCCAAGAGGGCTCATGGATGCAGAGTTTTTGACGGGAAGCACTCCTATGGCCCCGATGGCTATGTGCATTTGGCTTGGCAGGTACCGACCGCCACTCAAGTCTGAAAAACGGGGTCATAAGGACCCAGCCCAGCCTGGGCAGTGCAGTCAGGTCGCGGCTGATCGACTGGTAACTTACCAAAACTCATCTATTTAATTGTTACTAATACTATTATTATTACTAATACGTAATTTTACTGCTTTTAGACAAATTATGGATGGGAGGCCGTGAGGATACACAGGGAAGGGTACAACTGGGAAAACGCGTCAATCGACCCTCAAGCCGTGTACGCTAGCGGAGGCGGGAAGGCACATGGAAGGTTAGTTGGTCATTTTGTTTATTTACAATCTTTCTTCTTTTGAATATTATTCTTTTATAGGTTTGCCATATTCGACGGAGTTATCGACTCGAGGGTAGCCCGACTGTCGAAGTGTGCCATCAATACTTCCCCTGGGCCTGCACTGGGCAGCCCGCGGAGGTTCTTTTTCGGAGGGGCTAGTCACTCACGGAGAGCTTATGCGTTAGGAACGAAGGAAGGAGATGGATGACACAGAGATTTTTTACGTGGTTCAGGCCGCCGAAGCGTAAAACCCTGTGTCCACGGTGAGCGGAGGTGCTCGTTGTATTGCTTGAGTGTTGAGCGTGTGAGTGTGCAAGAAGCCTAATGGAGTTCGAGCTGCTAGAGTGCGAACCCCTTGCAACGTTGCCTACCCAAGCCTCTTATAGTCCAAGGCTCGGGCAGCTTACAATGTGGGCCCGGGACCCGACAGGTGGTCCCGGGGAGATTGCCTGCCATCTACCATATCCTGCAGTTACGCCGGTAGTTGTCTCTGGCGAGGGCTTCTGAGTCTTCGTCTTGCCGCCTTGTCCACGCCGCAAGCTAGGCGTAGCGGTTGATGACTGCAGGGGCGGCAGGGGATGTCTTGTCGCTGTGTTTATTGGTGTAGAGCCTCTGACGCGGCCTGCTAGTCTTCACTGCGATGCAACTGGGCACAACGGCTCCTGACAGCGGCGTGCTCCGCGTCTCCGCGCCTTGGGAAGGCGCGGGTCTTGAATACCTTGTACGGACAAGGTATGGCGTGTCTTTACTCTTGCTGCCTACCGCGCGGGGGCAGGTAGCGCTATTCTGCTGGCCACGTGGTGGGCCTGGAGCTCTCCTCTGAGGAGAGGGAGGTCCGGCCCCGTTGGACACGTGGAGCCTTTGGAACTCTCCCCGCGGAGGGGGGAGGTCCGGCTCTGCTGGCCACGTGGCGGGCCCGGAGCTCTCCTCTGAGGAGAGGGAGGTCCGACCCCGCTGGACACGTGGAGCCTGCGGAGCTCCCCTGCGGAGGGGGGAGGCGCGGCTCTACTGGCCACGTGGCGGGCCCGGAGCTCTCCTCTGTGGAGAGGGAGGCCTGGCCCCATTGGACACGTGGAGCCTTCGGAGCTCTCCCTGCGGAGGGGGGAGGTCCGGCTCTGTTGGCCACGTGGAGGGCCCGGAGCTTTCCTCTGAGGAGAGGGAGGTCCGGCCCCGCGGGACATGTGGCGCCCTCGGAGCTCTCCCCGTGGAGAGGGGCAAGGTCCTTAGGCATTTTCCCCTGTGCGCGGGGGTACCCCATATTGAGGGTACCGAGAGTGGCCCTCGGGCCCATCTTGGGGGAGATAGTGAGCCCGAGGTGGGGCCCCCGTCTCTTCTACTTCGCGCACCTTCTCGAAGACCCTCTTTGACCGTCGTTGGAGCACGAACAGTCGTGGGATCATGGGAGCGTGAGCCCTGCTTGATGGCTGATTTTACTGTGGCGGTTCCCGAGGTTGCCACTTCTGCACATAGCAGCGCCTTTTCAGGAACCGCCGAAGCGTCCCGCCGGCTCGACTTCTTGAGAGACTGACTTCTTGGCCCCACCACTTCTGTTGGATGGCTCGGGTCCACTTGTCATTGACGCTTGTCTTGGAGCTGAAGCGGTTGCCGCAAGCAGCGTATTCGAAGAGTTTCGAATCATTTTGAATCGAGTATGGGAAGTTTAAAACGGGGATCTTATCTGCATCACAGGCTTCTTTTCGCACTTTCCTACGCCTGAGCCCTCCTTGTTTCTTCGAACTCTTGCGCTGTCGTCTTCCATGGCTTCGAACCTGCCTCCGCCAAGCTTCACCCGATCAGGAGACCTTAGACGGGTGCGTAAGTTGCTGGGGTGGCATTCAGTGGAGCAACGGCGCTGCCTCCGGCGAGGGATTCTCCCCCTGTGTCTGAGGGCGGGGGAGACTGTCTTTTTTACCACCTATGGCTTGGCGGGGTTCGTCCCGCCAATCTCTTCGTTCTTCGTGGCGTTACTGGAGACAAACGGTCTCCAGCTTCATCACCTCTCCCCCAACTCCGTTGCCATGGCTGCCGTCTTCGTGCACTTCTACGAAATGTTCATGGGAGTGCGCGCCTCGGTGACGCTCTTCCGCCACTTCTTTGTGCTGCGGACGACCGATCGCGGATCGAGGAACCAGCTGGGGGCGTACTACTTCCAGCATCGCTACAAGGACCCGAAGGCCTCTGGGTATCTTCTGCCCTTCAGCGCGGCGAGGTGGGAAAACTAGAGGGAGAACTGGGTGATCATGAAGACCGACGAGCATGATCGCCTTCAGCTGCCAACTGCCGTCCCGACCACCGAGCGTCGCTTCTGGGAGGAGATCCCGGAGCTGGAGCCAGAGTACGCGCCGGTCCTGGAGCAGATCCAGTTTTAGGCCAACGAGGGGGTGATGTCCCTGATGGTGCTGATAGACTTCCTGTCACGCCGCATTGCGCCCTTGCAACAGCGCAGCCGCCCGACGTGGTACTACACTGGCGAGCACGACTGCACTAGATTTGAGACGGGTCTCGGCTCCGACCCATCTGAGGAGATGTTGTACGAGATGGTGGCAAGGGTGAGCGGCGACTTCATCAGCGGCGACGACCTCACTTTCCTGGCCTCCTGCACTCCTCTCTTCTTGGAGCCGCAGTGGAGGGCGGAGTTGCTGCGGAAGATGTCGAACCTGGACGACAACGGGATCGCCGTGCGTCAGGTTGGGGATGCCTTCCGGGGGATCTCGATCCCCGAGGTCGAGCACTCCGGAGCAGAACGTGAGGCGTCAGCTGCTGCCCAACCCGCACCGACGGGCGACGGAGCTGGACCGTCGACAAGGGGAAGGGGAAGGAGTCGGCCTCCAGGCAGTCGGAGAAGAAGTGTGCCCGGTCCCCTCCGAGGGTGCCGTTTGTGCCGAGCCAGGGGACCGGGGTGCCCTTGTGCCCATCTTCAGGAGGCGCTGGTTCGTCGGGTGGTGACCCCAAGAGGCCTCGGGTCTTCCGCTAAGACGGGGCTCCTCTCGGACAGCGGCGGTCCGAGGAGCTCCGGACGTCCCGCCTTCCTTCTTCAGGCGGAGGAGCTTCGAGGAGGGACGCCGGTGGTGCGATGCCCGGGGGTGAGCCGAGGGCTCAGGCGCCCCGGCCAACGAGCGTCTCGGCTGCAGGTTTGGCAGGCGGTGGCGCCTGAAGGAGCAGCGTTGGGGCTCATCCGGGGGCGCAGGTGTCCCGGGCCTCAGGAGCTGGACCGACGAGTAGCGCTAGAGGCGCTGCCGACGGGGGCCCTACTGCTCTGCCTCCTGGGGGGCTCCGGGCGTGCCTCGTACTCCGCTGGTCCGGGTACCTGCGGCGCAGGCGCAGGCAGCGGCGGCAGGCTCTGATGGTTCTGCCCCGGCTCGAAGCCGGGGCTCCATGCCCGTTGGAGCGCTCGCGTCCCTCGGTAAGTGTTGTTCTTTCCGGGTTTTAGAACTAGCGTTCTTTTCTCTTTTTCGTAGCCTGAGAGCTTGCCATGTTGGCAGGGACTCATCGGCTGCCGGGGGCAAGTCCGTTCCCCGGCCATCTCTGGCTGGCGGAGGATTTGTGCCGCAGCGCCCGGAAGCTGCGGCGGCTTCGTTGGCCCCCAAGTCGGCGCAGGCTTCTTCTATGCCGGCGGGATCGACCCCTGCGGCGGCGGCTGCACCTGTTCGCCCCCTTTTGCCAGCTCGGAAGCCGACGGTTGCTGAGGGCTCGACGGAGCCGGCTGGCAGCGTCCGAGTCTCCGGTGCTCAGGCAGGAGGAGCAGCTGCTGGAGCAGTTGCAGGTCCTCCGGCGGGCGGCGAGCAGGGGCGCGTCAAAAGCGGTCCTGCTCCGGCGCCTGTTTCTCCAGACCGGCGCCTTATCACGGTCTCTGTGGACGCTGCAGCGCCATCGCCTCCTTCTGATGACGATGTGATGGAGGAAGTCGGTGGCGCGGCTTCGGCCTCTGCCGCCCCGCTGCCCCTGGCAGACGCCTTGGAGCTTGCCCAGACGAGCGTCTGGTAGGTCCTGGCCGCGCTCGAGCGTGAGCAGGAGGCGCAGGCTAGGGAGAGGAACCGCCTCCTCAGCTGGGGGCACCTCCTGAGGCAGCGGACTCAGGAGGCTAGGGCGGAGCTCGACTCGAGGCGGTCAAGGCTTGATGCCATGAAGGCGCTCCTCGACACTCAGAAGAGGGCTGTCGACCGTCTAGACTCCAAGACCCGTCAGCTCCACTAGGAGACCCGCGAGGCTTACGCCAGGGCCGAGGCGCGCTCCACTGCCATGGAGGAGTTGTGGCTGGAGCTGGCGCGCCGCGAGTGCGCCGTCGCGAATTGGGAGCGCGCGGTGGCGGCCGAGGAGAAGAAGGTCGCCGCACGGCTGGAGGCCAGCGAGGGCGAGCTGAGCCTGGGCTGGGGAGCTGGAGCTTCGGGGGGCAGCTCTGGCCGAGAGGGAGGAGCAGGCCTCCCGGGAGCGTCAGGCGGTGCTGGACCGCGAGTTGGCAGCCGACTTCCGGGCGTCAGAGTTGGAGCAGCTCACCAAGGATCTCCAGCTCCGGGAGGACTCTCTAGCAGCCAAGGAGAAGAGGTTCTCCGAGAAGGGACTCGCCGCCCTGCTGGCAGCCCGCCAAGAGGTGGAAAAGCTCCAGGCTTCGTGGTCCATCGAGGCCCGAGCAGTCTGGAACTTCGTCAGCCAGGCGGGGTCCGCCCTGGTACCCCTCGGCTTCAGCCCCATGAGGACGGAGGCTCCGGCGCAATAGGTGACCGAGGTGATCCCGACGCTCGAGTCCATCGGCGCCAAGCTGGATAGGCTCGAGGCCGTGATCGCCGATGAGCTTGAGTCAGAGGGACGGGGCTTGGCGAAGGAGGTCGCCACGCACGTGCCGGTGTGCTTCCGGAGCCAGGATCCTTCCCTCTCTCTAGAGCCAGTAAGACTGGGCCCTGTCGTCGAGCGGGAGGAAGCTGCCAGAGTTGAGGTCAGGGACATGGCCACCCTTGTCGCCTCCAGGTTCCAGCGGGAGTCCGGGGACTCCTTAGTAGTCGCCCCCGCGGTCGGAAGGCCTTGTATCTTTTCTTTTTTCCTTTTGTTGAGTCTGTAGCCCAGCTCATGGAGCTTTGAATGAATGAATAGACTCTTAATTATTGTGTCTGTTCCTTATCTTCTTCTTGGCTTGGCTTGCCAGAGTCCTTAGCTCCGCAAGGTACTCGGAGGTCTTCACCAATCTTGAAGCCTTGCACAGACACCTTCCTCGGGTCCTTGTTGTGTTAAGGGCCCAAGGGGTCTTCGAAGCTCACCCCGTGAGGACGGGGGGAGGTCTGGCTCTGCTGGCCATGTGGCGGGCCCAGAGCTCTCCTCTGAGGAGAGGGTGGTCTGGTCCTGCGGGACACGTGGAGCCTTCGGAGGTCGCCCCTGCGGAGGGGGCGAGGTCCGGCTCTACCGACCAAGTGGCGGGCCCGGGGCTATCCTCTGAGGAGAGGGGAGCTCCGGCCCTGACGGACACGTGGGGCCTTCGGAGCCCGCCCCTGCAGAGGGGGGCAGGGTCCGGTTCCTCCGGTCTTGAGCTGGAGTAGTCAGGAGCTCCGATCTCCCTTCGTGCGGTCCCCGTAGTGGCCCCTTGGTAGGTGTGGCCAATGGATTGGGCACACCTACCATACTCCTACGGGGGAGCTAAAGCCGGGAGGTCCTGCACACAAGTATAGGAAACGTAATACTCCTCAGGGGCTCTCCCTCAAGGAGAGCTAGATGTACAGTGAGCATACATGGAAAGTGCGGTCATAAAAATTAATGCGTAATTTAAATGAGCACAAGGGTAAGAGCGTGGCAGGACAAATTTCTTTCCATATACATATCCATAGGAGGAAGGCAGGCTAAACATGGACACAACGACCCGCCCCATTAAGAAGGGAAGCAAGACTCTACGCGCTTAGGGTCGGAACCAGGCCAAGCTGAAACGTAGTCCTGGACCGTCCCCTGGGACTTAGCTGTTCCGAGCGCTGTTCCCGGACTCTATGGGATTTATTACAGAAAGAAAAAGAACTGTCCTACTACTGCTCTAGGGATGGAACTTACGGAGGTGTTCTATGTTCCAAGGGTTTGGGAGCGGATCCCCATCCACGGTGGAGAGGCGTACGCACCCGGGGTGGCAAACTTTCGTGACTCGGAAGGGACCTTCCCAGCTGGGGGACAGTTTGTTGGTCCCTTCACGAGAAAGTATGCGCCGCAGTACTAGGTCGCCTTCTTGCAGCTCCCGGACACGCACGGACCTTTGGTGGTAGCGCCGAAGCGTCTGCCGATACCGTGCGTTGCGGAGCGCTGCGTGTAATCGAGCCTCGTCAACAAGGTCGATGTCTTCATGCCAGAGGTTGTCCTGCGCGGCTTCGTCGTAAGCTCGGACATGGAGAGACCCCATGGTGTTCTCTAGGGGAAGCACAGCTTCGGCCCCATACACCATGAAGAAGGGTGTCTCCCCGGTGGCCCGGCTTTGGGATGTCTGGTTAGCTCACAGTGTGCTCGGAAGCTCGTCCACCCACTTGGCACCATGTTTCTTCAAGCCGGCATAGGTGCGAGTCTTGAGGCCCCGAAGGATCTCAGCATTGGCCCTCTCGACTTGCCCATTGCTCTTTGGGTGAGCAACGGAGGCATAGCACACCTGGATGCCAAGGTCTTCGCAGTAGTCTTGGAATGCTGCACTGGTGAACTGGGTCCCGTTGTCGGTGATGATTCTGTTCGGGACCCCGAACCGGTAGACGATTGACTTGATGAACTTGACTGCAGATTGCTTGTTGATGGTGATGACGGGTGTAGCTTCCGGCCACTTGGTGAACTTGTCGATGGCGACGTAGAGGTACCGGAATCCCCGACGGCTTTGGGGAATGGCCCCAGGATGTCCAACCCCCACACCGTGAACGGCCACGAGGGCGGGATCATCTGTACCGCCTGAGCCGGTGTGTGGATCTACTTGGCGTGGAACTGGCATGCCTTGCAGCTCTTGACCAGCTTGACGGCATCCCGGAGTGCTGTCAGCCAGTAGAAGCCATGCTGGAAGGCTTTACCGACAAGCGTGCGTGAGGAAGAGTGACTCCCACATTCGCCTCCATGGATCTCAGCGAGCAAGTCGCAGCCTTCCCCTCGGTTATGCACCGCAATAGGACGTGGTTGGCGCCACGCCGGTAGAGATCCCCTTCTACCAGCGCGTATCTTTTAGCCATGCGCACGATCCGTTCAGCGGATACACGTTCATCAGGTTGGATATTGTCTTTCAAGTAGTTCCGGATCTCCGTGATCCATGCATCGGGTCTGACTTGAGCTTCTGGATCTTGAGCGTTGGGTAGCACGGAGTCCCCAGTGACGCTTACGATCCTTGGCGGCGTTCATGGTAGCAGGGCCGCCGGGACTGCCAGCTTTGAGGTGCTGGTCCAGCCTCCTTCGCCCGGCTCGGCAGGCCGGGCTGTGGGCCGCAGCAACTTCCTCTCAAAGTCTCCTTCGGGCATGAGGGCTCCGGTGGAGGCCTTCGTTGAGAGGTCGTCAGCCGCGGCATTGCCAGCGCGCGGTACATGGCGTAGGTCCAAGGAGAGGAAGTCTTTCTCCAGCATCTGCACGTGGAGCAGATGGGCAGCTAGTTGCGGGTCATTGCAGGAACATTCACCCTTGACTTGCTTGATGACTAGCTGGGAGTTGCCCTGTGCCAACAACTAGCAAGCGCCCAAAGACAGGGCTGTCTTCAGGCCAAAGATGAGTGCTTCATACTCTGCCATGTTGTTGGTTGCCTTGAAATTGAGATGCACCATGTACCCAAACTGCTCCCTCGATGGCATGAGAAGCAGTACACCGGCACCGGCCCCCTGCTTTCGCGAGGAGCCATCGAAGAAGAGTGTCCAGTGAGGCCAGGTGAAGACCGGAGCTCGGGGCTTTGGTTCACCGTCTTCGTGGCCCCCTGGGTTGGTCGTTGTTGGCGTCCACTCGGCTACGAAGTCAGCCAGTGCTTGGCTCTTGACCGTGTGGGAGGAAGGAAGTCCAGCTCAAACTGCGCCAACTCCGCTGCCCATTTAGCGACATTGCCGGTCGTATTGGGGCTGTGAAGAATGGCCTTCAGCGAGTATGAGGTGACCACCAAGATCCGGTGGGCTTGGAAGTAGTGGCAGAGCTTCCTAGACGCCAAGAGTACTGCATACAGCAGCTTGTGGACCTCCAGGAACCTTGTCTTCGCATCGTGGAGGACTTCGCTGATGTAGTAGACAGGCCTCTGGAAGGTCCAGACCCTCCCCCTGGGCCTGAGATGTCTTCCTCCATTGACTCAGGCCGACAGGAGGTAGACGGGTCCGGGGGAGCCTCCGGGAGCTAGGACCCGGGGGCTTCTAGGCCGTCTTGGACCTCCGGGATGTCGTCTTGTTCTCCTGGGAGGTCCCTTTGGACCTCCAGGGGATTATCTTGGAGCTCCAGGAGGTCCCGTTGGACCTCCAAGAGGTTGTCTTGGAGCTCCGGGAGGTCCCGTTGGACCTCCGGGAGGTCACCTTGGAGCTCCGGGAGGTCGTCTTGAGTCTTCGGGGTCTCCTGGTGCTTGTCTTCTGCTACCGGAGTAGGCTGTGGTGATGAGGGGTCCGGCCGCTCTGCGACGAGGACCACGCTCACCACCTCTGTTGTTGCTGCGATGTAGAGCAGCAAGTGCTCTTCGGGCTCGGGGGCTACCATGATGGGTAGGGTCGTCAAGAGCTGCTTCAACTCCTGGAATGCTTCCTCTGCTTCGTCGGTCCAAGCAAAAGGACCGGATTTGCGCAGGAGCTTAAAGAAGGGAAGTGCCCACTCTGCTAGCCTCGGTATAAACCGACTCAGCGCGGCTAGGCATCCCGTGAGTTTCTGGACATCCTTGATGCGGGCGGGGGGCCGCATCAGGTCGATGGCCTTGACCTTCTCTGGGTTGGCCTCAATCCCTCGGTGTGAGACCAGGAATCCTAGGAGCTTCCCAGAGGACACGCCGAACACACATTTGTCGGGGTTCAGCTTAGTGTGCGTGGAGCGCAGTTTGTCAAAGACTAGAGCTAGGTTATCTAACAAGGATGAGCTCTGCCTGACTTTGACAACGATGTCATCGACATACACCTCAACTAAGTCTCTTATTAGCTCTCCAAAGGTTTTGTGCATAGCACGTACAAAGGTGGGGAGAGCATTTTTTATACCATAAGGCATAGAGACATAACAATACAAGCCTTCTACTGTGATGAAAGAAGTGTGTTCTTCATCTTCTCTAGACTAGGGATTTGATGAAAGCCCGAGTAGGCGTCTAGGAAGCATAGCATATCACAGCCTGATGTAGAGTCTACTATTTGATCTACTCTAGGAAGAGGGAATGGATCCTTGGGACATGCCTTATTGAGACTGGTGTAGTCGATGCACATCCGGAGCTTCCCGTCGGCCTTCGGGACGACGACGGAGTTCGCCAACCACCGGGGGTGGTGGACTTCCCGTATGAATGTAACAGCTCTGATACCACGCTGAGACGGCCCCATGGGACCTCGTCGGGTGGTGTCGTGTTATGCGGCACCCAACAGCACACGGGTTGCAGAAACACATCATATTACATAAATTAAATTAGCGGAAGCGTACAGGAAGGTTTTACAAATAGTTATATCAGAGTAAACTACAACGGAAGACTATCACCCTCACGATTCCTATCTAAACTAGCAACAAAGAAATAGTCCAGCCCGCGGACGTTTCTTACTAGCAACACGAAGATCAATCTGCAGCGGCGAGGATGCTCTTTGAGTAAACACTCGGAGGTTCCCGAGCCTCATCGGCATCCCTTCTCATAAGCATCGAGTCAATTACCTGCAAAACAACTCGGATAGCATCCGTGAGCATAACGCTCAGCAAGACTTAACCGTCACCCTAAACATGAAACTCTAAGTGAGGTTATGAACCTAACATAGGATGGCATAAGCATAATTAAACTCGCCTAAAAGTGAATCCTTACTTTCAGGTATTAATTGCAGCATTTTAAGTAATCCCTGGACACGCCGCATCGGGAGTCCACAATCAAACAAGAAACGCTTTCCCCCGATGTAAATTGCTCATGGCATAAAAGAATCGAGTTTGCACTAGCCTATTCATCAAGCTCCAACAAAAGGTAGGATAATACTTCACATCAAGATGATTAGTTCCTTTCTCATGCAAGTTCTTACTACATCACGACTGTGAGAACAAGTATGCTCGGTCCATTCCGCGAGCGACGGTGATTCGAATCAATAACACCCGGACTACACGACACGTACGCCCGTACTCGACGTTGCCTACAACAACCATCACTGACGTCGTACGTGGCAGCCTTTCCTCCGTTTCACCCCCGCTGAATCGATCAAGTCGCCCCGTACAGTAGCTACTCTCATGGTGCACCTTCCGACGTGCTATGTCATGAGAATATTCCCCACATACTGCACACCGGCCGTCCGCCTGAGGCGACCCGAAAAGTCCCAACGACAACTTCTCGAGGTACATTGGTTTACTGGGTCCCATATATCTAGCATGAGTCCGGTACACAACTCAAACTTGTTCAACAGGGCCGCATACGAATCGGTCCTTGACCGACACGGACAGGTCTACAGCACCCAGGCCCCTATGTCCTGCTGCCCCTACAACCTTCCGGTCTCAACTTTAACTTGCTACATCATTTATGAACCAATCCCATATGCCCCTGTTGTTCCTGAAACTGCGAGTAGCATCTCATTACTCGACTTCTATCGAACCGTACTTAAGCATGGCAGTTCTACACGGTGAAAGACACCTACCCAATACTCCATGGGTCATTTGGTTATGCAAGAGGAGTATCAATCACTAGACCTAATGCACAGTTCGTATCTTGACCGAAAGTGAGTACAAAATCAAAACTTAATAGCTTTTAAATGCAAACCGGAGCTTGCCTATTTTGCAGGGTAGTCATATATAACCAGTTAGTGTCCTTGCAGATGCACCCTTGACTCTTCGGAGCTTGATCCACTTCGATGAATCACTCCTTTGAGTCCCCTTCGTTGTGGTTCCTATTGAGATGCATATGCACATATTTTATAGAATGTAATGGAAAGAAGTTATGGAATTAATTTCTTAGGACAGAGGTTGTGTGGAAAAGCCAAGCATGGCTTGGTTTGCCTCTGTTGTGCAAAGAACAGAAATAAACTAAATTGACCTTAAGGCCTTAGCTATACACTAACTCTTTTCTCTAATGAACATAATAGATAAGCTGAAAAGATTTGAGTGCAACTGAAGAACAAGAACTCCAATGGCCTCAAAACTTTTACAGAAGGTTCTATACTACCTAAGGATTTAGCTTGCCAAATTGCAGCTAATGTGGAGTCATATTGTGCCCCCCATAATTCTCACAACATCCCTTTTGTATTTTTCCCTTATACATAAGTATGGAGAATAAGAACAGGGAGTTCAAGGACTCATCTTGGGCTGATAATTTACATGTGAGTTCTTGATCACAAGAGAGTCATCTGGTCCAAAATTCAGCCCTTTTACTTAAGTAGTTCTCCCAGAACAATTCTTTAAGCATTTGTACTCAAAAGAATTAATTCTGTAGAAATGTGCATTTTCATGCCCAATTAAGTGAACTACAATTCCAAGTATGTCTCAGAGACCTTGACTAAATTTTCCTATGATTTTTGGAGCTATGGATTGCTTAGAAAAAATTTTGAAGTGGGAAACATTTTTCTGAAAATGTTTCTGGGCTCTTTTGAACACAGTAGTTTGCATTTAGCAAATTCCTACTCAAATGATCTTCAAATGAGCTGAAAATTTGCTAGTAGGTTAACAATATGCTAAAGAATACTCTGGCAAAGTTTGGGGATTTTTGGATAACCCAAACTTCCTCAATAATTCTTTTTCAGAAAACCTTCAAAGAATTTTACAGAATATAATATTGACTTTCATACAAAGCTGAGTTCATATTTGGATAGAACTCAGAGAGATGAATCCAACCCAATTGGAATCACTCAAATTGGAGTTTTCTACAGGGAGATATGAATTTCCAAAGATTGAGCTAACCCTGGAATTATTTTTCTATTGAAAATCCGGCTGGACCCACTGTTTTGAATTCCAGCCAATAGAAGCGAAGCCACACCGGGCCACAGCACCTCTGCGGGCCAACACACGGGATCCCGGCCACACCCGATCCCAGGTTTAAAATTTGAGCTGCTGACAGGCAGGGCCCACGCGTCTTCTTCTTCCTCCGGCTTCCTCGCTCGCGCCCGCGCTGCCCCTCGCCGGCCCGACGCCGGAGCTCGCCGACTCGCCGTTTCCGGCCACCGCCTGAGCTGAAACTCGCCGCCAGGGAGTTTGTGACACCGAGGAACACGACTGTGGGGTCTGCTTGGGCCGCCGGCGGCCAGAAACTGGCCAGCGACGTGCGGCAGCCACTGTGGAGATCCGGTAGCGTTGCCTAGGGTTTCCAGCCCGCCAAAACCTGCGCCGACGTGCCCTACAGCACCAGCGCAGGTCTAGGAAGATCGGCACGACCTCAAAATGGCTCGGGAGTGGCTGTAAATAGGTTGTCGCCGTGCGATCGAATGGGTCCGCCATGAACACCTCTAGTCGAGCTCGAATTCCGTCGTGCTGAGGCGTTTTCATGCGTTGGATCCTAAAGGAGAAATGACCGCCGGCTAATCCAGCGTCTATGTGCCAAATTTGATGACTTAAGGAGGATCAGAGGGCAAGAATTTGAAAGAATCATACAGGAAGCTCGGAATGAGGTCGCCGGAGCAAAACCTCAAAATTCGCCGCCGATAGCTTGCGGCACGGCCTGAGCTTGGGCTGAGAGCAGCACCGCACCCGTGCGCGTCTGTAGGTGTGATCGCTCGTCTGTGAAACCCGCTGTGGAGGGCTGTCCACGAGCGCCCAATCACCTTTTGAGCTAGGTCGCCGCGGTGGCGGTCGTTTTCGGGCACCGGAGGCCGCAGCTCACTTGCTCGTGGGTTAGGGAGGTGGAGGTTGATCTCGTGGGAGTGTTTAGCAGCTCGGGGGAGGAGGAGGCACGGTTATTTTGCCGATCTTCCAATCGGACCGAGAGCGGAGGAGGAGAACGTCGGCTGTACGTGCGCTCGTGAGGAGGAGAAGATGGATGGCCCTTGCTTCGTTCAGGGGGGTTGATCAGGCCGCGAACCGCCTCTGGGCGCCGTGCGTGGGGAAAGGCAGCAGCTGGTGGCGCTGCCGAGCCTCCCAGTGGCTCCACGGTGGGAGCTGCTCGTGGCCCACGTGCTGCTCGACGAATTTCCCCACTGGGGCTGAGACTTAAGGTGCAAGGCTCCTCTTTTAGCTCTATGACATGTGGGTCCCACTCCATATTTCTTCCCAAATATCTTCTCAAGCTGATCCTCTTAATTCCCAAAATTCTGAGTTTGAAAAATGTGGGTTAGAAAATTGAATTCTCCAAATTCAGTTTGAATTGGTATGACCAATTTGAATTTGGCTAGAATTTACAAATGTTTCTCTTACACTCTTTTTTGAGCCCACCCTACAAATGGAAAGGTGGTGATAACCTTTTCCCTAAAAACTCAACTATATGGCTGCATGTTAATTCAAAGTTTTTGGGTCACCATATGTGTGAACTTTGAATTTCAAATCTGAATTTTAAACTTACATGCAAAGAGGTATTTAACTCCTTATTGGTTCAACACTTTTAAATAAAAAAGGTGAGCCTCATTTTGGATGGTCATCCATGTATTACTTTGCATGAAGAAAAGTTTTAGCAAGTCCCATTTTTCATGTCTTTGCCACACATATGAACTCAAACCTTAGTTTTTATTCATACACATTTTTGGGACTTTTACAATGAAGCCAGCATCCAGCATCTTCTTGATTTCTTCACGGATGAAGTTCTGTCGGTCGATGGACTGCTTGCGGGGCTTCTGTTGGACTGGCCGGGCGTCAGGGAAGATCTTCAGATGGTGCTCGATCACCTCCCTAGGGATCCACGACATTTGCGACGGTTGCCATGCAAACACGTCGACGTTGTGCCGGAGGAAGGTGATGAGCGCACCTTCCTATTTGCTGTCAAGGCCCCCGACTCCCGGGTTGTCTGGGCAGCATCGGCGCCGACTTGGACGACCTTCAGGGGGACGTCGCCCTTGTCGAGGGGTTGCACGCGGGGTGCTGAGGTTGAGGCACGGTGGCGTGCACTCGGGTGGAGCTGGCCCGGTTCTGCACCGCCAGGGGCTGGCGCTCGGGCTGCTGCAAGTGCTTGGAGCTTCTCCAAGGCTGACACTGCAGCAGTGCGATCTCCACGAATCTTGAGAATGCCTGTTGGTGTAGGCATCTTCAAGACAAGGTAGCCTTAGTGGGCTACTGCCATGAACCGGTACAGGGCTGGCCCGCCGATGATGGCGTTGAAGGGGAGGTCGATCTCCGCAACGTCGAACAGAATGTACTCTGTTCGATAGCTGTCCGGTGCTCCAAAGGTCACCGGAAGGCTGATGTTGCCGTAGGGGATGACCTGTCCCGGCCCTACCCCTGAGAACGGGCTCGATGGGGTGAGCTTGTCCATCGGGATCTGCAGCTTCTGGAAAGCTGCGCGGCTGATGAGGTTCAGCCCAGCCCGCCATCTACCAGAACGTGGTACATCTTCACGTTGGCGATGGTGGGTGCTACCAAGAGCGGTAGCTAGCCGGCCCCAGCCATGTTCCTGGGGCAGTCGGTGGCGTCAAAGCTGATGGGGGTTCCCATCCACTTGAGGTGCGGCGCGACACTTGGGAGAGGAGCCACTGACGCTACTGCTCTGCACAGAGTCTTGACTGCGCTTCGGGACGAGAGGTCATAGGACCCGCCGTAGATGACGTAGAGCGCCTTCCGGCGCTCGTCGTCGCTGGAGCTGGAGTCCTCACAGTTGTGCATCGCCTTCACGGCGCGTTGAGGCTCCTGGAACTCCGTCTGGTGGTCGACGTTGTCTTGGGCGTCGACCTTCTGCTTGCCCTCCCTTTGACGGAAGGGAGGGGCATCAGCACGCGGCTGCTTCCCCCTGCGAAAGCGCTCCGCGAGCTTCTGGATCTCCCGGCACTCAGCAACAGTATGGCTGCTGGTGTTGTGCACGGGGCACGACTCGCCTTGGTCACCGTCTGGGGCTGGTGACTGTCACGGCCTCTTGTCGGGGCGTGGCCCCCCGAGCTCCAGTGGGTGCTGCAGCTGCTGTAACTGGAGCTTCGGTCGGTAGCATGATCTTGCCGCCGGCCTTCTTGACCTTTCTGCCACTCCCATGGGGAGCAGCATTTGGCCTGGGCTGTTCTCCGTCTTCGGAGACTGGCTGTGAGTGCCAGTTACGCCCTTCTGCTGCCCTGGCGCACTTGTCTGCCAGGCTGAAGAGATCTGAGACGTCGCGCACTTCTCTGGTCGCGAGCTTCTCGAGCATCTTCTTGTCCCTTACACCCCGTCGGAATGCCACCACCACAGAAGCATTCTGGATATGGGGGATGGTGTTTCACACCTGGGAGAACCGCTGGATGAATGAGCGCAGCGACTCTCCAGGTTGTTGTTGGATGGCATGGAGGTCGAGCTCCGTGCCAGGCCGGGTGTAGGAGCTGCCGAAGTTCGCAGTAAACTGCCGACAGAGCTCTCCCCATGAGGTTATGGGACCCTGGGGGAGGTTCATGAGCCAAGACCGTGCTGGGCCGGTCAAGGTGATGGGGAAGTTGTTGGCCATGACGGCTTCATCCCCTCCTGCAGCAAGGATGGCGGTGGAGTAGATCTAGAGGAACTCTGCCAGGTTGACGCTGCCGTCGTATTTCTCGGGCAGGTGTGGCCGGAACTTGCGCGGCCACTTCGCGAAGCGAAGGTATGGCGCCAGGGCCGCACATCCTGCTCCTGTTGCTGCAGGTGTTGTTGCCGCGAACGCTTGGTCCGCTGTTGGCACCATGTACCCCGGCATGGGCAAAGGTGCGCCATAAACCGGGGGCGCCATTTGAGGGCATATGGCTAAGGCATATGCTGCGTGGCGTATGCCTGGGGCAGGGATCGCGTAGGAACGTCTGCGGCCCAGGCTGGGTCGAGGCGGTCGACATGCTGTCGCCAGCCTCTTGGTTGCGATGCCTTTCTCGCCGTCGCTCAATGACCACACGGGCATCTTTGCCCAGGTGGCATCGTTCCAGCTCCGACCTCAGGTCTGCCGATGGGAGCCTGGTGGAGTGAGAGTCTGTCGTCTGCCCGTCAACCGCTGGCATGCGCGACAGCGACATGGTCGGCTGACTGGGACGTCGTCCCCGCCGAAGCTGAGGGTTGGCGGCGGCGACGACGAGATGGTCTATGTCGCGAATCCACTGTTGGGTCGCTGCTTGAGGCGCGTCCCCAGTGGGTGGATTGCGCAGAAGCGCTCGTGCTGCAGCTAGTGCGCTCCCATGGGAGACACTTGCTGCTGCAGCAGATCTTGGGCTTGCTGGAGTCTACGCTGCCGGAGTCGGCTACTGGTTTCCAGCTTGCACCGACACACTCCGTCCTGAGTGTGTCGAGACGTAGTCTCCGCTGGTCACCGTTCGTCGTGAATGCGGGCGAGGAGAGCTTGCCGCTGAAGGAAGCTTCATCATCTTCGTCGGTGAAAGCTCGTCGCACAAGGGAAAAGCCCCCTACCTGGCGCACCAAATGTCGAAGTGTGCCATCGACACTTCCCCTGGGCCTGCACTGGGCAGCCCGCGGAGGTTCTTTTTCGGGGGGGCTAGTCACTCACGGAGAGCTTATGTGTTAGAGACGAAGGAAGGGGATGGATGACATAGAGATTTTTTACGTGGTTCAGGCCGCTGGAGCTTGAAACCCTACGTCCATGGTGAGTGGAGGTGCTCGTTGTATTGCTTGAGTGTTGAGCGTGTGAGTGTGCAAGAAGCCCTATGGAGTTCGAGCTGCTGGAGTGCGAACCCCTTGCAACGTTGCCTACCTGAGCCTTTTATAGTCCAAGGCTCGGGCGGCTTACAAGGTGGGCCTGGGACCCGACAGGTGGTCCCGGGGCGATTGCCTGCCATCTACCGTATCCTACAGTTATGCTGGTAGTTGTCTCTGGCGAGGGCTTCTGAGTCTTCGTCTTGCCGCCCTGCCCACTCCACAAGCTAGGCGTAGTGGTTGATGACGGCAGGTGCGGCAAGGGATGTCTTGTCGCTGTGTTTATTGGTGTAGAGCCTCTGACGCGGCCTGCCTGTCTTCACTACGATGCGACTAGGCACAACGGCTCCTGACAGCGGCGTGCTCCGCGTCTCCGCGCCTTGGGAAGGCGAGGGTCTTGAATACCTTGTACGGACAAGGTATGGCGTGTCTTTACTCTTGCCGCCTACCGCGCGGGGGCAGGTAGCGCTGTTTTGCTGGCCACGTGGCGGGCCCAGAGCTCTCCTCTGAGGAGAGGGAGGTCCGGCCCCGTTGGACACGTGGAGCCTTCGGAGCTCTCCCCGCGGAGGGGGGAGGTCCAGCCCTGCTGGCCACGTGGCGGGCCCGGAGCTCTCCTCTGAGGAGAGGGAGGTCCGGTGTAACACCCCAAATTTTGATTCAAAACCCTAAACCATGTTCAGAGGAGAATTTAAAAATTTTTGGACGTATTGCATGTTTTGCAAAAATTCAAATTCAAACTGGAATTCAAATTATACTCAAAACAGAAAAGAAATGGAAAAAGAAAAAGAAAAACGGGAAAAAACCGGCTTGTGGGCCGAAACCCGCCAGCCGGCCCAGCTCCCCCCGCGCCAGCCCGCCCCCGCGCGCGCCGCGCTTCCTCTCACCGACGGGTGGGACCCACATGTCATCCCTAACCCTGAGCCCCCGCGACCCCGGACTTTTCCCCCGAGCGCGCGAAATCGCAACCGACCGGAAACCGCGTCCCGTCGCCCGAATTCTGATCCTAGAGGACTCCAACTTGATCACAACAGACCCACCGCCCTCCCCCGGCTATAAAAACCCCCGATCCGATCAGTTTTTCCCACGCGATCGCCGATTTTCACTCCGGTGAGCACCGAGACTTCGCCGGTGAATTCTGGCCGATCTAAGCTCGGAAACTCTGATCTAACTCGCTGGTCTTGATCCACCGCCTCCGGGGAACTTTGCAGGTGCAGAAAACTCGGAGAGTTACGGTGCAAACACAGCGCCGACGAGCTTCGCCGTGGATTTGCCTCGGACCTCGCCGCCGAGCACTTTCCAGGATCCCCGAGCTCGAGAAAACCCCCGAGGTGAGATCCCTGACCTCCCCTCTACCGATCTAGGCCATAAGATCACAGTTCTAGGCAGAATTCTCGAGGATCCGAAACTTTCTGGCGAGATCGCCGCTTCCCGCCGCCGTGCGCCGCCGGCAGTGCCGCCCGCGCTCGATCAGAGCGACGTGGCCGCTTGTGCGCCGTTTATTTTAAATCGCACGGTAGACTTTAAAACCCCGCGTACCGGTTCGATGTTATAATCTCAGCCGTCGGTTTAAAATCGGACAGTCCACGTCAGCCCCGCATTATAAAGACTGGAATTCTTACGTACTACCCCCTGGGGTTCTCTGGAATTGAGAGCTAGCCCCGGAAACTTCAGATCTAGCCCCTGGAACTCCAGAAAATCATGTAAATTCATTTAAAAATCAGTTTTAGCCCCTGGACTTAATAGAAATTAAGAAAAACACCTCTGATAAGTGTAGCTAGACCCCTGGAAATTATGAAAATAATATTATAGACCCTGTAATGGGGTGAGTTTACTTTTTAACCCTGTTTAGTATTTAATTTAGAAAATTGAATATGTAACTAGTGTTTAAAAATTAAAAAGTGGGACAAACATAATTGTCAAAATTAATTAAAAACTTTCTCAGTACTTAGAAAACTTTGGAGTGAGATAAAAGTATATTTTTGGGCTGAAATAAATCTGTTTCATCTATTATTCACATTTATTAGTATAGGGACACATTTTTAAGTAAAGAATAGTTATAAAAAAATAGGGAAAATAATTATGAAATGGTCTACATCAGAAGCCAAGGTCAAAAGATGTTATTAAATCATTTAGGACCAGAACCTATACTGTTTAGATGATGTGTATTACTAATTTCATAATAAAATACACAATTATGCATAGGAATATAAATCTGAAAATATAGCAACTAGTAAATGATAAATGGAGTTTCTAAAATCCAAAGAATTCAGTTTAGGGTTGGTAGAAATTCTGAAGGCACAAATGGAGAAGAAAAATACTTTTCATACATACCTGGTAGTGAAAAGGTGTAGTAGTTTAATATAAGGAATTTATTTAAAACTGAAACACAACACATATAATGGTGAATGAATTTCATAAATGTGAATGTGTGGTTTGTATGAAGTGTAAGTGTGAATTATGTCTTATGGATTGTTGTTTTTCTTTTGCTATGTGTGATGGTATGAAGTAGAACCTGTTCAAGAACAAGTTATTCATTTCCAAGACCAGGAATACCCATTTCAGGAGCAGCAAGAAGGAGGCAAGTGTCCTTGACCACTTTGATCCTATGCTAGGATGTGTAGATAGAACTATTTGCATTGTCAAATGAAATATGAAACCCATGCTAGGAAAGTTTCCCTAGAATTGCATTACCTTGTTTCCTTGAAGCTTGGGTTGGGATTTATTTTACCATGTCATTTATTTCCATGCATATGCTTAGCCATGCTTAGAATGGGATATTTGGGACATGAGATCATCAGTTTATATTACCATACTCTTGAATGAGCTAATGTGAGTTATGTAGAGGTAGGGATCAAGGCAAGTTGGATGTTTTGGTTGTGTGCTGGGTGCACGAGACTTGGGTTTGTGTTTAGTACTTGCTTGGATCCTAAGGACCGGTTCATGGAGCATGTAACCCGGCTTTACAGTGCCAACCACATGCTGAGATGGGGCAGCTTGGCCAATTAATTAGGTGTATCCCCGGCGTAGTATGGGTGTGTTGGATGGTGCGGGGAATAGGTGTCAGCTGGACTACCATATGAACCGCAAGGCTCAAGAGGGGGCCACTGCAGTGGGGTTGGAGCCTCTTGTATGTTGTTAGGGGTGAAACCTCAGTGGGCCCACGCTCGTCGGGAATCCCTTTGTAAAGGCTTCGTAGTGATCTCTTGGCCACACACCTGGGAAGTGTGAATGTGGATCGTAGCCACTGGCATAATGGAGGTTCTTTTAGTCCACCCGGCAACGGGGGATGAAATCACTACTTGTGGGTACAGTGGTACAAACTCTGCAGAGTCAAAACTGTCTTGACAGCCGTGCTCACGGTTAAGAGCGGCCTGAACTTATTCATGATTAGAGGATTGATGGTTTTGGAAGTTAAGCGGGGAGCTTAACATTGGAAATGTTGTTATGGTTATTGGATTATGATAATGGGTTGGGAGATTTGGACCATTTCACTTGTGTAGTAATGTAGGTGCTTAATAAGCTAAGGTGATAGGTATTAATTGCGTAGTGCTTTAACCATGAGTTCAACCTCTCCTTGTTCTAGCCATGCATGATATAATTTTCCCACGCTTGCTGAGTACCATTGGTACTCAACCTTGCATATTTGTTGGTTTATATTGCTGCTCAGGTCAAGATAATGAGGTGGTGTATAATGACCAAGATTTTGGACCCGAGGAAGGTTTTTAGGTTCATGAAGACCCCCGGGCAACGCCTGTGATGGAGCCCTAAAGAATAATATTCCGCTGCTAGTTTATTTACTTGTGATGAAGCATTAGTGTCCATTGAGACATTTGCGATGTAAGACTTATTTATATTCGACACCTGGCTTGTAATAAATGATGCTTCACTATTTGTCATCACATGTATGAGAAAATGATCCTGGCATACATGTGATATTCACTTGGTTGTTTCTTCGGAAAAACCGGGTGTGACAGAGGTGGTATCAGAGCCAAGGTTGCCCGTAGGAACGTGGACCTAGGTAGAAATGGACGTATTTAAGGGCCCTATTTTCTTAAAAACTATTTTCCAAGGTGTGGGTGGAAAAGTGTTATTAAAGGAGTCATTTTCTTCGTCTTACCCCAACTTTCAAAATAGGATTTTTATTTGATAATTTATCTAACCTAATTTTAAATTCTTTTGTTTTAGATGGTTCGCATGATTCGCACCGCTCGTAAGTCCACAGGAGGGAGAGTTCCCGTAGTTGCCCTTGCCGAAAGAGAGGAGAGTCGTCCAGTGACGTACCTTTCCTACGGATTGGCAGTAGGAGACTTGTTGCGCCGTCTTCGCCGTATGCTCGAAGCCGCCGGCAATACGGGCAAGCTAATCATCCACTATAACTCCACCAGGACCGTCCGTGAAAAAAGGGAAGAATGGAGTTCGGAGATGAGGATTATACACGAGAATCAGCTGCTTAAGATTCACCACTCTCCAGCTTGTCGAGCAACACAAGTTGACGCGGAGAAAGATGTCATCTGGGAGGCCATCACCTGCCAGAGTCACATCTATCGTCGCCACTTGGACAAAACTGAGTACATGTATGTCCTCCAACGTGAGAGTGGTACCACGGAGTACAAGTACCCACCGGTGCAGCAAGGGACTTCCCATGAGCACATGGACTTGTGCTTGGAGGATGCTGCTATGCTCAGCACTCGACTGCAGGAGTGTCAACAAGAGCTTCAGGATGTCCGAGACACCCTGAAGGAAACGGAGGCGCTGCTGCGAGCCTGCTTAAAGGCGAGAGAAAGAGGAGATGGGAATGAACTGTGTGTCACTGTGAGTGATCCATGGACTCCTGACTCCCCGGATCGCCGAGCAATCAGGCGTCGTCGCACTTCTCCACCAGCAGCCTCCCCACCCAAAGCAGAGTCAGAAGGTAGCCGAAATGAGGAGGAAGATCCCGAGGAGCCAGCTCAAGAGGATGAGTAGTGTAGAGTCTTTCCCCTAGCTAGCAAGAGGTCGAGTAGTCGAGTCGTTACGTAGTTAATGGTGTGATAATGCTTGGTGTGTGACGCGAGTTGTGGAAGCCATGAGCAATTGTCCACAGCCTCGCCTCTACATTGTTTTGCTTTGGTGTGTGAACCCACAGGAAATAATAGTGCATTTATTTGGTGTGAGATATAAACCCTCGTAAAATTTTAACAAAACCTCAACACCTCAAAGTACCAACAACTGAAAGTAGTAAGATGATACTAAATGGTATCAAATTAACATTTGTTGATTCTACCAGATGGCCGGAAGAGGAAAAGGACGTGCTGCCAACCCCGCCAACAACAATGATGAGGCATGCAACCCTCATCTTTCTGGAGGCCAGGACCGGGGTGGTCGCCGTGAAGAAGTTGATCCTCTCCACCAAATGTTGGAGAATCAAAATCAGCTTATCCAGAACTTGACTCAAGTGGTGGCCAACTTGCATCAAGTTCCACCTCCACAAGCGGCACCACGCCAACCAAGGTTGAGTGAGTTTCTAGGAACTCAACCTCCCAAGTTTGCAAGTGCTGCTGAACCTCTGGAGGCAGATGATTGGCTGAAGACCATTGAAAGTAAGATGAGGATAATACAATGCCAAGGGTATGAGAGGGTGCTGTTTGCCTCTCATCAATTGCAGGGACCTGCTGCTGATTGGTGGACCGCCTACGTGGCCGCCCATCATGACCCTGAGAACATCACTTGGGAAGAGTTCAAGCGTAGCTTCCGCAACCATTACATCCCAAGAGGTGAACTCAAAAACAAGAGGAAGGAATTTTTGAGACTGCAGCAGGGAAACATGACTGTGAGGGAATACCTCACTAAATTTACTCAACTATCCCGTTATGCTCCACGAGACATAGAGACTGATGAGCAGAAACAAGATTGTTTCGTGGAAGGACTTACCGCAGAGATGCAGTGTGCCATGTCCTCAAATGAGTATGAAAGCTTTCAAAAGATGGTGGACAGAGCGTTTGTGGTGGAAAGGAAGCTAAAGGCCCTGGAAAATGAGAATAAGAGGAAGGCGGGGTGGTCACATCAGGCCTCAGGGAGCAATACCCGCCCACGTATGATGCAGCAACCTACGGGGCAGACGAGCCGTGCTGGGGTACCCTATTCAGCACCAAGGGGGTACAACCCAAACTACAGGCCACCCGCGGCACCAGCACAGCCGCAACGTCAGTTTGTGCAGCAGCCTCGCCCCGCATATCCACCTCGACCAGCAGTGCAAGGACCTCCAAACCAACCCCAAGACAACAAGGGCCAAGCATCTAAGATTGGGGTGCAATGTTTTAGCTGTGGTGAAGTGGGGCACTACGCCCATAAATGCCCAAAGAAGAAGCCTGCGCCGCCACAACAGCAGAATGTAGTGAGAGGACGGGTGAACCACGTCACTGTGGAGGAAGCACAAGAGGCACCCGACGTGGTAGTTGGTAAGTTTCCTGCCAATTTACACCTTGCAACTCTGCTGTTTGATTCTGGTGCTACCCACTCGTTCATTGCTCAAGGGTTTGTTAAGAAGCATGACCTAGCAACCACACAAATGAACCATATGCTAGCGGTAAACTCTCCAGGTGGAGAAATAAGGACAAGACAAGTGTGTCCCAAAGTGAGCCTAGACATTAATGGGGTAGTATTTACTGCTAACCTCATAGTGATAGATTCACAAGGGATAGATATTATTTTGGGTATGGATTGGTTGACCAAACATAAAGGAATCATCCATTGTTCGACCAGAACGGTGGAATTAACTCACCCCAATGGCACAAGAGTAAAGTTCATAACGATACACGAGCCTAGGAGGGACATTAAATTAAATCAAGTGGAGGTGAAAGTTGAGGAAATCAGGACTATCAGGGAATATCCAGATGTTTTTCTGGAGGAGTTGCCAGGTATGCCTCCCGACCGTGATGTGGAATTCACGATTGAGCTAGTACCGGGAACAGCCCCGATATACAAGAGACCTTATCGAATGGACTCCAATCAGCTAGAAGAGCTCAAGGATCATTTGAGAGAATTGACGGAGAAGGGGTATGTTCGCCCTAGTTCCTCACCATGGGGAGCTCCGGTGATATTTGTGCCCAAGAAAGACGGAATCCAAAGGTTATGCGTGGATTTCCGTGCCTTGAATGAGGTAACCATCAAAAACAAGTACCCATTACCCCACATTGAAGACTTGTTTGATCAGTTGAGGGGAGCTTGTGTGTTCTCGAAAATTGATCTCAGGTCGGGATACCACCAACTCAAGATAAGGCAATCTGATATTCCCAAGACAGCTTTCGTATCTCGGTACGGACTGTATGAATACACTGTCATGCCTTTTGGGCTAACCAATGCCCCGGCATATTTCATGTACCTCATGAACAAGGTATTCATGGAATATCTGGACAAATTTGTGGTGGTTTTCATAGATGATATTCTCGTCTTCTCCAAAAATGAAGAAGAACATGAGAAACATCTAAGGTTGGTGTTACAGAGGCTGAGAGAACACCAACTATATGCCAAGTTGAGCAAGTGTGAGTTTTGGCTGAAGAGAGTTCCCTTTTTAGGACATATAATCTCGGAGGGAGGAATCTCCGTAGATCCCGCCAAAATCGAAGATATCCAGAAGTGGAAAACCCCTGAAAATGTCGGTGAAGTTCGAAGCTTTTTGGGATTGGCTGGATACTATCGACGGTTTATTGAGGGATTCTCCAAGATCTCGGGACCTCTCACCAAACTGTTGGAAAAGGGAATCACATTCACCTGGACGCCACAGTGCGATACGAGCTTTCAGGAGCTAAAGAAGAGATTGACAACAGCCCCAGTGCTGGTTATGCCAGATATGCAGAAGAATTTCACAGTGTACTGCGATGCCTCTGGAAATGGGTTGGGATGTGTTCTCATGCAAGAAGGTCAAGTCGTGGCATATGCATCCCGACAGCTTCGGAAGCACGAGAAGAACTATCCTACACATGATCTAGAACTAGCTGCAGTGGTACACGCGTTGAAAATTTGGCGGCACTATTTGATGGGGAAGAGGACAGAGATATATACGGATCATAAGAGTTTGAAGTACATATTCACACAACCAGATCTCAACCTCAGACAAAGGAGATGGTTAGAGCTAATCAATGACTTTGATGTGGGCATCAACTATCATCCCGGGAAAGCAAACGTCGTGGCCGATGCTTTGAGTCGGAAAGTGCAGGTCAATAAGTTGAGCTTGAAGGACATGCCCGCAGAATTGAAGGACGAGGTTATAAGGCTCAATCTATGTCTAGTAAATAGTGGTGAAGCTATCGCCATGGAAGTGGACTCCACACTCGAGCAAGACATACGCGAGGGCCAAAAGAATGATGAGAAGATACAAGAGATCAGACAGCTCATTAAGGAAAATAAAGCTCCTGGTTTTAGAGAGGATGAACAGGGAACGGTGTGGCACGGGAAAAGGATCTGTGTGCCAGAAGTAAAGGAGATCCGTGAATTAATTTTGAAGGAGGCTCACGATTCTGACTATTCCATTCATCCTGGGAGTACGAAGATGTACCAGGACCTCAAAAGCAGGTATTGGTGGTATGGCATGAAGCGAGATGTCGCGGAACATGTTGCCCTATGTGACACATGCCAGTTGGTGAAAGCTGAACATCAACGACCCGCGGGATTATTGCAACCACTTAAAGTACCTGAATGGAAATGGGAAGAAATCAGCATGGATTTTGTCGTGGGATTGCCTAGGACCCAATCCGGGTATGATTCAATATGGGTCATTATTGATAGACTAACCAAGGTAGCTCATTTCATTCCTGTGAAAGAAAGCTACAGCGGATCCAAATTGGCAGAATTGTACATGTCAAGGATTGTGTGTTACCATGGAGTGCCAAAGAAGATAGTGTCGGACCGAGGGACACAGTTCACCTCGAGGTTTTGGCAAAAGTTGCATGAAACCATGGGAACCCATCTGAACTTTAGTTCTGCCTATCATCCCCAAACTGACGGGCAGACGGAGAGAACCAATCAGATCCTTGAAGATATTTTAAGGGCATGTGCACTCAAAAACAATAGGAGTTGGGACAAGAACTTACCGTATGCGGAGTTTTCCTATAACAACAGTTATCAAGCTAGTATGAAGATGTCACCGTTTGAAGCTTTGTATGGAAGGAAGTGCAGAACTCCCCTATTTTGGAACCAAACAGGAGAAAGTAAAGTGTTCGGTCCAGAAGTACTACAAGAAGCCGAGGCGAAGGTGAGGGAGATTCGCAACAACTTGAGGATAGCACAAACACGCCAAAAGAGCTATGCCGATGTACGAAGAAGAGAGCTCGTTTTCAACGTGGGAGACTATGTTTATCTCAAGGTGTCCCCTATCAGAGGACTTCGTCGGTTCAAGGTAAAAGGGAAGTTGTCACCTCGATACATCGGACCCTTTCAAGTTTTGGAAAGAAAAGGCGAAGTGGCGTACCAACTAGAGTTACCGGTTCATCTATCGGACGTGCACGATGTATTTCATGTGTCACAGCTCAAGAAATGTCTGAGGACGCCTGAAGAGGTGTTACCCATGAATGAAGTGGATGTAGCTGAGGATTTGTCTTATGCCGAGCAACCATACAAGATTTTGGAGACGATGGAACGCCTCACCAGAAACAAGAGAATCCGGATGTGCAAGGTGCAGTGGAAGCATCACTCAGAAGAGGAAGCCACCTGGGAACGGGAAGATGAGCTCAAGGCACAATTTCCGGAATTGTTTTCTTAGAAACACCAATCTCGAGGACGAGATTTCTTTAAGGGGGGTAGAGCTGTAACACCCCAAATTTTGATTCAAAACCCTAAACCATGTTCAGAGGAGAATTTAAAAATTTTTGGACGTATTGCATGTTTTGCAAAAATTCAAATTCAAACTGGAATTCAAATTATACTCAAAACAGAAAAGAAATGGAAAAAGAAAAGAAAAACGGGAAAAAACCGGCCAGTGGGCCGAAACCCGCCAGCCGGCCCAGCTCCCCCCGCGCCAGCCCGCCCCCGCGCGCGCCGCGCTGCCTCTCACCGACGGGTGGGACCCACATGTCATCCCTAACCCTAAGCCCCCGCGACCCCGGACTTTTCCCCCGAGCGCGCGAAATCGCAACCGACCGGAAACCGCGTCCCGTCGCCCGAATTCTGATCCCAGAGGACTCCAACTCGATCACAACAGACCCACCACCCTCCCCCGGCTATAAAAACCCCCGATCCGATCAGTTTTTCCCACGCGATCGCCGATTTTCACTCCGGTGAGCACCGAGACTTCGCCGGTGAATTCTGGCCGATCTAAGCTCGGAAACTCTGATCTAACTCGCTGGTCTTGATCCACCGCCTCCGGGGAACTTTGCAGGTGCAGAAAACTCGGAGAGTTACGGTGCAAACACAGCGCCGACGAGCTTCGCCGTGGATTTGCCTCGGACCTCGCCGCCGAGCACTTTCCAGGATCCCCGAGCTCGAGAAAACCCCCGAGGTGAGATCCCTGACCTCCCCTCTACCGATCTAGGCCATAAGATCACAGTTCTAGGCAGAATTCTCGAGGATCCGAAACTTTCCGGCGAGATCGCCGCTTCCCGCCGCCGTGCGCCGCCGGCAGTGCCGCCCGCGCTCGATCAGAGCGACGTGGCCGCTTGTGCGCCGTTTATTTTAAATCGCACGGTAGACTTTAAAACCCCGCGTACCGGTTCGATGTTATAATCTCAGCCGTCGGTTTAAAATCGGACGGTCCACGTCAGCCCCGCATTATAAAGACTGGAATTCTTACGTGCTACCCCCTGGGGTTCTCTGGAATTGAGAGCTAGCCCCGGAAACTTCAGATCTAGCCCCTGGAACTCCAGAAAATCATGTAAATTCATTTAAAAATCAGTTTTAGCCCCTGGACTTAATAGAAATTAAGAAAAACACCTCTGATAAGTGTAGCTAGACCCCTGGAAATTATGAAAATAATATTATAGACACTGTAATGGGGTGAGTTTACTTTTTAACCCTGTTTAGTATTTAATTTAGAAAATTGAATATGTAACTAGTGTTTAAAAATTAAAAAGTGGGACAAACATAATTGTCAAAATTAATTAAAAACTTTCTCAGTACTTAGAAAACTTTGGAGTGAGATAAAAGTATATTTTTGGGCTGAAATAAATCTGTTTCATCTATTATTCACATTTATTAGTATAGGGACACATTTTTAAGTAAGGAATAGTTATAAAAAATAGGGAAAATAATTATGAAATGGTCTACATCAGAAGCCAAGGTCAAAAGATGTTATTAAATCATTTAGGACCAGAACCTATACTGTTTAGATGATGTGTATTACTAATTTCATAATAAAATACACAATTATGCATAGGAATATAAATCTGAAAATATAGCAACTAGTAAATGATAAATGGAGTTTCTAAAATCCAAAGAATTCAGTTTAGGGTTGGTAGAAATTCTGAAGGCACAAATGGAGAAGAAAAATACTTTTCATACATACCTGGTAGTGAAAAGGTGTAGTAGTTTAATATAAGGAATTTATTTAAAACTGAAACACAACACATATAATGGTGAATGAATTTCATAAATGTGAATGTGTGGTTTGTATGAAGTGTAAGTGTGAATTATGTCTTATGGATTGTTGTTTTTCTTTTGCTATGTGTGATGGTATGAAGTAGAACCTGTTCAAGAACAAGTTATTCATTTCCAAGACCAGGAATACCCATTTCAGGAGCAGCAAGAAGGAGGCAAGTGTCCTTGACCACTTTGATCCTATGCTAGGATGTGTAGATAGAACTATTTGCATTGTCAAATGAAATATGAAACCCATGCTAGGAAAGTTTCCCTAGAATTGCATTACCTTGTTTCCTTGAAGCTTGGGTTGGGATTTATTTTACCATGTCATTTATTTCCATGCATATGCTTAGCCATGCTTAGAATGGGATATTTGGGACATGAGATCATCAGTTTATATTACCATACTCTTGAATGAGCTAATGTGAGTTATGTAGAGGTAGGGATCAAGGCAAGTTGGATGTTTTGGTTGTGTGCTAGGTGCACGAGACTTGGGTTTGTGTTTAGTACTTGCCTGGATCCTAAGGACCGGTTCATGGAGCATGTAACCCGGCTTTACAGTGCCAACCACATGCTGAGATGGGGCAGCTTGGCCAATTAATTAGGTGTATCCCCGGCGTAGTATGGGTGTGTTGGATGGTGCGGGGAATAGGTGTCAGCTGGACTACCATATGAACCGCAAGGCTCAAGAGGGGGCCACTGCAGTGGGGTTGGAGCCTCTTGTATGCTGTTAGGGGTGAAACCTCAGTGGGCCCACGCTCGTCGGGAATCCCTTTGTAAAGGCTTCGTAGTGATCTCTTGGCCACACACCTGGGAAGTGTGAATGTGGATCGTAGCCACTGGCATAATGGAGGTTCTTTTAGTCCACCCGGCAACGGGGGATGAAATCACTACTTGTGGGTACAGTGGTACAAACTCTGCAGAGTCAAAACTGTCTTGACAGCCGTGCTCACGGTTAAGAGCGGCCTGGACTTATTCATGATTAGAGGATTGATGGTTTTGGAAGTTAAGCGGGGAGCTTAACATTGGAAATGTTGTTATGGTTATTGGATTATGATAATGGGTTGGGAGATTTGGACCATTTCACTTGTGTAGTAATGTAGGTGCTTAATAAGCTAAGGTGATAGGTATTAATTGCGTAGTGCTTTAACCATGAGTTCAACCTCTCCTTGTTCTAGCCATGCATGATATAATTTTCCCACACTTGCTGAGTACCATTGGTACTCAACCTTGCATATTTGTTGGTTTATATTGCTGCTCAGGTCAAGATAATGAGGTGGTGTATAATGACCAAGATTTTGGACCCGAGGAAGGTTTTTAGGTTCATGAAGACCCCCGGGCAACGCCTGTGATGGAGCCCTGAAGAATAATATTCCGCTGCTAGTTTATTTACTTGTGATGAAGCATTAGTGTCCATTGAGACATTTGCGATGTAAGACTTATTTATATTCGACACCTGGCTTGTAATAAATGATGCTTCACTATTTGTCATCACATGTATGAGAAAATGATCCTGGCATACATGTGATATTCACTTGGTTGTTTCTTCGGAAAAACCGGGTGTGACATCCGGCCGTGCTGGACATGTCTAGCCTTCGGAGCTCCCCTACGGAGAGGGGAGGCGCGGCTCTGCTGGACACGTGACAGGCCCAGAGCTCTCCTCTGTGGAGAGGGAGGCCTGGCCCCACTGGACACGTGGAGCCTTCGGAGCTCTCCCCGCGGAGGGGGAAGGTCCGGCTCTGTTGGCCACGTGGCGGGCCCAGAGCTTTCCTCTGAGGAGAGGGAGGTACGGCCCCGGGGGACACGTGGCGCCCTCGGAGCTCTCCCCGCGGAGAGGGGCAAGGTTCTTAGGCAGTTTCCCCTGTGCGCCGGGGTACCCCATATTGAGGGTACCGACAGCGACCTTCGATCATCACTCCATCGACCGAGGGTTCCTCCGTCGGCCAGAGAAGTCATCGTCTCTCCCAGAGCGAGATAGAGGAGCTCCATAGGGGGAGAAATGAGATCAGGAGGGAGAGAGAGGAGCTCTAGAGAGAGAGGGAGATAGCCCGGGCCGCACAGGAGCAACAAGCCGCCTATATGGAAAATTACATGGCTCAGATGCAGACGACGATGGAGGTAAGTAATTCAATATAGTTTAATTTAAATTTATATCATTCCATTACTATCTATGTTCTAATATTTTGCAATTACAGACCTTAGCTCGATAGACTGGGCAGCAGATCCCGATCCCTACGTGGCAGCCGTCAGAGACCAAGGGTTGCTTCATCTTTACATCCCAATAGCAATTAGTACCAATGATTTTCTAATCTCTAATATACAAATGAGATCTTATTAATAATTGATACTTGTCCAATACAACTATTTGTCCTAAAAGCACTATTGAACATGTTTGCAAATTCCATAGTTTCGAAAGTAATTTCAAGCTTTCAAATGAAATGACTATGCCTGTTGGACGGTTTAATTTCTGAGCTGCCGGAGCTGAATGATGTTGGATTACCGCCACCGATCCACGGAGCAATGCCTGATGCAAACATAAGGACATGTCGGTTCTGAAAGTAGTGAGGTACCATGTTTCGAATTGAAAAAAAATGAGAAAAAGATAGGTGGTGAATACAGCCGGCAGCTTTGTTACTTCCTCAAAGAGATTGAAGAAGACGATAATACTAAGTTACTGATTATAGCACAATCTACCTAGTACATACCTGTATATCTAGCTTCTCCATGCATGATCAAGAAACCGGTTTGTTATGAGTACACACATGCACATGTACTACCTATACTGCCATTGTTCTCTCCTTGCTTTACTTTTGCGCCATGGGGCCGACCACGTCGTCATTAGCGTCTCCCGCTCTTTTCCTTTTCTCAGCCTCCTCCGCATGCATGCAGATCAATACCATTCGCCGCACACCGCTCTCTGCTCGCTGTCTTGTTTCCATGTTGCGTGATAAAAGATACTCCATCCGTTCTGAAATAAATGATGTTTAGGAAAAGAAATCTAGTTTAATTTAAACTAAATTTACTATCCTAAACGTCATTTATTTCAGAATGGGGAAGTAACGTTGAACTAGATTTTTTATCCTAAAAATTATTTATTTCGTAACGGAGGGAGTAACGAATTGGAGGGTCGAATCAAATTAATATGAACCCGAATTTATACTTATTTTTAGCCTAACATTTATGAAAACATAAAAGGTCTCGTGGTTTGAACCCTTTTACCAGGCGCCCGCCAGCCACTTGAACCTCGGCCTCCTCCTCTCCTCACCATCGTCAACATGCCGGCAGCATCCTTTGTGACGCGAAGCCACGCGGTGCTCACTCTTCTGACTCTCCACAGCCAGCTTCTTACCCTTCTCCTCCGTACCGGGCGCCCTGGAACTCTTGTCTACGCTATCCACGCTCCTGCTATCCGGGTCGCCAACGTCACCATCCTTCTCCACAACAAACCTTCCCGCGCTCCTCCTCCCCCGACGGCTTTCCATCGCCACCTCCTTCTCCTTCACGGTGGCCTGATCCGCACCGCAACACTTGACCATGTCCTCGCTCCTGCTCTCTGATCCGCTGCAGTCAGCCCCCGCTCTATGCTCCTGAAAGTTGCCTAGAGGGGGGTGAATAGGCGGAAAATCTGAAATATGGCTTAATAAAAACTGACCAGTTCACAGAGTACAAACTAGTCCGGTCTTGGGGGCGGACTAGTCCATTCATAATGAAATTTAACTCGAGGAGTCCACAAAGGACCGGGTTGCTCTCAACCTTATCCTCACCAAGCCACCACACAGGTTGGCTTGTTCTTCCACTAAATCACAAAGATTTCACAGCAATTCGTGGGGTGACTCACAAATTGAGCCCCCACAAGATTTCAGCACAAAACACTTACAAATCAGCCACTATAGTATTCCCGTCAGCATACGACGGCCGAAACTATTGTATATAGGTCCAAAGCTGTCGTATATAGTCTATATACGACGGCTGTCGATTATATATGACGGTTTGTGGCCGTCGTATATACCTTGTCATATATAACCTTATATACGATGACACCGTCGTATATAAGCTTATATATACGACGGTCTCTAATTTACGACGACCCGTTTTGTATAAAAGGGCCAGCGGTTCTGGGCCCTTATATACGACGGTTCTGGGCCCTTGCCGTCATATATAAGCTCTTATATACGACGGCCTGGGCCTAGCCATCGTATATTATTTAGGCTTATATACGATGGCCCTGTATAGACACCGTCGTATATAATTCATACAGGCCGTCGTAAATAAGGTCTTCCATTTCTTTTTAAAAAACAGAAAATGGCTAACCTACCTCGATGGCTAGCTACTCAGGCAATCACAAAATAGATTCATATAGAGAATATCCACATCGACAATCATAAAGTGCAATAGTACATCCACAATCACGAAGTCGTCACATCCGCAATCAAAAACAGATTCACAACGCTACTCATTGCTAGCCCCTCCACTACCCTATCCCGCAACTCCGGACACGCACTTAACAACTGAGTGTGTCTGCTCCGGCTGTAAGTGGAACCATAGTAGTAGTCGTATCTCTCCTGCGAGGGGAGGAAACCCCTCACCCTTGGCGCCTTCTTCCCCTTTGAACCCTTCGAACCCTTGCTCGACGACATCCTGTAAGCGATAATTAGTGAGTAATCAGTTAAAAATTTAATGTAAGCGATAATTAATGTTACTTTTATTTAAAAAACATTACTCTTAATCAGTTTCAAAATTCATCAACATCATGATCATCAACATCACGATCTGTCATCGTGACCTGTTTACGTTTCTGCTTTCGCATTGTAAATGTCTCTACATCTTCAACGTCCTAAGTTATGCCGCCGCAGCTCGCATCCCGCCACAGCCCACCGCCGCCGTATGGCCACCTCCGGTCCCGTGTCCGTCGCCTCTGGCCCCTTGTGCGCTCCTTGCCCTCTGTATCGACTTGGTATTGACATGAGAACACAGAGGACGACCTGAGGATGACTAGGCATCGATTAGGATCGATTAGTCACCCTAATCGATGACTAATCATCCTAGTCGACCTTATCGGTCCCTACGCAACTAGGGTCGATTAGGCAACTTGTGAACTTGGTTATGCACCGCCGGGGCCTACCGTTAACTTACGACAACTTTAGGCTTAGTCGACCAGCTCACAACACGACACACTAAATGGGCATTGACGTGCCCTAATCGAGTTGTGCCGGTTTTAACATAAACAAATCTATGCATGATTAACATCAAAACAATAAACATGATTAAGCATTATTAAGCATGATTAACATAACAACAATAAATCCTAAACATTATTAACCTAAACCTAAACATATATAATAACAAGTAATTTGCAACGGACAACTAATTAGCAAAATTATGAACTACTATTCTAACTACATGAGCATAAGTACTAGTAGTGCCCCCCTAATCATCTTTTAATACATAGTACAAACCCTCCCAATCACGACATTAGTTAATCAAACAAACAGGACTATTAATATGTTAGATTGAGTATTACAAATGACGTAAAATTAAACATAAAACTCCAATTACTTGTCAGGAAGCGACACAACGCACAGGGAGGCGTGGGGGTGGTCGGGGTGACGCGGGGTGGTGTGGGGGAGGCCGGGCTCGGGGGCGGCTCCGGCAGTGGGCCGGCGTGCAGCGGCCGGGGCGGGGTGGGGGGGGGGGGCGTGGCGGCGCCGGCGAGGGGGCCTGGGCCGGTGGGGGCCTGCGGCGGCGGCTGGGGGTTTCTGCGGGCACTGGTGGCGGCTCGGGATGCGACGTTTGGGGGCGGAGGTGTCGGCTAGGGCGGCGGCGGACGGCAACTGGCGCGCGGTGGCGGGGGCTCGAGTCGGCGCGAGCGTGAAGAATGGCGGCGCCGACCCGGGCCCGTGGGTATATAAGCCTTATTTACGACGGCCAAGCCCTAGTCATCGTAAATAACCTGTTATTTACGATGGCCTAGGTCAAGCCGTCGTAATCAACTCTTTATTTACGACGGCCAGAGTAGGCCGTCGTAATTAATTTAAATTACGACGGCCGACCCTAGAGCCGTCGTAAATTAAGTTGGCCGTCGTAAGTTATTGTGTTTCCTGTAGAGAGCACCCTCAACATCTCACTGCCCACTTAGTATGAGAGAATCAACCAAGAGCTAAATGTTGTTCACTCCCATTTTTCTCCTCTTCGCAAAACTCACAAACCCTCAAGAATCACTCTTAGGGCTCCAAGAATTGAATAGAGGGGGCTAGAAAAGCTCTAGGAAGGCTATTTCGACGTTAGGGTTCTTGTCAATCACTTTGAGGTCCGGGGATCCCCTTTTTATAGAGGTCCCGGGAGCTAGCCATTGCCACCAGAAAAGGTCCAGACTTGTCTGGCCTTTAACCCTGGACTAGTCCGGCCTGCGGGGACCGGTGACATCATACTTCACCAACTAAATGGTCATATCCTACCAACCAAACGGTCACCCGCCTCCTTTTGAATTCAAATGATCACAACACCACGGACTAGTCTGATGAACAACGGACTAGTCTGATCTCACACAGAAACAACCGTTCCGGTTGAGAACGGACAAGTCTGGTCCACAGACTAATCCGACCTCAAGGGGCGGACAAGTCCGGCCATCCAGGACTTAGTCCCCGCAGCTACTTCTATGTTTCAAACGGATTAGTCTGATGTAAGGGCCTCAGTTTTTGACACACATTCGCAGTGTTCATCACCACACCACACACCTCGTTTGAGGCAGGATGATGAACACAAATGAAGAGCAAGTAACAATTATCAACATGCTCATTAGAGAACAAACTCACACATTGCCAAAGTGGTATTTCCCACATGAGATATAAGGGGGCTGGACATATGAAAACTCCTACACTTTGCTAAGGATGTCCAGGCCAAGTTTCACCCAAATTCCAAACCTTTTTGAGGTCATTTTGGGTATAGCTAGAAAGAGGGCAGTTTGAAACCATATTCCAATTCAAGCTATTTTTGTCCCATGAATTTAAGGGTGGGAGGCATATTCTTACTCAGCACATTTTTGTGAGCCCACACACCAAGTTTCACTCCATTTGGAGTTGATCTTGACGTGAACTAAGTGGGGCAAATTCAAACTTCCTTTGAATTCAAAACTGCAATTGTGCTGAAATTCACTCAAACCAAACCCAATTCGAATCCTATGCAATTCGAATGACTCAAAGGTGAATAATCTGAACCACCAGGGGTATTATGGGGTTCACTGTTCACTACAGTGATTAGGAGTAAATTTCAGAGGTTAAAACCCCGGGTGGGACCCACATGTCATAGAGGGAAGAAGGAGAAACTTGCAACCAAAGTCAGAGTCTCGGTGGGAAATTCCACCGAGCAGCTGTCGGCTGTGCCACCGAGCAGCTACCGGCGCCACCAGCTGCTTCCCCCTCTGCGCGCTGGCGCCCAGGGAGGCTTTCTCATGCCCCCATGCGACCGGCACCGCCTCAGCCGAGCAGGAGTCGGCCGGCTTTATCTTCTAGTGGGCAGAACCGAGCAGTGGCATTGTTTCTCGTCGCAGCTCTCTGCTCAATCGGGAAAACCAGCAAAACAATCTCCTTCGTTCCTAAGCTGCTAGACAGCCACCGGAGGTCGTGCACCACCCTCCCAACGCCTGAACCACCGGGTTTCGGTCCCTGTTCCCGTGATCAACGACGACCGCCACAGTTTAGCTGAAGGACGGTGATCGGTCTCACGCGGGCAGCACACTGCAACCACTTCCACGGCCGAGCAAGGGCGGCAACAGGAGCTCGCGTATGGATCACGGCAGCTTAGAAACCATGAGCAAAATTATCCAACTCACGACTTGGAGCTCACTGCCGTGGTACTTGCACTGAAGATGTGGAGGCACTACCTACTCGGTAACCTCGTACATTTATATACCGACCACAAAAGCCTCAAGTACATATTCACTCAGAAGGAGCTGAACATGAGGCAACGAAAATGGTTAGAACTGATAAAGGATTACGAGATAGAGATCCATTATCATCCGAGCAAGGCAAACGTAGTGGCAGATGCGCTGAGCCGCAAGTCACACGTCAATACTCTGACCATCACACCGTTGGAAGAGAGCGAGCCACCACTACATGTGATTCCACACGGAGCTCTCTACAACCTAGCTTTAATCCCCACCATCCGTGAAGAGATAGCGGATGCTCAGAAACATGACAAGGGCATGTCGCATTTACGGAGACGTGTAGACAAGGGGGAGCTGAAATGTTTCCGGAAGGACGGAGACGGCGTCCTATGGTTCAAGGACCGGATCGTCGTACCCCGAAACCCGGAGTTACGGAAGAAAATCTTTGATGAGGCTCACTTATCAAAGTTTTCTATTCACCCCGGCAGCAACAAAATGTATCAAGAACTCAGAAGCAAGTTTTGGTGGACACGGATGAAGCGTGAGACTGCAAAATACGTGTCCGAGTGTGATACATGTCGAAGGGTGAAGGCAGACCACATGCGGAAACCGGGACTGTTGCAACCACTGGGCATTCCTGCCTGGAAGTGGGAGGATGTGAGCATGGACTTCATCGTCGGTTTACCCACCACCTTGCAGAAACATGATTCGGTGTGGGTGATCGTCGATCGGCTCACCAAAGTTGCCCATTTCATCCCGGTCAACACCAACTACAACGCCAAGAAGTATGCTGAACTGTACATCTCACGAATCCTATGCTTGTACGGCGTACCCCGTACTATCATTTCGGATCGGGGCACTTTATTTGTGTCCCGTTTTTGGGAGCAGCTGCACGCTGCCTTGGGGACAAAGCTGATCCGTAGTTCAGCATACCACCCGCAGATGGATGGGCAAACGGAGCGGGTAAATCAAATCTTAGAAGACATGCTACGAGCTTGCGCTATCAACCACGGCAAGCATTGGGATTATCACTTGCCGTTAGCCGAGTTCTCGTACAACAATGGGTACCAAGCCAGCATCAAGATGGCGCCCTACGAGGCGCTATACGGAAGAAAATGCCGCACACCGTTGAACTGGTGTGAGTCTGGCGAAAGGGTTACCTTCGGGATTGACCTTGTCAACAACGCGGAAGAAAAGGTTCGACTAATTCAAGCGAACCTAAAAGCCGCTCAATCCCGACAGAAACAGTATGCGGACCGGAGAAGGCGCCCATTACAATTCGAAGTTGGAGATCACGTATACCTACGGGTGTCTCCAATGAAGAGCGTAAACAGATTTGGGGTGAGAGGAAAGTTGACACCCCGATTCATCGGTCCATTTCAGATTACCGAAAGATGTGGATCAGTGGCATACCGGCTGAAATTACCAGAAGCACTTTCCGGTGTGCACGACGTCTTTCACATTTCCCAGCTGAGGAAGTGTCTTAAGCTATCAACTACCGTTCAGCTGGAAGACATTGAAGAACTGCAACCGGATCTCACCTATCGGGAGGAACCGGTGCAGATTATTGATGAAAAGGCCCGAACCACACGCAACCGTACGTTGTGGTTCTACAAGGTTCTATGGAGCAATCACTCCATGGACGAAGCGACATGGGAGAGCGAAGAATTCCTTCGCACTAACTACCCCAACTTTTTCACGTCACATATCCGGTAATGTTCCACCGTCCTCTCTCTCATTTTCACCTTATAATCTCGGGACGAGATTCTTTTAAGGGGGGAGGAATGTAAGGGCCTCAGTTTTTGACACACATTCGCAGTGTTCATCACCACACCACACACCTCGTTTGAGGCAGGATGATGAACACAAATGAAGAGCAAGTAACAATTATCAACATGCTCATTAGAGAACAAACTCACACATTGCCAAAGTGGTATTTCCCACATGAGATATAAGGGGGCTGGACATATGAAAACTCCTACACTTTGCTAAGGATGTCCAGGCCATGTTTCACCCAAATTCCAAACCTTTTTGAGGTCATTTTGGGTATAGCTAGAAAGAGGGCAGTTTGAAACCATATTCCAATTCAAGCTGTTTTTGTCCCATGAATTTAAGGGTGGGAGGCATATTCTTACTCAGCACATTTTTGTGAGCCCACACACCAAGTTTCACTCCATTTGGAGTTGATCTTGACGTGAACTAAGTGGGGCAAATTCAAACTTCCTTTGAATTCAAAACTGCAATTGTGCTGAAATTCACTCAAACCAAACCCAATTCGAATCCTATGCAATTCGAATGACTCAAAGGTGAATAATCTGAACCTCCAGGGGTATTATGGGGTTCACTGTTCACTACAGTGATTAGGAGTAAATTTCAGAGGTTAAAACCCCGGGTGGGACCCACATGTCATAGAGGGAAGAAGGAGAAACTTGCAACCAAAGTCAGAGTCTCGGTGGGAAATTCCACCGAGCAGCTGTCGGCTGTGCCACCGAGCAGCTACCGGCGCCACCAGCTGCTTCCCCCTCTGCGCGCTGGCGCCCAGGGAGGCTTTCTCATGCCCCCATGCGACCGGCACCGCCTCAGCCGAGCAGGAGTCGGCCGGCTTTATCTTCTAGTGGGCAGAACCGAGCAGTGGCATTGTTTCTCGTCGCAGCTCTCTGCTCAATCGGGAAAACCAGCAAAACAATCTCCTTCGTTCCTAAGCTGCTAGACAGCCACCGGAGGTCGTGCACCACCCTCCCAACGCCTGAACCACCGGGTTTCGGTCCCTGATCCCATGATCAACGATGACCGCCGCAGTTTAGCTGAAGGACGGCGATCGGTCTCACGCGGGCAGCACACTGCAACCACTTCGACGGCCGAGCAAGGGCGGCAACAGGAGCGAACTCCACGTTGCTTCCACCTGAAGCTCAAGCCACGCCGTGAACTCTCGCCGGCGAATTCTCAGTTTTTGCTCCGGCAACCTTAAACTGAGCTTCCTGTACGGCTTCCTTAAATTCTCGCTCTATGATCTTTCGGAGGTCATCAAATCTTGCACATAGACGCTGGACTAGCCGGCGCCCAAGTTCTTTTCTGCATCCGTAGCGTGAAACTGTCTAGGAGTGACGAATTTCGAGCTCGATCGAGGGCAGTCATGGCGGGCACGATCGGTCACACCGTGCCGACCGACTTGCCGCCATCCCTGAACCTTTTCGGAAGCTTGTCAAGCTTCCTAGAGGTACACTGATGCTGTAGGACCGTTTGTTCGAGGTGTTGGCGGGTTAGGACCCACGGTTGACAGTGCCGAACCTCAACCAAGGCCGCGGCACGTCGCCGAGCTATTTCCGGTCACCTCCAGCCCGACCTGACACCACCGACGTGTTCCTCGACGTCGACAACCCCCTGGCGGCGAGTTTCAGCCCATGGGAGGTCCGACAGCGGCGAGCCGGCGAGCTCCTAGTCTGCTCCGGCGAGGTCGGCGGCGCGGGCGCGAGAGAACGGCGGGAGGAAGAAGAAGCCGGCTGACCCACGTGTCAGCGGCTGAAGAATTTAAATCGGGATCGAGTGTGGCCGGGGATCCGCTGTGCCAGCGCGCAGATACCCTGTGAGCTCCGGTGTGCCGGACACCTCCGCGCTCGACACGTGTGGTATCTCCGGGGTGCCGGACACCTCCGCGCTCGACACGTGTGGTATCTCCGGGGTACCGGACACCTCCGCGCTCAACACGTGTCCCCCGGGCCCCCGCGAGATTTCAACTTTCCCCCGATTTTCAGAATTCTTCCAAACTTCAAATCCTCACAACTTTAGCTAGGAACCTTCAAATTAAGTGAGACCAACTCCATTGGGACCCTCTGAAAATCTAGTTTCCAGAAAGTCATAGTTTGCTTCATGAAAATTCCTAGAACACCCTAAAGGTTCCAATTAAGGTCAAGGACATAATTAATTGTGGAGGGCTCAAATAAGCTTTGCTGCAACTAAAACTTGACCAAGTCTCTGTTTAGGTTGTAACCAAGCCACAGTAAAAGTTTCACAGTCATTAGGTCTGTCTAGCAAGGGTTATAGACTTCACAACGTCAAAGTTAATGTACATGCATTTAAATTGATACATATATTGCTCTTATCATGTAGTCGCTAAGGTCGAGGAGGAACCCGAAGTCCTAGACTTCGTTACTCCGAAGGAACAGCTAGCCTACGACCAAGAGCAGCAAGGCAAACTCCGGTTTGCATTAACCTTTTTACAAATGTTTATTGTTTTGAGCACATCTTTGAATATTGTGGTGATTCTTTGCATTAGAGTCTTGATTGGAAACCCAACTGCAGAGCCAAGAAAACCATGGGTTGGGGTTAGGATTGAAAACCTCGTTAGCCACTGCATTGCTAAGATAGAGTAGAATTCGGTACAAGTCGAGTAGTTGGAACTACTCGCGAGCATAGGCTAGAGGCACTCGACTCGAGTAGTGATAGCACATGAAACACATGGCAAGAAAATGAGACCAAGCGGAGGTTAAGGGCAGCCGGACTTTGGGGCCTGTGTGCTGTAGCTCCACTTGTGTCGATTGAGGACCGAGCCGTGTGCGGGCCTGTTGAACAAGCTAACAGTACCGAAGACCTACCGGCTATATGGGAACCGGGAAACTGATGTAACTCGGGTAGCTGGGTGTTGAGGCATAGCTGGTCGTTCAGAGGGTAGGTTGAGAGCTCGAGGTGTAAATCGGCTGGCGGCACTGAGATGCGCGTGCAGAAACCTCTTGCTCAGGACGATTGGACCGGTTCAACATTTGGCTAACGGGTGAAAGGTAGTCGCGTACGGCGTCCGTGATGGTTGTTGTAGGCAACATCGAGTACGGGCGTACGTGACGGGTTGTTCGGGTAACCCTGCAGGTGTAAATCGATTATAATCGCCGTCCCTCGCGGTCAGTGAGTACCACTTGTCCACTGTACCGTGACGTAGAAAGAATAGGCTAGTTACATGTTAAAATGTTGCTGATTGAAAGCTGGACATTGATTGTTAATGATATGCTGTAGCTTAGAGCTAACTAAAGTTCTTTTCAACTTTGGGCAAAGTACATGAGAGAAATGCGTTTCTTGTTTGATTGCGGCTCTCTCATGTGCCTTAGCGTAAGGTTCTTCACAACCTGCTGCTAAAACTTGAAAGTAAGGTTCTACTAATTAGGTGAGTCCTTGCAACTGATTTTTACCTCATGTAAACCATTACCCTCATGTAGAAGTTCCATGTTTAGGTGAGACGGGTCAGACTTGCTGAGCCTTCGTGCTCACTGCTTGTGTTTGAAGCTTTTGCAGGGTTCTATGAGGAAGGGACTCCCGAAGAGGAGACGGAACCCCAGGAGGGGAACCCCGTCGAGTGGGAGTCGTGCACGCTGCAGAGTTAGTGTGCGTGTGTGCTAGCAAGGACACGTTCGAGGGCTGAACGTGAACTTGATGCGTAGTCTACGCCCGCGAGTGTAGACTGGACCTATTTTGATGTAAACATGTTCAAAACCTGTTTATGTAATAAAATTTCGCTTCCGCTTTGTACCTTTGACGTGTGTTATACGGTGCTGTGCAACGCAGCACCCCTCAGCGTGATCCTGGCTCGACAGGACCAACGGGGTCGTGTCATCTGACTTACAAAGGACTAGTCCGATCTCACACAGAACCTCTTGTTCTGGTTAGGATCGGACTAGTCTGAACCGGCAGACTAGTCTGGCGCCAAAGGGCGCACTAATCCGGCGCCAAAGGGCGGACTAGTCCGGTCCTCCAGGACTAAGCACTTGAAGGACTCAGACACACTCTCCACGAACTAGTCCATCCCCAAACGAACAAGTCCAAACTCACATAGAATCTCCTGGTCCATCCAACATCGGATTACTTTGATGTGACCGGACTAGTCCGACCTTCCAGCCCGAACAAGTCCGGCCCTGTTCTTAGGGCTGTCTCAACTCTTTACTCCACTCAACCTAGACTCAAACTAAGAGCTCTTAGATGATTCTCAACACTTTGACCCTATGAACACACTCATACTCAAAGGCTAAACTCAATGCAAGAGAATTTAAACTCTAAATTCTACTCTTCTTGTATGTTCGCCTTTTTCTCCTCTTTTCCCTTTTTGAGTGCATCCATCTCCGTCAATTTCTTAATCACCTGTACTTACACTTGTAATGCTCATTAGTCACTTAAGTGTTGTCATTAATCATCAAAACCCACGGGGATTTAGCCTGGATGCACTTTCAATCTCCCCCTTTTTGGTGATTTGATGACAACACATTGAGGTTTTTGATAAAAATGTAAATGAGTTGGTTTTCACAACACAAAATTGTATAAATAGCCCCTCCTAAGTGTGTGCATGAATAATTTACAATAAAAGTAATGCACGAGAGTGAACTTTATGGGGGATTTATAGAGTTGTGTGTTATGGTGAGATGCCTACGTGTATTGCAAGTGTTGAGATGTGATAAATAGAAGTGAAACATGCATCTCAAATTGGAATTAAGGATCATCACACATATGGAATAATACGTAATCCAACTTAGTGTGATACTCAATAAAGGTAATATAGAGTAACATAGCATAAAGTTATTACAACCCAAATATGAAAGTGTAGCAACGTTACAACCAAAGAACTTTCAAATATAACATAGTTGACATAGTTACTCCCCCTCAATCTCTCCCCCTTTAGCATCAAGACACCAAAAAGGAAAAGAAGAGAGCCTAAGTCTAGTCATCATCGCTCTCACTCTCCTGACCACGATCTTCATCACTCTGGGTTGCTTCTTCATCTTCCTCCTCATCATCTTGATCTTACTCTTCTTCCTGAACGGCGGGAGCAGCACTAGAGGGGCCACCCCCAAGGAGAGCAGCCTCCGCCTCCGTGAGATCCAGGAACGGTGTTAGATCCTCGTCATCGGAAGCCTCTGGGACATAGCAATGTCCGCCTTCTCACAGAGCTTCTTCAGGTACTTGTCTTGCCTTTTAGCCATTTTCTGAGTTTTGACTTTAACTTTTCGGTAAGAGGTGAAGATAGACTTCAAGAATTTTAGGATAGCCCTGTAAGAGTCGCCGGAGGAGGAAGAGGCAGGAACGGATGGAGGAGGAAGTGCATTAGGAGCACCCCTCCTAGAAGCTCCACCAATCTTTGGCACGATAGAGAAATTTGAGGGTGAAGGGGTCTATGCTTGACGTCCTTCATAAACTCCAATCCTGACACCTTCTCAATGAGGCACATGATGAATGGAGTATAACCACACGAGCGGTTGGGAGTGTGGGATATGTTGAAGATGTCGTTGTAGATGTAGTTAAACACATTGAATTTCTCATCTTCACAAATCATCTTCAACAAGTGGCACAGGTGGCCTTGGATCATCCCCGCATCTCCGTCTTTAGGTGCTAAATTCTTTCTCAAGATCCGGTTTAGCACACTAAAGAATGGACAAAGGATTTTGGTTGTAGGGGGATTGTAAAAGCCAACCCCATACATGAATTCCATCTCCCCCAAGTCTATTGTTGTGAGGTTGTGAATGATCAAATCATGGCTATGGAACTCCTCGAGTCCGAGAATTCGTGCAAACTCATCATATAGGACGGAGTATTGGACTCCATCCATCATCCATGAGATCTTCCTGTCCCCATAGGTGCAGAAGTAGCATGTGGTGTAAAACTGAGCCACCACCTCTGTGTTCCAGTCATATTGAAAGGCAAGAAGATGCTTAAGACTGTGATGACGGCTTGTACAACTGGATTGAAGGCTTGATGATTTTTCTTCTCCATATAGGTCCATCAACCCACTAAGCATCAGCAACTGGCGTCTTCATCCTCAAGTAGACAAGGCGATAGTAGTCGCAATGGAAGTCACACCAAAAGCGAATATCCGCTGTGGCCTTCTCATACTTCTAGGAATCCTTTTCCCTAAGTTTCCTTGCCTTTTTAGAGCCTTTCCCATGAAGATGTTGCTCGAAAGCTCCGGTCGCCGGTTTGGGTTTTTTCATGGGAGGCGTCATGACCAAGGGCCCAATGGGGCCTCGTGGGGGAGCACTTGACCCCACGGGACGACCTCGAATGACTAGTCCCCTGCTAGCAAGTGCCTTTCTCCTTGGTGCTGCCCTTTTGGTAGGCACCTTCTGAACCGGGGCCTTTCCTTTCCCCTTGACTGCTTCTCCTTCATTCATGGGTCCTTTCTCTTTGTCGGCCGCTTGGGCCCTTTCTTTTTCACCTGCGGAAACTAGCCTCTTTCTTCGGCTAGATCGCTCTTCTCCAACTTGAGCGTGAGCTGCCCCTCTTTCGTGTCGCTTCTTGGTTCTAGCTTCACGACGAGCCAATTCTTGCGCAATTGCCGCGCCCTCCTCCTCCTGACGGCTATAAAGCTCTTGCCGAGCCGCTTCTCGCTCCAGGTCGGAGAGGGTGTAACACCCTCAAATTCATTACCATGCATTGCATACATTTTTCATGTAGAGAAGCATTATAAAAAAAGTAGAAATGGAGAAAGAACTATAGAAATGGAGAAAGAACCATAGAAATGGAGAAAGAACTATAGAAATGGAGAAAGGACCATAGAAATAGAGAAAACCTATAGAAATGGAGGAATGAACCATAGAAGTGGAGGAAAAACCACATAAATGGAGAAGAGAATATAGAAATGGAGAATGGGGCATAGAAATGGAGAAGGAAAAATAGAAATTGAGAATGGGGCATAGAAATGGAGAGGGGAATGTATAAATGGAGAATGGGACATAGAAATGGAGAGGGGAATGTAGAAATGGAGAATGGGACATAGAAATGGAGAGGGGAATGTAGAAATGGAACAAGTGACATAGAAATGGTGGGGAATGGGAAAAAGATAGCTGAAATGAGCCATTCTCAAATTTCCCCAAAATTTCCAAATTCCCCAATTCCACAAAAGGGGAATTTCCCCACATTTGGGGGGATTAAATCCCCAAGGCTGCCGCACCCAACAAAAGGGGATAAGTTGGTTGAGCTCTAAATTGAGTAGGACTCTTGGTTTTGTTCCAATTGGAGTAGGACTTCTCCCTTCCCCCCCCCCCCTTATAAATACAACCCCCCTTTTTGCCCGCGGCCCCCTTCCCCAAGTCGCCGACTTGAGCCCCTCCCCATCCAAGTTGCTGAGTTAGCCCCCCTCGCCGGAGTTTGGTCGCTGGTGAGCCCCGCCATCGCCGGAGAAGAAGCCCGACGATCTGTCCTATCAAAATTTTCCATAGAAAAATTCTCCGCTGCTGCCATTGCTAGGAGAAAGGCCCTGCCACAAGAAAAAAGAGAGGTAGGTCTCCATTACCCATCTTATGATGTCGCCACTGTTTCTACGCATCCGTTTTCTTCGCCCCCTTCAAGCAGAAACTTTTGCGTGTGGACAGATCGTGTTTTGATCGATTTTTGACGGTGGAATTGATCTAGATCTTGAGTCAAGATCATCACCACGTCCACACTTGATCTATACACTGCTGTTCATCATAAAACCCCATGAAAGCCCATTAAAACATGCAAGAACACGTACAAACTGGTTTAATAAAACAGCACCATAGGATTTGCATCCATCTACTCCATTGCATCTTAAGTAAAGTTTGTGCATGATGATTGATTGCTGTGAATTTTGTATGTGCGTGATCGTGAGTAGAAGGACAAGCTCAAGAGGCCATCTACGAGGAACTACAGCACCAAGACTTCGAGACGCTTGAACAACAAGAACCACGGGAGCAAGGCAAGTGCCCCTTGACCATATTGATCCCATGTTTCGAAACTGTTTTGTTTGCGAAAACTCATATGCTTGAGTCAACTTGGTGGGACACCCTCTTATAGGAGTTTTACTAGTTTTGTTAAACATCCTTGTCGCCGGGAAAGTTGATGAGTCGGGTATGGTCATTTTTCCTTTTTGCTTCGCTTAATTTATGGGATACGGGAAGCTGAAATAAAACATGGTTAGCTACTGCACTCATATAAAAAATGATGATGAGAACTTGATGATGTCAATGAGCATGGAATCGGGGAGATCTAGGCAATCTTGGTTCGTGGATGTTGCTGGATGAGATGGTGGTTTACTTGCCATAGATCTAAGGACCGGTTCATGTGAGAATATGGCAGGAAAACAGTGCCACGACAAGGCCAAGTATGGGTGCAACAATTAGGTGTGTTGCTAGCTTGTTATGGACCGTGGATGGCGCGGGGAATGGGAGTCGAGGAGGACTGCCCTGGGAACTGCATGGCATAAGAGGGGGCCCGTGGGTGGGAGAATGGTGATTCGAGCCTGCTGGTGAAACCTCAGTGAGTCCATACATCTAGTAGCCCCTTTGTAAAGGCTATTTTGTGATCTCTTGGCCATACACTGATAGTTGTGTACTGGTATAATGGAGGTTCTGCAGTCGCCGACTGGTGACGAAATCACGAACTTGTGGATAAAGTGGTGCCACCTCTGCAGAGTGTAAAACTATCATGATAGCCGTGCTTCCGGTCACAAGCACCTGACCAACTTCCATGATTAGAGGCAAGACATGGGATGGACATTTGGGTATGGTAATTGGGATTGGTTTTGGGACTGTTTTGGGTCATAACAATGAAATTGGTTTCGGTTATATGAATATGAGATGGTTATGAATATTTATGAATATGAGATAAACTTGAGAAAGATTATTGGCTGGTTGAGACTTGATAAATGGTGAATTTTGATGAAAGAATTTTGCTGATTTACTTAGTCATATTGGGATTTAATTCATTTAGACTTAGTTGTTATTTTACCATGTTTGTGAAATAAAATTTGCTTGCTGCAATGAGCCTTTTTATTCCATACCTTGTTGTAAGATACATGTCATAATTTTCCCCCACTTGCTGAGTACGACATGTACTCACCCTTGCATTACCACATAAACATCAGCTACAGGAGATGAGTACTTCGAGGATCATGTGGAGTACTAGGCATGTGAACTACCGTCAACATGTCTGTAGAGTTGAAGATGGAGTCTGCTGTCTTTAGTCACTTTTTGTTGTCGTTTAGAGTCTTCCGCTGCAAGAATAAGATAGACATTCATGAGTGAGACATTGAGTCATTGTAATAAAGTATTTAAGCACTATTTATTCGTGGTTATATTCTGAATACAGTTTGTGGATTACATGTGTATGTGTGATGAACATCCTGGGCACACATATGCATTCACTTGGTTCTATTTTTGGAACCGGGTGTCACAGACTGGTATCAGAGCCACGTTGACCATAGGACGCAAGCCTAGGTAGAATGGACACTCTAAAACACATAGGAACACCCCTCTAAACTGCTATTTTCGAAAATTACTTGCTGCTGCACTTTACTTGTCAATTCAGCCACCGCAAAGTGCTATTTTCAGCCACTCTTTTCTCTTCTTTTGGACAGCAACACTTTTGCTTTCTTGCTCCATAGCTTCTGAAGTTTTGGAGTTATTTCTTCCTTCTCTAAAGTTTCTCATGTCTTATTTATAGATGCCGGTGATCAGGAGCACGACACACATAAGTACGCGTCCATCACCACGTGGGAGTGCACTTAACCCCATTGAGGTGTCCGATGGACCATATTGGGAGGAGGTGAAGACGGAACCTCATGATGAAGAGGAAGTCAATAGCTCTATGCATGAGGAAGAGGACCCGGAATAGGTGGAACCATTCGAAGATGATATGGAGGATGATCCACAAGAACAGCACTGGTACGCACCTCAGGAGGAGTTTCACACGGGCTTACACCCTGTGGAGTCTCATGAAGCTATGACGGGAGGAGATGAACCCGAGGAGGAGCCACCCCTTGCTAAGACCAATAATAAATGTGATGAATGGGTCAACCATTCAGTTCAAGAATTTCGGTCCGACGGAATGGAAGGAGGACACATATCTAGGGAGCTCAAAGAATTTCTGGATTGCTGCAGCTTATATCTAGAATACCTTCTCAAGAAAGTCCCTCGTCTCAGACATGAAGAGTGGAAGGCTGACGTAACCATCCTATCTAACGGTAGGGTCATCACCCAGCACTTCACACCCACATGGAGAGATACAAGGGCAGAAGCTATCGATGATGCTGCATGGGAAGCACTCACCGGACTGTGCTACGCCTTCCATGAGCAGCTTGAGGACACAACTTTTGAGCTGCACCCGTATCAGAAGAGTGGTACAAGGGAGATTATTGGACCACATGTAACAGCTCTTTCCAATCCACAAGCTGCTGACAAGTCTCAGAGGTTGCTTGTGGAGTTAGGAAACCGCTACGCAAGTGCACAAGAAGATATCCGTTACCTCTGCAAGAAGCTGTATTTGCTAGAGAAACAAGAGGAGACTCGTGCCAACGCGGGAGCGAATAGAGCACCAGCGTCATCTAACCCTACATGGACTGCCGACTCACCATGGCATGCACCCATGTATGGACCACCCCCGTAACACGGCGAGAACAGCACCGGTTCACATGATTAAGTTTAGGATTCCCATTGAATAAGCTGTAATAGGAACATTTAAATCGTAGTAGCTTGAATAAGAGTGGTGTGTTGAATCTTTGTGATGATTGCTTGTGTTTATGTGCTGATGTTAGTTGTGGGACGCTTCGGCGAATGTCCACGTCCACACATGAGAGATGTGAGATGCTTTGGCACGTGTTCACATCATCATATAGGCTGAAATGAATAAAAGAAGATACTTAGTTCATACACCTTGATGCATATAGTTGGGGGGATCAATCTAAACTTCCAATATCTACTCTACTCCACTCTCTCTCACAGATGGTGAGGGAAAACGCCAACCATCAAAGGAGGAACACTTGTGGCAACAATGAACCACAAGAGGATGAAAACGTTGAAGTTCCTGAAAATGCTAACCTCGGGGCTGATGCAAGCAACCCTTAACAGTTGATGGCTATGCAGAACCAGCTCATGCAAACTATGATAAAAATGTTGGGTCAGCTGCAGGCCAACAACAACAACAATCGTAACCCTGTTCCTGCACCCCCACCGCCGCCACCACCGCCGGCTCACAACCAGTTGGGAGAGTTCATGACGACTCGGCCGCCTACTTTTGCACAAGCTAATGACCCCATGGAGGCTGATGATTGGTTGAAGTCCATGGAAAAGAAGCTTGCTATTGTTCAGTGCAATGATCGGGAGAAAGTTCTCTTCGCATCGCACCAACTTATGGGAGCAGCCACTGACTGGTGGGACGCTCTTTGCAATGCTCATGTCAACCAGGAGACTATCACTTGGGCTGAATTCAAGGAGAGTTTCCGCTCTCGTTACATCCCTGCTGGAGTCATGATGCTTAAAAGGCAAGTGTTTGAAGGTCTCCGCCAAGGAAGGAAGAGCGTCAATGAGTACCTCAACAAGTTCACGCAGCTGTCAAGGTATGCTCCAGAAGATGTCAACTCAGATCAAAGAAAGCAATACTTGTTCATGAGAGGACTGAACAATGAGATCCAAGTTCAGCTGCTCAACAATGATTATGCAAACTTCCAGAAGCTCGTTGACAAAGCTATAGTGGTTGAGGGCAAGATCCGTGAGATCGAGCAAGAGGGCAAAAGGAAGATGCCATACCAAGGACAGCCACAAGGGAGCAATGTACGTCCCCGTTTCATGCCACCAGCTGCACCACGTTATGGCTTGTTCGCTTCTACTTTCCGCCCTGCAAATCCACCTCACCCTAATCAGACACCGCAGCAATGTCCTGTTATGCAAGCACCTCGTATGCCTTTGCCTCCTGCACCCCATCCCAACATGGGCGCCTATGCTCAAAACCAGCCTCGCCCCAACGTTCCTGCTGTTATGGGCAGCAAAGCATGCTTTTCATGTGGAGAGGCAGGACACTTTGCAAGTCAGTGCCCGAAGAAAGGCCTTGGACAGCCGAGCAACGCACCAAAACACAACCCACGGCCGAATGGAGGAGCTACGCAAGGTAACCGTGGGCAGCAGAACTACGCTCGTGGCAATGTGAATCATGTCTCCGCTGAGGAAGCACAACAAGTTGAGGACGTCATGATTGGTATGTTCCTTGCCAACTCCAACCCAGCCACTATTTTATTTGATTCCGAAGCATCGCATTCATTCATATCATCCAAGTATGTTGCCAAGTATAATCTGCCCATATCACACATGAAACAAACTATGTTGGTTAATTCCCCCGGTGGAGAGATGAGGACTAATATAGTATGTCTGAAAGTAAGCCTTAAAATAAGGGGGGGGGGGTAGACTTTCTTGCCAACCTTATCGTCTTGGATTCCCAAGGGATTGACATAATACTCAGAATGGATTGGTTGAGCAAGCACAACGGAGTGATTCAATGTGCTGAGAGGAGCGTGCAGTTGACAAATGAGCACGGCACTCGTATTGAGTTCGAGTCAGCCCAGCCGGCAACCGAGAAGGCAGCGGTGAACCACGTCGAAGAAGCAACATTGGAAAGCATTACGGCGGTTCAAGAATTCTCAGATGTATTCCCGGAAGAACTTCCAGGTATGCCACCTGACCGGGACATTGAATTTGCCATTGATCTAGTATCTGGAACTGCACCTATAGCAAAAAGACCGTATAGGATGCCCGCTAATGAACTAGTGGAGCTCAAGAAGCAAATTCAGGAGCAGCTAGAAAAGGGTTTTATACGCCCAAGCTCGTCACCATGGGGAGCCCCCGTGCTCTTCGTAGACAAGAAGGATGGGACCCAAAGGATGTGTGTGGATTATAGGTCTCTCAATGAGGTGACGATCAAGAATAAATACCCGCTGCCCCGTATAGAGGACCTATTCGACCAAATGAAAGGTGGCCGAATTTTCTCCAAGATTGATCTTCGGTCGGGATACTTCCAGGTGAAGATTAAGCCCTCTGACATACCCAAGAATGCATTTTGAACACGGTATGGTTCATTTGAGTATACCGTTATGTCTTTTGGGTTAACGACGTTGAGTAGGACTCTTTGTTGAGTTCCAATTGGAGTAGGACTCCCCCCTTCCCCCCTTATAAATACAACCCCAACCCCCCCTTTTGGCCACAGCCCCCCTCCCCAAGTCGCCGACTTGAGCCCCCTCCCCCTCCAAGTCACCGAGTTGCCCCCTCTTGCCGGAGTTTGGTCGTCGGTGAGCCCCGCCGTCGAGCCCCGCCGTCGCCGGAGAAGAAGCCCGACGATCTGTCCTACAAAAATTTTCCATAGAAACATTCTCCGCTGCTTCCATTGATAGGAGAAAGGCCCTGCCACAAGGAGGAAGAGAGGTAGGTCTCCATTACCCATCTTACGACGTCGTACGCTGTTTCTACGCATCCATTTTCTTCGCCCCCTTCGAGCAGAAACTTGTGCGTGTGAACAGATCGTGTTTTGATCGATTTTTGACGGTGGAATTGATCTAGATCTTGAGTCAAGATCATCACCTCCACACTTGATCTACACCCTTGTTCATCATAAAACCCCATTAAAGTCCATTAAAACATGCAAGAACACACACAAACTGGTTTAATAAAACAACACCATAGGATTTGCATCCATCTACTTCATTGCATCTTAAGTAAAGTTTGTGCATGATGATTGATTGCTGCGAATTTTATATGTGCGTGATCGTGAGTAGAAGGACAAGCTCAAGAGGCCATCTATGAGGAACTACAGCACCAAGACTTCGAGACGCTTGAACAACAAGAACCACGGGAGCAAGGCAAGGCCCCTTGACCATATTGATCCCATGTTTCGAAACAGTTTTGTTTGCGAAAACTCGTATGCTTGAGTCAACTTGATGGGACACCCTTTTATAGGAGTTTTACTAGTTTTGTTAACCATCCTTGTCGCCAGGAAAGTTGATGAGTCGGGTATGGTCGTTTTTCCTTTTTGCTTCGCTTAATTTACGGGATACGGGAAGCTGAAATAAAACATGGTTAGCTACTGCACTCATATGAATAATGATGATGAGAACTTGATGATGTTAATGAGCATGGAATCGGGGAGATCTAGGCGAGCTTGGTTCGTGGATGTTGCTGGATGAGATGGTGGTTTACTTGCCTTATATCTAAGGACTGGTTCATGCGAAAAATGCAGGAAAACAGTGCCACCACAAGGCCAAGTATAGGTGTGGCTTAGCTGATTAATTAGGTGTGTTGCTAGCTTGTTATGGACCGTGGACGGCACGGGGAATGGGAGTCGAGGAGGACTGCCCTGGGAACTACATGGCACAAGAGGGGGCCCGTGGGTGGGAGAATGGTGATTCGAGCCTGCCGGTGAAACCTCAGCGAGTCCATACATCTAGTAGCCCCTTTGTAAAGGCTATTTTGTGATCTCTTGGCCATACACCGACGGTTGTGTACTGGTATAATGGAGGTTCTGCAGTTGCCGACGGGTGAAGAAATCATGAACTTGTGGGTAAAGTGGTGCCACCTTTGCAGAGTGTAAAACTATCATGATAGCCGTGCTTCCGGTCACAAGCACCTGGCCAACTTCCATTATTAGAGGCAAGACTTGGGATGGACATTTGGGTATGGTCATTGGGATTGGTTTTGTGACTGTTTTGGGTCATAACAATGAAATTGGTTCCAGCTATATGAATATGAGATGGTTATGAATATTTATGAGTATGAGATAAACTTGAGAAAGATTATTGGTTGTTTGAGACTTGATAAATGGTGAATTATGATGAAAGAATGTTGCTGATTTACTTGGTCATATTGGGATTTCATTCATTTAGACTTAGTTGATGTTTTACCATGTTTCTGAAATAAAATTTGCTTGCTCTGAAATAAAATTTGCTTGCTACAATGAGCCTTTTTATTCCATACCTTGTTGTAAGCTACATATCATACTTTTCCCGCACTTGCTGATTACGACATGTACTCACCCTTGCATTACCACATAAACATCAGCTACAGGAGATGAGTACTTTGAGGACCATGTGGAGTACTAGGCGCGTGAACTACTGTCAACATGCCTGTGGAGATGAAGATTGGAGCCTGCTGTTTAGCTGTTTCCGCTGTCGTTTAGAGACTTCCGCTGCAAGAATAATATAGACATTCATGAGTGAGACATTGAGTCATTGTAATAAAGTACTTAAACACTATTTATTCGTGGTTATATTTTGAATATAGTTTGTGGATTACATGTGTATGTGTGATGAACATCCTGGGCACACATATGCATTCACTTGGTTATATTTTTGGAACCGGGTGTCACAGAGGGGTGGAGAGTTGTCGTGCTGAGACATGCTGGAAGAACAATTGAGCAATGATATGAGTTTAGAACAGGAGATTATCGTGATAGAGGTGCAGTAAAACACTAAGTAAGGGGTTAACTCAAGGTTTGGTCGGACTTGTCCGGTCTCTTACCGGACTAGTACGGTCAGGAACGGACTTGTCCGCCTTGTGTTCGGACTAGTCCGGACCACCTGGGGTTAAACCCTAACTATGTGATTTTTTTTACAAATCCTATCAATAGTTCGCAATAACCCTAGGAAGGAATCACATGAAGTTTATGGAGCACTAGACATCCTAGTTTATATGAGAGACAACCTAGAATCGAGAGATTTGAAGAGATTAGGTTTTGCCCCAAGAACGCACCTTGATTGTTCAAATCCGAGGAAATCACCGGATTGAAGAGCGGAGAAGTCCGAGGATTGACTTCTTGAGGCTCCAAGGGGTAGAGAACTCGGATCCTTTGAAAGTTTTGGTGGAAATTCTAAAAAATCGCCAATGGGGGCGAGTTTGAGCGAGGGCACGTGTTGAGATGAGTTGTGGGTGGAGTGGGGGTCTCGGGCCCGGCTGTTGGTTTAAGTCCCAAACGTCCGAACTAGTCCGGTCGAAGATACTGGACAAGCCCGGTGGCCGGACTAGGTCCGGACTGATTTGATCGTACGGACTAGTCCGATTACGGGGCGGACTAGTCCAATGTAGGCTTGTCTAAAGCTAGCCGACTTGTTTAGGACGACGGACTTGTCCGGCCACTCGGGCGGATCAGTCCGGCCCTTGACACCACACTCTCATATATACGAAGAGATATGCATGGAATGATCCATATCGACTAATTTTTCACAAGTATTCTCAACGAACATGGCCAGTAGAGCACATAAACATACAATGGCCATGATTCAAGGAGATAATAATAAAAAATAATTTGTTAGAAAATCGAGAGAGACATTTTTTTGAAAAACATGCTTAGTTTTGAAGAGACTTAAACAATTAATAATCAGATGTGCAATATCTCAAGCCACATTTCAAGAATCAAGGATATGCAAAAGCGTTTTTCATCTAGTGGCTTGGTGAAAATGTCGCTTACTTGTTTTTCGGTCCTAACATGTGAAATAACTATATCCCCTTGTCAGTATTCTGCGGACCGGGTACCCCGGCATAGTGGGTAAAAGACAGCCCGGGCCCCGCCACCCTGCTGAGTCAGACCCTAGCATAAGCCACGTGCCTTGGGCCCCATGGTCAGCCCTGGGGGCTACCACGTGCACTTGAGCTTCAAAGCTGACACGTGCCCCGGGCTCCGGTCCGAGCGTCCGCGCCAAGGTGAGGTGCGGAGCTGCCATGTGTCCTCGGGCTTTGAGCCGCCTCCCCATGAGGGGAGCTCCGGTGCTGACACGTGCCACAGGCTCCGGTCCGAGCCTCTCTGCTGAGGTGAGGTCCAGAGCTGCCACGTGTCCTCGGGCTCCAAGCCGCCTCCCGCTGAGGACAGCTCCGGAGCTGCCACGTGTCCCCAAGCACCAAGCCCGTCGACAAGAGTTCCAGGGCCGCCACGTGCCCCACGACCAGTCGTGGGCTGTGGGTCGACGAAGTCAAGAAGAGAGTGTGTTGTCAGGCTTCGCATTCAAGGCTCACGCCTTCCCCAGAAGCATGGCACACCACGCACGCCTCCGTCCTCTGCACATTCACCATTATGGTGATAGGACAGGGCGAAGGCATGACAACGATACAATGTCGTCCAATGTCACTAAGCCGCCCAAACAAAGTGAAGAGACGCGACGACAAGACAGCGTCTTCATCATCACCTGACATGCGGTCAGGGGTACCTGACGTGCCGGACGGAGGGACTTAACTCCCCCGCCAGCCACTCTACACAAAGGGTGAAGCCCTAGATCATGTATAGGATACTCAAAGCTTTGGGGCCACCTGTCGGACCCCAGGCCTCATTGTAACCACCCTAGCCTTGAACTATAAAAGGACCGGGGTGACCACCCTACAAAGGGTTCCGATTCCACGCCTTCGAGAACACACAGCACACAAGCGCACATGCTCAAGCAATAGAACAAGCACACCCGTGGACGTAGGGTATTACGCTCTGGTGGCCCGAACCACGTAAACCCCTGTGTTCATCCGCTCCCTCAAGCCCAGGTCGCGAAGGGTGCCAAGCCCCCTCCGTAAAAAAAACTCGCAGGCTGCCTCTGAGCAGGACGGGAGGAGTGTCGCAGCTCACACTCCGACATTTGGCATGCCAGGGAGGGGGTTTTACGCTCTCTCCTCGCGACCATGGTGAACATCACCTCCCATGGCGAATCTTCTCGCCCAGCACGCCGTCGTCTCCAGGCGGGAAATGATGAGGCTACCCCCGCTCCAGAGCGGGCAGGTCTGGCCAAGCTGGCGGCCAAGTGGCCAGCACGCTCCGAGTGATGTACGACGGTTCTTCCGATGTCTCATCCAGGTGAGCCGTCAATACCCTCCGTCGAGCAGTGGCAGCGGCCGCTCCCGTCATGGGGCCGGCGCCACATCGCAAATGAATGGAGACGCCGATCAGCTTCGACGCCTCTGACTGCCCCCAAGAACATGGCAGGCGACGGGCAGCTGCCTCTCCTCGTCGCCTCAACCATATCCAACGTGAACCTCTACCACGTGTTGATCACTGGAGGGGCGGCCATCAGCATCATCAGTCTTGCAGCTTTCAAGAAGCTGCAGATCCCTATGTCCCAGCTTACCCCCTCGAGACCATTCTCGGGGGTAGGTCGGGACCCCATATTCCCGTGCGGTAGTATCTCCCTCCCGGTAACATTCAGGACGCCTGAGAACTACCGTACGGAGAGCGTCGTCTTTAACGTTGTGGAGGCCAGCCTCCCGTTAAATGCCATAATCGGCAGACCAGCTCTGTACTAGTTCATGGCGGTAGCCCACTACGGCTACCTAGTCTTGAAGATGCCAACCCCGAGTGGCGTCCTCAAGATTCACGGTGACCGCACCGTGGCTGTCTCAGCGCTGGAAAAGCTCCAAGCGCTAGCGGCAACACAGGAGGCCACCTCAGGTCACGCTAAAGCTAGCCGACAGCCTCCAATTATGCGTCAGCGAGGGGTGACATCTGTACCCCGTGTCCAGCCCTCGAGTGGTGAGGAAGTACCGGTCAAGGTCAGTCAAGTCGGTCCTGATGCCACCCAGACCACCCAAATTGCCGGGGGCCTGGGGAAAAATAGGAAGACGTGCTCGTCACCTTCCTCCGGGACAATGCCTACGTGTTTGCCTGGCAACTGTCTGAAATGCCCGGGATCCCTAGGGAGGTGATTGAGCACCAACTGAAGATCCACCCCGACGCCAGACCAGTCCAACAAAAGCCATGGAAGCAATCCATCGAGCAGCAAGACTTCATCTGTGAAGAAATCAAGAAGTTGCTCAATGCTGGCTTCATCCGAGAGGTCCACCATCCACGATGGTTGGCCAACCCTGTTGTCGTCCCCAAGGCTGGCGGGAAGCTACGCATGTGCATCGACTACACCACCCTCAATAAGGCATGTCCAAAGGACCAGTTCCCTCTCCCCCGTATAGACTAAATAGTCGACTCTATGTCTGGTTGTGATCTACTATGTTTCCTAGACACATATGCAGGTTTCCACCAGATACCTATGTCTAGGGAAGATGAGGAGCATACCGCCTTCATCACAGTAGACGGTCTATACTGCTTTGTGTCCATGCCTTACGATCTTAAGAATGACCTTCCCACTTTTGTGCGTGCAATGCACAAGACGTTCGGGAACCTCATTCGGGACCTGGCCGAGGTTTATGTCTATGACATCGTAGTGGAAGTTAAGTCGCAAGCGTCACTTCTTGACAACCTAGCCCTAGTCTTCGACAGACTGCGTTTCACACGCACGAAGTTGAACCCACACAAATGTGTCTTCAGGGTCTCTGCCGGGAAGCTACTCGGTTTCTTGGTCTCACACCGAGGGATCGAAGCTAACCCAGAGAAGATTAAGGTGATAGAGCTGATGCGGCCCCCTGCCCGCATCAAGGACGTGTAGAAGCTTACCGGATGCTTGGCTGCGCTCAGTCGGTTTATCTCTAGACTGGATGAGCGGGCTCTTCCGTTCTTCAAGCTTCTGCACAAAACCAGTCCATTCGTATGGACCAAGGAGGCGGATGAGGCATTCCAGGAGCTGAAGAAGTTCCTCACAACGCTACCCATCATGGTGGCCCCTGAACAAGGCGAGCCACTACTCCTCTACATCGCTGCCACAACCGAGGTCGTGAGCATGGTTCTGGTCGCGGAGCGGCCAGAGCTCCATCGACCTCAAGTCCCAACACAGGCTCCTGCTGTCATTGGTCTAAAGCCCTAGGGCTCATACCCGGCAGGAGACCCTAGGGAAGGGGAAGTAATTAGGTCCCAAGCAGGAGGACCTGATGATCAATGCATACTCAGGTCCAAGCTCCCGGAATGCAGCCTCGAACCCGGGGGCCTGGGGGCCTTGGGTCCCGGACCACCCCAAGAAAACCTAGTTGGGTCTCAGCCATCTAGACCTGATGATCGGCGTGTACCTGGGTCCGAGCTCCCAGAGTGCAGTTCCAGGCCCAGGCACCGAGGCCCCTGAGTCCTGAACCTCTACTAGACAACGCTTCGGACCCCTCTGGGAGGGTTCGAACCATCCAACGTCCTGTCTACTTCATCAGCGAGGTCCTCCACGATGCCAAGACAAGATATCTGGAGGTACACAAACTGCTCTATGCAGTACTCGTTGCGTCAAGAAAGCTGCGCCATTATTTCCAAGCTCACAAGATCTCGGTTGTCACCTCGTACCCACTGAGAACAGTCCTCCACAACCTCAACCCCACTGGAAATGTGGCTAAACGGGCTATGGGGTTGGCGGAGTTCGAGCTGGACTTCTTACCGCACCATGCGGTGAAAAGCCAGGCGTTAGCTGACTTCGTGGCAGAGTGGACTCCACCACCATGCCAGCCAGGAGGCCAGGACATCGGTGAACCAGAGCCCAGAGCTCCGGTCTTCACTGGGCCCTACTGGACTCTCTTCTTCGATGGCTCCTCGCGGAAGCAAAGTGCCGGAGCGGAGGTTCTGCTCATTACACCAACCGGAGAGCAGCTCAAATACATGGTGCGACTTGACTTCAAGGCGACCAACAACATGGCGGAGTATGAGGCTTTCATCTTAGGGTTGAAAATTACGCTGTCCCTTGGCGTCCAGCAGTTGTTGATCAAAGGTGATTCTCAGCTGATCATCAAGCAAGTCAAGGGAGAGTGTAGCTGCAACGACCCACAACTTGCAGCTTATCTCCTCCAAGTACAGAAGTTGGAGAAGGACTTCTTATCCTTGGACTTGTGCCATGTTCCCCGTGCCAATAATACAATAGCCGACGACCTGTCAACGAAGGCTTCCACTTGGGCTCCGGTGTGTGAGGGGGTCTTTGAAAGGAAGTTGCTGCGACCTACCGCCTGGCCGGCCGAGCCGGGCGAAGGGGGCGGGACCAGCACCTCGAAGCTGGCGGTCCCGGTGGCCATTTTACCATGGCGCCCGCCATGGATCGTAAGCGTCACCGAGGGCTTCGTGCGACCCGACGCTCAAGATCCAAGTGCTCAAGTAGGTCCCGATGCATGGATCACGGAGGTCCGGGACTACTTGAAAGACAATTTCCTTCCCGATGAACATGCATCCATTGAACGGATCGCTCGGTTGGCTAAGAGATACACGCTGGTAGAAGGGGATCTCTACCGGCGTGGTGCTAATGGCGTCCTATTGTGGTGCATAACCCGGGAGGAGGGTTGCGAACTGCTCGTAGAGATCCATGGAGGCGAGTGGGAACCATGCATGTTCCCGCACGCTGGTCGGTAAAGCCTTCCATCATGGCTTTCATTGGCCGACAGCTCTCCAGGATGCCGTCGACCTGGTCAGGAGATGCAAGGCATGCCAGTTCTACGCTGAGCAGATCCGCACACCAGCGCAGACGCTGCAGATGATCCTGCCCTCATGGCCCTTCGCTGTGTGGGGGCTGGACATCCTGGGACCATTCCCCAGATCCGCCGAAGGGTAGTGGTACCTCTACGTCACCGTAGACAAGTTCACCAAGTGGCCGGAAGCTATCCCTATGGTAACCATCAACAAGCAGTCAACAGTCAAGTTCGTCAAGTCAATCGTCTGCCAGTTTGGGGTCCCGAACAGAATCATCATCGACAACAGGACCCAGTTCACCAGTGCAGTATTCCAAGACTACTGCGAAGACCTCGGCATCCAAGTTTGCTATGCTTCTGTCACTCACCCAGAGAGTAATGGTCAAGCCGAAAGAGCCAACGCCGATATTCTTAAGGGACTCAAAACGCGAACCTACATCAGCTTGAAGAAGCATGGTACCAATTGGGTTGAAGAGCTTTCGTGTACAATGTGGGTTAGCCGCACATCCCTCAATCGCTTAAGAGGGGAAACACTCTTCTTCCTGGTGTATGGGGCTGAGGCCGTCCTCCCCTCGGAAATCACCATGGGCTCATCCCATGTCCGAGCGTACGATGAAGCCATGCAGAACCAGCTCCGGCGTGAAGATATCGACCTTGTCGATGAGCGAAGGTGGCAAGCAGCTGTACGAAACGCCCGATACCGTCAAGCGCTCCGGCATTATCAGCAGCGGTTCTTGTGGAGTAGACAGCTCGAGGTGGGCGACCTGGTGCTGCGACGGATACTTTCTCGAGAAGGTGGGAACATACTCTCCTCCGGCTGGGAAGGCCCCTTCCGAGTAACACAAGTATGCCGTCCCGGGTGCGCGCGCCTAGCCACAGAGGATGGGGTACCTCTACCCAATCCTTGGAACATAGAACACCTCCGTAAGTTCTATGGTTAGCACAGTGGTAGGGTCCTGTTTCCTCTAAAAAGGGTGTCATGTCCAGGAACAGAGCTTAGAACAGCTAAGTCCCGGAGGAGTCCTGTCACTCTCAACATTTGGGATGGGTCGCTGCCTTCTAGCACGGCCTGCTTCCTCCTATGAAGAAGAGACTAAAAGAGAGAGAAATTTGCCTTGTCCTTTGCATTCTCCCTTTAGAGTTTGTGCTTCCTCAAGCACATCAACTGTAAACGGGCAAAACCACGTATACATGGACCTAAGATCAGCCCTGAGGCTATCACGTGTGCTTAAGCTCCGGAGGCAACACATGTCCTGGGCCCTGGTCCGAGCCTCCCTGCTGAGGTGAAACTCGGAGCAACCACACATCGCCTGGCTCGGAGTCACCACCCCACTAAGGGTAACCTCGGAGCACACAGGCGCCGCAGGCATATCCCCTTTGCAGTTTGTGCTTTCTCAAGCATACCAACTGCAAATGGACAAGACATGTGCCCTAGGCCCCGAGGTCTATCTTGGGGCTATCACGTGCACTTGAGCTTCGGAACCGACGCATGCCTTGGGCATCGGTACTAAGCCTCCCTGCTGGACGAAGTCCGGAACTATCACGTGTACTCAAGCTTCGAGCTGCCTCTCTGCTGTGAATAGCTCCGGGGTTGACACGTGCCCAAGTGTGGCACCCGGTTTCGAAAATAGAACCAAGTGAATGCATATGTGTGCCCATGATGTTCATCACACATACACATGTAATCCACAAATTGAATTCAGAATATAACCATGAGTAAATAGTGTTGAAGTACTTTATTACAATGACTCAATGTCTCACTCATGAATCTCTAACTTATTCTTACAGCGGAAGTCTCTAAACGACAGCGGAAATAACTAAACAGCAGGCTCCAATCTTCAACTCCAAAGGCATGTTGATGGTAGTTCACACGCCTAGTACTCCACGTGGTCCTCAAAGTACTCATCTCCTATAGCTGATGTTTATGTGGTAATGCAAGGGTGAGTACATGTCGTACTCAGCAAGTGCGGGAAAAGTATGACATGTAGCTTACAACAAGGTAGGGAATAAAAAGGCTCATTGCAGCAAGAAAATTTTATTTCACAAACATGATAAAAACAGAAACTATTTCTAGGTGAGATTTATCGCATCATAATCAAGTAGTTCACAACATTATCTCATCATAATTCACCATTTATCAAGTCTCAACCAGCCAATAATCTTTCTCAAGTTCATCTCATACTCATAATATTCATAACCATCTCATATTCATATAACCGAAACCAACTTCATTGTCATGACTCAAAACAGTCCCAAAACCAATCCCAATGACCATACCACAACCATACTGAATAACCATCCCAATATTTCCATCTAATCATGGAAGTTGGCCAGGTGCTTGTCACCGGAAGCACGACTATCATGATAGTTTTACACTCCGCAGAGGTGGCACCACTTTACCCACAAGTTCGTGATTTCGTCACCCGTTGGCAACTTCAGAACCTCTATTATACCAGTACACAACCATCGGTGTATGGCCAAGAGATCACAAAATAGCCTTTACAAAGGGGCTACTAGATGTATGGACTCACTGAGGTTTCACCGGCAGGCTCGAATCACCATTCTCCCACCCACGGGCCCCCTCTTGTGCCATGCAGTTCCCAGGGCAGTCCTCCTCGACTCCCATTCCCCGCGCCATCCACGGTCCATAACAAGCTAGCAACACACCTAATTAATCAGCTAAGCCGCACCCATACTTGGCCTTGTGGTGGCACTGTTTTCCTGGCATATTCTTGCATGAACCGGTCCTTAGATCTACGGCAAGCATCACCATCTCATCCAGAAACATTCACGAACCAAGCTTGCCTAGATCTCCCCAATTCCATGCCCATTAACATCGTCAAGATCTCATCATCATTATTCATGAGTGTAGTAGCTAGACATGTTTTATTCTAGCTTCTCGTATCCCGTGAATTAAGCGAAGCAAAAAGGAAAAACGACCATACCCGACTCATCAACTTTCTCGGCGACAAGGATGGTTAATAAAACTAGTAAACTCCTACAAAAGGGTGTCCCATAAAGTTGACTCAAGCGTACACGTTTTCGCAATCAAAACAGTTTCAAAACATGGGATCAATATGGTCAAGGGGCACTTGCCTTGCTCCCGTGGTTCTTGTTGTTCAAGCGTCTCAAAGTATTGGTGCTGTAGTTCCTCGTAGATGGCCTCTTGAGTTTGTTCTTCTACTCATGATCACGCACATACAAAATTTACAGCAATCAATCATCATGCACAAACTTTACTCAAGATGCAATGAGGTAGATGAATGCAAATCATATGGTGCTGTTTTATTAAACCAGTTTGTATGTGTTCTTGCATGTTTTAATGAGCTTTCATGGTGTTTTATGATGAACAAGAGTGTAGGGATCAAGTGTGAACGTGGTGATGATCTTGACACAAGATCTAGATCAATTCCACCGTCAAAAATCGATCAAAACACGATCTCTCCACACGAAAATTTTCTGTTCGAAGGGGGCAAAGAAAACGGATGCGTAGAAACAGCGGCGATGTCTTAAGATGGGTAATAGAGACCTACCTCACTTCCTTTTGGTGGCAGGACCTTCCTCCTAGCAATGGCAGCAGTGGGGGATTTTTCTATGGAAGATTAGGGCAGGAAAGATCGTCGGTTCTTTTCCGGCGACGGTGAGGCGTGATGGGGCTCGTTGGCGGGTCTCGACGACGGGGCTCGATGGCGGGGCTCGACGACAGGGCTCGTTGGCGGGGCTCAGCGGTGGGGCTCACCGGCGACCGAGCTCCGGCGAGGGGGGTGCCAACTTGGCAAGTTGGGGGCTAGGGCCTCCAAGTCGCCGACTTGGGAGGGGGGGAAGAGGAGGGAGGGCTGCGGCCAAAAGGGGGGGGGTTGGGTTCTATTTATAAGGGGGGGGGGAGGGGAGAATCCTAATCCAATTGGAACTAAATCCTAACAAACTTTTCCCCATTTATTTTGGTGTGGCAGCAATGGGGGGGATTCCCAAATGTGGGGAAAATTCCCCTTTTTTGGGGAATTGGGGAATTTGGAGATTTTGGGGAAATTGGAATTAGCTCATTTCAGCTATCTTTTTCCCATTCCTCACAATTTCTATGTCACTTACTCCATTTCCACATTCCCCTCTCCATTTCTATGTCCCACTCTCAATTTCTACATGGCCCTTCTCCATTTCTATGCCCCATTCTCCATTTCTATATGCCCTTGTCCATTTATATGGTTCCTTCATTTCTATGGTCCTTCCTCCATTTCTATGGTTCTTTTCTCCATTTCTATGGTTCTTTCTCCATTTCTATAGTTCTTTCTCTATTTCTACTTCTTTTATAATGTTTCTCTACATGAAAAATGTATGCAATACATGGAAATGAATTTGAGGGTGTTACAAACCTACCCCCCTTAAACTGAATCTCGCCCTCGAGATTCGATAGAGTAGAGAATAGATGAGGGAATTCTGCCTTGAGGTCTTCCTCACGCTCCCATGTAGTTTCGGCTTCCGTGTGATGGCTCCACTGTACCTTACACCAACGAATTACTTTGTTCCTCGTGACCCTTTCCTTTACGTCCAAAATTTTGACGGGGTGCTCCGCATAGGTCAGATCCTCTTGAAGCTCAAGCTCATCCATTGGTACTTGTTCTTCTGGTACTCTTAAGCACTTCTTGAGTTGGGATACGTGAAATACGTCGTGCACGTCGGAGAGGTGCGTTGGCAGCTCTTGTTGATAGGCTACTTCTCCTCGCTTGCCCAAAATCTTGAATGGGCCGATGTAGCGAGGTGCTAACTTGCCCTTGACGTTGAACCGTCGTTGGCCTCGGATAGGCGATACTTTAGGATACATGAAGTCTCCCACTTCGAAGGTCAATCTTCTTCGCCTATTGTCCGCATAACCTTTTTGTCGTGACTGAGCAGCCTCCAAATTTTCTCGTATCGTTTGGACTTTATTCTCAGCGTCTTGCAGCACTTCGGGTCCAAACACTTGGCTCTCTCCGGTCTCATTCCAGAACAGCGGTGTTCTACACCTTCTACCATACAATGCTTTGAAGGGTGACATCTTCAACTTGGCTTGGTAGCTGTTGTTGTATGAGAATTCAGCATACGGCAAGCTCCTATCCCAACTACGCCCATGTTTCAATGCACAAGCTCTCAACATGTATTCCAAGATTTGATTTGTCCTCTGAGTTTGCCCGTCTGTTTGCGGGTGATAAGCGGATCTGAAATCCAGTTGTGTACCCATAGCTTCATGCAGCTTCTTCCAGAACCTAGAGGTAAATTGAGAACCTCGATCCGAAACTATCCTCTTTGGAACTCCATGGCGACACACGATTTGCTCCATATACAGCTTGGCTAGTTGTGCAACACTGTGCTTGGTTCTCACAGGAAGTAAATGGGCTGTTTTCGTTAATCGGTCCACGATAACCCAAATAGAGTCGTAACCCGATTGAGTACGTGGCAATCTGGCGATGAAATCCATGCTGATGTCTTCCCACTTCCACTCGGGTACTTTCAATGGCTGCAACAGTCCAGCGGGTCTTTGATGTTCGGCCTTCACCCGTTGGCACGTATCGCATAAGGCAACATATTCAGCTATGTCCCTTTTCATACCATCCCACCAATAACAAGTTTTCAGGTCCTTGTACATCTTTGTACAGCTGGGGTGTATGGAATAAGGTGAGTCATGTGCCTCCTTTAATATCGTGTCGCAGATGTGCTTCACGTTAGGCACACGAATCCTTTTCCCTAACGAAAGCGTGCCTTTCTCGTCTTCCTTGAAATCCTTTTCTATGCCTTGTCGGATTATTTCCTTGATTTCCTTGATTTTCTCATCTGTTGCTTGGCCATCTCGTATCTCTTATTCCAGCGAAGAGTTGAGTTCTATCACTTCCATCTCGTTCATGAACCTGAGACGTAACCGTTCGAACTCCTTGCACAGCTCGGGCGGCAGCTCCCGAACCATGAGTTGGTGACATGCTCCCTTTCATCTCAACGCATCAGCTACTACATTGGCCTTTCCGGGGTGATAATTGATTCCAACATCATAATCCTTGATGAGTTCCAACCATCGACGTTGCCTCAAATTCAGATCTGTTTGCGTGAATATATACTTGAGGCTTTTGTGATCCGTATAGATCTCACATCGGTGATTAAGGATATAATGCCTCCAAATCTTCAAGGCATGTACCACGGCTGCAAGTTCCAAGTCATGTGTGGGGTAATTCAGCTCGTGTTTCTTTAGTTGTCCCCACGCATAGGCTACCACTTGTCCTTCTTGCATGAGCACACATCCAAGCCCTTGTCTTGATGCGTCACAATATATGTCGAAGCTCTTGCTCACGTCCGGCAATACCAAAACCGGCGCTGTGGTTAGTCTTTTCTTAAGCTCCTCAAAGCTTTCTTGGCACGGGCATCCACTGAAATGCTTTTCCCTTCATAAACAATTCAGTCATAGGCTTCGCTATTTTGGAGAAATCCTTGATGAAACGGTGGTAGTATCCATCCATCCCAAGGAAACCCCGAGTGTTTCTCACATTCTGCGGTTGATTCCACTTTAAAACATCTCCCACTTTTCCAGGATCAACTGATACTCCTCCCTCGGAGATGATGTGGCCTAGGAACGATATCTCCTTTAGCCAAAATTTACACTTGCTGAACTTGGCATACAATTGATGCTCTCACAGTTTCTGCAATGTTAACCTCAAGTGTTCTTCGTGTTCTTCCTCGCTTTTTGAATACACCATGATATCGTCGATGAAAACCACAACGAACTTGTCCAAGTACTCCATGAATACCTTATTCAGGAGGTACATAAAGTATGCGGGTGCATTCGTTAACCCAAAATACATAACGGTATATTCATACGAACCATACCGTGTTTGAAATGCAGTCTTGGGTATGTCGGAGGGCTTAATCTCCAGCTGGAAGTATCCCGACCGAAGATCAATCTTGGAGAAAATTCGGGCACCTTTCGTTTGGTCGAACAGGTCCTCTATACGGGGCAACGGGTATTTATTCTTCATCGTCACCTCATTGAGAGACCTATAATCCACACACATCCTTTGGGTCCCATCCTTCTTGTCTATGAAGAGCACGGGGGCTCCCCATGGTGACGAGCTTGGGCGTATAAAACCCTTTTCTAGCTGCTCCTGAATTTGCTTCTTAAGCTCCACTAGTTCATTAGCGGGCATCCTATACGTCCTTTTCGCTATAGGTGCAGTTACAGGTACTAAATCAATGGCAACTTCAATGTCCCTGTCAGGTGGCATACCTGAAAGATCTTCCGGGAACACATCTGAAAATTCTTGAACCACCAGAATGCTTTCCAATGTTGCTTCTTCGACGTGGTTCAACGCTGCCTTCTCGGTTGCCGGTTGGGCTGACTCGAACTCAATACGAGTACCATGCTTGTTTGTCAACTGCATGCTCCTCTCAGCACATTGAATCACTCCGTTGTGTTTGCTTAACCAATCCATTCCAAGTATTATATTAATCCCTTGGGAATCCAAGACAATAAGGTTGGCAAGAAAGTCTACCCCCCTTATTTTAAGGTTTACTTTTGGATATACTATATTAGTCCTCATCTCTCCACCGGGAGAATTAACCAACATAGTGTGTTTCATGTGTGATATGGGCAGATTATACTTGGCAACATACTTGGATGATATGAATGAATGCGATGCTCCGGAATCAAATAAAACAGTGGCTGGGTTGGAGTTGGCAAGGAACATACCAATCACGACATCGTCAGCTTGTTGTGCTTCCTCAGCAGAGACATGATTCACGTTGCCACGAGCGTAGTTCTGTTGCCCACGGTTACCTTGCGTAGCTCCTCCATTCGGCTGTGGGTTCTGTTTTGGTGCGTTGGTCGGCTGTCCAAGGCCTTTCTTCGGGCACTGACTTGTAAAGTGTCCCGCCTCTCCACATGAAAAGCATGCTTTGTTGCCCAAAACAGCAGGAATGTTGGGGCGGGGCTGGTTTTGAGCATAGGCGCCCATGTTGGGACGGGGTGCAGGAGGCAAAGGCATACGAGGTGCTTGCATAACAGGACGTTACTGTAGTGGTTGATTAGGGCGAGGTGGATTTGCAGGGTGGAAAGTAGAAGCGGACGAGCCATACTGTGGTGCAGCTGGAGGCATGAAACGGGGACGTACATTGCTCCCTTGTGGCTGGTATGGCATCTTCCTCTTTCCCTCTTGCTCGATCCCACGGATCTTGCTCTTGACCACTATAGCTTTGTCAACGAGCTTCTGGAAGTTTGCATAATTGTTGTTGAGCAGCTAAACTTGGATCTCATTGTTCAATCCTCTCATGAACAAGTATTGCTTCCTTTGATCCGAGTTGACATCTTCTGGAGCATGCCTTGACAGCTGCGTGAACTTGTTGAGGTACTCATTCACGCTCTTCCTTCCTTGGCGGAGACCTTCAAACTCTTGCCTTTTAAGCATCATGACTCCAGCAGGGACGTAATGAGAGCGGAAACTCTCCTTGAATTCAGCCCAAGTGATAGTCTCCTGGTTGACATGAGCATTGCAAAGAGCGTCCCACCAGTCAGCGGCTGCTCCCATAAGTTGGTGCGATGCGAAGAGAACTTTCTATCGATCATTGCACTGAACAATAGCAAGCTTCTTTTCCATGGACTTCAACCAATCATCAGCCTCCATGGGATCATTAGCTTGTGCAAAAGTAGGCAGTCGAGTCCTCATGAACTCTCCCAGTCTGTTGTGAGCCAGCGGTGGTGGCGGTGGTGGCGGTGGGGGTGCAGGAACGGGGTTAGGATTGTTGTTGTTGTTGTTGGCTTGCAGCTGACACGACCCCACGGTCTTGTCGAGCTAGGATCATGCTGAGGGGTGCTGCGTTGCACAGCACCGGATAACACACATCAAAGGTACAAAGCGGAAGCAAAGTTTTATTACATAAAAAGGTTTATGAACATTTGTACAGCAAAATATGTTCAGTCTACACTCATGGGCGTAGACTACGCATCGAGTTCACGTTCAGCCCGTGAACGTGTCCCCACTAGCATGCACACACACTAACACGGCGGCGTGCACGACTCCCACCCGACGGGGTTCCCCTCCTGGGGTTCCGTCTCCTCCTCGGGAGTCCCTTCCTCATAAAACCCTGCAAAAGCTTCAAACATAAGCAGTGAGCACGATGGCTCAGCAAGACTGACCCGTCTCTCCTAAACATGAAACTTCTACATGGAGGGTTATAGGTTACATGAGGTAAAATAAGTTGCAAGGAATCGCCTAATTAGTGGAACCTTACTTTCAAGTTTTAGCAACAGGTTATGGAGACTTTACGCTAAGGCACATGAGAGAGCCGCAATCAAACAAGAAACACATTTCTCTCATGTACTTTGCCCAAAATTGAAAAGAACTTTAGTTAGCTCTAGGCTACAGTAAATCATTAACAATCAAAGTCCATCTTTCAATAAGAAACATTTTAACATGTATCTAGCCTGTTCTTTCTACGTCACGGTACAGTGAACAAGTGGTACTCACTGACCGCGAGGGACGGCGATTATAATCGATTTACACCTGCAGGGTTACCCGAATAACCCATCACGTATGCCCGTACTCGATGTTGCCTACAGTAACCATCATGGACGTCGTATGCAACCACCTTTCGCCCGTCAACCAAATACTGAACCGGTCCTATCGTCCCGAGCAAGAGGTCTCTACACGCGCGTCTCAGTGCCGCCAGCCAATTTACACCTCGAGCTCTCAACCTACCCTCTGAACGACAGGCAATGCCTCAATACCCAGCTACCCGAGTTACATCGGTTTTCCGGTTCCCATATAGCCGGTAGGTCTTCGGTACTGTTCTAGCTTGTTCAACAGTCCCGCACACGGCTCGGTCCTCAATCGATACAAGCGGAGCTATAGCACCCTGGCCCCAAAGTCCTGCTGCCCTTACTCTCCGCTCAGTCTCATTTTTCTTGCCATGTGTTTCATTTGCTATTCTTACCCGTGCGATGTGCCTCTAGCCTATTCTTGTGAGTAGTTCCAACTACTCGACTTGTACCGAACCCTACTCTATCTTAGCATTGCAGTGGCTAACGAGGTTTTCATCCTAATCTCAACCCATGGTTTTCTTGGCTATGCATTTGGGTTTCAAACAAGACTCTAATGCAAGAGATAAGTGGTACTCAAAACAATAAAAATTTGTAAAGTGGTTAATGCAAACCGGAGCTTGCCTTGCTGCTCTTGGTCGTAGGCTAGCTGCTCTTCCGGAGTGATGAAATCTAAGACTTCGGGTTCCTCCTCAACCTTAGCGACTACATGAGATAACATGTAATGTATCAATTTAAATGCATTTGAATTGAACTTAAACATGTGAAGATTATAAGTCCTACTAGACAGACCCATGACTGAAATTTTTACTGTGGTTTGATTACAACCTAAACAGGGACTTGGCCAAGTTTCATTTGCAGCAAAGCTCATTTGAGCTCTCCACAAATAATTATGTACTTGACCTTAATTGGAGCTTCTAGGGTGTTCTAGAGATTTTCATGGAGTAAGCCATGACTTTCTGAAAACTAGCTTTTCAGAGGGTTCTAATGGAGTTGGTCTCACTTAATTTTAAGTTTCCTAGCCTAATATATGAGCTAAACAATTTCAGAGAAAATCTGAAAATGTTTCTGGATATTTTCTATTTTCTCTGGAACAGTTTTATTAATCACACCATTAGGTGGATCAAATTAGCTCAAATGGGTCTGAAATTTTTATGGTAGCTCAGGGATATTTTGGTGAACATCCTAGCGAAATTTCAGAATTTTCCTCCAAAGGATTCTCCAGTTAAAATTCTAAACAATTTAAAAATTTGCAGAATTAATTCTGGAGAAATAAATGATTTTCATGAAGTGAAACTTGATTTTCTGGAAAGTACTCAGAGAGCTGAATCCAACAAAATTTGTTTCACTCGATTTGGAGTTTCCTAGCCAAAGTTATGTGGGTTTGAAGTTTGAACTAAATCTGAAAATCGAGGAAATATTTAAATCTGCCGGTGGGTCCACGGATACACGTGTCGGGTGCCGAAGCGACGGCACACCGGGCTACAAGTTTAATTCCCGCGCTGCCACAGTCGATCCGTGCCCACAGAAGATCAAACCGCCCGGTTTCCTTCCACTGACAGCGGGCCCGGATCGGTCGTCTTCAACCTCGCGCCTCCCGCGCGGTAGCGCCGCTGAGGTCGCCGGAGCACCGCCGAACTCGATCGTTCGGTCAGCTCCTGAGCTCCAACTCGCCGCTAGCCCCTAATTTGGTGCGCTGAACACGTTGGGAGGGTTTCCCCTCGTTGACGTTGGCTCTAACCGAGCTCGCGACGGTGCAGCGTCTCGGGAAGAGTCCGGTGACGTTGTCCCGGCGTACTAGCCTGCCAAACGCCTGGTGAAGCGGCTCTACGGCACCAGTGGTGGCTCCGGAAGCTCGACATGGCGATGGGCAGGCTCGGGGAGGGCCCCAAAGTGGGTCTCACCGTGCCCCCGATGCTGCCCGAATAAGCCGCCGTTGGCAAGCTCGGAATTTCGCCATGTACAAAGGTTGTTACGCTATGTGTTGTGAAGCCAACTTGTGCGCCCCCAAGTTTAGCTCATATGTGTGAAGTTTGAGGGGATTTAAATGAGAATCAAACGGGAATTTCAACGTTTCTTACCCGAAGGTGACTTTGCACCGGCTGGAAGTAAACTGCAAAATTCACCGTCGACGCTCAACCTCTTGGCTCAGGCTTTGGAGATGAGTTGCAGGAGGTGCTTGCGCGTCTGAAAACAGCTTGGCTTGATCGTGACAGGCCCGGGATGAGGCTGCCCACGAGAGCACCTCTTCTTGGCTTGGTGGCGACTGCCACGGATCAGTGTGATTCTCGGGGTAGAGAGCACGAGGTCACTGGATGATGGTTTGAGGGGGTAGTGGAGAGTGCTGTGGTGCTGTTTTACTGCTCAGCTGAGGCTTGTGCGCGAGATTGGCGGGTGGCTGACGATCTGAGGAGCAGCGGCTGCTCTGATCAGTTTCTTGCGCGAGGAGGCGAGGAACTGATCGGTTCTGCCTCCGGCTGGCTCGGCTGCGGGGATAAGAAGACCATGAGGCGGTTCAGCGGTTCGGGGCGGCAAGCAGCTGCTGTCTCAATCTCTCTCTCGCCGTGGCGGCTGCTGGCTTGTGCGCGAGTAACCGAGCTCGGTGACTTCAGTTGGTTGAATTGCTATAGAGGCTGACATGTGGGTCCCACCCCCTTTTTAACCTCTGAAATTAACTTCCTCTCACTGTTACAAACAGTAATCCCCCTTATACCCATGGTTATTTGAATTATCTACCCCTGGGCCATTCGAATTGGATAGAATTCAAATTGGGTTTGGTTTGAACATATTTTCAGCACATATGCAGTTTGAAATTCAAATAAAGTTTGAATTTGCTAAAGTTAGCTCATGTCAAGATCAACTCCAATTGGAGTGAAAATTGGTGTGTGAGCTCACAAAAATGTGCTGAGTAAGAATATGCCTCCCACTTTTGAATTCATGGGATGGAAACAGTTTGAATTTGAATTTGAGTTCAAACCACCCTCTTTCCATCTATACCCAAAAGTACTTCAAAAAGGTTTTGAATTTGGGTGAAACATGGCATGGTCATTCCTAACAAGGTGGGAGTTTTTCATATGCCCAGCCCCTATATGATGTATGTGGGAAATACCACTTTTGCATTTTGTGAGTTTATGTTCTAATGATCATGTTGATGGTGTTTACTTGCCCTTCAAATGTGTTCATCAAGTTTCTTCAAACGAAGTGTGTGTGTGTGGTGATGAACACTTGAATATGTGCCAAAAACTTAGGCCCTTACATTCCTCCCCCCTTAAAAGAATCACGTCCCGAGATTATAAAGTGAAAATGAGATAGAGGACGGTGGAAAAATTACCGTATATGCGATGTGAAAAAGTCGGGGTAGGTAGTGCGAAGAAATCCTTCACTCTCCCATGTCGCTTCGTCCATGGAGTGATTACTCCATAGAACCTTGTAGAACCACAACGTACGGTTGCGTGTGGTTCGGGCCTTTTCATCAATAATCTGAACCGGTTCCTCCCGATAAGTGAGATCCGGTTTCAGTTCTTCTATGTCCTCCAGCTGAATGGTAGTTGATAGCTTAAGACACTTCCTTAGCTGGGCAATGTGAAATACGTCGTGCACACTAGAAAGTGCTTCTGGTAATTTCAGCCAGTATGCTACTGATCCACATCTTTCGGTAATCTGAAATGGACCGATGAATCGGGGTGTCAACTTTCCTCTCACCCCGAATCTGTTTACGCCCTTCATTGGAGACACACGTAGATATACGTGATCCCCAACTTCGAATTGTAGTGGGCGCCTTCTCCGGTTCGCATATTGTTTATGTTGGGATTGGGCGGCTTTTAGGTTCGCTTGAATCAGCCGAACCTTTTCTTCCGCGTTATTGACAAGATCAATCCCGAAGGTAACCCTTTCGCCAGACTCACACCAATTCAATGGTGTGCGGCATTTTCTCCCTATAGCGTCTCATAAGGCGCCATCTTGATGCTGGCTTGGTACCCATTGTTGTATGAGAACTCGGCCAACGGCAAGTGATCATCCCAATTCTTGCCGTGGTTGATAGTGCAAGCTCGTAGCACATCTTCTAAAATTTGGTTTACCCGCTCAGTTTGTCCATCCGTCTGCGGGTGGTATGCTGAACTACGGATCAGCTTCGTCCCCAATGCAGCATGTAGCTGCTGCCAAAAATAGGACACAAATAAAGTGCCCCGATCCGATATGATGGTACAGGGTACGCCGTACAAACATAGGATCCGTGAGATGTACAGTTCTGCATACTTCTTGGCGTTGTAGTTGGTATTGACCGGGAGAAAATGGGCAACTTTGGTGAGCCGGTCGACGATCACCCACACAGAATCATGTTTCTGAAAGGTGGTGGGTAAACCGACGATGAAGTCCATGCTCACATCTTCCCACTTCTAGGCAGGAACGCCCAGTGGTTGTAGCAGTCCCGGTTTCCGCATATGATCTTCCTTCACTCTTCGACATGTATCACACTCAGACACGTACTTTGCGATCTTCCGCTTCATCCGTGTCCACCAAAACTTGCTTCTGAGTTCTTGATACATTTTGTTGCTGCCGGGGTGAATAGAAAACTTTGACAAGTGAGCCTCATCAAAGATTTTCTTCCATAACTCCGGGTTACGGGGTACGACGATCCGGTACTTGAACCATAGGACGCTGTCTCCGTCCTTCCGGAAACATTTCAACTCCCCACTATCTATACGTCTTCGCAAATGCGACATGCCCTTGTCATGTTTCTGAGCTGCCGCTATTTATTCACGGATGGTGGGGATCAAAGCTAAGTTGTAGAGAGCTCCATGTGGAATCACATGCAGTGGTGGTTCGCTCTCTTCCAACGGTGTGATGGTCAGATTGTTGACATGTGACTTGCGGCCCAGCGCAGCGCCACTACGTTTGCCTTGCCGGGGTGATAATGGATCTCTATTTCGTAATCCTTTATCAACTCTAACCATATTCGCTGCCTCATGTTCAGCTCCTTCTGAGTGAATATGTACTTGAGGCTTTTGTGGTCGGTATATAAATATACGAGGTTACCGAATAGGTAGTGCCTCCACATTTTAAGTGCGAGTACCACGTGTGACGCCCTCAATTCTGTGGAGAACCACGGAACCGAGAACTGATGCATATGTATGCCCAGGATGTTCGTCACACATATACACATCATCCACAAACTGAATTTCAGAATATATATGACCACGAATAACAGAGTTTATTACAATGTCTCATGAGTCTTGGACTCATGCTCACAGCGGAAGTCTTAATCTAACAGCGGAGGTCTTTATTCTAATGCGGAAGCAATCTAACTAATGCGGAAGCAATTCTAAGCAGTAGTGGCTCCATCTCTACTCCATTCCCACAGGCAAGGTTGAGAACAGATTACACGCCTAATGCTCCACTTGATCTTCATAGTAATCTTCTCCTGTTGCTGATGATGAAATAATAATTCAAGTTTGAGTACAATGATGTACTCAGCAAGTGCGGGAAAATATGATATGTAGCTCATAACAAGGTAGGTATAAAAAGGCTCATTGCAGAAAGCAAAGTTATTTATCAAAACCACAATAAAACAGCAACTTAACTTTAAGTGAACATAATCCCAACATGTATTAAAATACCAACATACCTCCATCACTTTCCATGTCTCAACCAGACATTAATCAACTTCATTCTTGCTCATGAATACCTTCTCGTATCCGCTACCATCTCATGAATACCATCTCTTATTCGCTACCATTTCATCTCATAAACAATTTTCGTCTCAAACCGAGACCAATCTCGTTGCCATGACTCAACAGTCATGCAACCCATCTTATCACCCGGACTCAACAGTCCCGAAATGAAAACCAAAACCAAACCTTCCGAAACCATAACCAATAACCATATCCAATCACCATCCCAACTAATCATGGAAGTTGGCCAGACGCTCGTGACCGTAAGCTCGGCTATCATGATAGTTTTAGACTCTGCAGAGTTTGCACCTCTTTACCCACAAGTTTGTGATTTCGTCACCCGTCGGCGACTGCAGAACATCCATTATACCAGTACACAACCGTCGGTGTATGGCCAAGAGATCACAAAATAGCCTTTACAAAGGGGTTACTAGATGTATGGACTCACTAAGGTTTCACCGGCAGGCTAGAATCTCCAATTCTCCCACCCACGGGCCCCCTCTTGTGCCATGCAGTTCCCAGGGCAGTCCTCACTCAACTCCCATTCCCCACGCCTTCCACGGTCCATAACAATCTAGCAAATTACCTAATTAGTCAGCCAAGCTGCACCCATACTTGGTCTTGTGGTGGCACTGTCATCCTGGCATGTGCTCGCATGAACTGGTCCTTAGATCTACCACAAGTAAACCACCATATCATGCTACCTCATTCACAAACCCAGTCTTGCCTAGATCTCCCTCTGATCCATGTTCATTAACAACATCAGTTTCTCATTATCATTACGAGTGCAGTTAGCTAGATACATCTATCTTGCTTCCCAATCCCATGGACTCAGCGAAGCTTAAAAGTAAAAACCATACCCGACTCATAAACTTCCCTGGCGACAAGGGTGGTTTAACCAAAACTAGTAAACTCCTATAAAAGGGTTTCCCATCATGTTTGACTCAGTACACACACCTTTTCGCAAAACAAAACAGTTTTTCCCAAAACATAGGATCAATATGGTCAAGGGGCACTTGCCTTGTTCTTGCGGTTCCGGTTGCTCTTGGATCTCGAAACCTTGTTGTTGTAGCTCGTCATAGACAGCTCCCTGAGCTTGTCCTTCTATACATGATCACACATATAGAAGATTCACAGCAATCAATATCATGCATAAACTTTAACTAGATGCGATGATGCATATGCATGCTATCCTATAATCAGTTTTATTAGATCGGTTTGTAAGTGTTCTTGCATGGCTTGCAGGGTTTTACGATGAACAGAGGCGTTCGGATCAAATGTGGACGTGGCGATGATCTTGTCTTTAGATCAATCCGATCAACAAGTGATCTGCCCACGAGAAAGCTTCTGTTCGAAAGGAATCGGAGAACAGATGCAAAGAAAACACGATGATGTCACAAGGTCATATCGGTGACCTACCTTACGCTCTTCTAGGTCTCGGGATCCTTTTCTTAGCAAGACAGATCGTTGGGGTTCCCTTCCGGCGATCTTCCTCGACTGAACTCTGGTGATGGGCTTACTCGGCGAGTTGGGGCTAGGGGTCTAAGTCGTCGGCTCAGGAGGTGGAAAAGAAGTTTGTGATTTTGGCCAAAGGTTCTGGGTTCTATTTATAATCGGGAGAAGAAGAGTCCTAATATGATTGTATTTTGAATAAGAGTCCTATTCAGATTGTCGTTGAATCTTAACAACTTATCTTTAGTTGATTTGGTGCGGTAACATTGTGGAATTCAGGTCGGTTTCCTCTCCATATCGGTATTTCCACGCGTACAGAATCCAAAAACCGCTCCAGAATTCGTTACCTCCATGGTGATGAGCTCCGGAAGCTCCACGTGTCCACCGGGGCCTAGTCTCCCCTTTTCCACAGAGACGAGCTCCGGTTGTGCCGTGTGTCAAGCGAGCGAGACCTCCCTCTCCTTCGGAGGTGAGCTCCGCGTGCGCCACGTATCCTGGCGGTCGGGACCTCCTCTCTATTCGGAGGTGGCTCCGCGCACGCCACGTGTCAGTGCCGGACCTTTCCTCTCTCCGGAGGTGAGCTCCGTGAATGCCACGCGTCAAGTAGCGTCGGACTCCCTTTTTCCTTAGAGACGAGCTCCGAGGTCGACACGTGTCCAACAGTGTCGGACCTCCCGGAGATAAGCTCCGGTGATGACATGTGTCCAATAGAACCGGATCTTCTCGGAGATGAGCTCCGAGATCGACACGTATCCCGCGCGACTGGTCCTCTGATTTCCGCGGTGACTAGCTCTGAAGGTGACATGTGTCCTGCGGCCGGCCTTGCTTCTTCGCAGAAGCTAGCTCTGGGGGAAACACGTGTCCCATAGGGTCGGACCTCTCCCCCTTTGCGGAGATGAGCCCCGAGCCTGCCACGTAGCCAGTTTAGCGGCAGACCTCTCCCCACTTTCGCAGGGATGAGCTCCGAACACGCCACGTGGCCAGCGGGCCGCGGAAGTTGTCTTTGGCGCTCCTTGTGAACTAGATTCGGCTCTTTTTGACTATCTTTTTGATTTTTTTCTCTGTTCCCACTTCTTTTAAAATGCTTTCTCTACATGAAACATGAATACATGCAGAAACCAGAGATGAGGTTGTCACAAATCTACCCCCTTAAATTGAATCTTGCCCTCGAGATTCGTTAGTAGAGAATAGATGAGGAAATTCTGCCTTGATATCTTCTTCACGCTCCCATGTGGCTTCAGCTTCGGTGTGATGGCTCCATTGTACCTTGCACCATCGGATCACTTTATTCCTGGTGACCCTTTTCTTTACGTCCAAAATTCGGACAGGGTGCTCCGCATAAGTCAGGTCCTCTTGAAGTTCAAGCTCTTCCATTGGTATTTGCTCCTCTGGTACTCTCAAGCACTTCTTGAGCTGGGATACATGAAACACGTCATGTACGTCGGAGAGATATGTCGGGAGCTCTAGTTGATAGGCTACTTCTCCTCGCTTGTCCAAAATTTTAAATGGTCCGATGTAGCGAGGTGCTAGCTTGCCTTTGACGTTGAAACGTCGTTGGCCACGGATAGGTGATACCTTAAGGTATACGAAGTCTCCTACTTTGAAGGTCAACTTCCTTCGCCTATTATCCGCATAGCCTTTTTGTCGTGACTGAGCAGCCTTTAAGTTCTCCCGTATCGTTTGGACTTGATTTTCAGCTTCTTGTAGCACTTCGTGTCCAAACACCTGGTTCTCTCCGGTCTCATTCCAAAACACCAGCGTTCTACACCGTCTACCATACAATGCTTCGAAAGGCGACATCTTCAAGCTAGCTTGATAGCTGTTGTTATAGGAGCGGTAAACTCCTATACCAACTACGCCCACGTTTCAAGGCGCAAGCTCTCAACATGTCCTCCAAAATTTGGTTTGTCCTTTCGGTTTGTCCATCGGTTTGTGGGTGATAGGCGGAGCTAAAATCCAGTCGTGTACCCATAGCTTTCTGCAGCTTCCTCCAGAATCTAGAGGTAAACTGAGAACCTCGATCGGAGACTATCCTCATCGGGACTCCATGGCGGCACACGATCTGCTCCATGTACAACTCGGCTAATTGTGCAACATTGTACTTGTTGGTGATATGCCCAAGAGGCAATCATAACAATTCGGATAAAGGCTTGATGGATATTTGATCCATAAGAAATTAGGGTACTAATGGGCCTGTGACCTAAAAGCCCATTAGCGTGCCTATAAATATGAGGGGAAGGGTTACGGACAGATGTCTCCACCAGATAGCAGTCCCAGCCGCCGCCCCTCACAGGTCAGCCGCCGAAACCCCTGCCGCGCGCACGGTGCTAGCACACCGACGCACGGCGTTCCTCCCTGTACGTGTGGACTCCGTGGAGGCGCTGCTGTTACTGCTGCGCTGATTGGCTACGGCGCGCATCTACGATCCGCTGCGCTGCGCGTCTAGTGGTAACGATCCATGACCTTCTTACTCGCATGTTTCCTGGGTGATACGGTCGGGTTGCTAGAGTAGTGCATCGCCTATTTCCCAACAGTGGTATCAGAGCCGACTTGCGTAGTTTTTGGTCTGGATCTTAGATGCGATCTACTGCAGACAAGTTCATATGATGAATTTTTATAGTTCGGCTTTTGGGGTTTGGAATTGGTTAGAGTAGATTGCCATCATATGACTAAAGGATTAGTTCGTGCTCCTTCTCTGCTGTGTGCGCAACCTGTCCCTACCGGCTGGAATCACCATCGGGACTAATAGTGTACATAGCTAGCAGATTGAGCCAACAGATCACGGTCATGTGTCGCGATCTTCTCGTGGATAACCAGTCACAATGAAAATTGAGGCATTCTGATTGGCTCAGATTCGGGTTGATCTGATCAATTCGATGAGATTTTCATAGTGATTTCATAGATGCGATAGACATCGTTCTACGCTTAACTTGTTTTTGCAGGGAATGATGTGAATGGTATGGCCTAAATATGATGTGATAATCTGTGTGTAAAATTCGTGCAGCCTGCGTGTTGCAAATTTAACACAACCGGGTTGAGGTTGTCACATATTTGTATAACGACCTGCGTGTCGCCCTGTGATGCCTGATCTCTCATGTAATTTATTTGATAGCTATTAGATGTATTAGCTTCTTTTATATTCATTGAGAAACCTCAAGCATGATGGCGATGGTGATCACCATAAGAAGGGAAACATGGCGGTATAGATCATGATGGAACCATGGTGATGGAGATCACTATGATCCTAAAGGCCATACTATTCACATATATGATATGATCGTATGCCTGTGATGTTTTACTATTCTTTTCATGCTTTTCATATGGTGGATGTTTTGTCATGATAGAATAGCTTCCCTCGGAAAAGTTGAGTATTTGATGCCATTCACCTATAGCTGCACCTATGTTGTTTTGATCGTTGTATGGTAGGTTTGCCAAAGCAAAATACCGTCATCTATCATAATGAATAGGGTGAATGTTGGACATTCACATGCATAGTATTGGTTTACTCAACAAAGCTATCAAAACGGTTTTGGGCTTTATGGCATAGTGTTGGGAGCCGGGGCATTGGATGTCACCCAACAAACAAGAATCATATAGAGATATGATTAACAATGGTTGTTTACCTATGTTACTAATTTTCTAGCAGTGAAGCCAAAGCTCACTAGGAATTAGTGAATATGGATCTTGGACCACTATATGTCGTTAGAGGGAGGACGATGCTCATATAGTGGTGGTGTCTTTTATTAAACTGTTAATAAAAGATTGGTACATAACATAGTGCTAAAACCTTGCATATTTATTTTCTATTGTAGATCATGTCTGCTAGTAACAATTCCGGTTTCAATTTGCGATCTGTGCTTGAGAAAGAAAAGCTCAATGGAGCTAACTTTATTGATTGGTACCGCAACCTGAGAATTGTTCTCAAGCAAGAGAAAATTGAGTATGTTCTTGAGCAACCATACCCCAATGACCTCCCCGATGATGCAAATGCCGCAACTCGCAGGACTTATGAGAAGCACTGCGATGATGCGCTTAATGCAAGCTGCCTCATGCTTGCCACAATGTCCCCTGATCTACAGAAACAATATGAGCATGCAGATGCTTATTCTATGATTCAGGGACTACGTGGAATGTTTGAGAACCAAGCAAGGGCTGAGAGGTACAACATCTCAAAGTCCTTGTTCTCATGCAAGCTGGCAGAAGGTAGCCCGGTCAGTCCCCATGTAATCAAGATGATTGGTTACATTGAGACTTTGGACAAACTTGGTTCTGAACTCAAGGATGACCTGGCTATTGACGTTATTCTCCAGTCACTCCCACCGAGCTATGAGCCATTTATATTGAATTATCAAATGAATGGCATGGAGAAAACGTTGGCTGAATTGCATGGGATGCTTAAAACAGCCGAGGAAAGCATTAAGAAAAACACCACTCATGTGATGATGGTTCAAAAGGAGAATAAAAAGAGGAAGCGTGTGATGCATCCTAAAGGCAAGGGAAAGGTTCCCAATGAGTCTTCAAGCTCAAAGCCAAAGGGAAAATCAGGCCCTTCTCCTAATGATGAATGCTTCCACTGTCATGCTAAGGGGCATTGGTCTAGGAATTGCAAGAAGTACTTGGAGGATAAGAAGAAGAAAGGGAGTGAGACTTCCACTTGAGGTATAAATGTTATAGAAATCAATATTGCTACATCTTCTAGTGAATCATGGGTATTTAATACCGGATCAATGATTCACACTTGCAAATCGTTGCAGGGTCTAAGTGAGACTAGAAGATTTGCAAGAGGCGAGTTGGATGTTCGGGTCGGCAATGGAGCAAAGGTTGCTGTCATAGCTGTCGGAACTTATCACTTGTCATTACCCTCAGGATTAGTTTTGGAATTAAATAATTGTTATTGCATTCCTTCTTTGAGCAAGAACATTATATCTTCTTCATGTTTGGAAGAAGTTAATGGTTATGAGATTTTAATAAAGAACAAATGTTGTTCTATTTATTATAATAATATTTTCTATGCTCAATGTCCATTAGTGAATGGATTATATGTTCTTGATCTTGAGGATAAAACAGTCTATAACATTAATACAAAAAGGGCTCGACGAAATGATCTAAATCCCACTTTTATTTGGCATTGTCGCTTAGGTCATATAAATGAGAAACGCATTGAGAAACTCCATAAAGATGGTTTGTTAAGTTCATTTGATTTTGAATCACTTGACACATGCGAGTCTTGTTTGCTTGGGAAGATGACCAAAGCACCCTTCACTGGTCAAAGTGAGAGGGCAACTGACTTGTTGGGACTTATACATACTGATGTATGTGGACCAATGAGTTCGGTAGCTAGAGGTGGTTTTCAGTATTTCATTACTTTTACCGATGACTTTAGTAGATATGGATATGTCTATCTAATGAGGCACAAGTCTGAATCTTTTGAAAAGTTCAAAGAATTTCAGAATGAAGTACAAAATCAGTTGGGCAAGACAATTAAACTTCTACGATCTGATCATGGGGGTGAATATTTGAGCCATGAATTTTATGATCATTTAAAACAATGTGGAATTGTTCCACAGTTGACTCCACCAGGAACGCCCCAATGGAATGGGGTGTCCGAGCGGAGGAACCGAACCTTGTTAGACATGGTTAGATCGATGATGAGTCAGACTGATCTTCCACTATCCTTTTGGGGTTATGCTCTTGAAACTGCTGCGTTTACACTAAACAGAGTCCCAACTAAGTCTGTTGAGAAGACACCATATGAGATGTGGACCGGGAAACGTCCCGGATTGTCTTTCCTCAAAGTTTGGGGATGTGATGCTTATGTCAAACGTTTGACGTCAGACAAACTTACTCCCAAATCAGACAAATGCTTCTTTGTGGGATATCCTAGGGAAACCAAAGGATATTATTTTTATAATAAAACGGAGGGTAAAGTGTTTACTGCTCGCAATGGTGTCTTCTTGGAGAAAGAGTTTCTCTCAAAAGGAGTTAGTGGGAGCAAGGTGCATCTTGAAGAAATCCAAGAAATATCTGAAAATGTTTCGGCACCCTCTAATCCTATACAGGATGTACAAGATGTTGTACAACCACTTGATGAAACACCAGCTCCACGAAGGTCTACAAGAGTACGTCGTGCAACTGAAAAGTTGACACTCCTAACCACGGAACCACAGGACATGGTATTGTTGGACAATAATGAGCCTGTGACCTACACTGAAGCAACAATGGGACCCGACTCTGAGAAATGGCTTGGAGCCATGGAATCTGAAATAGAATCCATGCATGAGAATCAAGTTTGGAACTTGGTTGATCCAATCGATGGTGTGAGACCGATCGATTGCAAATGGATTTTCAAGAAAAAGACTGATATGGATGGAAAAGTTCACATCTATAAAGCACGATTGGTGGTGAAAGGTTTCAGACAAATTCAAGGTGTTGATTATGATGGAACATTTTCGCCCGTCGCTATGCTAAAGTCTGTTCGGATTCTCCTAGCAATTGCTGCATATTTTGATTATGAAATATGGCAGATGGATGTCAAAACAGCCTTTCTTAATGGGAGTCTGACTGAGGATGTGTACATGACACAACCTGAGGGTTTTGTCGATCCTAAAAATGCTAGAAAAATATGCAAACTTCAAAAGTCCATCTATGGATTGAAGCAAGCATCTCGGAGTTGGAATCTACGTTTTGATGAAGTGGTCAAAGGGTTTGGTTTCATCAAGAACGTAGAAGAACCTTGTATTTACATGAAGGTTAGTGGGAGCACACTTATATTTCTGGTCCTATATGTAGATGACATATTGTTGATCGGAAATGACATTCCAGTACTAGATGCTGTTAAATCCTCATTAAGGAAAAGTTTCTCAATGAAGGATTTAGGAGAGGCAGCATACATTTTGGGCATAAAGATCTATATAGATAGATCTAAAAGGTTAATTGGATTAAGCCAAGACACATATATTGACAAGATATTGAATCGATTCAATATGCCAGATTCTAAGAAAGGTTTCTTGCCAATGTCACATGGCATCACTCTAAGCAAAAGTCAGTGTCCTTCGACGCCTGATGAGCAAAAGAGGATGAGAGCGATTCCTTATGCTTCGGCTATTGGATCTATCATGTATGCCATGTTGTGTACACGTCCAGATGTATCCTATGCTCTAAGTGTTACGAGCAGATATCAATCAGATTATGGTGAGGCTCATTGGACAGTTGTCAAAAACATTCTTAAGTACTTGAGAAGAACTAAGGATGTATTCCTAGTGTTTGGAGGTGAAGAAGAGCTCGTTGTAAGAGGTTACACCGATGCTAGCTTCCAAACAGACAAGGATGACTCTAGATCGCAATCCGGTTTTGTGTTCTGCCTCAATGGAGGGGCAGTGAGCTGGAAAAGTTTCAAGCAAGACACAGTAGCAGATTCAACGACGGAGGCGGAGTATATTGCAACTTCTGAAGCTGCAAAGGAAGCTGTTTGGATCAGAAAATTTGTTTCTGAGTTGGGTGTTGTTCCTAGTGCGTCCGGACCTGTGGATATCTATTGCGACAATAATGGAGCCATTGCACAGGCAAAGGAGCCTAGATCACACAAAAGATCCAAACATATACTACGACGCTATCATCTGATTCGAGAGATTATCGACCGAGGTGATGTGAATATATGCAAGGTGCATACGGATTTGAATATGGCAGATCCGTTGACAAAGCCTCTTCCACAATCAAAGCATGAGACGCACACGAGATCTATGGGTATTAGATACTTACATCAATGATCCTAGTGTGTAGTGGGAGACTTGTGTCATAGCTATGTTTATGTACTATTTGAGTAACTATTATTCACATTGATCATCAAGTATGTGACTTGTTCGTGAGACTCTTTGTTAATTATAATGTTACTCAAAATGATCCCTAGTCTACATCGTTATATGAGATAATGATAGTACGCAAACTAGCACATGTATTAATTGATGATCACGTTTCACGGATCATAGATATGGAGATATCAAATTAATAATGTGAACACATGTTAGTGAACATGGTGTTGGATAGACCCATTCCGAGACACTGTTGGGATTGTTATTTACATATGTGCCATCAGTTGGTCTTGAGTGATACACCTGCTAGATTCTTTGACCTGAGATCACCATTGTTTCTCACTATGTGTAGTTGTGCACTTTGAAACTATCAAACGCTACTCCGTAACTGGGTGGTTATAAAAATAGTCTTCAGGTGCATGATGAAGCATGGAATGACATGTGTGCGGATCAAGATGGGATTTGCCCCTCCTAAATAACAGGAGAGATATCTCTGGGCCCCTCGAGATAGTTGGATTGAAAGTGCATGGCCATGCCAAAATGATTAAAGAGTTAATCATTATGACTAAAAGTTAGTCATCGATTGAATCCACTATTTGATCGAGTGAATGGTCGAGCTATCACAAGGATGGCACGTATCTCGCCTTGAGCTTGACTGGTATCGTGTGGCAAAGGAATTAGCATGTGAATGTATCTAGGTTCAGCCGATATGATCTTTATGTACATTCGGGAGTCAGTATGTCCTGCTAGGTACCTCTACTGACTTGTGTTTGAAAACGGTTTTCATTCATAACCGACTGTACATGAACCTAACGGGTCACACACTTAAGGGGATGGAATATTGAAAAACTTGGCTATATGATTGTCTCTAGTGCAAGTGGGAGATTGTTGGTGATATGCCCAAGAGGCAATCATAACAATTCGGATAAAGGCCTGATGGATATTTGATCCATAAGAAATTAGGGTACTAATGGGCCTGTGACCTAAAAGCCCATTAGCGTGCCTATAAATATGAGGGGAAGGGTTACGGACAGATGTCTCCACCAGATAGCAGTCCCAGCCGCCGCCCCTCACAGGTCAGCCGCCGAAACCCCTGCCGCGCGCATGGTGCTAGCACACCGACGCACGGCGTTCCTCCCTGTACGTGTGGACTCCGTGGAGGCGCTGCTGTTACTGCTGCGCTGATCGGCTACGGCACGCATCTACGATCCGCTGCGCTGCGCGTCTAGTGGTAACGATCCATGACCTTGTTACTCGCATGTTTCCTGGGTGATACGGTCGGGTTGCTAGAGTAGTGCATCGCCTATTTCCCAACAGTACTTGGCCCTTATAGGAAGAAAATGGGCAGTTTTCGTCAATCGGTCCACGATAACCCAGATGGAGTCATAACCCGACTGAGTACGTGGCAATCCGATGATGAAATCCATATTGATGTCCTCCCACTTCCACTCAGATACCTTCAAGGGTTGGAACAATCCAGCGGGTCTTTGATATTCGGACTTCACCCGTTGGCATGTGTCACATAGGGCAACGTATTTGGCTATGTCCCTTTTCATACCATCCCACCAATAACAAGTCTTCAAGTCCTTGTACATTTTGGTACTTCCAGGACGTATGGAATAGGGTGAATCATGTGCCTCTTTTAATATCATGTCCCGGATGTGCTTTACGTCAGGCACACAAATCCTTTTTCCTAGCCAAAGCGTACCCTTCTCATATTCTTTGAAATCCTTCTCTATTCCTTGTTGGATCCTTTCCTTGATCTCCTCATCCGTTGCTTGGCCATCTTTTATCTCTTGCTCCAATGAAGAGTGGATCTCCATCACTTCCATCTTGTTCAAGAATCCGAGGTGTAACCGTTCGAACTCCTTACGTAGTTCGGGTGGTAGCTTCCGAACCGTGAGTTGGTGACATGCTCCCTTCCGGCTCAATGCATCAGCTACTACATTGGCCTTCCCAGGGTGATAGTTGATTCCAACATCGTAATCCTTGATGAGTTCCAACCATCGACGTTGCCTCAAATTCAAGTCCATTTGTGTAAATATGTACTTGAGGCTTTTATGATTCGTATAGATCTCACATCGATGACCAAGGATATAATGTCTCCAAATCTTCAATGCATGCACTACTGCTGCTAGCTCCAAGTCATGTGTAGGATAATTAAGCTCGTGCTTCTTTAATTGTCGTGAGGCATAGGCTACCACTTGTCCTTCTTGCATGAGCACACATCCGAGCCCTTGTCCGAATGCGTCACAATATATGTCAAAGCTCTTGCTCACGTCCGGCAATACCAAAACCGGCACTGGTTAGCCTTTTCTTGAGTTCCTCAAAACTTTCTTGGCATGCTGGTGTCCATTGAAAAGCTTTCCCCTTCATTAGCAACTCCGTCATAGGCTTTGCTATCTTAGAGAAGTGCTTCATGAAGCGTCGGTAGTATCCAGCCATCCCAAGAAAACTCCGAATATCCCTCACGTTTTGCGGTTGGTTCCACTTCAGAACATCTCCCACTTTTCCGGGATCAACCGATACCCCTTCCTTGGAGATAATGTGGCCTAGGAACGATATTTCCTTTAGCCAAAATTGACACTTGTTAAGCTTGGCATACAATTGATGCTCACACATTTTCTGCAAGGTCAATTTCAAATGTTCTTCATGCTCCTCCTCACTTTTTGAATACACCATAATATCGTCGATGAAAACCACGACAAACTTATCCAAGTACTCCATGAAAACCTTGTTCATAAGGTACATGAAGTATGCGGGTGCATTTGTTAACCCAAAAGACATGACGGTATATTCATATGAACCATACCGTGTTTGAAAGGCAGTCTTGGGTATATCGGAGGGCTTTATCTTCAGTTGGAAGTATCCCGACCAAAGATCAATCTTAGAGAACACTCGGGCTCCTTTCATTTGGTCGAATAGGTCCTCTATACGGGGCAGAGGGTATTTGTTCTTGATTGTCACCTCGTTGAGAGACCTATTGTAAAAGCCCAAGAAAAGGGACTTGCAAAAACTTTTCTTCACCTCACCACACCACAGTTTTTGGTGGGGATACCTTAGGAAATATTGTGAAGAGCAAGTAACCTCCATCAAAAGAGGGATTAGAGGGGAAAGCCTTCACTTTCACAAAGTGGCATTTTTACACATGAACATGAGAAGTTGAGCTCACCCCTAGAACTTAAAAAGTCTTGGGAAGGTTCAGTCTAAGTTTCATGGAAATCCAACACTTTTTGAGACACTTTTGGAGGTATTTGAAAAAGAGGCCAATTTGAATGTAAATTCAAATTGCAGCAACTTTCATCACCCAAATTCAAAAGTTAGCTTCATATTCAAACTCAGCACATTTTTCTGAGTAAGCCCAACAATTTTCATCCTCACTGGAGTTCATCTTGTCAAGAGCTAAATTTGCAAGAATTCAAAACTGAATTTGAATTTTAGTTTAAACATGCAGCAAATTTAGCCAAACACAGTTCAAATTTGAAAATTCAAATTTAAACTAAGACTTGGTGACTAAGTCTCACATTAAATTGTGAGTAGCTGAGGATATTTTGGCACAACAGAATTCAGAAAATTGGAAAAACAAAAGAATTAGAGGGGAGGCCCACTGGTCAGTAGACTTAGCACAGAAGTCTCCTCAGCCGACCTCCTCGACCGAGCGCGCTCGCCAGCTGCGGCCAGCGTCGGCGCCCGACCACCTCGGCCGGCCAGCTCCTGCTTCGGCAGAGGAGGTGGCACAGCAGGTGTCACGCTCTCCACCGGCCTCAGGGGCCTATAAAAGGCCCGAGACCGCCGGCGAGTTGCTGTTTTTCGCGAAGTTCCGCAACCAGCAGCCTAGTCACCCGAGCTCCGATCGTGTGCCACCCCAGCTGTGATCATCTTCTGGCCTTGATCTCCATAAGAAAGTGAAGCGCTAGCTCGTCCTCAAGACCACTGCACAAACCGCTCCAAGGTTCGACCTGTGTGCGTGGAGAATTCTCCAGTTTAGGGCAGGTAGCTCATTTCAGGACCCGATTAGGTTTAGGAGAAATTCGGGAAGCTTAGTGGGTGGGAGGTCGAACGGAGCTGTGAGAGAGCATCTAGAGGTTCTGGCGACCCTTCTCGATCGAAAACCGGAAGGAAATCACCGCCGGAACCCTAAGTTCACCCTAGAACAGTGTGGCGGAGGAGGGGGTCGCCGGTGAGGTCTGGGTTGCCGGCCGTTTAGGGCCCAACAGAGATCATGCCGAGCTCCCCGAGGTTTCCCTGAGTGTGGCGACGCGATTAGCGCGCGAAGGAGATGGTCAGAAGGGCGGGAACACGTTGCCGAGGTAGCACAGAGGCATAGGGCTCGTCGCCGGCGAGCTATGGCGGTTAGCCGGCGGCGACATGGTGTCCACCGGGTTCAGCACCCGAGATTACGTGGGGGCGGCAAGTCTCGTCGGCGCCGGCGAGCTAGATCGCCGGGAACGCCGACCTCGCCGGAGCTCCGGCGGCTCAGGGCGGCGGCGTCGGGAGGTAGACGAAGAGCGCGGCCCCACCTGTCAGCCCCTGTGCTAATCGCACGTGAGCGCTTGGTTAGTTCAATTTAAATGGGTGGGCCCCGCTGTCAGCCTCTGGTTTTGCGCAGGAGGGGATTCTCTGTAGGAAAATAATTCAGGGATCAGCTCAAACTTTAGAAATTCATAATTTTATGTAGGAAGCTCCAAATTCAGTGAATAAAATTTTGCTGAACTCAGGATTCTGAGTACTTTCCAGTAATACCAAATTCAGCTCATGAAAGTGAATAATTTTCCAGAATTAAATCCCTAAAGTTTAAACTGTTGGGAATTTTATCTGGAGAACTACTTTATGAAAAATCCTGAAATTTGGCTGAGAGGTTCATTGGATAATCCCTGAATCCCAGTAAAATTTTCAGACTCATCCAAGTTCATTTACTTACCCTAATGGGGTGATTAAGAGAACTGCCCAGAGAAAATAGAAAAATGTACAGAAACATTTTTCAGATTTTCTCAAATCTTAATTAGGGCATAACCTTCAGTAGAACTCTTCAAATGACATGAAACCAATTCCATTAGAACCATCCTAAATTCTAGTTTCCAGAAAGTAATGGTTGGGGCCATGAAAAACCCTGGAATTAATTAGAGGCTCAAATATGGACCAAATGGGCTTTTATTTGTACAAGGTTCAAATGAATTTTGTTTCAAATGAAACTTGGTCAAGACTCTGGCTAGGACCCTATGAAGCCACCACAAAAATTTCAGAACCAAAAGGGAGGGCTAGCTAGAGTTATTAGTAATTAAGTAGTCAAGTTTACACATTGCATTTAAATTTACATGTCGTATTTCATTAAACGTGTAGTCGCTGAAGAAGAGACTCCGGAAGTGCTGGACTTCCTTCTTCCGGACGAAAAACTAACCTATGACCAGCAGCAACAAGGCAAGCCCCGGTTTGCATTAACCTTTTATAAGTTTTACTTTGTTTACATGTGTCATATGAAGTGTGAATGTGCATTAGGTATAGGATGGATGGAACCCCACTTGCATGACCAGAAATTTTCCATAAGAGTGAGGGTAGTGTCTAAGACCTCGAGTAGATAGGCTATGCTTAAAGATTCATAGGGCTTCAGTACAAGTCGAGTATTGGAATCTACTCGCGAGATAGGCTTGGGACACACGGGTTCGGTTGAGTGATGTGAGATCACTTTAGTAATGAAAATGAGACTAGGCAGGGGCTAGGGCGCAGCAAGAGGGAGTCTTGTGTGCGCGTCCCTGTCCGTGTCGATTGAGGACCGATCTGTGTGCGGCCCACGCTGATCAAGTTTGAACGTACCGAAGGCATATCGGATATATGGGCCCCGATAAACCGATGTAGCCTAAACCCCCGGGCGTCGAGGCATAACGCACCGATTTATAGGTGTAGGCTGAGGGCAGAAAAGTGGAAATCTGCCAACGGGCATAGAGAGATGCTCCGTGTGGGGAACCTCCTGCTCGTTTCGGTGCGACCGGTTCGACGTTTGGGCTGTTGGGTGAAAGGTTGTCCCGTACGACATCGAGTGAGCGTGCTGTGCAGCTCCACGGGTGGGCGTACGTGACGTGCTCTTTGGGTTTCTCTGCAGGTCTATATCGAGTCGATTCGCCGTCCCTCGCGGTGAAGAGTACCACTTGGTCACTGAGTCGTGACATAGACTAATGTATGAAATATGGTGATTCAATACTGCTGATTTGATATAATATTATATTGCTACATGTTTGCCACCAAATATTGCTTACTAAATTTCAGCTTCCTGAACTGTTAACTTGTTGCTAAAAGTTGAACTAAGGATGAACTTGTAGGCGAGTCCATTTGTTGCAATATGACTATCCTACGTCATGGTACACCTCATGTAGAGTTTCATGCTTAGGTGAGTCGGTTAAGCCTTGCTGAGCCTTCGTGCTCACGGTTGCTGCTTAAGTGTTTTTCAGGTGAGGAGCCACCCACGGACTCGGAGTATGAGTCCACCGGCGAGGGTTACCCTCCGTCGGGGACCACGGCTGAGTGGGAGCCGTACACGCCGCGCTGAGCTGAGACGTGCAGCTAGTGTGGGTTGCCCTAGGGCTGGGCAACCGACTTTTGCTAGATAGGCGGGCGTGAGTGTAGAAAAAAACTTCCGCTGTGTAATAAAGACCCTAGTTTGTAACTGAGAAGTGTACGACTTTGTACATTCAGTTTGTTTTCCCATGTAATATAATGTGTTCTTATGACGTGTGCTGTCGGGTGTCGCATCGCGCGGCACCACCCTCTACGATCCTGGATGGGCGGATCCCGGTCCGCCACAGCCTGGTATCAGAGCTGCAGTGGGGATAGCACAGTACTTAAGGACTGCATTATGGGAAAACTTAGGCTTACGGTGAGGATTCGGTAGTTTGCCCAAGTAAGGACTATATTAGCATAGTTACTTAAAGTGGCAAAGACTAACCTATGTGTTTTAATTCTGAATTTCAATTATGTAACGATGCACCTACGCTCTGGTAAGAATGGTAAGGAACGCCACCGAAAGCGGTTCAATTTCGGTTAGCTCCCCCTGATGAGGAACGTGGTTCGGGGATTGATCTCACAGCTTGGTGTGAGACGTCAATATGAACCTCTTGGACTCTTCATGTTCCTGAGTTCATATGAAACACTGATCCCTAGCGTGCATTAGGCAAGTAAGTGGAAACCCCATCGCGTGGTCAGTAACGCGAGCGTGTGTTCGTCTGGAAGTAGCCCAGGAGGACATACGCAGCGCTTGCCATCGGCGTGCCCTGCAGAGCAGTAGGTGGTATCTGTTGGGTTGATAACATTCCCAACCGTGACGACCCGTTCATGACATACTCGGGTTCCCCGTCGTGTGGTGTTGAAACACGATTACGTACCTTGAGACGTGACCTAACTCAAGGACGGCCGTATGGAAATGATACGGGCGTTTGTGTTTACTTTTAAATATGGAATTGCTTGAAATGAACAACATTTGAGTGCACCATTATTGTGTGGTCTTCTGCAGGTACTAACCACGTATGTATCCGTGTAGTAAACGTGTGCGAGAGACCGTTTAGTGCCACACTTGAGACGTATATGCCGGTAGAATCCGGTTAGGATTTCTTTTGTGAGGAACGTAGTACCGAGATATTGTAGTCATATGCATGAAAATAATGATAACAAGGAATTAAAATCACTAGGATCAACATCTAGGACTTTGGTTGGGTAGAAAAGTTGATAATTGATGAGTGTAGTTCCAAAAGACTGAAAAACAGAGTGCTCTGTTTTGGGCAGCAAGTTTGCTGATCTTCAACAGGGCATAACTCACAGGTCTTTTAGCCCAGGGAGGTGTGCTATATAGTTCTGGAAAGGTATTTAAGTACTCTACAACTTTGTTGCAGACTCCCAGAGCTGAAACACACCTTGAGATGGTCTAAAACCCAGAGGGATGTAAACTGTCCAGAACCAGGACAGAGTGGAACACTCTGGACTGTTCTGTTTTTTTCAAACATAACTTCCAGTAGATAAATTTAAAATTTTCATATGATACATCCTTAGAAAGAGTAGAATATGTGTGACATCTTTGCAATTCAAAGTTTCTGAAATTTCAGCACAGATTTCAGTGGAAACCAGGGTTGAAAACAGCCACTTCCAAGGGAGGTGCTGTTAAAATTCTTCTAGAAATTCTGCTGACTTTGAATTAGCATAGCTTTTTAACCAAAGCTGATCTGGGGGCAAATGAATACTCGTTGGAAATATACTGAAGTTAACTTTAACTTTGGTATTCAGCTTGAGTCATGAAAATGCCCAGAACCAGATCAAAACTTGGATTAGGTAGAAACTGGTCATTCTGACAGAAAAATGACAGTTGAACTCATTGGAGGGTGTTGTACCCTATGGGTGGTTTACGTGATGACAAAGCGATGGTAATATCTCGTAGTGATCAAACCTAGTTATGGTGAGCTTCCAAGGAGGAGGTTCATCAAGTTGGATGTAACTAGCTTGTATTTGGTCTGGTAATGGTGTAGCTTGTGCAAAGTTATTACATTATCTACTTACGAGATGTATCGCATGTTTTTATTGTCATTATGTTGTTACGCCTATTTTTATTGGATTGCATGCAATCTGTTGCGGGACTGATGTTTATTGTCGTATGGTTGCAGATGGTTCGCACTAGGACCACGCACGAGGTTGGTGGCTCTAGCCAACAGGGAGGCGACGACTCGCAGCCACCGGCCTACGACAGCACCCCGCAGCAGCAACCACCACCGCCGCCTCCGCTTACCCTAGCGGATGTGATAGCGGCCCTGGTGGGTGGTCGTGAGGAGCAGACCGACCTGCTCCGCACGATCGTGCAGAATACGTCCCAGGCGGGGGGACGTCAAGATAGAGGGCCTCGTGAGCCCCGTGAAGTGTCGTACTCGGACTTCATGAGTACGCACCCTCCAGTGTTCACCGAAGCCGAAGAACCACTGGAGGCTGACAACTGGCTGCGGACCATCGAGTCCAAGTTCGGGCTGCTCCAATGTACGGAGCGGCAGAAGACCCTGTTCGCAGCACAGCAGCTTCACGGTGCCGCTGGTGCGTGGTGGGCGAATTATGTCGCCTCACGTCCGGCTGGCCATGCCGTGGAATGGCGAGAATTCCGGGAGGCGTTCCACGCCTATCACATTCCCCCCGGAATCATGAAGAGGAAGTTCCAAGAATTTTTGTAACTGAAGCAGGGCGGGAGGAGTGCTCATGACTACTCCCGTGCCTTCAACCATCTGGCGCAATATGCGTCAGACTATATATCCACTGAAGAGAAGAAGCGGGAACATTTCTATCGAGGGTTACACCCCGAAATGAAGACCCATCTCGTTCAGTGGAATCGCGGCACCTTCAACGACCTAGTCAATGCCGCGATTATGCAAGAGGACGCTCAGCGGGAGTTGGCAGCTGAGCAGCAGAAGCGCAGCGCTCCACCCAGCGGTGGGAGTGGCGCTCCCCAGAAGTACCGTATGGTGTATCGGACACCATCCGGGCAGCAGTGGCGACCACCGGCGCGGCCTCAACAGTTCGGGGGACGTTCGTTTCAGTCACCTCCGTTCCGTCCGCCGATGCCACCACCAAGACAGCAGCAGCAGCAGCAGCAGCAAACGGTACCCCGGGCGTTTCCACCGCCACAACGCGCCCCGGGATTCCATCCACCGATCAGCGGGGGACCGCCCCGTTTCACCTGCTTCACGTGTGGCCAGGCGGGCCACTTCGCGAAGGACTGTCCCCAGGGGCAGCAGAGCAGCGGGCAAGCCCAGTTCCAGGGCGGTGCTCGAGGCCGACCTCCGGTGAAGAAGGTTGGTCAGTGGACTGGGGGTGTCCGCAACCTCGACAATGAGGACGCCCCAGAGGGAGACAACGTGCTGGCGGGTACGTTTACTCTGAACCATCAAGACATCGTCATATTGTTTGATTCTGGTGCAACCCACAACTTTATAAGTGCATCATATGTGGTTAAGCATCAGCTGGAAGCCTTTCCAATCGAGTCTTCGTATATGATCTGCTCACCGGGAGGAAAGATTTCAGCAACGATGATGGTTCCAAAAGCACCACTGTGCTTAGGTGGGAAGATATATCCCACCACTATGATTATCCTTGAGGGGCAGAAGATTGATGCAATCTTGGGAATGTCATGGCTAAGCTACCATGGCGCTGAACTGGAAACCCTATCACAGACGGTTCACCTCAACTCCCCATTACACCGTCCGCAGTCCCTCTTATTAGATAATCCAGTCAGGGAAGTTTCAGTGATCAACAATACTGAAGCTCTCAAGTTGGAGGACATCCCCATAGTCCGGGAGTATCCCGACGTGTTTCCGGATGATCTTCCGGGCATGCCACCTGAGCAGGATGTCGAGTTCAAGATCGAGCTCGCACCCGGGACTAGGTCCATATCACGGAGACCATACAAGATGGCTCCAAATGAGCTGGCGGAACTGAAAGAACAGCTCAATGATCTGTTGAGCAAGGGGTTCATTAGGCTAAGTTCCTCGCCTTGGGGATGCTCGGCGCTGTTTGTGAAGAAGAAGGATGAAACCCTGAGGCTGTGTGTGGATTACCGGCCGCTCAACGCCGTCACCATCAAGAATAAGTACCCACTGCCCCGCATCGACATATTGTTTGATCAACTTGTGGGTGCAAGTGTATTCTCCAAGATGGACCTTCGCTCTGGATATCACCAGATTAAAATCCGGGCGGAGGATATTCCGAAGACGGCCTTCTCGACGAGATATGGACTCTATGAATATCTCGTCATGTCCTTTGGTCTCACAAACGCTCCAGCCCATTTCATGTATCTCATGAACTCGGTGTTCATGCCGGAGCTGGACAAGTTCGTGGTAGTGTTCATCGACGATATCTTGGTTTACTCCAAGACAGAAGCCGAACATGCCGAACACTTGCGGATCGTTCTTCAATGATTACGAGACCACAAGCTCTACCCCAAGTTCAGTAAATGCGAGTTTTGGATCAGCCAAGTGCCATTCTTGGGACATATCATCTCAGCGGAAGGCATTGCAGTTGACCCAAGTAAAATAGAGCAAGTGCTGAAATGGAAAGCTCCCACTTCAGTTCATGAAGTCAGAAGCTTCCTCGGGTTAGCGGGATACTATCGGAGATTTATTCCAAGTTTCTCCAAGCTCGCTAACCCGATGACAGAATTGCTGAAGAAGGGGACGAAATATGTTTGGAACACGGCGTGTGAAGGAGCATTCCAAACATTGGTGAAGCATCTCACCACAGCCCCGGTATTAGCTCAGCCAGATACAACAAGGCCCTTCGACGTGTATTGTGACGCGTCCGGTATTGGGCTTGGCTGCGTGTTGATGCAGGAAGGACGTGTGGTCGCCTATGGCTCACGCCAACTTCGGAACCATGAGCAGCACTATCTGACTCATGATCTTGAGCTTGCTGCAGTGTTGTTGGCGCTAAAAATGTGGAGGCACTATCTCCTGGAGAATCTGGTGCATCTCTACACCGACCACAAGAGCTTAAAATATATTTTCACCCAGAAGGAGCTGAACATGAGGCAAAGGAGGTGGTTAGAGCTGATCAAAGATTATGAGATTGAGATCCATTACCACCCCGGCAAGGCGAATGTGGTTGCCGACGCGTTGAGTCGGAAATCACATGTCCATCACCTCACCATTACACCGGTGGAGGAGGAAGAGCCGAGTTTATACTTGGTTCCTTATGGATCGCTGTACAACCTTGCCCTCATCCCTACCATTAGGGAAGACATCATTGCAGCTCAGAAGACGGATAAAGGCATGGCACATCTCCGGAGACGGATAGACAATGAAGAGATCAAGTGTTTCCGGAAAGATGATGAGGGGACGCTGTGGTTCAATAACCGAATAGTCATACCCCGAGATATGGAACTGAGGAGGAAAATCCTCGATGAAGCTCACTTGTCCAAATACTCCATTCATCCGGGAAGAAACAAAATGTACCAAGATTTGAAGAAGAAATTTTGCTGGACACGGATGAAGCGGGAGGTAGCGAAGTACGTATCCGAGTGCGATACGTGCCGACGAGTGAAAGCTGATCACATAAAGAAATCAGGGCTGTTGCAACCCCTGAAGATCCCGGCATGGAAATGGGATGATGTGAGCATGGATTTCATTGTGGGATTACCCTTGACATCCAACAAACATTATTCCATTTGGGTGATCGTTGACCGACTGACCAAGTCAGCTCACTTCATCCCCGTACATACCCATTTCCATGCCAACAGATATGCGGAGTTATATATCGCCAGGATCCTATGTTTGCATGGCGTACCCAAGAACATAGTCTCAGACCAAGGTGCATTGTTTGTATCTCGCTTTTGGGAGCAGTTGCATGCTGCTTTGGGTACTAAACTGATTAGAATCTCCGCCTACCACCCTCAGACAGATGGCCAAACAAAGAGGGTGAATCAGGTTCTAGAAGACATGTTGAGAGCATGTGCCATCCACCATGGTAGGAACTGGGATGATCACCTACCATTGGCGGAATTCTCGTACAACAACGGCTATCAGGCGAGTATCAAGATGGCACCCTACGAAGCTCTCTACGGTCGCAAATGCCGCACCCCATTAAATTGGTGCGAGTCCGGTGAAAGGGTCACATTTGGGGTTGATGTGGTGAACGACGCCGAAGAGCGCGTTCAGACAATTCAAGACAATTTGGAGGCCGCTCAATCCCGGCAGAAGAGCTACGCTGATAAGAGGCGTAGACCGTTGCACTTTGACATCGGTGAACACGTGTACCTCCACGTGTCCCCGATGAAGGGTGTGCACCGGTTCGGTGCGAAGGGGAAGCTCGCTCCCCGTTTTATTGGACCCTACGCCATCACCGAGAAGTGTGGACCAGCGGCGTATCGATTGGAGTTACCAGCATCCCTTGCTGGTGTCCATGATGTTTTCCATGTTTCGCAACTGCGAAAATGTTTGAAGCATACGGCTGCTGTTCCTACCGAAGACATCGGCGAGCTGAAACCGGATTTGACCTATGATGAGTATCCGGTGGAAATTCTTGATGAGAAAGCCCGAACCACGCGTAGCATAACGTTGTGGTTCTACAAAATACTCTGGAGCAACCACACCGCCGAAGAAGCGACGTGGGAGAGCGAGGAGTTCCTTCGCTCAAATTACCCGGAGTTCATGGCTTCTCAACCAGGGTAAGTCCCTATTACATCGCTATCTCTTCTTTTGTAATCTCAGGGCGAGATTCTTTTAAGGGGGGAGGGATGTAAAAGCCCAAGAAAAGGGACTTGCAAAAACTTTTCTTCACCTCACCACACCACAGTTTTTGGTGGTGATATCTTAGGAAATATTGTGAAGAGCAAGTAACCTCCATCAAAAGAGGGATTAGAGGGGAAAGCCTTCACTTTCACAAAGTGGCATTTTTACACATGAACATGAGAGGTTGAGCTCACCCCTAGAACTTAAAAAGTCTTGGGAAGGTTCAGTCTAAGTTTCATGGAAATCCAACACTTTTTGAGGCACTTTTGGAGGTATTTGAAAAAGAGGCCAATTTGAATGTAAATTCAAATTGCAGCAACTTTCATCACCCAAATTCAAAAGTTAGCTTCATATTCAAACTCAGCACATTTTTCTGAGTAAGCCCACCAATTTTCATCCTCATTGGAGTTCATCTTGTCAAGAGCTAAATTTGCAAGAATTCAAAACTGAATTTGAATTTCAGTTTAAACATGCAGCAAATTTAGCCAAACACAGTTCAAATTTGAAAATTCAAATTTAAACTAAGACTTGGTGACTAAGTCTCACATTAAATTGTGAGTAGCTGAGGATATTTTGGCACAACAGAATTCAGAAAATTGGAAAAACAAAAGAATTAGAGGGGAGGACCACTGGTCAGTAGACTTAGCACAGAAATCTCCTCAGCCGACCTCCTCGACCGAGCGTGCTCGCCAGCTGCGGCCAGCGTCGGCGCCCGACCACCTCGGCCGGCCAGCTCCTGCTTCGGCAGAGGAGGTGGCACAGCAGGTGTCACACTCTCCACCGGCCTCAGGGGCCTATAAAAGGCCCGAGACCGCCGGCGAGTTGCTGTTTTTCGCGAAGTTCCACAACCAGAAGCCTAGTCACCCGAGCTCCGATCGTGTGCCATCCCAGCTGTGATCATCTTCCGGCCTTGACCTCCATAATAAAGTGAAGCGCTAGCTCATCCTCAAGACCACCGCTCAAACCGCTCCAAGGTTCGACCTGTGTGCGCGGAGAATTCTCCAGTTTAGGGCAGGTAGCTCATTTCGGGACCCGATTAGGTTTAGGAGAAATTCGGGAAGCTTAGTGGGTGGGAAGTCGAACGGAGCTGTGAGAGAGCATCTAGAGGTTCTGGCGACCCTTCTCGATCGAAAACCGGAAGGAAATCACCGCCGGAACCCTAAGTTCACCCTAGAACAGTGTGGCGGAGGAGGGGGTCGCTGGTGAGGTCTGGGTTGCCGGCCGTTTAGGGCCCAACAGAGATCATGCCGAGCTCCCCGAGGTTTCCCTGAGTGTGGCGACGCGATTAGCGCGCGAAGGAGATGGTCAGAAGGGCGGGAACACGTTGCCGAGGTAGCATAGAGGCATAGGGCTCGTCGCCGGCGAGCTATGGCGGTTAGCCGGCGGCGACATGGTGTCCAGCGGGTTCAGCACCCGAGATTACGTGGGGGCGGCGAGTCTCGTCGGCGCCGGCGAGCTAGATCGCCGGGAACGCCGACCTCGCCGGAGCTCCGGCGGCTCGGGGCGGCGGCGTCGGGAGGTAGACGAAGGGCGCGGCCCCACCTGTCAGCCCCTGTGCTAATTGCGCGCGAGCGCTCGGTTAGTTCAATTTAAACGGGCGGGCCCCACTGTCAACCTCTGGTTTAGCGCAGGAGGGGATTCTCTGTAGGAAAATAATTCAGGGATCAGCTCAAACTTTAGAAATTTATAATTTTATGTAGGAAGCTTCAAATTCAGTGAACAAAATTTTGCTGAACTCAGGATTCTGAGTACTTTCCAGCAATACCAAATTCAGCTCATGAAAGTGAATAGTTTTCCAGAATTAAATCCCTAAAGTTTAAATTGTTGGGAATTTTATCTGGAGAACTACTTTATGAAAAATCCTGAAATTTGGCTGAGATGTTCATTGGAAAATTCCTGAATCCCAGTAAAATTTTCAGACTCATCCAAGTTCATTTACTTACCCTAATGGGGTGATTAATAGAACTGCCCAGAGAAAATAGAAAAATGTACAGAAACATTTTTCAGATTTTCTCAAATCTTAATTAGGGCATAACCTTCAGTAGAACTCTTCAAATGACATGAAACCAACTCCATTAGAACCATCCTAAATTCTAGTTTCCAAAAAGTAATGGTTGGGGCCATGAAAAACCCTGGAATTAATGAGAGGCTCAAATATGGACCAAATGGGCTTTTATTTGTACAAGGTTCAAATAAATTTTGTTTCAAATGAAACTTGGTCAAGACTCTGGTTAGGACCCTACGAAGCCACCACAAAAATTTCAGAACCAAAGGGGAGGGCTAGCTAGAGTTATTAGTAATTAAGTAGTCAAGTTTACACATTGCATTTAAATTTACATGTCGTATTTCATTAAACGTGTAGTCGTTGAAGAAGAGACTCCGGAAGTGCTGGACTTCCTTCTTCCGGACGAAGAACTAACCCCTGACCAGCAGCAACAAGGCAAGCCCCGGTTTGCATTAACCTTTTATAAGTTTTACTTTGTTTACATGTGTCATATGAAGTGTGAATGTGCATTAGGTATAGGATGGATGGAACCCCACTTGCATGACCAGAAATTTTCCATAAGAGTGAGGGTAGTGTCTAAGACCTCGAGTAGATAGGCTATGCTTAAAGATTCATAGGGCTTTGGTACAAGTCGAGTAGTTGGAATCTACTCGCGAGATAGGCTTGGGACACACGGGTTCGGTTGAGTGATGTGAGATCAATTTAGTAATGAAAATGAGACTAGGCAGGGGCTAGGGCGCAGCAAGAGGGAGTCTTGTGTGCGTGTCCCTGTCCGTGTCGATTGAGGACCGATCCGTGTGCGGCCCACGCTGATCAAGTTTGAACGTACCGAAGGCATATCGGATATATGGGCCCCGATAAACCGATGTAGCCTAAACCTCCGGGCGTCGAGGCATAACGCACCGATTTATAGGTGTAGGCTGAGGGCAGCAAGGTGGAAATCTGCCAACGGGCATAGAGAGATGCTCCGTGTGGGGAACCTCCTGCTCATTTCGGTGCGACCGGTTCGACGTTTGGGCTGTTGGGTGAAAGGTTGTCCCGTACGACATCGAGTGAGCGTGCTGTGCAGCTCCACGGGTGGGCGTACGTGACATGCTCTTTGGGTTTCCCTGCAGGTGTATATCGAGTCGATTCGCCGTCCCTCGCGGTGAAGAGTACCACTTGGTCACTGAGTCGTGACGTAGACTAATGTATGAAATATGGTGATTCAATACTGCTGATTTGATATAATATTGTATTGCTACATGTTTGCCACCAAATATTGCTTACTAAATTTCAGCTTCCTGAACTGTTAACTTGTTGCTAAAAGTTGAACTAAGGATGAACTTGTAGGCGAGTCCATTTGTTGGAATATGACTATCCTACGTCATGGTACACCTCATGTAGAGTTTCATGCTTAGGTGAGTCGGTTAAGCCTTGCTGAGCCTTCGTGCTCACGGTTGCTGCTTAAGTGTTTTTCAGGTGAGGAGCCACCCACGGACTCGGAGTATGAGTCCACCGGCGAGGGTTACCCTCCGTCGGGGACCATGGCTGAGTGGGAGCCGTACACGCCGCGCTGAGCTGAGACGTGCAGCTAGTGTGGGTTGCCCTAGGGCTGGGCAACCGACTTTTGCTAGATAGGCGGGCGTGAGTGTAGAAAAGAAACTTCCGCTGTGTAATAAAGACCCTAGTTTGTAACTGAGAAGTTGTAACACCCCAAAATCCTGTTCAGAGGGGAATTTAAAAATTTTTGGACGTGTTGCATGTGTTGCAAAAATTCAAATTCAAACTGGAATTCAAATTAAACTCAAAACAGAAAAGAAATAGAAAAAGAAAAAGGAAAACAGAAAAAAACCGGCCAGTGGGCCAAAACCCACCAGCAGGCCCACCAATCCCGCGCCAGCCCGCAGCCTCGCGCGCCCCCTTCTTCCCACTGACATGCGGGGCCTGTCAGTCTTTCTTCTTCCTCGCGCTAGCGCCGCGCTCGGCCGGACTCTCTCTCACCCCAAATCAAAACCGACCCGGATTCCTGCGTATCCCAGCCGAATTTTGTTCGTGGGCAACGCAAACTCGATCACAACCGAACGCCTCCCTTCCCGCATCTATAAAAACCCCGGCATCGTCCCGTTTTCCCCACGATCTGCCGATTTTCTCTCCAGTGAGAACCCGAGCCCCTCCGGCGAATTCTGCCCGATCTACGCTCAGGAATTCCGATCTAACTCGCTGGTCTTGATCCACCGCCTCCGGGAAACCTCGCAGGTGCAGAAAACGCGGTGGTTTGCGGTTCAAACACAGCGCCGACGAGCCTCGCCGTGAATTCACCTCGGACCTCGTCGCGGACCGCCTTCCAGGACCTCCGAGCTCAAGAAAACCCCCGAGGTGAGATCCCCGACCTCCCCTCCACCGATCTATGCCATAAAATCACAGTTCTAGGAAGAATTTACGAAGATCCGAAACTTTCCGGCGAGATCGCCGTCTCCTGCCGCCGTGCGCCGCCGGGCAGCGTCGCCCGCGCTCGATCAGAGCGACGTGGCCGCTTGTGCGCCGTTTATTTTAAATCGCACGGTAGAGTTTAAATCCCCGCGTACCGGTTCGACGTTATAATCTCAGCCGTCTGTTTTAAATCGGACGGTCCACGTCAGCCCCGCGTTATAAAGACTGGAATTCTTACGTGCTACCCCCTGGGGTTCTCGGAAAATAAGAGCTAGCCCCGGAAACTTCTGATCTAGCCCCTGGAACTTTAGAAAATCATGTAAATTCATTTAAAAATCAGTTTTAGCCCCTGGACTTAATAAAAATTAGGAAAACCCCTCTGTTATGTGTAGCTAGACCCCTGAAAATTTTTAAAATAATATTATAGACCCTGTAGTGGGGTGAGTTTACCTTTTTAACCCTATTTGATGTTAAAATTAGGAAATTGAATATGTGGTTAGTATTTCAAATTTAAAAGGTGGGACAAACATATTGTCAAATTCAAATTAAAAACTTTCCCAGTACTTAGAAAACCTTGGAGTGAGATAAAAATAGATTTTTGGCTGAAATGAATCTGTTTAATTGATTATTCACATTTATTAGTTAGAGGGCCACATTTTTAAGTAGAGAATAATTCTGAAAATTAGAAAAATAAATGTAAAATAGTTTACATCAGAGGAAAAGATCAAAAATATATTATTAACTATTTTGGATCAGAACCTATTCTGTTTAGATGATGTGTCTTACTATTTTCATAATAAAGTGCACATTTAGGCATAGGAAGTAAATTTGAAAATATAACAAGCTAGGTATAAATAATTAGAAAATGATAAATGAAGATTCCAAAATCCAAAGAATTCAGTTTAGGGTTGGTAGAAGTTCTGAAGACACATATGGAGTAGGAAAATACCTTTCAGGCATACTTGGTAGCTAAAAGGTGTAGTAATTGAATATAAGGAATTTATTTAAAATTGGAAACTCATATATATAGTATGCAAGTATAAATGTGAATATAAAAGTAGGAATCATATACACATGATTAAAAGTGCATGTAAGCCAAATATCAACACACATAGAGTAACCACAACACATAGAATTGTGAATGGCTTTTATACATGTGAATGTGTGGTTTGTATGAAGTGGAGGTGTGAACTATGTCTTATGGATTGTTGTTTTTCTTTTTGCTATGTGTGATGATATGATGTAGAACCTGCTCCAGAGCAAGTTCTTCCTTTCCAAGATCAGGACTACCCATTCCAAGAGCAGCAGGAAGGAGGCAAGTGTCCTTGACCACTTTGATCCTATACTAGGATGTGTAGATAGAATTATTTGCATTGTCAATTGAAAATATGAAACCCATGCTAGGATGTTTCCCTAGAATTGCATTACCTTGTTTCCTTGTAGCTTGGGTTAGAATTCATTTTATCATGTCATTTATTATTATGCATATGCTTAGCCATGCTTAGAATGGGATATTGTGGGATATGAGATCATCAGTTTATTTTACCATACTCTTGAATGAGATATTGTGAGTTATGTAGAGGTAGGGATCAAGGCAAGTTGGATGTTTTGGTTGTGTGATGGGTGCACGAGACTCGGGTTTGTGTTTAGTACTTGCCTAGATCCTAAGGACCGGTTCATGGAGCATGTAACCTGGCTTTACCGTGCCAACCACATGCTGAGATGGGGCAGCTTGGCCAATTAATTAGGTGTATCCCCGGCGTAGTATGGGTGTGTTGGATGGTGCAGGGAGTTGGTGTCAGCTGAACTACCTTATGAACCGCAAGGCTCAAGAGGGGGCCACTGCAGCGGGCTTGGAGCCTCTTGTATGCTGTTAGGGGTGAAACCTCAGTGGGCCCATGCTCGTCGGGAATCCCTTTGTAAAGGCTTCGTAGTGATCTCCTGGCTACACACCTAGGAATTGTGAATGTGGTTCGTAGCCACTGGCATAATGGAGGTTCTTTTAGTCCACCCGGCAACGGGGGATGAAATCACTACATGTGGGTACAGTGGTACAAACTCTGCAGAGTCAAAACTATCATGACAGACGTGCTCACGGTCAAGAGCGGCTTGGACTTATTCATGATTAGAGGATTGATGGTTTTGGAAGTTGTGGATGTTAAGCGGGGACTTAACATTGGAAATGATGTTATGGTTATTTGATTATAATGATGGGATGGGAGATTGGGACCATTTCACCTGTGTAGTAATGTAGGTGCTTAATAAGCTAAGGTAATAGGTATTAATGGCATAGTGCTTTAACCATGAGTTCAACCTCCTCTTGTTCTAGCCATGCATGACATAACTTTCCCACACTTGCTGAGTACCATCGGTACTCAACCTTGCATATTTGTTGGTTTATATTGCTGCTCAGGTCAAGATAATGAGGTGGTGTATAATGACCAAGACTTTGGACCCGAAGAAGGTTTCTAGATTCATGGAGACCCCCGGGCAACGCCTGTGACGGAGCCCTCAAGAATAATATTCCGCTGCTAGTTTATTTACTTGTGATGAACTTATTATTGTCCATTAAGGCAATTGCTATGTAAGACTTATTTACATTCGACACCTGGCTTGTAATAAATGATGCTTCACTATTTGTCATCACATGTATGAGAAAATGATCCTGGCATACATGTGATATTCACTTGGTTGTTCTTCGGAAAAACCGGGTGTGACAGAAGTGTACGACTTTGTACATTCAGTTTGTTTTCCCAGGTAATATAATGTGTTCTTATGACATGTGCTGTCGGGTGTCGCATCGCGCGGCACCACCCTCTGCGATCCTGGATGGGCGGATCCCGGTCCGCCACACCTATAGTCCACACACATCCTTTGGGTTCCATCCTTCTTGTCTATGAATAGCACAGGAGCTCCCCATGGTGACGAGCTTGGACGTATAAAACCCTTCTCCAGCTGCTCCTGAATTTGCTTCTTGAGTTCTACTAGTTCATTGACGGGCATCCTATAGGGTCTCTTTGCTATGGGTGCAGTTCCAGGTACCAAATCAATGGCAAACTCAATGTCCCGATCAGGTGGCATACCTGGAAGCTCCTCTGGAAACACGTCCGAGAATTCTTGAACCACTGGAATGCTGTCCAATGTTGCTCCTTCGACGTGGTTCAAGAATGCCTTTTTGGTTGTTTGTTGGGCTGACTCAAACTCGACACGAATACCGTGCTCATTTGTCAAATGCATGCTTCTTTCTGCATATTGGATTACCCCGTTGTGCTTGCTTAACCAATCCATCCCGAGTATTATGTCAATCCCTTGGGAATCCAAGACAATGAGGTTGGCAAGGAAGTCTACCCCCCTTATTTTAAGGCTTACTTTCAGACATACTATATTGGTCCTCAACTCTCCACCGGGAGAATTGACTAACATAGCACATTTTAGGTGTGATATGGGTAGATTATGCTTGGCAACATACTTGGATGATATAAAGGAATGTGATGCTCCAGAATCAAATAAGATGGTGGCTAGGTTGGAGTTGGCAAGGAACATACCAATTACGACGTCCTCAACCTGTTGTGCTTCCTCAGCAGAGACATGGTTCACGTTGCCGCGAGCATAGTTCTGCTGTCCATGGTTTCCTTGATTGTCCCCTCCGTCCGGTCACGGGTTCTGCTTGGGCACGTTGCCTTGCTGTCCAGGGCCTCTCCTCGGGCACTGGCTCGCGAAGTGTCCTGTTTCCCCGCATGCAAAGCATGCCCTGTTGCCTACGGCAGCAGGTACATTGGGGCGGGGGTTTTGAACAGGAGCGCCCATGTTGGGTCGGGGCATAGGAGGCAAGGGCACACGAGGTGCTTGTGCAATGGGTCGTTGCTGTGGTGGATGACTAGGGCGGTATGCAGGAGTGGTCGATCCATACTGCGGTGCAGCTGGGGGCATGTACCGATGTCGTACGTTGCTCCCTTGAGGCTGGTATGGCATCTTCCTCTTGCACTCTCGCTCGATCTCTCGGATCTTGCTTTCAACCACTATAGCCTTGTCAACCAGCTTCTGGAAACTCGTGTAGTCATTGTTGAGGAGCTGAACCTAGATCTCATTGTTCAACCCTCTCATGAACAGGTATTGCTTCCTATGGTCTGAGTTGACATCTTCGGGAGCATACCGGGACAGTTGTGTGAACTTGTTGAGATACTCATTCACGCTTCTTTGTCGTTGGCGGAGAGCTTCAAACTCCTGTCTCTTAAGCATCATTACACCAGCAGGGATGTAATGAGAGCGGAAACTCTCCTTGAACTCAGTCCAAGTGATCATCTCTGGGTCGACATGAGCGTTACATAGGGCATCCCACCAGTCAGCGGCAGCTCCCATGAGTTGGTGTGACGCAAAAAGAACCTTTTCTCGGTCATTGCACTGCACTATGGAAAGCTTCTTCTCCATGGATTTCAATCAGTCGTCAGCCTCCATGGGGTCGTTAGCTTGAGAAAAGGTGGGTGGTCGAGTCCTCATGAACTCTCCCAGCCTGTTATGAGCCGGCGGTGGCGGTGGCGGTGGTGTCGGAACAGGGTTGTTGTTGTTGGCCTGCAACTGACCCAAAGTTTAGATCATGGTTTGCATAAGTTGATTTTGCATGGACATCAACCGTTCCAGGTTGTTCTCACCAGCTCCGGGGTTAATAGGAACTCCATCGTGGCCATCCTCTTGGTTGTCACGGACATTCCTTTGGCTGGCGTTTCCTCTCACCATCTATGAGAGAGAACGAAATAGAATAGAAGGTTAGAAGGTTAGGTAGATCCCCTCAACTATATGCATCAAGGTGGGTTGGACTATATATATTAGCCCATATGAGGATGTGAACAAGTGCCGAAGCATCTCACACCTCTTTCTACTTATGTGTGGATATGGACAACGTTTTGTTGCTGCCGGGGTGAATAGAAAACTATGACAAGTGAGCCTCATCAAAGATTTTCTTCCGTAACTCCGGGTTACGGGGTACGACGATCCGGTCCTTGAACCATAGGACGCCGTCTCCGTCCTTCCGGAAACATTTCAACTCCCCACTATCTATACGTCTCCGCAAATGCGACATGCCCTTGTCATGTTTCTGAGCTGCCGCTATTTCTTCACGGATGGTGGGGATCAAAGCTAAGTTGTAGAGAGCTCCATGTGGAATCACATGCAATGGTGGTTCGCTCTCTTCCAACGGTGTGATGGTCAGATTGTTGACATGTGACTTGCGGCTCAGCGCAGCCGCCACTACGTTTGCCTTGCCGGGGTGATAATGGATCTCTATTTCGTAATCCTTTATCAACTCTAACCATCTTCGCTGCCTCATGTTCAGCTCCTTCTGAGTGAATATGTACTTGAGGCTTTTGTGGTCGGTATATAAATATACGAGGTTACCGAGTAGGTAGTGCCTCCACATTTTAAGTGCGAGTACCACGTGTGATGCCCTCAATTCTGTGGAGAACCACGGAACCGAGAACTGATGCATATGTGTGCCCAGGATGTTCGTCACACATATACACATCATCCACAAACTGAATTTCAGAATATATATGACCACGAATAACAGAGTTTATTACAATGTCTCATGAGTCTTGAACTCATGCTCATAGCGGAAGTCTTAATCTAACAGCGGAAGTCTTTATTCTAATACGGAAGCAATATAACTAACGCCGAAGAAATTATAAGCAGCAGTGGCTCCATCTCTACTCCATTCCCATAGGCAAGGTTGAGAACAGATTACACGCCTAATGCTCCACTTGATCTTCATAGTAATCTTCTCCTGTTGCTGATGATGAAATAATAATGCAAGTTTGAGTACAATGATGTACTCAGCAAGTGCGGGAAAATATGATATGTAGCTCATAACAAGGTAGGTATAAAAAGGCTCATTGCAGAAAGCAAAGTTATTTATCAAAACCTCGATAAAACAACAACATAACTTTAAGTGAACATAATCCCAACATGTATTAAAATACCAACATACCTCCATCACTTTCCATGTCTCAACCAGACATTAATCAACTTCATTCTTCTCACGAATAACTTCTCGTATCCTCTACCATCTCACGAATACCATCTCGTATTCGCTACCATTTCATCTCATAAACAATTTCCATCTCAAACCGAGACCAATCTCGTTGCCATGACTCAACAGTCATGCAACCCATCTTATCACCCGGACTCAGAAGTCCCAAAAACAAAACCAAAACCAAACCTTCTGAAACCATAACCAATAACCATATCCAATCACCATCCCAACTAATCATGGAAGTTGGCCAGGCGCTTGTGACCGTAAGCTCGGCTATCATGATAGTTTTAGACTCTGCAGAGTTTGCACCTCTTTACCCACAAGTTTGTGATTTCGTCACCCGTCGGCGACTGCAGAACCTCCATTATACCAGTACACAACCGTCGGTGTATGGCCAAGAGATCACAAAATAGCCTTTACAAAGGGGTTACTAGATGTATGGACTCACTAAGGTTTCACCGGCGGGCTAGAATCTCCAACTCTCCCACCCACGGGCCCCCTCTTGTGCCATGCAGTTTCCAAGGCAGTCCTCACTCGACTCTCATTCCCCGCGCCTTCCACAGTCCATAACAATCTAGCAACTTACCTAATTAGTCAGCTAAGCCGCACCCATACTTGGCCTTGTGGTGGCACTGTCATCCTGGCATGTGCTCGCATGAACCGGTCCTTAGATCTACGGCATGTAAACCACCATATCATGCTACCTCATTCACAAACCCAGTCTTGCCTAGATCTCCCTCCGATCCATGTTCATTAACAACATCAGTTTCTCATTATCATTACGAGTGCAGTTAGCTAGACACATCTATCTCGCTTCCCAATCCCATGGACTTAGCGAAGCTTAAAAGTAAAAAACCATACTTGACTCATAAACTTCCCTGGCGACAAGGGTGGTTTAACCAAAACTAGTAAACTCCTATAAAAGGGTTTCCCATCATGTTTGACTCAGCACACACACCTTTGCGCAAAACAAAACAGTTTTTCCCAAAACATAGGATCAATATGGTCAAGGGGCACTTGCCTTGTTCTTGCGGTACCGGTTGCTCTTGGATCTCGAAACCTTGTTGTTGCAGCTCATCGTAGACAGCTCCCTGAGCTTGTCCTTCTATACACGATCACACATATACAAGATTCACAGCAATTAATGTCATGCATAAACTTTAACTAGATGCGATGATGCATATGCATGCTATCCTATAATCAGTTTTATTAGATCGGTTTGTACGTGTTCTTGCATGGCTTGCAGGGTTTTACGATGAACAGAGATGTTCGGATCAAATGTGGACGTGGCGATGATCTTGTCTTTAGATCAACCCGATCAACAAGTGATCTGGCCACGAGAAAGCTTCTGTTCGAAAGGAATCGGAGAACAGATGCAAAGAAAACACGATGATGTCGCAAGGTGATATCGGAGACCTTCCTTACGCTCTTCTGGGTCTCGGGGTCCTTTTCTTAGCAAGACAGATCGTTGGGGCTCCCTTCCGGCGATCTTCCTCGACTGAACTCCGGCGATGGGCTTACTCGGCGAGTTGGGGCTAGGGCTCTAAGTCGTCGGCTCAGGAGGTGGAAAAGAAGTTTGTGATTTCGGCCAAAGTTTCTGGGTTCTATTTATAATCGGGAGAAGAAGAGTCCTAATCTGATTGTATTTCGAATAAGAGCCCTATTCAGATTGTCGTTGAATCTTAACAACTTATCTTTAGTTGATTTGGTGCGGTAACATTGTGGAATTCAGGTCGGTTTCCACTCCGTACCGGTATTTCCGTGCATACAGAATCCAAAAACCGCTCTAGAACTCGTTACCTCCGTGGTGATGAGCTCCGGAAGCTCCACGTGTCCACCGGGGCCTGGTCTCCCCTTTTCCACAGAGACGAGCTCCGGTTGTGCCGCGTGTCAAGCGAGCGAGACCTCCCTCTCCTTCGGAGGTGAGCTCCGCATGCGCCACGTATCCTGGCGGTCAGGACCTCCTCTCTATTCGGAGGTGGCTCCACACACGCCATGTGTCAGTGACAGACCTTTCCTCTCTCCGGAGGTGAGCTCCGTGAATGCCACGCGTCAAGTAGCACCGGACTCCCTTTTTCCTCAGAGACGAGCTCCGAGGTCGACACGTGTGTTGGGTCGGACCTCCCGGAGATAAGCTCCGGTGGCGACATGTGTCCAATAGAACCGGACCTTCTCGGAGGTGAGCTCCGAGATCGACACGTATCCCACGCGACTGGTCCTCTGATTTCCGCGGTGACTAGCTCCGAAGGTGACATGTGTCCTGCGGCCGGCCTTGCTTCTCCACAGAAGCTAGCTCCGGGGGCAACACGTGTCCCACAGGGTCAGACCTCTCTCCCTTTGCGGAGATGAGCCCCGAGCCTGCCACGTAGCCAGTTTAGCGGTGGACCTCTCCCCACTTACGCAGGGATGAGCTCCGAACACGCCACGTGGCCAGCGGGCCGCGGAAGTTGTCTTTGGCGCTCCCTATGAACTAGATTTGGCTCTTTTTGGCTATCTTTTTGATTTTTTTTCTCTGTTCCCACTTCTTTTAAAATGCTTTCTCTACATGAAATATGAATACATGCAGAAACCAGAGATGGGGGTGTCACACCACGGCAGCGAGCTCCAAGTCGTGAGTTGGATAATTCTGCTCATGGTTTCTGAGCTGCCGTGATCCATACGCGACCACTCTTCGGTCTTGCATCAGCACACATCCGAGACCAATGCCGGATGCATCGCAGTACACGTCGAACGGTTTTGTTGTGTCTGGCTGCGCCAAAACTGGTGCTGATGTTAGGTGCTTCACTAATGCCTTGAATGCTGCTTCACAAGCTAGACTCCAAACATATTTGGTAGCCTTCTTCAACAGCTCCGTCATAGGCTTGGCAATCTTTGAGAAGTTCAGAATGAACCTCCGATAATATCCCGTGAGTCCGAGGAAACTCCGTACCTCGTGAACAGTTCTCCAGGACTTCCAATTCAGCACTTGTGCAATCTTACTCGGGTCTACAGCGATACCCTCTGCTGAGATGATATGCCCGAGAAAAGGCACTTGCGATATCTAGAATTCGCACTTGCTGAATTTCGCGTATAGCTTGTGATCCCGCAGCCGTTGCAAGACTATACGCAGATGCTTCTTGTGCTCTTCCTCTGACTTGGAATATACCAATATATCATTGATGAAGACCACAACAAACTTGTCCAGCTCCGGCATGAATACCGAGTTCATCAAATACATGAAGTGAGCTGGAGCGTTGGTGAGGCCGAAGGACATGACCAGGTACTCATAAAGTCCGTACCTCGTCGAGAAAGCTGTCTTCGGAATATCCTCAGCCCGTATTTTAATCTGGTGGTACCCGGATCTTGAATCCATCTTGTAAAAGATATTTGCTTCGACAAACTGATCAAACAACATGTTGATCCGTGGCAATGGGTACTTGTTCTTGATGGTTACGGCATTTAATGGACGATAGTCCTCGCAAAGCCGCAACGTCTCGTCCTTCTTCTTCACGAATAATGCCGAACAGCCCCATGGCGAGGAGCTCGGCCTAATAAAACCCTTCTCCAGCAGGTCCGTTAGCTGGGTCTTCAGTTCAGCCAACTCCTTGGGCGCCATCTTGTACGACCTTCGGGATATTGGCATGGTTCCCGGTGCAAGTTCAATCTTGAACTCCACTTCTCGGATAGGCGGCATCCCTGGTAAATCATCCGGAAACACGTCAGGGAACTCTCGGATCACTGGAATATCTTCCAATCTGATGGTTGTGGATTGATATACACTTGGAAGTTTTATTTCTGGACTGTCCAGAAATAAGGAGTGAGATCCATGCACTTCTGAGTTCAATTGCACGATTCGAAGGACGGTGTCTAAAACAGCACTGTGGCGGGTTAACCACAACATCCCTAAGATGACATCGACCTTCTGTCCCTCTAACATTATGAGAGACATAGGGTATACTCTACCCGCTAAGCGTAATGGTGCTTTGGAAACCATTACGCTTGCCAAAATCTTTCCACCCGGTGAACAAATCAAATATGGACTATCGGTGGGTAGTATTTGCAAGCTGTGTTTAGCAATGAAAGGTTGGCTAACAAAATTGTGTGTGGCACCTGAATCAAACAATACTATGGCGGGATGCTGGTGGAGTTGGAACATACCTGCAAGGATTGGCTCACCCTCTGGCACGTCCTCTATGGCAAGTTGGTGGACGGTGCCGGGCCTAGGGTTTGCCCGCTGTGCATTAGGGGGGTTCTGGGGCTGATTCCTCCCCGGAAGTTGTGGTGCAACTCCGCTGCCTTGCCTCTCCGGACAACTGCTAGCGAAGTGTCCGGGACGACCACATTTGTAGCATGTGGCTGCTGCTTGGCCGGTGCTCGGGGGATGAAAGCCCGGCATGCGCTGCTGAGGTGCATACTCACGTGGCATCGCCCGCTGCTGCTGCTGTTGTTGCGGAGGTGGTTCTGGCAGTGCCGGCGGAATGCCGGTGAAGAATATGGCCGACTGCGGAATGGCATCGGCCTCTGTGGTGGCTGCCAGCGTGGACCCGATGGTGGGTGATTCATCATCCGGTATTTTTGAGAAGGAACACCTCCTTCTCCGCTGCTTTGCGGCGCGCTTCGCTTCCTTTCCGCCGCCGCTAACTCCTTGCTGGAGTCTTCCTGAACAATCGCAGCATCAATTATGTCATTGAGGCTGCCGCGATTGAACATCGCCAGCTTGTCTTTTAGGAGCGGGTTAAGCCCCTGGTAGAAGTGATCCCGCCACTTCTCGTCGGTATCGGCGTGATACGACGCGTAGAGCGCAAGATCATTGAATGCCCTGGAATATTCCAGCGCGTTTCGGCTCCCTTGCTGCAGGCGTAGGAACTCCTGCGTCTTCCTCTTCATGATACCCGGCGGTATGTGATAGGCCCTGAAGGCCATCCTGAATTTCGTCCAGGTAATAACTCGGTCGGTGGGCTGCGAAGCACAGTAGTTCGCCCACCATGCGCTCGCGGATCCCTGAAGCTGTTGGACCGCGAATTGAGTCTTACGCTTCTTACTCACTTGGAGCAGCCCGAACTTCATCTCCATCGTGCGGATCCAGTTGTCTGCATCGATAGGTTCATCCGCCCTTGAGAATACCGGGGGATGAGTCGCCAGAAAATCAGAGTAGGAGCTCTGTTGACGCTCCTCATGATCTTGACGCCTCTCTGGTCGAGACGTATTTGCAATGAGAGTTCGCAGCAACTCCGTGTGCTTCTGATGAGAACCTGCCATTGCTGCCACAATATCCGCCAAAGTAACCATTGGCGGTGGCGGTTGTTGCTGTTGTTGTTGCTGCTGTTGCTGTCCCGAGGAGTCCTCGGGAGGCGGTTGGGAGGTCTCTCCCCCCTAACTGGAACCCCCAACGTCCAGGTTGGCACGAGTACGAGTCATTCTGAAATTCAAAACAGCAGCGATCAGCACATGTCATACTTAAAATTCCATATGAAACAGTAGGTATTGAAGTGACGCATGAATAATTTTCACAACATCCACATATACTGATAAAGCATAACTTTATACAATATACATTATTCTCGGTCTCCGAGAAGTCGTGCTCATGTCGTCACTACCTATACATATGCTACTGTTTACAAGACATGTCACTGATTACAAAAGTTTGGGTTACATTACCCTAGCTGCCTTACTTGGCAACAGTAACCCCTTACTCGGAGTAGAACTCGACCTCCTACGGGTCATCTTCCTCCGGTACCTCTACTGGTGGCTCTGGGTCTACAACCTCCTCTTCTGGCTCGGGTTCTCCCATTGCCGGAAGACCCAAGACCACGGGTACGGCGCCTACCACCGGTATGCCCATTACCGGAGGTACGAGGTCCTGCAATGCGTGCACCTCGTCGATGTCTTGGTTGTAGTCCTCTTCCCAGCCTTGCCCCTACTCAATAGCGTCGTCCCGCTCTTGAGTAAGGACCTCGCTCTGCTGGGTCAGAGCCTGCACCTGCTGTTGCAAAGCCGCGATGTCAACACGGCTTTTCTTCTTCGCCTTCTTCAGACGATGCAACTGATTATGCTGTTCGTTCAGTCGCTTAACCGTCGGAAGGAGAACATTGCAGAGTGCACTGTGAGCACTCTCGAAACGGTCTCCACGGCTTGTGCTCTCCTTGATCTTGGCAGCAAGACAATCCGTATGAACCTCTTGGCTGTCCATCAAGGCTTTTCCTGCCCTCAATTGGAGACTGAGGTTTGCCTCCACGGGACTGTACCTTGGACAACCCAGATCGGTTGCCTCCATGTACCTCCCTTCCCACACGTGATTAGCCCGTCCCTCCACCGGAATGAGCGCGTATGGAGTGCCCTCCATAGCTCTCACGTGTAGTTGGCAGAAACGCGACATGGTGTCGTGGCCTGCCACTTGCCACATTCCCTCCGGTTGTCTACCTCTCACCGTGACGGTGAACGGTGCCCAACCGGGTGGCGTAGGTCCGGCAGGAACTTCAACATGGATCATCCACATCTTGTTCCCCTCCTCGCCTTCTTCCTTGGCAAAGTACTGTGACATCTTGCTGTACCCGAAATATTGAAGCATTTGCCTCAATGCTTCCGGATAGCCGCCGCGGTGAGAACAGTGAGGTTCCACCCACCCGTTCTCCAACTGTCTATCTGCTGTCATCTGTAGAAACATATTTGAGAAATGTCAAATATTTATTTAAACAGTAAACCATTGAGTTATAACATAAAACATGTCATTGAACTCATAAGACTTGGAAACATAGTTCAAACTTAACCAAATTTGACTGCTGATCTGCTGTCCACTATGACAGCCCTGACCAGTTTCCATTTCAACCTGATTTAGACCATGCTAAAGGCAAAACCAATTCTGGAGATCAATATCAAAGTTAAAGCTAACTTCAATAGATTTCCAGAAAGTGTTTGCTTGGCCTAAGATCTTTCCTGGTTCAAAAGTTATGAGATGTCAAAGTTAACAGAATTTCTGGAGAAAATTGGACAGCACCTCCCTGCTTTAGGTACTGATTTGATCCAAGAATTCCAGTTAATTCTGCTCCCAATCTGACAAAACATTCTGTTACAAAGTTGTAACCCATCTCATGAAATTTTCAGAACTACCTCATTTTATATTTTTGGATTTTTCTGCAGGAAGTTATGCTCAATTTACAGAGAGTTACAGAGAGTGTTTGCTCTGCCCTGTTTTCTGGACAGCTTCAACTCTACTGCATTTTTCGATTGATTAGAGGATGAAACACCTCTGGGACAGAAAAGTTGTAAAGCTCTTCCAATGCTCTCCAGAAATGTATCATATGACCCCAACCTCGAAATAACTCAACCTCTAGCCTTTGATTAACCTCAGCCTTAATTCAGCTGAAAACAGGGAACTTTGTCCTTAGTATCCTCTAAGTCGAAAACTGGTTAACTTTGAATATCTTGTTCAAGGGAAGAAGTCACATCAAGTTTTATTGCTCTGGATTAAAACTTTCAAGTTTTACAATGAAGTTTCTCATTTAGTGGGGTGTGACATCGATGTGTCACCAGATCATGTCGGTACTACGTCCTCACAAAGAAAAACCTATACCGGACTTAGCCGGCTTCTTTAGTTCAGTGGCACTAAGCGTCACTCGCACATGGATGCTACACGTCTACCCTTTCGTGGTTAGACTACCTGCAGATAACTCACACAATCGTCAGACTCGGCTGCACACTGAGCCCGGTATCCATACAGTTCATACACCCGGCCGTCATCACTCGCCCGAATGTTCTCAAGCCAAACACGCCTTGAGCTACGTGTTCACGTTACGGACCACGTGACGGGGTCTACCAAATTTCCCAAAGCACGCCAGGGAAAGACGTTGCTCGAATACCCCAAACGACATGAAGAGTCGTAGAGGATATTAAAGCGGGTCGGGTTACCTGCCACCCATGGGGCTCCACCCTTCAGCTTGTGCGCACTGGTGGACAGCGCTTACGTGCACCCCCAAGACATAAAGCGTCCCGAGATGCACGATTTTTTGACATAAGCAAATAAGTTAGTATGCCACTTTTTATACACTAATAACATCCTTATATGGGCTACTAACTCGTTCCTCACTGGATTTTTGAAAAAGATGACCTTTGTAATGCGTTAAACCTCAAGCGAGCTCTGATACCACGCTGACACGACCCTATGGTCTTGTCGAGCCAGGATCACGCTGAGGGGTGCTGCGTTGCACAACACCGGATAACACACATCAAAGGTACAAAGCGGAAACAAAGTTTTATTACATAAAAAGGTTTATGAACATTTGTACAACAAAATATGTTCAGTCTACACTCACGGGCGTAGACTACGCATCGAGTTCACGTTCAGCCCGTGAAAGTGTCCCCGCTAGCACGCACACACACTAACACGGCGGTGTGCACGACTCCCACTTGACGGGGTTCCCCTCCTAGGGTTCCGTCTCCTCATCGGGAGTCCCTTCCTCATAAAACCCTGCAAAAGCTTCAAACACAAGCAGTGAGCACGATGGCTCAGCAAGACTGACCCGTCTCTCCTAAACATGAAACTTCTACATGGAGGGTTATAGGTTACATGAGGTAAAATAAGTTGCAAGGAATCGCCTAATTAGTGGAATCTTACTTTCAAGTTTTAGCAACAGGTTGTGGAGACTTTACGCTAAGGCTCATGAGAGAGCCGAAATCAAACAAGAAACGCATTGCTCTCATGTACTTTGTCCAAAGTTGAAAAGAACTTTAGTTAGCTCTAGGCTACAGCAAATCATTAACAATCAAAGTCCATCTTTCAATCAGCAACATTTTAACATGTATCTAGCCTGTTCTTTCTACGTCACGGTACATGAACAAGTGGTACTCACTGACCGTGAGGGACGGCAATTATAATCGATTTACACCTGCAGGGTTACCCGAATAACCCGTCACGTACGCCCGTACTCGATGTTGCCTACAGCAACCATCACGGACGTCGTACGCAACCATCTTTCACCCGTCAGCCAAATATTGAACCGGTCTTATCGTCCCGAGCAAGAGGTCTCTGCACGTACATCTCAGTGCCGCCAGCCGATTTACACCTCGAGCTCTCAACCTACCCTCTGAACGACAGGCAATGCCTCAATACCCAGCTACCCGAGTTACATCGGTTTCCCGGTTCCCATATAGCCGGTAGGTCTTCGGTACTGTTCTAGCTTGTTCAACAGGCCCGCACACGGCTCGGTCCTCAATCGACACAAGCGGAGCTACACCCAGGCCCCAAAGTCCTGTTGCCCTTACTCTCCGCTTAGTCTCATTTTTCTTGCCATGTGTTTCATTTTCTATTCTTACCCGAGCGATGTGCCTCTAGCCTATTCTCGCGAGTAGTTCCAACTACTCGACTTGTATCGAACCCTACTCTATCTTAGCATTGTAGTGGCTAACAAGGTTTTCCATCCTAATCCCAACCCATGGTTTTCTTGGCTATGTATTTGGGTTTCAAACAAGACTCTAATGCAAGAGATAAGTGGTACTCAAATAAAGTGCTCAAAACAATAAAATTTTGTCAAGAGGTTAATGCAAACCAGAGCTTGCCTTGCTGCTCTTGGTCGTAGGCTAGCTGCTCGTCCGGAGTGACGAAGTCTAAGACTTCGGGTTCCTCCTCAACCTTAGCGACTACATGAGATAACATGTAATGTATCAACCTCTTGGCTCAGGCTTTGGAGATGAGTTGCAGGAGGTGCTTGCGCGTCCGAAAACAGCTTGGCTTGATCGTGACAGGCCCGGGATGAGGCTGCCCACGAGAGCACCTCTTCTCGGCTTGGTGGCGACTGCCACGAATCAGTGTGATTCTCGGGGTAGAGAGCACGAGATCACCGGATGATGGTTTGAGGGGATAGTGGAGAGTGCTGTGGTGCCGTTTTTCTGCTCAGCTGAGGCTTGTGCGCGAGATTGGCGGGTGGCTGACGATCGGAGGAGCAGCGGCTTCTCTGATCAGTTTCTTGCGCGAGGAGGCGAGGAACTGATCGGTTCTGCCTCCGGCTGGCTCGGCTGAGGGGATAAGAAGACCGTGAGGCGGTTCAGCGGGTCGGGGCGGCAAGCAGCTGCTGTCTCGATTGCTCTCTTGCCGTGGCGGCTGCTGGCTTGCGTGCGAGTAACCGAGCTCGGTGACTTCAGTCGGTTGAATTTCTATAGAGGCTGACATGTGGGTCCCACCCCCTTTTTAACCTCTGAAATTAACTTCCTCTCACTGTTACAAACAGTAATCCCCCTTATACCCATGGTTATTTGGATTATCTACCCCTGGGCCATTTGAATTGGATAGAATTCAAATTGGGTTTGGTTTGAACATATTTTCAGCACATATGCAGTTTGAAATTCGAATAAAGTTTGAATTTGCTAAAGTTAGCTCATGTCAAGATCAACTCCAATTGGAGTGAAAATTGGTGTGTGAGCTCACAAAAATGTGCTGAGTAAGAATATGCCTCCCACTTTTGAATTCATGGGATGGAAACAATTTGAATTTGAATTTGAGTTCAAACCACCCTCTTTCCATCTATACCCAAAAGGACTTCAAAAAGGTTTTGAATTTGGGTGAAACTTGGTATGGACATTCCTAACAAGGTGTAGGAGTGTTTCATATGCCCAGCCCCTATATGGTGTATGTGGGAAATACCACTTTTGCATTTTGTGAGTTTATGTTCTAATGATCATGTTGATGGTGTTTACTTGCTCTTCAAATGTGTTCATCAAGTTTCTTCAAATGAAGTGTGTGTGCGTGGTGATGAACACTTGAATTTGTGGCAAAAACTTAGGCCCTTACATAAGCTGTCCCAATGTTTGTATCATACTTTGCATGAGCTGGTTCTGCATAGCCACCAACCGTTCAAGGTTGTTTGCATCAGCCCCGGGGTTAGCATTTTAAGGAACTTCAACGTTGCCATCCTCTTGTGGTTCATTGTTGCCACGAGCGTTCCTCCTTTGACGGCTGGCGTTTTTCCTCACCATCTGTGAGAGAGAGAGTAGAGTAGAATAGAAAATAGAAGTTTAGATTCATCCGCCCAACTATATGCATCAAGGTGTATGAACTAAATATCTTCTTTTATTAATTTCAGCCTATATGAGGATGTGAACACGTGCCGAAGCATCTCACATCTCTCCACTATGTGTGGATGTGGACATTCGCCGAAGCGTCCCACAACTCACATCAGCACACAAACCAAGCAATCATCACAAAAGTTCAACACACCACTCTTATTCAAGCTATTACGATTTAAATGTTCCTATTACAGCTTATTCAATGGGAATCCTAAACTTAATCATGTGAACCGGTGCTGTTCTAGCAGTGTGACGGAGGTGGTCCATACATGGGCGCACGCCATGGTGAGTCGGCAGTCCATGTAGGGTTATATGGCGCTGGTGCTCCATTTGCTCCCTCGTTGGCACGAGTCTCCTCTTGTTTCTCCAGCAAATACAACTTCTTGTGGAGGTAACAGATCTCTTCTTGTGCGCTTGCGTAGCGGTTTCCTAACTCCACGAGCAACCTCTGAGACTTGTCAGCAGCCTGTGGGTTGGAAAGAGCTATTACATGGGGTCCAATGATCTCCCTTGTACCACTCTTCTGACACAGGTGCAGCTCAAAAGTGGTGCCCTCAAGCTGCTCATGGAAGGCGTAGCACAGTCCGTGAGTGCTTCCCATGCAGCATCATCGATAGCTTCTACCCTTGTAGCTCTCCATGTGGGTGTGAAGTGTCGGGTGAAAACCCTACCGTTAGATAGGATGGTTACTTCAGCCTTCCACTCTTCATGTCCGAGATGAGGGACTTTCTTGAGAAGATATTCCGGGTATAAGATGCAGCAATCCAGAAATCTTTGAGCTCCCTGGATTTGTGTCCTCCTTCCATTCCATCGGACCAAAATTGTTGAACTGAGTGGTTGGCCCATTCATCACCTTCATTATTGGTCTCAGCAAGGGGTGGCTCCTCCTCGGGTTCATCTTCTCCCGTCATAGTTTCATGAGGCTCCACAGGGTGTAAGCCCGCGTGAAACTCCTCCTGAGGTGCGTACCAATGCTGTTCTTGTGGATCATCCTCCATATCGTCTTCGAATGGTTCCACCTCTTCCAGATCCTCTTCCTCATGCATATAGCTATTGACTTCATCTTCATCATGAGGTTCCGTCTTCACCTCCTCCAAATATGGTCCATCGGACACCTCAGTGGGGTTAAGTGTACTCCCACCTCGAAGTACTCATCTCCTGTAGCTGATGTTTATGTGGTAATGCAAGGGTGAGTACATGTCGTACTCAGCAAGTGCGGGAAAAGTATGACATGTAGATTACAACAAGGTAGAGAATAAAAAGGCTCATTGCAGCAAGCAAGTTTTATTTCACAAACATGATAAAAACAGCAACTATTTCTAGGTGAAATTTATCTCATCACAATCAAGTAGTTCAGCAACATTCTCTCATCATAATTCACCATTTATCAAGTCTCAACCAGCCAATAATCTTTCTCAAGTTCATCTCATACTCATAAATATTCATAACCATCTCATATTCATATAACCGAAACCAACTTCATTGTCATGACTCAAGACAGTCCCAAAACCAATCCCAATGACCATAGCACAACCATACTGAATAACCATCCCAAGATTTCCCTCTAATCATGGAAGCTGGCCAGGTGCTTGTGACCGGAAGCACGGCTATCATGATAGTTTTACACTCTGCATAGGTGGCACCACTTTACCCACAAGTTCATGATTTCGTCACCCGTTGGGAACTGCAGAACCTCCATTATACCAGTATACAACCGTCGGTGTATGGCCAAGAGATCACAAAATAGCCTTTACAAAGGGGCTACTAGATGTATTGACTCACTAAGGTTTCACCGGCAGGCTCGAATCACCATTCTCCCACCCACGGGCCGCCTCTTGTGCCATGTAGTTCTAAGGGTAGTCCTCCTCGACTCCCGTTCCCCATGCCATCCAGAGTCCATAACAAGCTAGCAACACACCTAATTAATCAGCTAAGCCGCACCCATACTTGGCCTTGTGGTGGCACTGTTTTCCTGGCATATTCTCGCATGAACCGGTCCTTAGATCTACGGTAAGCACCACCATCTCATCCAGCAACATTCACGAACCAAGCTTGTCTAGATCTCCCTGATTCTATGCCGAGGATCTGGAAGGGTTAGTAGCTGCACTGCCGGAGCGCCTTGGGTCCTTCTAAGGACCCAGAGGAACAAGCTCGAGACAATGGCAAAAGAGATACTCACGTTGGCTAGGTCATCCAGGACCCTTGCGCTGCTAAGGGTCCAAAGCCCACATCGACAACATAAGACAACGAAAGACTTGAAACAAAGATGCTTTCATTAATAACGGAGTACTGGCAGACAAAAGAGGATACAAGACAACTAAGGAACTCAGTAGCTACAAGTCGAGTAATCTCCTGCTCCGTGGCCTGCTTGGTTGTCCCCCGAGCCAATCTCTGCGCGGTGAGACGGTCACCTGCTACAAGACCGAGGACGGCAGCAACACATGCTGGACCAAGGCAATTGTTACATCCAGTGTCGCGTGGGCCAAAATGTCATCTATGGCAGTTTTTGTTGTCCACAACAGTACCTGGAGGAAGGTTTAACCTTCTCCGGTACTGGCAGGAAGTCCTCCTTCGGCGAGGTGCCTAGAGGACATGCTCCACTCGACACTAGCGTTGGGACTCAGTACGAGTCAAGGACCCTGTCCCTGATGGCTTCCCCTACCACCGGCGCACTGTCAGGATGGTTTGTGCTTCTATCTGAGGCCGTAATGGGGAGGGATGCACAAGATAGCCTCACCAAAGGCGGCACACACATGAACATCTTGCAAAAGTGGACAAAGACGGCAGCCAGTGCAGAGTATCTGGTGGGCGAATACGCCGGGAAGCAGGAACTTCCAGCGCACAAGAGGAGAATAAAGGCCATATAGTGAGGGGAGGGTGCCATCCTACATTGGGAAAACCTTCTTTTATACAAAGCCATGACCTCTGGCAGGGCAATAGGCGCAGCGATTAGGTTTCCACCTCTGCACGCCGTGGGTTATTCGCCTCCTCCAACGGTGGGTAGGATCCAGTCCACCTGTAAGACACTGGGGGAAGGGAGGATAACCTCTCGAGAACGTCTGGCGGTTCCCGAGGGAAGTAGTGCAACCAACTCATCAGTTGACGCAGTAAATGACCCAAGGCAGCCCCTTGGGCATGGCGCCTAGACACTCACCTCCCCTGTAGATGGGAAGGACCCACGTCCACCCGTCAGACACCGGGGGCTAGGTGAGTAACATCTTGGGGACGTCCGGCGGTCCCGGAGAAAAGAGGCATGGTAAAACTGCAGCAACTAACCCGTTGGCTGCTGCAGTAAGTACCCCGAGGCAACCCCTCAAGCACGACGCCTTAGCACTCGCCCCCACCAATGATAGGTAAGACCCGGGTCCACCAGTCAGACACTGATGGGGCAGGCGAGTAGAATCTCGGGAACGTATGGCGGTTCCCGAGAAAGGCAGTGCGGTATTCCTGTGGCCCATGGGCTGCCGCAGTAATTACCGCCGGGGCAACCCCTCGAGTGCGTCGTCGTGACCCGTCAAGTTACGAGTAAACATGATGACGCGCTGCTGTTCTGACTAAATACGCCCACTATGCCAAGGACGTGCAGCCTTTCCGTCTCCTAAACACTCGTCCACTACGCGAAAGTCTCGCCATCGCTTCGGTTTCCAAAGCACAGGCTCAAAACCACCACGCAAGAGAGATGGGGCCCCACCTGCAGGCTCAATGCCTCCTCCGAGATGGGTTTGGGGGCCACTATCGGTACTCTTCGGACCGGGTACCCCCGCGTAGTGGATAAAAGACAGCCTAGACCCCGCCTCCCTGCTGAGTCATGCCCCAGCATAAGCCACGTGCCTTGGGCCCCATGGTCATCCCTGGGGCTACCACGTGCGCTTGGGCTCCGGAGCCGACACGTGCCCTGGGCTCTGGTCCGAGCCTCCCCGCTGAGGTGAGGTCCGGAGCTGCCACGTGTCCTCGGGCTCCGAGCTGCCTCCCCGCTGAGGGGAGCTCCAGTGCTGACATGTGGCTGAGTTTGCCTAGCCTCGCCTACTATTTCTTTTTAGTAGGCGAGCGAGTTAGATAAGAGGCTTAGGGGTAAGAGAGTGTTGGTGCGTACGTAGCCTTCATTCTATTTTACCCACCAAGGCCAGAATGTCATAACCAAATGGACTCAACATTTCCAATGCTCACCGGCAAACCGTGAAAGTAGTGGCGATGGGGCTCTTGATAGCTACAAGGAAGTTGTCCGCATAACGAGCATAGCGGATCAGGATGTAAACCCGTCAAACCTTGTTTGTTTTCGAATTTACTTTCCAAAAGAACTATAAGGAAAAGTCGCGTGCCTAAATTTCTAGTGCTAATGAGCCCACTGGGAACAAAGCCCGGCCACGGGTTCCGGTCCGAGCTTCCCCGCCGAGGTGAGGTCCAAAGCTGTCATGTGTCCCCGGGCTCCAAGCCGCCTCCCCGCTAAGGATAGCTCCGGAGATGCCATGTGTCCCTAGGAATCGAGCCCGTCGACAAGAGTTCCAGGGCCGCCACGTGCCCCACGACCAGTCATGGGCTCCGGGTCGACAAAGTCAAGAAGTGAGTGCGTTGTCAGGCTTCTCATTCAAGGCTCGCACCTTCCCCAGAAGCATGGCACGCCGCGCACGCCTCTGCCCTCTGCCTGTTCACCATTACGGTGATAGGACAGGGCGAAGGCATGACAACGGTAAAGTGTCGTCCAACGGAACTAAGCCACCCAAACAGGGCGAAGAGACGGAGGGACTTAACTCCCTTGCAGGCCACTCTACTTAGAGGACGAAGCCCTAGATCGTGTATAGGATACTCTAAGCTTTGGGCCACCTGTCGGGCCCAAGCCTCATAGTAACCACCCCGGCCTTGAACTGTAAAAGGACTGGGGTGACCATCCTGTAAAGGGTTCCGATCCACGCCTTCGAGAACACACAACACACAAGCGCACACGCTCAAGCAATAGAACAAGCACACCTGTGGACGTAGGGTATTACGCTCTGGCGGCCTGAACCACATAAATCCCTGTGTTCATCCGCTCCCTCGAGCCTAGGTCGCGAAGGGTGCCAAGCCCTTTCCGAAAAAAAAGAACCTCACGGGCTGCTTCCGAGCAGGCCGGGAGGAGTGTCACAGCTCACACTTCGACACCCCTTTATTGAGTGATCTCTAAGGAGGTGGTGCCGGATGTCGATGTGTTTGGTCCTAGAGTGTTCAACAGGGTTGTGGGAAATCTTAATAGCACTCTCATTGTCGCATAGGAGTGGAATATGGTTCATATTGAGACCATAGTCTCTTAGAGTTTTTCATATCCAAAGAAGTTGTGCACAACAACTTCCGGCTGCGACATATTCCACTTCGGCTGTGGATAGGGCAATGGAATTTTGTTTCTTGGATGACCATGATACTAGGGACCTGCCCAAAAATTGACATGTACCGGAGGTACTTTTCCTATCTACTTTGCATCCAGCATAATCAGCATCGGAGTATGTGATGAGATTTAACTTGGACCCTTTAGGATACCACAACCCTAGGTTAGGTGTATGAACTAGATAGTGCAAGATTCTCTTTACAACTGTTAAATGACACTCTTTAGGAGCGGCTTGAAACCTTGCACACATGCATACACTTAACATAATATTGGGCCTAGATGCACAAAGGTAAAGAAAGGATCCAATCATGTAATGGTATACCTTTTGATCCACGCTAGGGCTTTTTGGTTGAGGTCGAGGTGTCTGTCTATCGCCATTGGAGTTTTGATGGGCTTGGCCTTCTCCATGTCAAACTTCTTGAGTATATCTTGAGTGTACTTGGTTTGACATATGAAGGTGCCTTCCTTCAGTTATTTCACTTGGAAACCTAGAAAGAACTTCAACTCTCCCATCATCGACATCTCAAACCTCTCCATAATGATTTTGCTAAATTATTCACAAAAGATTAATTAGTAGAACCAAATATTATGTCATCGACAAAAATTTGGCATACAAATAAGTCATCATCCAAGTTTTTAGTGAAAAGTGTATAGTCGGCCTTTCCTATTCTAAAACCATTGTCAATAAGGAAATCTCTAAGACACTCATACCAAGCCCTAGGAGCTTGTTTGAGCCCATAGAGGGCTTTTTGAAGCTTAAAAACATGGTTAGGATACTTATCGTCTTCAAAGACGGGCGGTTGCTCTACATACATCCCCTCCTTGATCAGTCCGTTGAGGAAGGCGCTTTTCACATCCATTTGATACAACTTGAAATCATTGTGAGTAGCATAGGCCAATAATATACGAAACGATTCAAGTCTAGCTACAAGAGCAAAGGTTTTGTTGAAGTACAAACCTTCGACTTGTGAGTATCCCTTGGCCACAAGTCTAGCTTTGTTTCTTGTCACTACCCCATGCTCATCTTGCTTGTTGCGAAAGACCCACTTGGTGCCTACTACGTTTGCATTTGGTCTTTCCACAAGCTCCCACACTTTGTTTCTTTTGAAGTTGTTGAGCTCCTCTTGCATCTCCATCACCCAATCCGGATCTCATAGGGCATCTTCAACCTTGAAAGGCTCCAAAGAAGACACAAAAGAGTAGTGAGCACAAAATTTAGCCATACGAGAGTGAGCCTTTACCCCCTTGGAGATGTCTCCAAGTAAGTTGTCAACGGGATGATCCCGTTGTACACATTGATGGACTCTAGGGTGTGGCACACTTGGTCTTGAGTGAACTTCGTCTTTCTCTTTATCTCCCCCTTGATCGCTACCACCATTGTGGCCTTCGATGTCTTGAACGTGGTGATCTTGATCTTGTTCTTGATATAGGGGATCTTGTTCTTGATCTTGTGTTTGGGTCACTTCGTGTGACGAGGATGGGTCACTTGGGTCTTGTAGCTCTTGTGGTCATATGTCACCAAGTGCCATCCTTCGTGAAAGTGCATCTAGGCATCCCTTGTGGGTTTTGGTTAATTTATGATAAACAAATGAGACCCTAACAAAATTGTTGATATGAGCGCAGATTCTTAAAGCAATTAGGAAGAAAGCGCAAAAAGAAAGGAGAATGAGGATCCAAATTGATAAGAGCTCAGGAGTTGAAAATATTAGATTACTTAGTATGGAGTGTGTTGGAGAAACACACCCTAAGAGCTCAAGTGAAAGAAATAACATTAACTGCACAAAAATCAGCATGTGCGGACTAGTCCGATATCTACCGGACTTGTCCGATTTCTCTTTGACTAGAAAACGGACTAGTCCGATATGGACCGGACTAGTCCGATTTTGTCTCTAGATAGACAACGGACTAGTCCGCACTCTTACGGACTAGTCCGGTATTTCACAACACTTAGGGTTTTCCACACGCCGCACACCGGACTAGTCCGGAGTCCACCACAGACTAGTCCGGACATCGCAAACCCTAACGGTAACCTTTGGAAACCCTAGTATAAATAGAGGTGTACGGCCATACTACCCCCTCTCTCGACCCCCTGCACCATCACACCTCCCAAGAGCCCAAAATTCACATCTCTCCACACATTCTAACCCAAAAAGGATAAAATCTTTGAGGATTAGCAATTGATCAAACGAGAGACTTGTTATACACATCTTGAGCTCTTGGGTTTGATCTCTCGCACACTCTTGTTCATTTATTGTACATCTTTTGAGTGTGCTTAGTGGTGTTCATTCATTGTAATTCTTGGAGAGCCCTCAACTTGTGAGAAGGCCCCTTAAACGATTTATTTGCCCTTTGTGATTAGTGGAAGAGAATCAGCCTCCGTGGCGATTCGACGAGGGTAGGGTTGGTGAAGACCCGGTCCTTCGTGGACTCCTCAACGGGGAAGTAGATTTCATTCGTGGAATCGAACCTCGGGATACAACTTGTCTCTTCTCTTGGTTCATTTATTGTTCATCATATTCTAGGGTTTACTTAATCTTGTATAATTCATGTTGAAGCATTGAAACTAAAGTTGATCTCTATCATTCATTGTTTCACTGTTGTAATACATCTAAGTTCCCAATTAATTTCTGCTGCATAGGATACTAGAAGTGAAAATATTGATCAACCTTGATCTTTCTAGTCAACGCATACCGGACTAGTCCGCACAGTACCGGACTAGTCCGATTTGTCTCTGAGTAGACAACGGACTAGTCCGCACTCTACCGGACTAGTCCGATTTCCCTGTATTTGATAAATCTATGAAGTGTTTCAGGGATTAACAAAGAATCGAAAAGCCTATTCACCCAACCTCTAGGCTACAATCAATTGGTATCAGAGCCAAACTCTTCAAAAGAGACTCACCGCTCGAAGAGACGATGTCGGACATCAAGAATGTACACAAGAAGATCGACGATGAAAAGGGTGATGATGAAAGGACTCAAAAGCTAAAGAAGCTACTCGACGCCATTCAAGACAGTGAGGACGATGATGAGGAGGTGCTCCAACTCAAGGATCTTCTACCGAAGAAGGCACTCTGCCAAAAAGGGAAGAAGAAGATCGATGATGAAAAGAAGAAGAAAGGGGGTAGTCAAACAGACTACTCCTGATATCCTTTTGACTATGAACGTTTGAATTCTAACAATAGTCATTACTTATCAATTCCTCTAGGGAAAGCACCTTACTTTGATGGCAATGACTATTCAATGTGGATACAAAACATGAAAATGCACCTTATATCTCTTAACCCAAGTTTGTGGCATATAGTGTGTACAGGGATAGATATCCCGGATGATGATGAAGAGCTGACTCCAAGCCAAGAACAAGCCATTCATCGGAATGCTCAAGATGTAGCTGTGGTCACATAATCACTGAGCCGAGACGAGTTCACCAAGGTGGATGGACTCAAAATTGACAAGGAGATATGGGACACACTACAAACCGCACATAAAGGTGACCGTCATGTACGCGAAGCCAAGATAGAAATGATTGAAGGTGAATTGGGAAGATTCGTGATAGAAGAAGATGAATCACCACAAGATATGTACAATCGACTCAAGAATCTTATCAACAAAGTCCGAGCTTATGGCAGCAAAAAGTGGAATGATCATGAGGTCGTGAAGTTGATTCTCAGAGCATTCATGCCTCGCAACGTGACTCTTTGCTCTATTATTAGAGAAAGCCCGGAGTACCGAAAAATGACCCCAGACGAACTTCTTGGCAAGATCATCAACTTTGAAATGATGGAAAAGCAAGCAAAGCATGTCAAGGAAATTTCTGATCTCACCTCGGCAAAGAAGAAAGGAGTTGCTTTGAAGTCAACTTGTAAACCCGTATCAAAAGAAGCTCGAGAAGCTCATAAAGAAGACGACAGTGATGATGAAAGTAGTGATATCGATGAAGAAGACATGATCTTGTTCATGAAGTTCAAGAAAATGATGAAAAGAAGAAAGGGTAGCAGCTCAAATGAAGGAAGACAAAGGGACAAACAAAGATCCAAGATGAGACTGACACAACCCCAAGGTCCTGTCGAGCCAGGATCACGCTGAGGGGTGCTGCGTTGCACAGCACCGGATAACACACGTCAAAGGTACAAAGCGGAAGCGGAATTTTTATTACATAAACAAGTTATGAACATGTTTACATCAAAATAAGTTCAGTCTACACTCACGGGCGTAGACTAAGCATCAAGTGCACGTTCAGCCCTTGAACGTGTCCTTGCTAGCACACACGCACACTAACTCTGCGGCGTGCACGACTCCCACTCGACGGGGTTCCCCTCCTGGGGTTCCGTCTCCTCTTCGGGAGTCCCTTCCTCATAGAACCCTGCAAAAGCTTCAAACACAAGCAGTGAGCACGAAGGCTCAGCAAGTCTGACCCGTCTCACCTAAACATGGAACTTCTACATGAGGGTAATGGGTTACATGAGGTAAAAATCAGTTGCAAGGACTCGCCTAATTAGTAGAACCTTACTTTCAAGTTTTAGCAGCAGGTTTGTGGAGAACCTTACGCTAAGGCACATGAGAGAGCCGCAATCAAACAAGAAACGCATTCCTCTCATGTACTTTGCCCAAAGTTGAAAAGAACTTTAGTTAGCTCTAAACTACAGCATATCATTAACAATCAATGTCCTTCTTTCAATCAGCAACATTTTAACATGTGTCTAGCCTGTTCTTTCTACGTCACGGTACAGTGAACAAGTGGTACTCACTGACCGCGAGGGACGGCGATTATAATCGATTTACACCTGCAGGGTTACCCGAACAACCCGTCAGGTACGCCCGTACTCGATGTTGCCTACAACAACCATCACGGATGCCGTACGCGACTACCTTTCACCCGTTAGCCAAATATTGAACCGGTCCAATCCTCCCGAGCAAGAGGTCTCTGCACGCGCATCTCAGTGCCGCCAGCCGATTTACACCTCGAGCTCTCAACCTACCCTCTGAACGACCAGCTATGCCTCAACACCCAGCTACCCGAGTTACATCGGTTTCCCGGTTCCCATATAGCCGGTAGGTCTTCGGTACTGTTCTAGCTTGTTCAACAGGCCCGCACACGGCTCGGTCCTTAATCGACACAAGTGGAGCTATAGCACACAGGCCCCAAAGTCCTGCTGCCCTTACCCTCCGCTTGGTCTAATTTTCTTGCTATGTGTTTCATGTGCTATCTCTACCTGAGTCGAGTGCCCCTAGCCTATGCTCGCGAGTAGTTCCAACTACTCGACTTGTACCGAATCCTACACTATCTTAGCATTGCAGTAGCTAACGGGGTTTGCAATCCTAAACCCAACCCATGGTGTTCTTGGCTATGCAATTGGGTTTCCAAACAAGACTCTAATACAAAGAATAAAGTAAACAAGGATGTGCTCAAAACAATAAAAATTTGTAAAAGGTTAATGCAAACCGGAGCTTGCCTTGCTGCTCTTGGTCGTAGGCTAGCTGCTCCTCCGGAGTAACGAAGTCTAGGACTTCGGATTCCTCCTCGACCTTAGCGACTACATGATATAAGACATACATGTATTAATTTGAATGCATTTATATTAAGTTTGAACTTGTGAAGCTTATAACCTTTGCTAGACAGACCTAATGACTGTGAAACTTTTATTGTGGCTTGGTTACAACCTAAACAGAGAATTGGTCAAGTTTTAGTTGCAGCAAAGCTCATTTGAGCCCTCCACAATTAATTATGTCCTTGACCTTAATTGGAACTCTTAGGGTGTTCTAGGAATTTTCATGAAGCAAACTATGACTTTCTGAAAACTAGATTTTCAGAGGGTTCTAATGGAGTTGGTCTCACTTAATTAGAAGGTTCCTAGCTAAAGTTATGAGCTAAACAATTTCAGAGAAAATTCTGAAAATGTTTCTGAACATTTTCTATTTTCTCTGGAACAGTTTCACTAATCACACCATTAGGTGGATCAAATGAGCTCCAATGGGTCTGAAATTTTTATGGTAGTTCAGGGATATTTTGGTGAACATCCCAGCAAAATTTCAGGATTTTCCTCCACAGGATTCTCCAGTTAAAATTCCAAACAGTTTAAATTTGAGGATTTAATTATGGAGAATTAAGGAATTTCATGAAGTGAAACTTGATTTGCTGGAAAGTACTCAGAGAGCTGAATCCAGCAAAATTTGGTTCACTCAATTTGGAGCTTTCTAGCCAAAGTTATGAGGATTTGAAGTTTGAAGGAAATCTGAAAATCGGGGAAAAGTTTAAACTCGCGCGTGGGCCCAGGGGACACGCGTCGCACGCCGAGGCGACGGCACACCGCGACCCACAAGGATTTTTCGCGCCAGCACACCCGATCCCGGCCGCAGCCGGATCCCGATTCAAAATATCGGCCGCTGACAGCTGGGGTCCACCTTCTTCTTCAACCTCGCGACGCCCGCGCTCCGCCGCCGAGGGACCTCGCCGGAGAGCTCGCCGCCCGTTTCTGTACAGCTCCAAACTTCTCGATTTTGGCCGCCCCTGCCTACTTTTACTCGGGGAACAGGATTCTAGGGTCAGCTGCTCATAACAATGGCCGGAGCATGGTCGGCGACGAGCCGCCACCTCGGAACGACTTCGGCCATGTCGGCTGACTACCCTAGCACCTCAGCTACTTGGGAAACCGGTCGGGAAGCACCAGTGGACCTTCAGAGAAGGTCGACATGAGCTCGAGGCAGCTCGGGGAAGGCCCGAAATAGGTCCTCACCGTGCGCCCGATGCCGCCCGTCCATTCCGCCATTGGTAGACCTCAAATTACGCCGGGTACAGAGGTTCTTCGGCCCAGAGTTGTGAAGGCAACTTGTGGGTTACCATGTCTAGCTCGTGTGAGAGTGGCTTGAGTCCCTCTAATCCTTTCTAGAGCACGAATTAAACAGAATCGTACCCGAAGGTCGTTCTGCACACAGAAAGGGGAAAAGTGGAAATTCGCCGCCGGTGAGCAACCACTCGAGCTGTGGCTCGGGGATGAGCAGCACTGGTCACCCGCGCGTCCAAGGGTGCCTTGGCTCGGGCGTGACAACGCCCTGGTTGGGCTGTCCACGAGAGCCCGAGGTGCGGCGGTTCCAAGTCCCGAATTTGATCTTTCGGCACAGCCAATATCAATCGGTTTCAACTGAATTCTAGCAACGGGGAGGATGGAGGAAGGTCTCTAGTACCTTGCTGGGGCTCTGGAGTGGACGGAGGGAGCTGCGATCGGCGTTCTCCAATCGATTCCGAGCTGCGGAAAATTTCGGCCGGCGCTGAGTTCTTGCGGGGAAGAACGGCGATGCCTCGGCCGAGGAGGGGGGCAGGCGCCTTAAGAAGGCTCTACACCGCCTCGCGCCCGCGCGTGGGCAAGCAGCTGCTGGCGCGGCGGCTGCCCTCGGTGGCGATCACAGCTGCGGCTCGGCGACCCGAGTGAGAAAAGTCTCAGTCGGTTTGATCTGAGCAGTGGCTGACATGTGGGACCCACTTCCAGTTTTAACCTCTGAAATTTACTTCTAATCACTGTTGTAAACAGTGAACCCCATAGTACCCCTGGTAATTCAAATTATTCACCCATGAACCATTTGACTTGATCAAATTTCAAATTGGGTTTGGTTTGAGTGAATTTCAGCACAAGTGCAGTTTTGAATTCAAATGAAGTTTGAATTTCTCCCACTTAGCTCATGTCAAGGTCAACTCCAAATGGAGTGAAAATTGGTGTGTGAGCTCACAAAAATGTGCTGAGTAAGAATATGCCTCCCACTTTTAAATTCATGGGATAAAAACAGTTTGAATTTGAATATGGTTTCAAACTGCCCTCTTTCTAACTATACCCAAAATGACCTCAAAAAGGTTTGGAATTTGGGTGAAACTTGGCATGGACATCCTTAGCAAAATGTAGGAGTTTTCATATGTCCAGCCCCCCCTTATATCACATGTGTGAAATACCACTTTGGCAATGTGTGAGTTTGTTCTCTAATGAGCATGTTGATAATTGTTACTTGCTCTTTATTTGTGTTCATCATCCTTCCTCAAATGAGGTGTGTGGTGTGGTGATGAACACTGCAAATGTGTGTCAAAAACTGAGGCCCTTACATTCCTCCCCCCTTAAAAGAATCTCGTCCCGAGATTATAAGGTGAAAATGTGAGAGAGGACGGTGGAAAATTACCGGATATGCGACGTGAAAAATTCGGGGTAGTTAGTGCGAAGGAATTCTTCGCTCTCCCATGTCGCTTCGTCCATGGAGTGATTACTCCATAGAACCTTGTAGAACCACAACGTACGGTTGCGTGTGGTTCGGGCCTTTTCATCAATAATCTGCACCGGTTCCTCCCGATAGGTGAGATCCGGTTGCAGTTCTTCAATATCCTCCAGCTGAACAGTAGTTGATAGCTTAAGACACTTTCTCAGCTGAGAAATGTGAAAGACATCGTGCACACCGGAAAGTGCTTCTGGTAATTTCAGCCGGTATGTCACTGATACACATCTTTTAGTAATCTGGAATGGACCGATGAATCGGGGTGCCAACTTTCCTCTCACCCCAAATCTGTTTACACCCTTCATTGGAGATACCCGTAGGTATACGTGATCTCCAACTTCGAATTGTAATGGGCGCCTTCTCCGGTCCGCATACTGTTTCTGACGGGGTTGAGCGGCTTTTAGGTTCGCTTGAATCAGTCGAACCTTTTCTTCCGCGTTGTTGACGAGGTCAATCCCAAAGGTGACCCTTTCGCCAGATTCACACCAGTTCAACGGTGTGCGGCACTTTCTTCCGTATAGCGCCTCATAAGGCGCCATCTTGATGCTGGCTTGGTACCCATTATTGTACGAGAACTCGGCTAACGGCAAGTGATCATCCAAATTCTTGCCGTGGTTGATAGCGCAAGCTCGTAACATGTCTTCTAAGATCTGATTTACCCGCTCCGTCTGCCCATCCGTTTGCGGGTGGTATGCTGAACTACGGATCAACTTCGTCCCCAAGGCAGCGTGCAGCTGCTCCCAAAAACGGGACACAAATAAAGTGCCCCGATCCGATATGATAGTACGGGGTACGCTGTACAAGCATAGGATCCGTGAGATGTATAGTTCAGCGTACTTCTTGGCGTTATAGTTGGTGTTGACCAGGATGAAATGGGCAACTTTGGTGAGCCGATCGACGATCACCCACACAGAATCATGTTTCTGTAAGGTGGTGGGTAAATCGACGATGAAATCCATGCTCACGTCCTCCCACTTCCAGGCAGGGATGCCCAGTGGTTGTAGCAGTCCCGGTTTCCGCATGTGGTCTGCCTTCACCCTTCGACATGTATCACACTCGGACACGTATTTTGCAGTCTCTCGCTTCATCCGTGTCCACCAAAACTTGCTTCTGAGTTCTTGATACATTTTGTTGCTGCCGGGGTGAATAGAAAACTTTGACAAGTGAGCCTCATCAAAGATTTTCTTCCGTAATTCCGGGTTTCGGGGTACGACAATCCGGTCCTTGAACCATAGGACGCCGTCTCCGTCCTTCCGGAAACATTTTAACTCCCCACTGTCTACACGTCTCCGCAAATGTGACATGCCCTTGTCATTCTTCTGGGCTGCCGCTATCTCTTCACGGATGGTGGGAATTAAAGGTAGGTTGTAGAGAGCTCCGTGTGGAATCACATGTAGTGGTGGTTCGCTCTCTTCCAACGGTGTGATGGTCAAATTATTGACGTGTGACTTGCGGCTCAGCGCATCTGCCACTACGTTTACCTTGCCCGGATGATAATGGATCTCTATCTCGTAATCCTTTATCAGTTCTAACCATCTTCGTTGCCTCATGTTCAGCTCCTTCTGAGTGAATATGTACTTGAGGCTTTTGTGGTCGGTATATAAATGTACGAGGTTACCGAGTAGGTAGTGCCTCCACATTTTTAGTGCAAGTACCACGGCAGCGAGCTCCAAGTCGTGAGTTGGATAATTCTGCTCATGGTTCCTAAGCTGCCGTGATCCATACGCGACCACTCTTCGGTCTTGCATCAGCACACATCCGAGCCCAATGCCGGATGCATCGCAGTACACATCGAACGGTTTTGTTGTGTCTGGCTGCGCCAAAACCGGTGCTGATGTCAGGTGCTTGACTAAAGCCTTGAATGCTGCTTCACATGCTGGACTCCAAACATATTTGGTAGCCTTCTTCAGCAGCTCTGTCATTGGCTTGGCAATCTTCGAGAAGTTCGGAATGAACCTCCGATAATATCCCGCGAGTCCGAGGAAACTCCATACCTCGTGAACAGTTCTCGGGGATTTCCAATTCAGCACTTGAGTGATCTTGCTCGGGTCCACAGCGATACCCTCCGCTGAGATGATATGCCCGAGGAAAGGCACTTGCGATATCCAAAACTCGCATTTGCTGAATTTTGCGTATAACTTGTGATCCCGCAGCCGTTGCAAGACTATACGCAGATGTTTCTTGTGATCTTCCTCCGACTTGGAATATACCAGGATGTCGTCGATGAAGACCACGACAAACTTATCCAGCTCCGGCATGAATACCGAGTTCATTAAGTACATGAAGTGAGCTGGAGCATTGGTGAGGCTGAAGGACATGACCAGGTACTCATAAAGTCCATACCTCGTCGAGAAAGCCGTCTTCGGAATGTCCTCAGCCCTTATCTTAATCTGATGGTACCCGGATCTTAAATCCATCTTGGAAAAGATCTTTGCTTCGATCAACTGATCAAATAACATGTCGATCCGTGGCAACAGGTACTTGTTCTTGATGGTTACGGCATTTAATGGACGATAGTCCACGCAAAGCCGCAACGTCTCATCCTTCTTCTTGACAAATAATGCCGAACAGCCCCATGGCGAGGAGCTCGTCCTAATAAAACCCTTCTCCAGAAGGTCCGTGAGCTGAGTCTTCAGTTCATCCAACTCCTTGGGCGCCATCTTGTACGGCCTTCGGGATATTGGCGTGGTTCCCGGTGCAAGTTCAATCTTGAACTCCACCTCTCTATCAGGCGGCATCCCCGGCAAATCGTCCGGGAATACATCAGGGAACTCTTGGACCACCGGAATATCTTCCAATCTGATGGTTGTGGCTTGATAGACACTTGGAAGTTTTATTTCTGGACTGTCCAGAAATAATGAGTGAGACTCGTGCACTTCTGAGTTCAAGTGCACGAGTCGGAGGACGGTGTCTAAAACAGCACCGTGGCGGGTTAACCATGACATTCCTAAGATGACATCGACCTTTTGTCCCTCTAAAATTATGAGAGACGTAGGGTAAACTCTACCCTCTAAGCACAATGGAGCTTTTGGGACCATCATACTTGCTGAAATTTTCCCACCCGGTGAACAGATCACATAAGGACTATCGGTGGGTAGTATTTGCAAGCTATATTTATCAACGAAAGCTTGGCTAATGAAGCTATGTGTGGCGCCTGAATCAAATAGTACTATAGCGGGATGCTGGTGGAGTTGGAACATACCCGCAAGGATTGGCTCGCCCTCCGGCACATCCTCAATGGCAAGCTGGTGGACGGTGCCGGGCCTAGGGTTTGCCTGCCGCGCATTAGTAGGGTTCCGGAGTTGATTCCTCCCCGGAAACTGTGGTGCCACTCCGCCGCCTTGCCTCTCCGGGCAACTGCTCGCGAAGTGTCCTAGACGACCACACTTGTAACATGTGGCCGCTGCTGGTGGAGTGCTCGGTGGACGAAAGCCCGGCATGCGTTGCTGAGGTGCAAACGCACGCGGCATCGCCCGCTGCTGCTGTTGTTTTTGTGGTGGTACTGGCAGTGCCGGCCTGAATGCCGGGGAAGAGTACGGCCGACTGCGGAACGGCGTCGACCGCGGTGGTGGTTGCCAGCGTGGACCTGATGGTGGGCGATTCACCATCCAAAACTTCTGAGAAGGACCGCCTCCTTCTCCGCTGCTCTGCGGCGCGCTTCGCTTCCTCTCCGCCGCCGCTAACTCCTTGCCGGAGTCCTCCTGCACAATCGCAGCATCAATGATGTCGTTGAGGCTGCCGCGATTGAACATCGCCAACTTGTCCTTCAGGAGCGGGTTAAGCCCCTGGTAAAAGTGGTCTCGCTGCTTCTCGTCTGTATCTGCGTGATACGACGCGTAGAGCGCGAGATCGTTGAACGCTCTGGAGTATTCCAGCGCGTTCCGGCTCCCTTGCTGCAGGTGTAAGAACTCCTGCATCTTCCTCTTCATTAAACCTGGCGGTATATGATAGGCCCTGAAGGCCGTCCGGAACTCCGTCCAGGTCATCACTCGGTTGGTGGGCTGTGAAGCACAGAAGTTGGCCCACCACACGCTCGCGGATCCTTGGAACTGTTGGACCGCGAACTGAGTCTTGCGCTGCTCGCTGAGCTGGAGCAGCCCGAACTTCATCTCTATGGCGCGGAGCCAGTTGTCCGCGTCAAGTGGTTCATCCGCCCTTGAGAATACCGGGGGATGAGTTGCCAGGAAGTTGGAGTAGGAGCTCTGTTGACACTCCTCATGGTCTTGACGTCTCTCTGGACGAGACGTATTCGCAATTAGAGTCTGCAGCAACTCTGTGTGTTGCTGATGCGAGCCCGCCATTGCCGCGACGATGTCGGCCAACGTAACCGTTGGCAGTGGCGGTGGTGGTGTTTGTTGTTGCTGTTGCTGTTGTTGTCCCGAGGAGTCCTCGGGAGTTGGTTGGGAGGTCTCTCCCCCTTGACTGGTACCCCCAACGTCAGGGTTGGCACGAGTACGCGTCATTCTGAAATTCAAAACAGCAGCAATTAGCACATGTCTTACTTAAAATTCCATAAGCAACAGTAGGTATTGAAGTGACACATGATTAATTTGCACAACATTCACATATATTGATAAAGCATAAACTTTATACAAGATACATTATTCTTGGGTCTCCGAGAAGTCGTGCTCATGTCGTCACTACCTATACATACGCTACTGTCTACATGACATGTCACCGATTACAAAAGTTGGGTTACGCTACCCTGGCTGCCCTACATGGCAACTGTAACCCTCTACTCGGAGTAGAACTCGACCTCCTGTGGGTCGTCCTCCTCCGGTACCTCTGCTGGTGGCTCTGGATCTACCACCTCTTCTCCCATTCCGGGTTCTCCCATTGCTGGAAGACCCAAGACCACCGGTACGCCTAACACCGGGGGCACAAGGTCCTGCAAAACATGCACCTCGTCCATAGCTTGGTTGTAGTCCTCTTCCCAGCCTTGTCCTTCCTCAATAGCGTCGTCCCGCTCTTGAGCAAGGTCCTCATTCTGCTGGGTTAGGGTCTGCACCAGTTCTTGTAACGCCGCGATGTCGACACGGCTTTTTCTCTTTGCCTTCTTCAGACGATGCAACTGATTGTGCTGTTCATTCAGTCGCTTGATCGTCGGAAGGAGCACATTGCGGAGTGCGCTGTGAGCACTCTCGAAATGATCTCCACGGCTTGTAGTCTCCTTGAGCTTTGTGGCGAGATGCTCCGTATGAACAGCTTGGCTGTCCATTACGGCGTTTCCCGCCCTCATCTGGAGGCTGAGATTTGCCTCTGCGGGGTTGTACCTTGGGCAACTCGGGTCTGTTGCCTCCAGGTACCTCTCTTCCCACACCTGCTGAGCTCGTCCCTCCACCGGAACGAGTGCGTATGGAGTGCCCTCCATAGCCTGCACGTGTAGTTGGAAGAAACGTGACATAGTGTCACGGGCTGCCACTTGCCACATCCCTTCCGGTTGTCTTCCTCTCACCGTGACGGTGAACGGCACCCAACCGGGTGGCGTAGGTCCTGCAGGGACTTCGACATGGATCATCCATGTCTTGTTCCCCTCTTCGCCTTCTTCCTTGGCGAAGTATTGCGGCATCTGGTTGTACCCGAAATATTGGAGCATTTGCCACAATGCTTCCGGGTAGCCGTTACAGTGAGAACAGCGGGACATCACCCACCCGTTCTCCAGTTGCTTATCTGCTGTCATCTGTAAAAATATATTTGAGAAATGTCAAATGTTTATTTAAACAGTAAACCGCTGAGTTATAACATAAAACATGTCATTGAACCCATAAAATTTGGAAACATAGTTCAAATTTTAAACAAATTTGACTGCTGATCTGCTGTTCCCATGACAGCCCTGACCAGTTTCCATTTCAACCTGATTTAGGCCATGTTAAATGTAAAACTAGACCTGGAGCTCAACATCAAAGTTAAAGATAACTTCAATAGCTTTCCAGAAAGTATTTGCGTGGCCTAAGATCTGCCCTGGTTCAAAAGTTATGAGATGTCAAATTTAACAGAATTTCTGGAGAAAATTGGACAGCACCTCCCTGCTTTAGGTACTGATTTCATCCAAGAATTACAGTTAATTCTGTTCCTAATATGACAAAACTTTCTGTTACAAAGTTGTAACCCATTTCATAAGCTTTCCAGAACTACCTCATTTTCTATTTTTGGATTTTTATTCAGGAAGTTATACTCATCGGAATGCTCAAGATGTAGCTGTGGTCACATCATCACTGAGCCGAGACGAGTTCACCAAGGTGGATGGACTCGAAATTGACAAGGAGATATGGGACACACTACAAACCGCACATAAAGGTGACCGTCATGTACGTGAATCCAAGATAGAAATGATTGAAGGTGAATTGGGAAGATTCGTGATAGAAGAAGATGAATCACCACAAGATATGTACAATCGACTCAAGAATCTTATCAACAAAGTCCGAGCTTATGGCAGAAAAAAGTGGAATGATCATGAGGTCGTGAAGTTGATTCTCAGAGCATTCATGCCTCGCAACGTGACTCTTTGCTCTATGATTAGAGAAAGCCCCGAGTACCGGAAAATGACCCCAGACGAACTTCTTGGCAAGATCATCAACATTGAAATGATGGAAAAGCAAGCCAAGCATGTCAAGGAAATTTCCGATCTCACCTCGGCAAAGAAGAAAGGAGTTGCTTTGAAGTCAACTTGTAAACCCGTATCAAAAGAAGCTCGAGAAGCTCATAAAGAAGACGACAGTGATGATGAAAGTAGTGATATCGATGAAGAAGAAATGATCTTGTTCATGAAGTTCAAGAAAATGATGAGAAGAAGAAAGGGTAGCAGCTCAAATGAAGGAAGACAAAGGGACAAACAAAGATCCAAGATGAGACTGACACAATCCCAAGGTCCTGTCGAGCCAGGATCACGCTGAGGGGTGCTGCATTGCACAGCACCGGATAACACACGTCAAAGGTACAAAGCGGAAGCGGAATTTTTATTACATAAACAAGTTATGAACATGTTTACATCAAAATAAGTTCAGTCTACACTCGCGGGCGTAGACTAAGCATCAAGTGCACGTTCAGCCCTTGAACGTGTCCTTGCTAGCACACACACACACTAACTCTGCGGCGTGCACGACTCCCACTCGACGGGGTTCCCCTCCTGGGGTTCCGTCTCCTCTTCGGGAGTCCCTTCCTCATAGAACCCTGCAAAAGCTTCAAACACAAGCAGTGACCACGAAGGCTCAGAAAGTCTGACCCGTCTCACCTAAACATGGAACTTCTACATGAGGGTAATGGGTTACATGAGGTAAAAATCAGTTGCAAGGACTCGCCTAATTAGTAGAACCTTACTTTCAAGTTTTAGCAGCAGGTTTGTGGAGAACCTTACGCTAAGGCACATGAGAGAGCCGCAATCAAACAAGAAACGCATTCCTCTCATGTACTTTGCCCAAAGTTGAAAAGAACTTTAGTTAGCTCTAAACTACAGCATATCATTAACAATCAATGTCCTTCTTTCAATCAGCAACATTTTAACATGTGTCTAGCCTGTTCTTTCTACGTCACGGTACAGTGAACAAGTGGTACTCACTGACCACGAGGGACGGTGATTATAATTGATTTACACCTGCAGGGTTACCCGAACAACCCGTCAGGTACGCCCGTACTCGATGTTGCCTACAACAACCATCACGGACGCCGTCCGTGACTACCTTTCACCCGTTAGCCAAATGTTGAGCCGGTCCAATCGTCCCGAGCAAGAGGTCTCTGCACGCGCATCTCAGTGCCGCCAGCCGATTTACACCTCGAGCTCTCAACCTACCCTCTGAACGACCAGCTATGCCTCAACACCCAGCTACCCGAGTTACATCGGTTTCCCGGTTCCCATATAGCCGGTAGGTCTTCGGTACTGTTCTAGCTTGTTCAACAGGCCCGCACACGGCTCGGTCCTTAATCGACACAAGTGGAGCTATAGCACACAGGCCCCAAAGTCCTGCTGCCCCTACCCTCCGCTTGGTCTCATTTTCTTGCCATGTGTTTCATGTGCTATCTCTACCCGAGTCGAGTGCCCCTAGCCTATGCTCGCGAGTAGTTCCAACTACTCGACTTGTACCGAATCCTACACTATCTTAGCATTGCAGTAGCTAACGGGGTTTGCAATCCTAAACCCAACCCATGGTGTTCTTGGCTATGCAATTGGGTTTCCAAACAAGACTCTAATACAAAGAATAAAGTAAACAAGGATGTGCTCAAAACAATAAAAATTTGTAAAAGGTTAATGCAAACCGGAGCTTGCCTTGCTGCTCTTTGTCGTAGGCTAGATGCTCCTCCGGAGTAACGAAGTCTAGGACTTCGGGTTCCTCCTCGACCTTAGCGACTACATGATATAAGACATACATGTATTAATTTGAATGCATTTATATTAAGTTTGAACTTGTGAAGCTTATAACCTTTGCTAGACAGACCTAATGACTGTGAAACTTTTATTGTGGCTTGGTTACAACCTAAACAGAGACTTGGTCAAGTTTTAGTTGCAGCAAAGCTCATTTGAGCCCTCCACAATTAATTATGTCCTTGACCTTAATTGGAACTCTTAGGGTGTTCTAGGAATTTTCATGAAGCAAACTATGACTTTCTGAAAACTAGATTTTCATAGGGTTCTAATGGAGTTGGTCTCACTTAATTAGAAGGTTCCTAGCTAAAGTTATGAGCTAAACAATTTCAAAGAAAATTCTGAAAATGTTTCTGAACATTTTCTATTTTCTCTAGAACAGTTTCACTAATCACACCATTAGTTGGATCAAATGAGCTCCAATGGATCTGAAATTTTTATGGTAGTTCAGGGATATTTTGGTGAACATCTCAGCAAAATTTCAGGATTTTCCTCCACAGGATTCTCCAGTTAAAATTCCAAACAGTTTAAATTTTGAGGATTTAATTATGGAGAATTAAGGAATTTCATGAAGTGAAACTTGATTTGCTGGAAAGTACTCAGAGAGCTGAATCAAGCAAAATTTGGTTCACTCAATTTGGAGCTTTCTAGCCAAAGTTATGAGGATTTGAAGTTTGAAGGAAATCTGAAAATCGGGGAAAAGTTTAAACTCGCGCGTGGGCCCAGGGGACACGCGTCGCACGCCGAGGCGACGGCACACCGCGGCCCACAAGGATTTTGCACGCCAGCACACCCGATCCTGGCCGCAGCCGGATCCCGATTCAAAATATCGGCCGCTGACAGCTGGGGTCCACCTTCTTCTTCAACATCGCGACGCCCGCGCTCCGCCGCCGAGGGACCTCGCCGGAGAGCTCGCCGCCCGTTTCTGTACAGCTCCAAACTTCTCAATTTTGGCCGCCCCTGCCTACTTTTACTCGGGGAACAGGATTCTAGGGTCAGCTGCTCATGACAATGGCCGGAGCATGGTCGGCGACGAGCCACCACCTCGGAACGACTTCGGCCATGTCGGCTGACTACCCTAGCACCTCAGCTACTTGGGAAACCGGTCGGGAAGCACCAGTGGACCTCAGAGAAGGTCGACATGAGCTCGAGGCAGCTCGGGGAAGGCCCGAAATAGGTCCTCACCGTGCGCCCGATGCTCCCGTCCATTCCGCCATTGGTAGACCTCAAATTACGCCGGGTACAGAGGTTCTTCGGCCCAGAGTTGTGAAGGCAACTTGTGGGTTACCATGTCTAGCTCGTGTGAGAGCGGCTTGAGGCCCTCTAATCCTTTCTAGAACACGAATTAAACAGAATCGTACCCGAAGGTCGTTCTGCACACAGAAAGGGGAAAAGTGGAAATTCGCCGCCGGTGAGCAACCACTCGAGCTGTGGCTCGGGGATGAGCAGCACCGGTCACCCGCGCGTCCAAGGGTGCCTTGGCTCGGGCGTGACAACGCCCTGGTTGGGCTGTCCACGAGAGCCCGAGGTGCGGCGGTTCCAAGTCCCGAATTTGATCTTTCGGCACAGCCAATATCAATCGGTTTCAACTGAATTCTAGCAACGGGGAGGATGGAGGAAGGTCTCTAGTACCTTGCTGGGGCTCTGGAGTGGACGGAGGGAGCTGCGATCGGCGTTCTCCGATCGATTCCGAGCAGCGGAAAATTTCAGCCGGCGCTGAGTTCTTGCGGGGAAGAACGGCGATGCCTCGGCCGAGGAGGGGGGCAGGCGCCTTAAGAAGGCTCTGCACCGCCTCGCGCCCGTGCGTGGGCAAGCAGCTGCTGGCGCGGCGGCTGCCCTCGGTGGCGATCACAGCTGAGGCTCGGCGACCCGAGTGAGAAAAGTCTCAGTCGGTTTGATCTGAGCAGTGGCTGACATGTGGGACCCACTTCCAGTTTTAACCTCTGAAATTTACTCCTAATCACTGTTGTAAACAGTGAACCCCATAGTTCCCCTGGTAATTCAAATTATTCACCCATGAACCATTTGACTTTATCAAAGTTCAAATTGGGTTTGGTTTGAGTGAATTTCAGCACAAGTGCAGTTTTGAATTCAAATGAAGTTTGAATTTCTCCCACTTAGCTCATGTCAAGATCAACTCCAAATGGAGTGAAAATTGGTGTGTGAGCTCACAAAAATGTGCTGAGTAAGAATATGCCTCCCACTTTTAAATTCATGGGATAAAAACAGTTTGAATTTGAATATGGTTTCAAACTGCCCTCTTTCTAACTATACCCAAAATGACCTCAAAAAGGTTTGGAATTTGGGTGAAACTTGGCATGGACATCCTTAGCAAAATGTAGGAGTTTTCATATGTCCAGCCCCCCTTATATCACATGTGTGAAATACCACTTTGGCAATGTGTGAGTTTGTTCTCTAATGAGCATGTTGATAATTATTACTTGCTCTTCATTTGTGTTCATCATCCTTCCTCAAATGAGGTGTGTGGTGTGGTGATGAACACTGCAAATGTGTGTCAAAAACTGAGGCTCTTACAGAGACGGGTGTGCTAAAACTGCGGAGAATATGATCACTTCATAGTGTATTGTCCATATGAAGAAAATAAGAGGAAGACTAAAGACAACAAGCCTCAACTAAAGAAAATGTTTAAAAAGAAGAAGCAATATGGCCAAGCGCATCTAGAGAAGGAGTGGGACTCCAATGATGAATCCTCATCCGAAAAAGAAGAGGAGATGGCCACCATAGCCATAAAGAAGACTACCAAGAAATCCACTCTCTTCCCAACCATGGGCGCATGGAAGGAAACGACAACACTTGTCTAATGGCAAAGGAAGGTAAAAGAAAGGCAACAACTAAATATTACTTCTGGCATTCTTTTACTAGTGATAGTGATGATTCTAGTGAGGATGATAGCAGTGATAAAAATGAATATATGCTTAGGGGTTTAGACAAAAAGACGGCTGCTAAGATGAAATTTCTATTTGATTAGCTTGTTGATATGGAGAAGTTAGTCAATTGTCAGGAAGATATGATCATCTCCCAAAAGGAGGAATATCTTGAGATTGAAAAGCTTCTTGAACTTGAAAAGGAGCGAAGTAAATCACTAAAACTTGAGTTAGCTTCAAGCAAGGAAGCTTGCTTGAAGTTAAAAGACTCAAACACCACCATCAAGGATGAACTTTCTAACTTAACCAAAGTTAACAAGATCCTTGAGGTACAAGTTGAGTCACTCAAGCAAAGTGGTTCTTCATCCACTTCAAGCTCACCTTCTCAACATATAAAATCTGAAACTAGTATTACTTGTGCTTGTGCCAAAAGTGACACTAACTTGAAGAAAAAGCCAAACTCGACAAAGGACAAGCAATCTTCTCAAAGTGACATATTTGACAAGGAGAAGATCAAGTATGCACACAGTGCATACTCGGTCACAAGACCTCCTAATGTCAAATATGGCATTAGATATTCTTATGGTGAAAAGCAAAACGCTAGAAGCCACAAGAATAAGGGTTGCATTGCCTTTGTCAAGGGAAACTCTTGTCAAGTTAGAAAACTTAATAATATTGATAAATTTAACACTATAAACACATATGAACAACAACTTCTATTTAGAACTTTTGATGCTTCATATGTACTTATGAAAAGTAGTCTTGGAAGAGTTTATGATAAATATGTTGGGCCACGCCATGGGAACACCAAGTCTCATGTGTGGGTTCCCAAATCACTTGTGACTAAACTCAAAAGACCCAAGCAAGCTTGGGTACCTAAGACCAAGGCATAATTTGTATTTTGCAGACTTATTCATCCGGTGGAGCAAAATGGGTGCTAGATAGTGGATGCACCAATCACATGACCGGAGAAAGATGAATGTTTGTGGAATATGAAGAAAATGGAGATCCAAGCAAAGGCATTTACTTTGGTGATAATAGTCAAGGAAGAGTGCTTGGTACCGGTAAAATTGCAATTTCATCACAACATACTCTCTCTCATGTTTTACACGTTGACTCCTTGGATTATAACCTTTTGTCCATATCTCAATTATGTGACAAGGGTTATAATTGTTTATTCACTAACGAGGGTGTGATTGTCTTAAGAAGGAGTGATAAATCAATTGCATTCAAGGGTGTGTTAAAGGGAAAACTTTATCTAGTTGACTTCAACAAAGATAAAGCCGAACTTGACACATGTTTGATTGCAAAGACCAACATGGGTTGGCTATGGCATAGACGGCTAGCACATGTTGGTATTAGGAATATTCAAAAACTCCTTAAAGGCGATCACATCCGAGGTTTAAAGGATATTGTTTTTGAGAAAGACAGGCCTTGTAGAGCGTGCCAAGCAGGGAAGCAAGTAGGAGCACCCCATCCCGCGAAGAATGTCATGACTACAACAAGACCGCTTGAGCTCCTCCACATGGATCTATTCGGTCCAATTGCTTACATAAGCATCGGCGGTAATAAATACGGTCTAGTCATTGTTGATGATTTCTCACGGTTCACGTGGGTTTTCTTTTTGCATGATAAGACAGAAACTCAAGGAACCCTCAAGAATTTCATCAAGCATGCCCAAAATGAATTCTCATTGAAGATCAAGAACATACGAAGTGACAATGGGACAGAATTCAAGAGCACCCAAGTTGAGGAGTATCTAGACAAAGAAGGGATAAAGCACAAATTTTCAGTACCATATACTCCTCAACAAAACAGAGTAGCCGAAAGGAAGAACAGAACTCTCATTGAGATGACGAGGACAATGTTCGATGAATACAAGACTTCGGACAGGTTTTGGGCTGAAGCGGTTAACACCGCTTGTCATGCCATAAACCGACTATATCTTCATCGGTTGCTCAAGAAAGCTTCATATGAACTACTCACGGGTAACAAGCCAAATATTTCATATTTTTGAGTTTTTGGTTCAAAATGTTATATTTTAAATAAGAAGCCAAGGGCTTCGAAGTTTGCTTCGAAGTCAGATGAAAGTTTCTTACTTGGCTATGACTCGAACTCCTACGCTTATCGTGTCTTCAACAAAACCTCCGGACTTGTTGAAGTAGCACGTGACGTAGTGTTCGATGAAACTAACAGCTCTCAAGAAGAGAAAGTTGATCAATGTGTGCTAGATCAAGAAGAAGATCCATGCCAAGCATTGAGAAGAATATCATTGGGCGATGTTCAACCACAAATGCCACCTTCAAATGCGAATGAAGAAAATGAACCACAGGTGGAGGAAAATAATCAAGGGGGAGCTTCCATACAAGATCAACCTCAAGAAAATCAAGAAGATAAAAAAATCAATAAGGGAAACTATCCAGGGGGAGAAGAATATGATAATGAAGATTCAAGACCACAAGTGCCACATCCAAGAGTACACCAAAACATACAAAGAGATCACCCCATTGACAACATAATCGGTGACATCCAAAAGGGAGTAATAACTCGATCTCGCATAGCTAATTTTTGTGAACACTATTCTTTTGTAGCTTCTTTGGAACCATACAGGGTTGATGATGCATTAAAAGATCTAGATTGGGTGATGGCGATGCAAGAAGAATGAACAACTTCAAAAGGAACGAAGTGTGGGAGCTTGTTGAAAGACCCAAGTCCAACGTCGTCGGCACTAAATAGGTCTTCCGCAACAAGCAAGATGAACATGGAGTGGTAACAAGGAACAAGGCACGACTTGTGGCAAAAGGGTACTCACAAGTCGAAGGTTTGGATTTCGATAAAACTTCTACTCCCGTAGCTAGGCTTGAATCGATTCGTATACTACTTGCATATGGTACTCACCATGATTTCAAGCTTTATCAAATGGACGTGAAAAGCGCCTTTCTCAACGGACCGATCAAGGAGGAGGTGTACGTGGAGAAACCACCCGGTTTTGAAGATCAAGAGTACCCCGACTATGTGTTCAAACCGCGTTGGCACTCTATGGCCTCAAACAAGCTCCTAGAGCTTGGTGTGAGTGCCTTAGAGATTTTTTGATTGAAAATGACTTCAAGATTGGAAAAGCTGATTACACTTTGTTTACTAAACACTTTGATGATGATCTCTTCATTTGCCAAATCTATGTTGACGATATTATATCTGGTTCAACTAACAAATCCTTTTGTCAGGAATTTAGTAAGATTATGACAGATAGATTCGAGATGTCCATGATGGGAGAGTTGAGGTACTTTTTGGGATTCCAAGTGAAGCAACAAAAGGACGGGACGTTCATAAGCCAAACAAAGTAAACTCAAGACATTCTCAAGAAGTTTGGAATGGACAAAGCAAAGCCCATAAAGACTCCCATGGCGACTAATGGACACTTGGATCTCAATGAAGACGGACCAAATGTGGATCAAAAGGTATATCATTCCATGATTAGCTCCTTACTTTATTTATGTGCATCTAGACCTGATATCATGTTGAGTGTATGTTTGTGTGCAAGGTTTCAAGCCAATCCTAAGGAATGTCATTTGACAACCGTTAAAAGGATCTTGAGATATTTAGTTCATACACCCAACCTAGGCCTTTGGTGTCCCAAAGGTTCAAAATTAAATCTCAATGGATACTCCGATGCAGATTATGTCGGATGCAAGGTAGATAGAAAAAGTACTTCCAGTACTTGCCAATTCCTAGGTAGATCCTTAGTTTCTTGGTCCTCCAAGAAACAAAATTCAATTGCTTTATCCACGGCCGAAGCGGAGTATGTTGCAGCCGGGAGTTGTTGTGCACAACTCCTTTGGATGCGACAAACTCTAAGGGATTACGATTACAATTTGAGCGGTATTCCACTCCTTTGTGACAATGAGACTGCAATTAAAATTGCCCATAACCCTGTTGAGCACTCTAGAACCAAACGCATAGATATTCGGCATCATTTTTTGAGAGATCACTCAATGAAAGGAGACATAGCCATTTCCCATGTCAACACTGAAAAACAACTAGCTGATATCTTTACCAAGCCACTTGATGAAAAACGCTTTTGTGAGCTCCAAAATGAACTAAATATCCTTGATGCTCGGAACGTGGCTTGAAAATTTGCATACATGTATGCCATCCTCAAAATCATGTTAATTGTGTTGAAAAATCATCTCTCTCTATTTTTTTCTTAAAAACTATGTTAGTTATTTGATCTTGGTGAATTATGGTCATAGCTTGATTGTTGTATGTTTACTGATCATATTCATCAAGAATATATATGTATCTTTGTCCCCCATTTCTTATTAGAAACCATTGAATACATATATATAAGTGTTTTGTACTTTTCTGTACAAGGGACCATGGACTAGTCCGCACATTGCAGACTAGTCCGCACTTGGTCCGCTAGTCTGGACTAGTCCGGTTTGACCACGGACTAGTCCGATATTTTGACTCCATAACCCTAGGGCCGGATCAAACCTAATCTTCTTCAACCTCACAACTCCTCCCACGTTCTCTCTCCTCACTCAAGTGCTCCCAAGGTGGATTTGCGAGTTCTCCATCAAATCCATTCAAATCTCTGTGGGAATCGATCTCCACTGCAAGGGGATCAAAGACCCCGGATTCCTTGTTTTTGCTCAATTAGCTTAGCTCCTCCAGTTAATACATGTTCTATTGATGTATTCCATGTACCCTAGATCATATTTGCATTGAATAACCTCAAATTTTGACAAGTTTGGGTTTGAGCAGCCTCATAACGGACTAGTCCGTTCTTAGGGCGGACAATTCCGGTACTCCAGACTAGTCCGATCCTGAACACCGGACAAGTCTGGTATGCCCTGATCAAAACCTTAGCTTATATCAATTCAATGCAATCCCTTGTTATCCTTGATTATTCATATCCTTTATATCTTCCTTGTCAGAAATCGAATGAGAATCTCTCCGACTTTGAAGCCGAGATGGATCAAGATGTAATGTCTCATATTCCGGAGTCTCGCTCCAACAAGAGACAAGAGCGTGCTGCCGAGCCTTCGCTCACCCCACCTAGGGTGCGTCGAAAGGTTACAATCAAGAGACCAGTTTCAAAAGCAAATATGGTTGGTTCTAGCTCGGCGGCTCAATGCCAAACCAAGGGCAAGGGAAAGGGACTTGCTTCCGGCCCGATTGGTCCCCTTAAGATGACAGCTCCAAGACAGGGGAATAGGGATCCCTCGGAGGAGAAGTTCAATGGCAAGGGGAGTGATGTGGCATGGAACCTGAGGAAGATTGACGCTTATAGCACTGGCAAAAAGGCAGCTGACAAGAGATTATGGAGCAACTTTCACTCGGACTACTACAGTTCGGTGTACCTCCAAATGAAGACTCTAGTGGTCCGCAGTCAATGGATTGACTGGACATATTTTGAAAGGAAGAGCTGTGAAGCCTTTGAGGAGGTATTAGAGGTCGCAGAGAGACACGGACTCAAGGACTTGCTCTCCTTCAGATACAACTGGAATGATGAGATCATCGCCCAGTTCTATGCAACTTGCCACTTTGCCCACGATGGAGAAGACAAAGTAACTTGGATGACACATGGATCCAAGTACACAGTTACCTATGTTGAGTTTGCCAGACTGCTGCACCTTGAGGACACCAGCAGCAACGAGATTGTGATTCACAATCTTGGTGTTGTGGAGAAGAAAATATGGAATTCCTCTATGAAATCCTCCCTCAACCAAGAACATGTAGCCCTTCTTCATTGTTCTCAACAGAGTGCTCCGGAAGACCATTGCTCCAAAGGATGGAGATGCTGGGAGTGTCCAAGGTTACTTGAGAACCTTGATGAAAGTAATCAGCAGGAGGAGAAAGTTTGATATCTTCTACTACATTTGGAATAACATGGTGAACATATCCAGCACACCAAACCGTTCCTGTGGCTATGCACCATACTTGATGTTTATGATTGAAAAAGTCACGGGAATTGAGTTTGTGAAAGATGTGGAGCACACTGCTATAAGGCCTCAGAAGCCTCCTCAAGCCTCTCTCCCAGCTCCTCCCTCACCTGGCTCACCTGAAGAACATCCAGAGAGAGCTCAAGAAGATGTAAGGCCTTCATCCAAGACTAGGGCCCCTCCTCACAAAGGGTCCCCTAGTGGGATTATGAAGTTTTTTGCTGCTATCTTTGGTTCTTGCCACAAAACTGAGGTGAAGCTTCATAAGATGAACAAGGCAAGAAAAGAAGAAATGAGATACATGAAGGCCAATGTCAAAGAAATATGCCAAAAACTGGAGATTGAGCCCATTGGATCTCCAGTCATCTCAGAGGACTCTGCATCTGACTTCACAGAGCTTCCTCTTCCCTCTCCATCAGGGCGTGCCTACTTTGGCACGATGAGTGGTTCTTCTTCTTCTCCTCCTCCTCAGCCTGATGATGAAGATAAAGAAAGGACCGACAGCGAGGAGTGAGCTGGCGACGACAAGTAGATCCCTCCTCTCCTTCTTTTTGGTGCCTTGGTGCCAAAGGGGGGAGATTGAGGGGGAGTCTTAGGTCGTAGGCTCTTCCTTTTGCATCCTAGTTTAAGAAATGAGTTTTTGTAAGACTTATGCTATCATTATGCTTCTGGACATGTGCTGTGAAATGATGACTATGTTATGCTTTTGATTAATGGTGTATGTTTAAAACTGCTATGTAGGCTTGAGACTCTTGATGATTTTATGATTATGCTCATTATGATATTCATATCAAAATTATTGCTCACACACATAGTTTTGCACCCCACCATAAAGAGTGCACATATGTCTTATGTCTACATTGCCTATTTTGCTCAAAGCTCCTATGTGCACACTTCATGAAAATCAAAATTTTTTATCATATTTGTGTGATCTCAATTGGTTGTCATCAATCACCAAAAAGGGGGAGATTGAAAGTGCATCTAGGCATCCCTTGTGGGTTTTGGTTTATTTATGACAAACAAATGAGACCCTAACAAAATTGTTGAGATGAGCGCATGTTCTTAAAGAAATTAGGAAGAAAGCGCAAAAAGAAAGGTGAATGAGGATCCAAATTGATAAGAGCTCAGGAGTTGAAAAGATTAGATTACTTAGTATGGAGTGTGTTGGAGAAACACACCCCAAGAGCTCAAGTGAAAGAAATCACACTAACTGCACAAAAATTAGCATGTGCGGACTAGTCCGATATCTACCGGACTAGTCTGATTTCTCTCTGACTAGAAAACGGACTAGTCCGATATGGACCGGACTAGTTCGATTTTGTCTCTGGATAGACAACGGACCAGTCCGCACTCTCACGGACTAGTCCAGTATTTTACAACACTTAGAGTTTTCCACACACGCACACCGGACTAGTCCGGAGTCCACCACGGACTAGTCTGGACATTGCAAACCCAAACGGTAACCTTTGAAAACACTAGTATAAATAGAGGTGTATGGCCATACTACCCCCTCTCACGATCCCCTGTGCCGTCACACCTCCCAAGAGCCCAAAATTCACATCTCTCCACACATTCTAACCCAGAAAGGATCAAATCTTTGAGGATTAGCAATTGATCAAAGGAGAGACTTGTTCTACACATCTTGAGGTCTTGGGTTTGATCTCTCGCACACTCTTGTTCATTTATTGTACATCTTTTGAGTGTGCTTGGTGGTGTTCATTCATTGTAATTCTTGGAGAGCCCTCAACTTGTGAGAAGGCCCCTTGAACAATTTATTTGCCCTTTGTGATTAGTGGAAGAGAATCAGCCTCCGTGGCGATTCGACGAGGCTAGGGTTGGTGAAGACCCGGTCCTTCGTGGACTCCTCAACGGGGACACAGATTTCCTTCGTGGAATCAAACCTCGGGATAAAACTTGTCTCTTGCTCTTGATTCATTTATTGTTCATCATATTCTAGGATTTACTTAATCTTGTGTAATTCACATTGAAGCATTGAAACTAAAGTTGATCTCTGTCATTCATTGTTTCACTGTTGTAATACATCTAGATTCCCAATTAATTTCCGCTGCATAGGGTACTAGAAGTGAAAATATTGATCAACCTTGATTTTTCTAGTCCACGCATACCGGACTAGTCCGCACAGTACCGGACTAGTCCGATTTGTCTCTAAGTAGACAACGGACTAGTCCGCACTCTACCGGACTAGTCCGATTTCCCTGTATTTGATAAATCTATTAAGTGTTTCAGGGATTAACAAAGAATCGAAAAGCCTATTCACCCCCCTCTAGGCTACAATCAATTGGTATCAGAGCCAAACTCTTCAAAAGAGACTCACCGCTCGAAGAGACGATGTCGGACATCAAGGATGTACACAAGAAGATCGAAGATGAAAAGGGTGATGATGAAAGGACTCAAAAGCTAAAGAAGCTACTCGACGCCATTCAAGACAGTGAGGACGATGATGAGGAGGTGCTCCAACTCAAGGCTCTTCTACGGAAGAAGGCACTCTGCCCAAAAGGGAAGAAGAAGATCGATGATGAAAAGAAGAAGAAAGGGGGTAGTCACACAGACTACTCCCGATATCCTTTTGACTATTAACGTTTGAATTCTAACAATAGTCATTACTTATCAATTCCTATAGGGAAAGCACCTTACTTTGATGGCAATGACTATTCAATGTGGAGACAAAACATGAAAATGCACCTTATATCTCTTAACCCAAGTTTGTGGCATATAGTGTGTACAGGGATAGATATCCCGGATGATGATGAAGAGCTGACTCCAAGCCAAGAACAAGCCGTTCATCGGAATGCTCAAGCTGTAGCTGTGGTCACATCATCACTGAGCCAAGACGAGTTCACCAAGATGGATGGACTCTAAATTGACAAGGAGATATGGGACACACTACAAACCGCACATAAAGGTGACCGTCATGTACGTGAAGCCAAGATAGAAATGATTGAAGGTGAATTGGGAAGATTCGCGATAGAAGAAGATGAATCACCACAAGATATGTACAATCGACTCAAGAATCTTATCAACAAAGTCCGAGCTTATGGCAGCAAAAAGTGGAATGATCATTAGGTCGTGAAGTTGATTCTCAGAGCATTCATGCCTCGCAACGTGACTCTTTGCTCTATGATTAGAGAAAGCCCCGAGTACCGGAAAATGACCCCAGACGAACTTCTTGGCAAGATCATTAACTTTGAAATGATGGAAAAGCAAGCCAAGCATGTCAAGGAAATTTCCGATCTCACCTCGGCAAAGAAGAAAGGAGTTGCTTTGAAGTCAACTTGTAAACCCGTATCAAAAGAAGCTCGAGAAGCTCATGAAGAACACGACAGTGATGATGAAAGTAGTGATATCGATGAAGAAGACATGATCTTGTTCATGAAGAAGTTCAAGAAAATGATGAGAAGAAGAAAGGGTAGCAGCTCAAACGAAGGAAGACAAGGGGACAAACAAAGATCCAAGATGAGACGGGTGTGCTAAAACTGCGGAGAATATGATCACTTCATAGTAGATTGTCCATATGAAGAAAATAAGAGGAAGACTAAAGACAACAAGCCTCAACCAAAGAAAATGTTTAAAAAGAAGAAGCAATATGGCCAAGCGCATCTAGAGAAGGAGTGGGACTCCAATGATGAATCCTCATCCGAAAAAGAAGAGGAGATGGCCACCATAGCCATAAAGAAGACTACCAAGAAATCCACTCTCTTCCCAACCATGGGCGCATGGAAGGACAACGACAACACTTGTCTAATGGCAAAGGAAGGTAAAAGAAAGGTAACAACTAAATATTCCTTCTCGCATTCTTTTACTAGTGATAGTGATGATTCTAGTGAGGATGATAGCAGTGATAAAAATGAATATATGCTTAGGGGTTTAGACAAAAAGACGGCTGCTAAGATGAAATTTCTATTTGATTAGCTTGTTGATATGGAGAAGTTAGTCAATTGTCAGGAAGATATGATCATCTCCCAAAAGGAGGAATATCTTGAGATTGAAAAGCTTCTTGAACTTGAAAAGGAGCGAAGTAAATCACTATAACTTGAGTTAGCTTCAAGCAAGGAAGCTTGCTTGAAGTTAAAAGACTCAAACACCACCATCAAGGATGAACTTGCTAACTTAACCAAAGTTAACAAGATCCTTCTCAACATATAAAATCTGAAACTAGTATTACTTGTGCTTGTGCCAAAAGTGACACTAACTTGAAGAAAAAGCCAAACTCGACAAAGGACAAGCAATCTTATCAAAGTGGCATATTTGACAAGGAGAAGATGAAGTATGCACGCAGTGCATACTCGGTCACAATACCTCATAATGTCAAATATGGCATTGGATATTCCCATGGTGAAAAGAAAAACGCTAGAAGCCACAAGAATAACAAGGGTTGCATTGCCTTTGTCAAGGGAAACTCTTCTCAAGTTAGAAAAATTAATAATGTTGATAAATCTAACACTGTAAACACATATGAACAACAACTTCTATTTAGAACTTTTGATGCTTCATATGTACTTATGAAAAGTAATCTTGGAAGAGTTTATGCCAAATATGTTGGGCCACGCCATGGGAACACCAAGTCTCATGTGTGGGTGCCTATATCACTTGTGACTAACCTCAAAGGACCCAAGCAAACTTGGGTATCTAAAACCAAGGCATAATTTGTCTTTTGCAGACTTATTCATCTGATGGAGCAAAATGGGTGCTAGATAGTGGATGCACTAATCACATGACCGGAGAAAGAATAATGTTCGTGGAATATGAAGAAAATGAAGATCCAAGCGAAGGCATTTACTTTGGTGATATTAGTCAAGGAAGAGTGCTTGGTACGGTAAAATTGCAATTTCATCACAACATACTCTCTCTCATGTTTTACACGTTGACTCCTTGATTATAACCTTTTGTCCATATCTCAATTTTGTGACAAGGGTTATAATTGTTTATTCACTAATGAGGGTGTAACTGTCTTTAGAAGGAGTAATAAAGGGTGTGTTAAAGGAAAAACTTTATCTAGTTGACTTCAACAAAGATAAATCCGAACTTGACACATGCTCGATTGCAAAGACCAACATGGGTTAGCTGTGGCATAGACGGCTAGCACATGTTGGTATGAGGAATCTTCAAAAACTCCTTAAAGGCGATCATATCCGAGGTTTAAAGGATATTATTTTTGAGAAAGATAGGCCTTGTAGAGCGTGCCAAGCAGGGAAGCAAGTAGGAGCACCCCATCCCGCGAAGAATGTCATGACTACAACAAGACCGCTTGAGCTCCTCCACATGGATCTATTCGGTCCAATTGCTTACATAAGCATCGGCGGTAATAAATACGGTCTAGTCATTGTTGATGACTTTTCATGCTTCACGTGGGTTTTCTTTTTGCATGTAAGACAGAAACTCAAGGAACCCTCAAGATCTTCATCAAGCGTGCCCAAAATGAATTCTCATTGAAGATCAAGAACATACGAAGTGACAATGAGACAGAATTCAAGAACACCCAAGTTGAGGAGTATCTAGACGAAGAAGGGATAAAGCACGAATTTTCAGCACCATATAATCCTCAACAAAACAGAGTAGCCAAAAGGAAGAACAGAACTCTCATTGAGATGACGAGGACAATGCTCGATGAATACAAGACTTCGGACAGGTTTTGGGCTGAAGCGGTCCGCTTGTCACGCCATAAACCGACTATATCTTCATCGGTTGCTCAAGAAAGCTTCATATGAACTACTCACGGGTAACAAGCCAAATATTTCATATTTTTGAGTTTTTGGTTCAAAATGTTATATTTTAAATAAGAAGCCAAGGGCTTCGAAGTTTGCTTCGAAGTCCGATGAAGGTTTCTTACTTGGCTATGATTTGAACTCCTACGCTTGTTGTTTTTATCACATTCTTGGCGGGATGAGCTACTCCAACTTGTTTCCCGGCTTGGCACGCGCTACAAGGTCTATCTTTCTGAAAACAACATTCTTAAGACCTCGGACATGATTACCTTTTAGAAGTTTTTGAAGATTTCTCATACCAACATGGGCTAGTCTACGATGCCACAGCCATCACATGTTAGTCTTTGCCATCAAGCATGTTTCAAGTTGAGTTTTATCCGCGGAGAAGTCCACGTGATAAAGCTTTCCCTTGAGCACACCTTTGATAGCAATTGAGTTATCAACTCTTCTAGTGACAATCACTCCTTCGTTAGTGAATAAGCAATTAAAACCTTTGACACATAATTGAGATATGGATAAAAGGTTATAATCTAGTGACTCAACATGCATAACATTTGAAATGGTGTGTTGTGGAGAAATAGATATTTTACCCATACCTAGTACCTTTCCTTGGCTATTGTCACCGAAATAGATACCTTGACTTGGATCATTGGTTTCTTCATACTCTACAAACATCTTCCTCGCTCCGTTCATGTGGTTGGTGCAGCCATTATCTAATACCCACTTTGTACCGCCGGAGGAGTATGCCTACAAAACAAGTTTAGGCTTTGGTTTTAGGTACCCAAGCTTGGTTGGGTCCTTTGAGGTTAGTGACAAGAGTTTTGGATACCCATACACAAGGCTTTGGCCTCTTACGGAGTGGCCCAACATATTTTGCATAGACATCCCCAAATTGCTTCTTATTAGTACAAAAGATGCATTAAAATCATGGAATAAAGTTAGGTTGATATTGTTAGCACTATTAGCATCTTTAGCACATTTATCAAATTTTGCCATTGTAAGAGAGGTAGAAACATGACATTTATTCATAGTTTGGTATGATCCTTCCTTGGCAAAGGCAATATGCATCTTGTTATTCTTAGAAATTTTTATATTTTGCTTTGCTTCCCTTGAATAGACAAGACCATGTTTGATCAAGTGAGACCTTGCAATGGAGTATGCACTGCATGCATACTTAATCTTCTCCTTGTCAAAGATGCCAACCTTAGGTGTACTCTTGCTCTTTGCCATGTTAAGTTCATTTTTTAAATTAGATACAGGTTTTACACATTTACAGGTTTTAGTGTTTGACTCTAAATTTGACAAGTTTGAGCTTGTTGAGGCGGAAGAAATAACACTCGACTTGAGAGTTGCGAATTGTGCTTCAAGATTATTGTGAGATTTGTTCAAACTCATAATCTCATCTTGGAGCACAACATTCAAGCTCTTGAGACATGAGGAGGTCTCCTTGCATTCCGCGAGTTCAAGTTAAAGCGCCATGTTCTTCTCCTTCTCAAGCTCGAGGAGCTTCTCAAGGTCAAGATTCTTTTTCTTCTCTTTGATAAGCAAGTCATCTTGTCTCTCAAGAAGTTCCTCTTTATCTAAAATTTCATTAGAGAGCATTTTAATTTTAATTAGGGCACTTTTACTCTATCCTTCAAACATATATTCATTTTCGCTATCACTATCAAAATCTTCATCTTTAATAGAACGCAGGGAGAGTTTAGTTTTTGCCTTTCGCTTTCCCTCCTTTGCCATGAGACATGTGTGGTTTGACCACTTCCACTTTCCCTTGTTAGGCAGGAGAGTCTTCTTCATTGTTGGCTTCTTAATGGCGATAGTTGCCACTTCCGCTTCATCATCGGAGGAGGACTCATCATTGGAATCCAACTCTTTGCCAACATAAGCGTGCCCATGTGCCTACTTATTCTTGAATATCCTCTTCTCTCGAGACTTTTCATATTTGTTCTTCTTCTTGTCCTCTTCCTTTTTGTCACCGCAATTGCAGCAAGCTTTCTTGGTTCTTGACTTGCTTTTGTCCTTGCCCCTGCTCTCATAGTTTGGCCCTCTTCTTTTCTTCATCATTCTTTTGAATCTCTTGATGAAGAAGACCAAATCCTCATCATCCATACCGGTGCTTTCTTCTTCACTTTCTTCATCATCACTTGAGGCTTGTACCTCTTTATTTTTGGCCTTGGGTGATGCTTTGAGAGCAATGCCCTTCTTCTTGGTGGATGTAACCTTGGCAAGGTTGTTGACTTGACATGCTTCCATCTCCATCATATCGTGGTTGATATTTTACCAAGCACCTCATCTGGAGTCATTCTATTGAAGTTTGAACTCTCTCGGATGAGGGTGCAAAGTGTCACATTGCGAGGCATGAAAGGCTCTTTTCATCCTTTTAACTACTTCATGATCTATCCACTTCTTACATCCGTACGCTCGACTCTTGTTTATGAGAGTCTTGAGTCGGTTGTACATCTCTTGAGGGGTTTCTTCATCTTCCATTACAAATCTTCCAAGCTCCCCTTCATTCATCTCTATCTTTTCTTCTCGAACGGAGCGGTTCCCTTCATGCACAATTTTGAGCGTGTCCCATATTTCTTTGGCTTGTTCCAACCCATCCACCTTGTTGAATTCTTCTTGGCTCAAGGAAGAGTTGAGCACGACCGCTGCTTGAGCATTGCGGTGGATGAGTTGTTCTTACTCCGGAGTAAGCTCTTCATCATCCACGGGGATATCTGCACCTGTACAAACAATGTGCCAAAGTGTTGGGTTGAGATAAATAAGATGCAATTTCATGTTGTGTTTGCACATAGTATAGTTGGTGCCATCAAAATGTGGAGGTTTGCCCAAGGGAATAGATAAATAATTTATGTACGAATTTAAGCGCTCATAATTGAAAGGATATCGCGTGTAGTCCTCTTTGGGCTTCTTGAGTTTCTTTTCTTTCTCAAGTCTCCTCCTTCTAGCTTCGTCTTTTGCTCTTTGAAGAAGATCTGCAAGGCGCTTCACTTCTTCATCTTCATCATAAGTCTCCAAGTCGAAGGGAGGGGACCTTGGCATGTCCTTGCTTGAGTTGACAGTCTCGTGGAGCGAGAACTTAAGTCCTTCATTGCCATGAGTGTTGTTCTCGCCCAAGCGGTTAGGCTTTTAAGAGAGTTAGGCTCTGATACCAATTAAAAGTTGCCTTTAGGGGGGTGAATAGGCAGAAAATCTGAAATATGGCTTAATAAAAACTATTCAGTTCAAAGAGTGCGGACTAGTCCGGTCACAATGAAATTTAACTCAAGAGAGACAAAACACACAATTTATCCCGTGGTTCAGCTTCACCAAGAAGCCTACGTCCATGTTAAGGAGTCCACAAAGGACCAGGGTGCTCTCAACCTTATCCTCACGAAGCCACCACACAGGTTGGCTTGTTCTTCCACTAAATCACAAAGATTTCACAACAATTTGTGGGGTGACTCACAAATTAAGGCTCCCACAAGATTTCAGCACAAAACACTTACAAATCAGCACCCTCAACAACTCACTGCCCACTTAGTGTGAGAGAATCAACCAAGAGCTCAATGTTGTTCACTCCCCTTTTTCTCCTCTTCCCAAAACTCACAAACCCTCAAGAATCACTCTTAGGGCTCCAAGAATTGAAGAGAGAGGGCTAGAAAAGCTCTAGGAAGGCTATTTCGATGTTAGGGATCTTGTCACTCACTTTGTGGTTCGGGGATCCCCTTTTTATAGAGCTTCCGGGAGCTAGCCGTTGCCACCAGAAAAGGTTCGGACATGTCCGGCCTTTAACCCTGGACTAGTCCAGCCTGCGGGGAGCGGTGACATCACACTTCCTCAACTAAACGGGCATATCCTACCAAACAAACAGTCACCCACCTCCTTTTGAATTCAAATGATCACAACACCACAGACTAGTCTGATCAACAACGGACTAGTCTGATCTCACACAGAAACAACTGTTCCGGTTGAGAACGGACAAGTCTGGTCCACCGGACTAGTCCAGCCTCAAGGGGCGGACAAGTCTGGCCATCCAAGACGTAGTCCCCGCAGCTAATTCCAAGTTTCAAACAGATTAGTCTGACTAACAAAGGACTAGTCCCATCTCACACAGAACCTCTTGTTCCGGTTAGAAACGGACTAGTTTGAACCGACAGACTAGTCCGGTGCCAAAGGGCGGACTAGTCTGGTCCTTCAGGACTTAGCACCTGAAGGACTCAGACACACTCTCCACGGACTAGTCCACGCCCAAACAGACTAGTCTGAACTCACATGGAACCTCCTCGTCCGTCCAACATCGGATTACTCCAATTTGACCGGACTAGTCCGGCCTTCGAGCCCGGACAAGTCCGGCCCTGTTCTTAGGGCTATCTCAACTCTTTACTCCACTCAACCTAGACTCGAACTAAAAGCTCTTAGATGATTGTCAACACTTTAACCCTTGGACACACTCATACTCAAAGGCTAAACTCAACGTACGAGAATTTAAACTTTAAATTCTACTCTTCTTGTATGTTCGCCTTTTTCTCCTCTTTTTGCCTTTTTGAGTGCATTCATCTCCGTCGATTTCTTAATCACCTGTACTTACACTTATAATGCTCATTAGTCCCATAAGTGTTGTCATTAATCATCAAAACCCACGGGGATTTAGCCTAGATGCACTTTCAGCTCCGCGGCTGCCTCTCGTACCCGCCATGGTCCTTCCCACTTGCTGTAAGATAGCCGATCTGACGAGGCAGCATGGTGAACAACAACAATTCCTTTTCCAGCACTTCCAAAAGATCCTCGACACAAAGGAGATTCGCTCGGCAACAGTGAATTGGGACTTGCTCGGCATGCCTTGTCTGCAGGACCAAAACCTAGATGCTAATTTCACAGAGGAGGAGGTACGCAATGCCATCTCGGAACTACCCACGGAAAAGGCACCAGGACCTGACGACTTTACTAGAGACTTTTACGGAGCTTGCTGGCCGGACATCAAAACGGAAATTATGGCAGCGACGAGCAGTATCTATAACGGCTCAACGAGTTCGCTGCATCAGCTCAATAGTGCTGCTATCACTCTAATCCCCAAACAAACAGATTCCGAGCAGCCAGCAGACTACAGACCGATCAGCCTTATCCACTCATTCTTGAAACTGGTATCAAAGATCCTTGTGTTAAGACTGTCCAAGCATATGGAATATTTGATCTCCAAAGTCCAGAGTGCCTTCATTAAATGAAGATGCATCCAGGACAGTTTTATGTATGTGCAGAATGTGGTTAAGTCATATCACCGCAAGAGACGACCAATCTTGCTCCTTAAACTTGATATATCAACGGCATTTGATTCAGTCTCATGGGAATATTTGTTCGAGCTCTTGGAGAAACGAGGATTCCCACCTCGATGGAGAAACTGGATTGCATCAATGTTGTCCACTGCTGTAAAATCCCCAAGTTGAGCCTTGTTGGTGTTTTTATGGAATTCAAATCAGCAGGGTATACTCCTCCTAAATTTGTTTCCAAATTCAAACTTTTGCCACATGAAATAAAGGCTAGACTATGGTAAAGAAAGTTTAGCACAAAGAAGGTGAAACATAGGATTTGAATCAGGGTCACGAGAGAGGTTGAGCCACTGTGCCGGTGGGACCCGCATGTCATGGGGACAGAAACCACAATTTAGTTGCTTTCGGTAGAGACTTGCCACCGAGGGGGTTATGCATGCACCACGGAGCTGTCTGTGCGCTTGCTCCCGGAGTCAGTTCACTTCCTCGTGCTTAGCTGCTCACTAAAGATCACGGGCTGCAACAAATCAATTGTTCCTTTGCTGCCTCACACAAGCAAACCCACGGCACAGAACAGTTATCGCGCGCTCACCCGAGAACCACACCGCGCACCCGCTCTCTGCTGTGTCATCATCGATCGGACTCCCGCCGCGTTAGCGCTCGGTTGCACTGCTCATAGGCTGCGCCAGCGACTCCTTGACATCCTCAAGCCCTCTTCAGCTCATCCCCGGCCTTCCTCCACCGTGACCGAGCAGTTCTTCCCCAGAAAAACAGAGCACGCGCCACCTTCACGGCTAATCAACGCCCGGCCGTATCCGAGCCTCTCCGGCGTGCTCCAAAGCCCACAGAGGTGCGCCATGATGTCTTGACCCTCCTCCCGTGGTCCTTTTACTATTTACCACCGCCGGCTTTCCGGAATTCTTGATGTGGCGCCGGAGCACGTGAAGAACCGACCGAAGTAGAATCAGGAAATTCTCTCCACACACTTGATCATCCTTTCTATGGCTCAAACCGAAGCTACTAGCCGTCCTAGCGACCCTACATGCCAAATGCCGAAGCAATCCGTCCACCCTATGCCCCGGGCGATGGGAAATCGCCGCCGCCAGCAAAAATGTGGCGGTCCACCGGTGACAGCTATATTACCACCGTTTTCGGCTCGGGTTAGGGATGGGTTCACGTTCTACATGCTCTAGGGATGGTGTACGACACTTTTGCTCATCGATTTGGGTCCGGTAAGGCCGTGTTCCTCGTTGGCGCAGCTCCCGCAGAGTTTCCAAATCTTCTAGCTCCTGCTTTTGAATGCTATCAACCATCTCATTAAGTTGATCCCCTTCAAATAAGTTTACGATCGATTGAGTCATATTATCTTGGCTTTCCAATAATACTAACTTAGTACAACCTGGCAGATTCAATTTCTCTTTGATAAATAAAAGCAGAAAACCATCAGGAATCATATCAACACGATCGACATTTGGTTACCGCCTTGAAAAGGCACCACTGAAAGACTGCCCAATATCGGGATTCGAGCTAGGCGGTGAAAAGTTTTATAAACAATAGCACGAACTCTCGTTCTTTTACCATCGATCATGCGAAAGTTTACCAATTTCTTGATCAATTCTTTTTGCTCACCATCCCCCATATAGCTGAGAATTTCCGAGCAATTGGAAGCCGCTTTCGATGACGAGGCCGATAAATTGATATTACGCGATCGCCGTGCATCCGAGCCGCCCCACTGGTGCCGACCGTGTTCCCGGCGAATTCCCGATGCAAAACCTTGCCCGGCTGCTAGGTCATGATGTGAAGATGGTGTAGCACGAAACCGCATCGAATTTGGTTGAGAAACGGGGAGAACGAGCCACGCCACGATCTGCGCCGGCGTGCGCACTCGAGCTCGGCCCGAGGTTGAAGAAGAGCCCGACAGGGCGGCCCCACATTTGAATTTTCTGTGGAAAAATTAATTCCGGAGAATGGTGCAACTTTGCAAGCCAATAACTCTGTGTAGTAAACTCCAAAAATAGTGAGACAAATTTTTTTGGAATACTTATGAAGAGTACTTTGCAGAGAAACAAATTGCTTGCTATAAAAATGCCCAGGAATTTCTGTAGAATTGTTTTAATTAAATCTTTTAGGGATTGATTCTAGGAGCAATTCTTTATGAAACATTCCCAATTTTGGGAAGCAAATCTTTCTCCTAGTTCCTGAGCTCCAGTAAAAATCTTAGGATTTTTGGAGATGATTAAGAGGTCTTAATCCATAGGTTTTCTCAGGGTTATTTAAATGGGCTGAAAAATCACAGAAACAAATTCCAGAAAATACAATTAAACTTCACCAAGCCATTCTGACCAGCAAAAAGGCTTAGAAAATTTTGGAACAATTTTTCCTAGGAACCTTAGGTCTAGGCCTATTAGGATATGAAATTTTTCAGTATGACCAAGTGTAATTAAAATCCGATAAATCATTGAAGGTTAAAGGTTCCAAGAATTCTTGTGGCCAACTCCTTCCTCAAAAACCTCTGAAAATTTTACCATAAACTTATCATGAGATTATAAAGCCCCTGCAAAAATTTCAACCACAGAAGCTGCTGTCTTCATATAGTTTAGTTCTGTAGTCCTATATCTCACTTAAATTCATAATATGACACATCGTTTATTTGATCATTTCGATAACGAAACATCTCGCGAAGACTTCGGAGGCCACTGACTTTCTCCTATTGACAGAAACTTTAGTCGGGATCAACACTAAGGTAAACCCTGGTTTGCATCCAAATTTACAAGTTTTTATTTGTATACACTTTATATTTTCTAGAATATTAGTTTTGCATTACGGCTAGTTTGTATGAAACTCCACATGCATGACCCAATAAATCCCTGGAGTTTGATTTAGAGTAGGTTTCACTTAATTATAACTGTTGTGATCAAGTTAAGAAAAGTGGATTAAAATAGGTATAACTCAAGTAGGTCGTTTCCTACTAGTGAACAGGGATTAAGGGGGATCAATTGGAAGAGTTGAAAATTGATCCACTTAATTGGGAAATGGAGACCGGGCAGTATGGATGGAAGGCTCAAGGACGTGGTCCTGTGAACCTAGTCCCTGTCTGAGTCGAATAGGACCCGTTCTCGTGTGCGCCCCGCTGGACGAGTTTGAGTTGTGTACCGGATGCATACTGGCTATATGGGACCCGAGAAACTGATGTAACATGTTAACCTGGGTGTCGAGGCAATCTCCACCATCTTATGTAGATGTTGAAAGGAGAGAGAAGTCGGCTCTACGAGGGTTTGCCGTAGTGAGACTTACTCCAAGTCCGTGGGACTGGTTCGATATTTGAGTGTCGTGTGAAAGGTTGCCACATACGACGTTGAGGGGATTGGTTGATCACCGGTCTTGGACGGGCGTATGTGTCGTGTCAGTCGGGTGTTTTTATTCGAATCACTGTCGCTCGCGGTAGTGAGCATACTTGTACACTGAGTCGTGACGTAGTAAGAAACTAGGGAAAAAGTTAATATGCTTCGTGAGTAATCCTCATATTGGAGATGAGGGATGATCAACCCCTTCACTAAATTTACTTTCTACCTTGGGCTAGTAGCGTCGAGACAAAGCGTTTCTTGTTTGATTGTGGAGTCTTGGCGTTGATGGCGCGAGGTATGTATGGGTCTAGGGTAGCTCAGTAAATTTACTTTCTCCTCGGGCAAGTGGCATCGAGATGAAGCATTTCTTGTTTGATTGTGGAGTCTCGATGTAAATTGTGCGAGGATTATAAAAGTTGATTAAAACTGGAAGTAATGACTCTACGTTAGCTCAAGTTAATCTTTTATAAAACTTCTTTATTCAGCGCTCTATTTCCAGCATTTAGAGTTCCATGTGTAGGTTTTCGGTTAAGCCTTGCTGAGCATAAGCTCACGGTTTGTTGATCCACTGTTTTGCAGGTAACGTTGCATAAGGAAACGTTAGGGAGGAAGGGAGAGCCGAGCGGAGCAGCACCCAATGAGGGGTGTGAGTCTCGCTTGGAACTCTGCACGCCGCCGGGTTTTTGATGTGGTGCTAGTGTGAAGCATCAGCGGGCAGGATGGCTTCATTTTGCTTAGCGTAGGCTATAGTCCGCGGGTGTGTTCTTATCTTCCGCTGCAACGTACACTTGTACATTATTTGTAAAATGAGACAATAATATGTATAACAGACATATATTGTTGTGTATGTGTGTTTTTCGGATGTGTGCTGTTGGGTGCCGCATCGTACGGCACCACCCAATGCGATTCCTGGACTGTCGGGGCGGGGTCCCCATAGGCGTGGTATCAGAGCCGCATGGGGAATAGCGCACCTAAAAAGACATGTATTTTCAAAAACTTAGAGTTTACGAATGAGGATTCGGTACTAGGCCCACATAAGGTTTACTATTAGCCTAAGTGATGTATGGTGGCTAACTAACTTATTTGTTACTCTATTCTGTAACGACGCACCGCCGACCAGGTAAGAGGTAAGGTACGCCACCGAAAGCGGATCAATTTTGGTTAGCTCCCCTAACGAGGAAAGTGGTTCAGAGTATAGGTCTCACAGCTTGGTGTGCGACGTCAATAGGAAACTCTTGAACTATTCATGTTCCTGAGTTCATATGAAACATTGGTCCTGGCGTGCATTAGGCAAGAAAGTGGAAACTCCATCGTATGGTAGGTAACACGATATTGTGTTCTTCTGGAAATAGGCTAGGAGGACATACGCAGCGCTCGCCATCGACGTGCCCTGCAGAGCAGTAGGTGGTATCCGTTGGGTTGATAAAATTCTCAACCGTGACGACCCGTTCGCGCTCTACTCGGGTTCCCTGTCGTGTGGTGTGAAAATGCGACCATGTACCTTGGGACGTGACTTGAGTCAAGGACGGCCCGTATGGAAATGATACGAGGCGTATATTTTTAGTATGATATGGACCTGCCTGGAATGACAACCCTACGTGTGCATCATTATCGAGTGGTTTTCTGCAGATACACTAACCACGTATCCATATTACGAGTAGAACACGTTTGCAAGTGAACGATTCTAGTGCCACTAATAGAATGTATATGCCGGATGTAATCCGGTTAGGATTTTCTATTTTTGTGAGGAACGTAGTACCGGAATTATCATAAAGATTGCATCAATACCTAGCTTATCTCACAAACTTGAAGCTTCTGTAGAATTACATGAAGACAGTTCAAAGTAATTGCTTAAAAACTCATTTAGGAACCCACTCAAGATTATGTGAGTGTAGAGAGACCCCAAAAACAGAGCCCCCTGTTTTGGCAGTGTCTCTGCTGAAACTTATACAGGGTGTTACTCATTGTATATAAGACCAATGGTAGTGTGTGATACAGTTTTGGAAAGATGGATAAGTTCTCTAAAACTTTTTTATAAACCTCCAGGACAGAAATACACTTACAGTTGATAAAAAAAACTGAGAAACCAAAACTGCTACAAATGGGTAGAACCTGAAACAGAGTCTCTGTAATTCCACCATAACTCTCGGCGGAAAAATCTATAATGGTATTGTGATACATTTATGGAAAGGGCATGAGATATGCTACAACTTTGTAATTCAAGGTTTTGCGAAAACTGGAGAAGAATTAACTGGAATTGTGGATTGAAACTAGGTACCTCTTGGGAGGTGCTGTCAAAATCCTGCCAGAAATTCTGTTAACTTTGAACCATCATATCTTTTGATCCAGAAATGCAAAGAGGTCATATAAAAACATTTTGAAAATCTTGGGAAGTTCTTTACAAGGTTTCTGTTCAACCTCAGGACAGAATCATTCTATAAAGAGGTGAAATTTGCAGTACAAGTGAAATTGTCCAGAGTACCCAGAATCTGTGCATAGCTCCTGTACTGATGGATTTTTGCTTATAACTTACTGAAAAGGAATTGTAAAATGTGAAATCTTACAATTTTATAAATCTTATGAATTGTTATTCAACTTTGTAATTATGAGTTTGGTCCATATACGTTTCTAACTGTATGGAAAAGTTGTCCCAAAGTGAGCACTTACAGGGGAGGTGCTGCTGAAATTCTTCCAGAATTTATGTCGACTCTAAAAGCTCATAACTTTCAAATTAGAACTTAGTTGAGTGCAAATAAATACTCATTAGAAATATATGGATGTCTTCTCCAACTTTTCTGTTTATTCCCACAACAGATTCACAAGTTAAATTAGGATTTTATATCATAGAATAGAAGCTGGTTCAGTTTCTGTACTTTTATGTTTTTGGACCATCACTACCTGTATACATTTTATCAAATATTGTGTGATACTTTTCTGGAAATCTGGTGACTGAGGCTACAACTTTGTAGTTGTGAGTTTTGACAAACTGGGTTCGGAACTGTATGAAAAGTTGAATCAAATTGGGTACCTCTCGGTGGGGTACTGCTGAAATTCTCTTTGAATTTCTAACAACTTTTAAACATCATATCTGTTGAACCTGAACTGATATGGAGTCATATAAATAACCGTTGGAAGGATACTGAAGTGATCTATAACTTTGGTATCCTCTTCTGGTCTTAATTCTGCTGTTATGGAATTTTAGTGCAGACCGGTAAGTTGTGAACCGAGTTGTCAAGAAGCTGATCGGTCAAGTACCGGGTGACTTGTTGTGAGTAGGAGTGTTTTTATACTCTCAGAAGTTCATAACAGGCTCCTAGTACTCTCCATAGCATCATTGTTGACTTCAACCACAGAAGGTGGTCATTTACAAGACCATCCCTAGAGGTGAAGATATATTACAGCATCACCCCTCTCGGCAATCAAAATTGGTGTAGTTTCCGCTCTAGGAGGCTAGGGTTGTGCATTACCTTCCGATAAGAATATTATGGATTAAGTTCTTGATATCCTACATTGGAACTTAAGGAGGGAGGAGTACATCCAAGTAAACCAGAGAATGGATCAACCATTTGTTATACACCAAAGTATGACATCCCCAAGAAACAAGAGGGAATTAAACCTTCAAGTAATCAAAGTTTAAGTACAAGATTCGTCATCATCAAGAAAGATGGTAGTTTCAATGTCCTCACCACACACACACAAAGGCTCACCATAATCGCAAGAGTTAAGAGAAGAAAAGATTTAGCAAGTCACAACTTGTGGCAACTCTAGAAATCCCAACACCAGTAGGGTGATGTCCTAACTAGGAGGTATGTATGAGTCTAGGGTAGATCACTAAATTTACTTTCTCCTCGGGCAAGTAGCATCGAGATGAAGCGTTTCTTGTTTGATTGTGGAGTCTCGATGTAAATTGTGTGAGGATTATAAAAGTTGATTAAAACTGGAAGTAAGGACTCTCCGTTAGCTCAAGTTAATCTTTTATGCAAACTTCTTTATTCAGCCCTCTATTTCCAGCATTTAGAGTTCCATGTGTAGATTTTCGGTTAAGTCTTGCTGAGCATAAGCTCACGGTTTGTTGATCCACTGTTTTGCATGTAACGTTGCATAAGGCAACGTTAGGGAGGAAGGGAGAGCCGAGCGGGGCAGCACCCAATAAGGGGTGTGAGTCTCGCTTGGAACCCTGTACGCCGCCGGGTTTCTGATGTGGTGCTACCGTAAAGCATCCGCGGGCAGGATGGCTTCATTTTGCTTAGCGTAGGCTATAGTACGTGGGTGCACTCTTATCTTCTGCTGCAATGTATACTTGTATATTATTTGTAAAATAAGACAATAATATGTATGACAGACATATATTGTTGTGTATGTGTGCTTTTTGGGTGCCGCATCGCACGGCACCACCCAATGCGATTCCTGGACTGTCGGAGCGGGGTCCCCACAACTGCATCTTCGGCGGTGTACCTAAATGGTATTCTAGGTGAGCGTATCCAACATCGTCGTGGATTGAGGCAAGGCGGCCCACTTTCGCCATATCTATTCATACTCGCCTTCGACATAGTGCACAAGATCCTAGAGCGAGCCACAAGTGAAGGAATTATGTCTCCGCTCCGGGATAGAGCGGCCAAATCCCGTGTCTCACTCTATGCTGACGATGCAGCCTTGTTCCTCAACCCGATACACGAAAACATGGATGCTGTGTTATCGGTCATGGACAGTTTTGGCAGAGCTACGGGGTTGAAACTTAATGTCTCTAAATCGTCTGTCACTCCCATCAGGTGCTCTGGCATAGACCTTGATCGGGGTCCTCAGGAATTTTCAAGGTCCCGGCGCCCCCATGCCCGGTGCAGTACCTCGGCCTCCCTCTGTCGTGAACAAGGTGAAGATGGCACAATTGAGGCACATTACAGATAAAATCCAAACCAAACATGCTGGATGGCAAGGCAAGCTGCTTTTGATCAGAGGTTGTCGTGAGTTGGTACGCTCGGTTCTCAGCGCGCTGCCAATCTACACAATGACCAGCTTTAAACCACCAAAGCAGTTTGTCTCAATTGTTGACAAGGCGCGACGATGTTTTCTTTGGTCCGGCTGTCAGGAGCCGCGGGGTGGCCATTGTAAAGTAAATTGGTCTATGATTTATCGGCCGTTGGGTAGAGGTGGACCGCGGATTATCAACTTGCACCGTTTTGGCAGGGCTCTGTGGATACGTTGGCCATGGTACCAATGGACTGGTCCGGCGATGCTTTGGTCAGGTGGTGAGCTCCCCATTGACAAAACGGATATGGCACTTTTCAACGCCTCAACTTTGCTCACAGTACACAGTTGTCAGACTGCGCTTTTTTTGGTATCTAACTGGCTCCCTCCAAGGATCCATAGAGATATTGTTTCCTAGACTTTTCCAGCTGAGCAGAAGATAGAATAGGACAGTGGCTCAAGCGATGGCTGATAGTACTTGGATGTGGGATCTCCTCCATGGACAAACCCTACCCAAAATAAATCTGCTATGGACACTATTGCAAAGTCGGGAGGTCTTCCATCCTTCGGACAAACAGGAAGACATCATCTCCTGGCGTTGGACGTCAAATTCAGTCTATTAGGCAAAATCAGCATACAACATCAAATTTCATGGGAGCCACTCCTCATAGTTTCACAAAAAGATTTGGTAAGCCTGGGCACCCCTGAGATGCAAGATGTTAAGCTGGCTGCTTATTCAAAACAGAATTTGGACGGCGGCGCGGCTTCAACGGAGAGGGTGGCCTTATCAATATTTCTGTCAAGTGTGTCGTAGGAATCTGGAAACTGCTGATCACCTCTTCAATGAGTGCCCTGTTGTAAAATCCCGAAAAGTGCTAACAAAGATTTCAGCAACATTACACTTAGGAAAAATGAGGGAAATTAAAACTTTGAATTATAAAGGTGTGAGTTCAAAGTGATGATTCAAATCTCCCAAAAACTTCCAACATGGAGATCTGAATTCATAACTTGGGTCTTCATATTTCAAATATTCAACCCTTCAAATTTCAGCTCATTTGGAGGGTTCTAGTATTTGTTTGGGATTAAAAGGGGAAGCCCTCGAATCTGAATTTGAATTTCAGATTCAAATCCCAACTTACTCAATTTGCAAATTTGGTTCCACAAATGTGTTCTCCACATTTGAATTAGCAGCCATGCCAAAATTCAGGAATATTTGAGTTGGTTTTCTATGTTTTTGGAACAATGCAAAGGGAGAATTCAAATTCATATAACCAAAATCAGTTCATGTCCCACACTAGAATTCAAAACATTTGAATTCAAATATTCAAACCATGACTTTGGGGTGAAGCAAAGCTTTTAATTGTGAGTAGCTGTGGAAAAAGATCAGTGGAAAATTTGATTAAGAATTGAGGGGATGGGGTCCACATGTCAGCCACCCAATTTCCTTGACCGCCTCTATTTTGCCTTCGGTCGAACAGCGAGCGAACGCCAGCGCCGACTGCAACCCATTCCCGCTGATTGCCACCGCACCACCTCCTGCTCGAGAGATCAGCACGCCGAGAGGGATATTTCACTGGCCCGTTGCCCACGTGAACGTCGTATCACTATTTCGTTCAATCCTCTGCTCAGCTTGAGTAGCTTTGACCGCCGCTCGATTGCACCGCGCCGCCCTCCCATCGCCGATGCCACCCCGGCGTTGTCACGCCCGGTTGAGGTCATAGGAAGGTGCACAAGGATCTCTGGTTCCTCCCAGACGACAGTTCACGACGTTCCTCCAAACCGATCCCGAGAACTGAGCATAGTTGGTCCTTCCATGTTCAACTTTGCTGCCACGACGCCGCACCGTCGATCGGCCTGAGAACTGAGCATAGTTGGTCCTTCAATGTTCAACTTTGCCGCCACGACGCCACACCGTCAACCGGCCGCCTCAAACACGTTCATGCTCAACCAACTGGCGTCCTAGGTGCGTTGTCGACCCTTCTTGCTGTCCTCCCAGTTTGGAGCTAGGTTGTAGCCTAGGTCAGCCGGATTTGGAGTTTGTCGCCGGCGGTTTCATTGAACCAAGGTGAAGGAAATGGGAAATTCCTCGGCCATATGGAGTTAAAGTTCACTAGAGTCTAGGCATAGTTTCTCCAAACCATAGCGACCCTTCTTGAGCAAACGACAAGCAAAACCGTGCAGATTCCGAAGGGTTCTCCATGTTTTCCCTCACGGCGGCGCAAAACCACTTCGGTCACACGGTGAGCTTATGCTTCCGGCTGTTTTTTGAGGGATCAGGGTAGTGTTCCGGGTTCCCCATATCACGGTGGTGCTGTAGGACCAAACCGTGGCCGGTTTCCATGCTCCCCGAGGGAGTACCATGTCGCCGGAGTCACCAAAGTCGCTGCCACCTGAAAGTGCATCTAGGTAATCCCCGTGGGTTTTAGTTGATTGATGACGACAATTAAGATATTAATAAGTTTTTACTGAGTATGAGCACAGGTGCTTATCAAAGGAATGCATGATGAGTCTCTCAAGAAGCAAAAAGGAAAAGAAGAAGACTTGAAAGAGTAGAAAATAGAATTTTTCTATTGAGTTTCAATTTTCTAGATTGTGTACAGGGTCTTCTCTTTTAGAGTGCTTGAGAATCATTAGAGAGCTCAAACTAAGGTTAGAAAGTTAGAATCGTGAGAGGAAGTAGTCATAGGTATGGCTGAAGAAGGAAGACCGGACTTGTCCGGACTACAGGCCGGACTAGTCCGTTCCAGAACGGACTAGTCTGTTTTATACCAGACAAGAAGTCCCTGAGTGAGTTCGGACTTGTCCATTCTAGGTTGGACAAGTCCGTTGTCGAATGAGTCTGAGCCTTTATGAGACTAAGTCTCGGAAGGGATCTTGCCAAACAAGGGTGATTGGAAGAGCCCAAGCCACACATGCCTCATGGCAAAGGAAGGAAAGCGCAAGGTACTGTCTAAACCTTCCAAGTTCCATATTGTAGATGATAGTGACTTTGATAGTAGTAGTAAAAACGAATTCATGTTTAAAGGATTAAACAAAAAGGCTATAGCTAAAATGAAAATGTTATCGGACGAAATATTTGAACAAGAAGAGCTTCTCAATCAATAAGAAGAATTGCTTATCCTTGAAAAGGAAAGAAACCTTGAGATTGACAAGCTCCTTGAACTTGAGAGAGAGAAGAGTAGAGCACTCGAAAGCGAACTTGCCATGAGCAAGGAGACTTGTGTTGAGCTTAAGAGTAAGAATTTAATACTTCAAGATGAACTTTTGAGTTTAACGAAAACTCACAAGAATCTTGAAACACAACTTAACTCGCTTAAGTCAAGTGTCTTAACTAATTCATCCTTCAAAAACTCTCTCTCAACAAATATAGAATCCAACACTAAAACTTGTAAAGGTGCTAGCATTGTCTTAAACTTAAAAAATGAGCTCAAAGAGGCACAAAGCAAGAATACACACAAGAGTGGGATCTTTGATAAGGAAAAGATCAAATATGCACGTAGTGCATACTCAATCACAAGATCTCCCTTCATCAAAGATGGACTTGGTTATACTAGGGGAGGAAAGCAAAACGCTAGAATCCTTAAAAACAATAGCAAATGCGTAGCCTTTGTGAAAGAAAACTCAAGTCAAGAC